>RCWM02000074.1:1107500-2365000 GCA_003667255.2 Euschistus heros
TGCATTGTAAATCATTGTGAAAAAAAAAAACCCAAACTTTCAATTGCACCTTTCATAAAATACAACTTTTGCACTTAACACACTATTTGCAAGTGCCACAAATATATTAATTTTTATTAAATTACTACTTTAACCATCAGAAGTATATTGTGTATTTATTTATTTTTTATAGCACAGCTTTTTGACTTAGTTAGGATACATCTAATATATACATAAAGTATATTAATGGTTATAGTGAATATTAATTATTTTAATTTGCGATTTTCTCTATAATCTTAAATCATTGAAACATATGACTAATATATTTTATTATTTTTTGATTTTATCCATCCAGAGCCGATCTTGTTCCTATCTATGTTTTTGGAGAGAATGACCTTTATTACCATTATATATTTCCAAAGGACAGTATAATATATAAGATCCAACAGGCATTCCGTTCATTCACTGGTATTGCTCCTACCCTGATAGTTGGCAGAGGCATCTTTCAAAGCTTTTTTGGTCTTCTTCCTTTTAAAAGACCATTATATATGGTTGGTAAGTATTACAATTTTTAAAAAAATCGTAGAATGCATTAATTTTCAGTATTTTTTTTATCTATCTAAATACTAGTTTTGTGTTAGAGTTACTTCAGCCTAAAATGAAATTTGATGAAATGAAATGTAAATGACATACATCTTTCAATATCATTCTAGAAAATAAATAACAAATTAAGAGAGTTAAAATCTAAACATTAACTATTCTATTTTATTTTATGTAATAAATATATTCCTATAGAAATATAATATTTAAAGGTTTTTTTTTTTTTTTTTTTTTTTTTTTTTTAATTTCTTTACACTTTTATATTTCTGACCAATAAATAAATTAATACAAAAATTTATTTTTAGTTGGAAAACCCATTCCTGTCGAAAAGAAAGAAAATCCAACTAATGAAGAAATCACAGCACTTCACAAGACATTTACAGAAGAACTTGTTAACCTGTTTGATAAATATAAATATAATTATTTGCCAAATCCAGATTCAGCATTCTTAACAGTTGAATAAATTTAAAATTAAATAATTAAAACAATTATTAGTATTACGTAATGTCAGTTACTTTTAAAAAAATTTAATTTATTAAAAATTATTTTGATTAACTACAATCAAATTCATATTTTCCTAAAAAATGATGTTTATACTGTGCTCCCTTAACTTAAAAAAATAAGTACTCATTTGTATTATATGGATATAAACAATATCCAACACAATAGTTATGTAATAATAAAAAAATTGTTTCATAATTCCAGAAGTGTTTTTTGACAACCTATTTAGCACAATGGGACAACCTGAGGACATTTTTAATTGTGATTTGTGATTCAGGATGCAATAAATGAATAATTAATCACTGATCATGAATGTGATAGTTACACATAGATGTTGCATGTTCAATTTAAATACACCCATAATATGAAGTATTAATGAAACAACTTTTTATATTTTATTCATTATTTATGGTTTATTGTCTATTAAAAATAAATGGCTAAGAATATTTATATATATGTTTGTTTCTACAGAGCTAATTGACACAGTCAGAAAAAAAAAAACTAGAGATAATATATGTGTTCAGTTTTTTTAAAGCTAATATATGTAATAATTTATAATTATATGTACTTTATAAATTTATTATACCAAAAAAAGTGTAATTAAATCACTTGGTGCTAATACAAATTAGTTGATGTAATTACCTAGTATAAAAATGCTATTTAAATATCCTTAAATATGCTATATAAATAATCCTTGTTAATATGTTAATAATAAATGTTTTTTTAATTATTGGTAGGTTGAATATGAATCAGGGGAAAAAACACAGAAGTCTACGGTTTTCTAATCTAAATAACATATCACAAGTCATGGTATACATCACGAGTACCGACCAATATTGTAAATTGTATTTCAAAATTGAGAGATAAATCTAAATCACTTGTCAGATAAGGTCTATACAAATTAGTTTGAAGCACCACTAATCTTACAGTTGTTTTAAATCAGACCAATAGAGACAGTTGTAAGTAACTCTTGCTTCTTAATTGGAATTATTTTAAGTTGGAAATTAATATACTTTTATCATTATAAGTATATTAAATTGAACATTTATTTATAAATTATCTTTAAGATTTAAATCATAAAAATATAATATCTATTTATTATATTTATAATGTAATTATATGTATTATATTCTATATTTATAATATAGAAATATCTATATTACATTATAGAAAACATATAAATTATTAAACATTTTTTCTGGAGTGTTATAGAGACTTGATGGTTCTAATTTTAATGAAATGTTTCAGTAATTAATTCAAATTCTAATACTTCTAGGATGATGAAGATATAATAAACTCTTAGAAGTCCTGTTCAAAAACAACTGAAATCTTTTAAGCTTATTTAAATTAAATGAAAACAACAAACTTATTAAATAAAAGTAATAATTATATATATATATATATATATATATATATATATATATATATATATATATATATATATATATATATATATATATATATATATTAGTGTAAATGATCTTAAATAATTTCATTATTTACTCTACAGGCTTCAGATCAATTAAATAAATTACAATTTCGATAAAAACTCATCACTAAATTAGAACTCTCATAACATTAAAGTTTGTGATAGTATTGCTAATATAAAATCATGTTTTCAAGATGGTAAGAGGAAAATATATGTATTGAAAACAAAGCAGTCAGTTGAAGTGAGCAGACATGTTTATGGTTTAATATTTGGTCACAACAATATTTCCTAAATTACATCTGATTCCACAGAAAATTTACTCCTCTTGCACTCCAGAAATGCTTAATTTTTTTTTTCTTACCTTTTGATGAATAATCAGGGCAAAAAAACCCATTTTGACTGGGTGTAAATTGTAGTAGATCACATCTCTAATCAGGGCATATTGGAGGACTGCCTTATTCAAGATAAAATCTTACATGAATTAATTGAAAAACAGTTAGCAAAATGATTAAATTTTACATTTGGGAATTAAATTGGCCGCTTGGCATCTAAGCCACTGCATTATACATTATAAAATAAAGAGCACTAAGAATTTTGGATTGGATACACAATGAATTAAATAGATGGCTTAGTGGACCTCAGATTTCATGTCGAGTCTTTTGTAATTAATTGGCATCTTAAAGAATTTGTCTGGTAAATATTGAAGAAGTAGAATACGAAAAGCAGTTTCTTGTTGTTTTAGTCTTGTATGCGGATTCCCAGTTAAAACATTCGTCCTATAGGAGTCATAGGTAGTGAGTGTTCTTTTCTTATTATAGTATTAATAGATTAATTTGTAGGGAAGGAGTGACCAATGATGTCCTTCGGCCATCAAAAATCATTAGATTCCGGCATACCTGAAACCTCTCCTATAGTATCCTTGAGTGGGTCTGTATTTTAAATAAAAAATTTTTTAGTAATGGTCCATACATTATATTTAACATTTGAACAGTAATATATTTAAGTTCATGATAACAGTAATTTCTTCCAAAAAAAAAATATGCTTTTCATTGATGATTTTAAGTTGGCATCTGCGTATTTGTAGTTGAAATGCCAAGTCTGATTGTCTGTATTGTCTTAGCATATCTAAAATTACCAACAGGAAACACTTCCCATTATTTGATAATTAGATAAACTTTCTAAGAGGATAACTCAGAAATCACTTCGCTATTTTCTTTTTTTTTTTTTTCTTTTAAACGATATAACCACATAATAATATATTAATTTTTTGATTGTAGGGATATCTTCTAAAAAATATATATCTTATTTATTAACTTTAATCAAATAAAACATTGGTTTTTGCAGTTGAAAAAAAAAAAAAAAAATGGAAATTAAGGACAAAGAAAAATACATAGAGGTAATAGCTGCTCTTTATTGGATGTTCTCATTTCTTCTGCTACCAATATGTACTGCAAGCCTTGTGTTATATATTGCTTTCTTTACTAATTATTCATATCTATCATTTCTATACATGTGTTGGTTATATTATGACAAAGAAACACCTTTTAAAGGAGGACGCAAGTGAGTATCTAAAATTAATTAATGACTTTTTTTAATCCAAACCTATGAAAGAGGTCTATCAATTAATCTAATTGATAAATGCTCACAAATATGTTTTTAAAAGTTTAATTTGTTGATGTAATCCCTTTGTTCTGTTAATATTTTACATATACTATTTTATAAGTAGTAAATATTGTTGGCAACACTGTCTGTTTACCACTAAATAGTCCTCGTATGTATATATACAAATAAATAAGACACCATAGATGTTCTAAATGGAACATGTTCAGGCCCCTCATCTCTATATTACAACAATTGAGGTGTAGAATTCCAAAACCAGCCTATTCCTTTTTTTTAATATAGTTTTTCAACTAGACTATCTTTAGGTGAAAGGTTTTATCTCAAAAGTAGTTAAATCACACATAAAACGGTCATACAAAAAATAAGACCTCTCCTTGATCCAGTCAGACCTTTACCTTTATCGACCAGCAGAAAATTTTCATAAATAAACTTAGCTGGTTTTGGAATTTAATGCTTCAATTATGAATCTGAAAAATATCAATAACTATGGTAGAAATGTTATTCAAGCATGATAGTGTTACTAATTTCCTTTTGATTGTTTTATTTTTGGAGGAACAGAAAATAAAAACAAATCATACATATAAAAGAATTCTTGGTTGCTCTGATAATGTTTTTAATTAAAATATAGCTATTTGATATTCATATATATATATTTTTTTACATTATATATTTATCTACACCTGTTTATGATGAATAATCCGATATAATCAGATTGTATGATCCATATATGCTGTAGTGATAAAAGAGGTGCCAGGCATGAGGAATTATATATTTAAATTATACACTTAATATATTTAAGAAATGATAAATGTTAATTCAGTTGTGATTTTCTTACGTTTTTATCTATTCTGTTTCACACTGGGTGTCCAACAATAACCAGTCAGTGTCTCCTCTTATCAATTGTCACAGTATTTCACAAAGAGAGTGAATATAATTTTTTATATCAATATCTACATATGAGTTCCTCTGCTTGAAGTTTTGGTTCCAGGAATAAACCTGTCTTTAGGCATGGTCAGCCACTCACTAAAATATGATTACTTCACTGATATTAAATAAGTTTTTTTATGTTATTGGTGCAACTATTCAGATACCATAATTCTATATGGTCAGCAGATTCTTGGTTATCACACCATTTCAGGCTATCACTGTAGTAGGCTAGGTGTAAATAGAAAGATTTTCTTTCCTCCCATTTGACATTGTAACTTAATCTATATAAAAAGTTTTGAACCAGCAAGCACCTGAATTTACATAGCCTTTTATGCACTAAATTTATAAAAAGAGGCAGGTTTATTGAGACTGTTAGAGCCTCTGTACCTGTAAGTACTAGACTAGAACTCCTAAGGATCTACAGAAAGTGTATAATAGCATAAGCTCCAGGCAGCTTGAGTGGTAAAAATATAATTTCTTTCATTAGGCTTCTTTGGATAATCTATATCAAAAACGAAAGTCATCACAGGTCAGGGTGAAATTGTATAGAGATCAATTATTTATATTTAAACAAATAAAATCTAAAATAAACTAATTAACAACTAAATGTTTTAAAAAATAATCCAATGAAAAATAATAATATGATTTGAGTTTTAGGTTAACATGTTTAAGGTATCATTCTTACTGGAAATATTTCAAAAATTATTTTCCTATTAAAATGTTTAAAACTGAAGATTTAAATGGAGATAAGAACTACATATTCTGTTATTACCCCCATGGTGTTTTCCCTGCTGGATTTTCTGGGTGCTTTGGGAATGATTACCTTGATTGTAACCAGTTGTTTCCAGAACTAAATATCCATAATGCTACACTTGACATGAATTTTCATTTTCCACTTTATAGAGAATACAACATGGGTATGGGTAAGTATGAACTCTTTTCAGATATTAAAATATCATCTACATTTTTATGGAGTAAACTTTAATTTTAAATTTATTCAAAAAAACAAAATAAATATACTTAAGGCATTATGCATTTTACTCAATTATTCTTTATCGAAACTAATAAGATATTAAGGTTTCCCAAACAATAGGCATTTTTTAAAAATATAAAAGCTGTCATTCATGATCTATGATTTAATTGAAAATTTTAAACACCTTTCTTTAAATAATGCCAGAGAGAATTGTGTCATTAAATAACATCATGTTACTACCATTCAGATCATAAATATTACATGACATCAAGATGTTACAATGAACAAAATGGAAAATTATTGAAATGCAGTAGATCATCGATTATTCGGACTAAAGAATGCCAAGCCTAGTCCGGATAATGAAATTTTCTGGATAATAGATGCAATTATGCTCAAAATAGCATTGGAAGTAATATAGCAGAAGAATTTCTACCTCTTTTTAACCAATCAATAATTTTTACTTTGGGTGTTACTTGCAAAGAGGTGGCTTGCCCCTTTTAATATCTACTTTTCGGTAACCAGTAACTGCTTTACCATCGCGCATTCTAGCCGTACCAATTGGAAATTAAAACTTCCAAAGGGGGTAGCGGGATAAGATAGGTTTGGCGGCCCCCACGGATTTTATTCAGGCAACCCGAAAACCTTGAAGAAGGCCAAAAAAGAAAATTTTTGAGATTTTTTCCGACCCCCCATCCCCTCCCTGAAACCCCATATGGGGAAAAAACGTGCTTTTTGATATTTGAATTTTTTTCGAGAGTTCATATTAATTTTTAGGCGGTTCCAACGCAAGTAAAATTTTGTTTGGGATGTGTAGATGTTCCCCTAATTTTTTCAGATTTTACCATTGAATGAAACATAGCTTAATATCCAAAAATAACGTAAATAATCGGGATATTACAGTAAAAACTCTATGGTATTTTGGTGCAGACTCAATGAAAAAGAACGGCCTAAATAGCATTGAAAGATACACTCTTCCTCTTCAAAATGGTGCCGATAAACTTGAATTTGGTTGCTTGTAGTCCGCGACAAATCGATTTGAGTAAAACGTAAATTTTAAATTATGCAATTTAGGCCTGCAGAATAAGTCAATATTTAATAAAATATATAAAAAATAGTTCATAAAGGGGTTTTCGAGGTCGCTGATCACGAATTTGGCGTCAAAAATATATTTTGACAATTGACAGCTATCAACAAGTGATAAAATTGTTATATTTCTAATTTTTGATAAATAATCAACAAAAATGCTTTATTTATTACTAGACGAGTTAAACGACATTTTCCGCACAGAACGTTTCCTACATCTACTTCTTAGTCCAGCTCCACCGATAACGAGTTGGCTTCTACTTCTACGGAAAAAATCTCAAAACTTTTCTTTTTTGGCCTTCTTCAAGTTTTTCGGGTTGCCTGAATAAAATCCATGGGGGCCGCCAGGCCTATCTTATCCCGCTACCCCCTTTCCTTTCAGCACAAAATCCTCAAATTCTATTCTAGATACAAATAGAAATCACACTACATGCTTTTGTAAATCGTACTTCAATCCTTAAATTTTATTTTATTCAATAATTATGAAATCCTTGTTATAATATTGAATAGAAATGGTATTCTAAAATAGCTAAAGAGAAACAAAATAGCCAGAAAAGTAATGAATAAAAATGTTTAAATTTTAGTATACTTAAATAACCCATAAATATAATAAATAGTCTTTAAATGAAACAAAAAACAATAAAATGACAATACTTTAAATGTTTTATTTAAGGAGATTAATATCAGTTATTATATTAAAAAGGCATAACTCCCCATTTGCTTTATTCATTTAACTACATGTTTCAGGGCTTGTCATGTTGCTCCATCTTCAGGTTCGAACACTGTGATATTCTCACTTGGTCAGAAGAGATGACCAAGTGAGAATATCACAGTGTTAGAACCTGAAGATGGAGCAACATGACAAGCTCTGAAACATGTAGTTAAATGAATAAAGCAAATGGGGAGTTATGCCTTTTTAATATAAAAATGACAATAGTAAAACACCTGAGAAGCCATAAATAAATGGCAAGGTGTGAGAATGATTTAATTGAAAACTAATAATATTATGTTATTAATAAGAGAATAGTATTATATAAATAATATATGGATAAATATAGTATATAACAATATATTATAGATAAATAATATATGAGTATAATGTATTTATTTTATATTTAAAACTGATACAGAATAACAAATAAACATTCTGTGGTTGTTTTTGCAAAAAAAAAAAAAACGCAGATCGTAGACCGTAGTGAAGATAGTATTTTTTTTTTTACTGTTGAATTTCCAAAATCATAATGAGATATCAGAAACATAAAAACTATATTTTATTTCTCTTGAAGTATGCATGGTATAGAAGTATCCATACAATTAAGATTGATGAATTATTTGCCATTTCTATTGGATATTTTTTAATTCAAGCCTAGCTTTAATTGTTAAACAGACTAAACAGGCCCAAGGATAAACCTACCCTGAAAAAATAAACTTGGATCCCATATTATGGAATAATGTCCAACAAGGTCAGAAAAGAATGAAGAAATTAGGTTTAAATCCCTCTTTAGAAATAGATAAACCATTTTCATCTTATTTCCCTTCACCTAAATACAAAATAGATCCTTTAAAAAAAAAAAAAATACAGTTTATATAAACTAAAATGTAAGAATGTGAAGCTAAATACACAGGAAAAACTGGACAACCAGTAAATCAAAATATGAAAAAAAGACAAATATAAGGGCATACAATAATAGGACCAACTTCACTCTCCATTTAAATGAAAATAACCATAAATTCAACAAAGATTCAGGAGTGAAACAAATAAATCACACAGATATCAGTCTAATTAATTATTAATAAATCATTAGAAGCAATGAAATAGTTTGAAACCAATCCATATTTTTGTTTAAATGACAACAAATATATTTCAGAAAAAAAAAATCACTTTCAAAGAAATTTAAGATTTATAACTTGTCACTAAATTAACATTTATTAGTATTATTTATTAAGAAATAAATGTTTTACAGGAGCAATTTCCGCTTCAAAAGAAAGCTTGAAGTATGTTTTGAATGATAAATATAAAGGCAATGTAGCTGTCTTAGCAGTTGGAGGAGCTGCAGAATCATACTATGCCACACCAGGTCCATACCGAATAGTATTAAAAAGGAGAAGAGGTTTTGTCAAAATAGCCTTAGAAGAGGGGTATTTATTTTTTATAATAACATTATAACTAAATAACATCAAACTGCAGCTTATAAATTCATTTTTAACCACCTCAATTTATACATCATAACAATATTCCCAATAAATCTCAACTCCATGGATATAAAGGTACTTAAGGGTACATATAGGATTTTGACTGAATGATCTGAATTCAAGCAGCCAAACAAAAAGATAAAATATGAAAATTATTGAGATAATTTCAGTTCCATCAAGAAATTAGTGTCAATATAATGTTATTATCACAAAATGTTTTCTTCCTTAATCTATTTTCTTTAATATCTTAAAGATATTTGCATAATGTTCAATAATTATTACAATGTTTTGAATTATTTTTAAATATTTTAACAGAATTTATTTTTATTTTTTAGGGCTAGTTTAGTACCAGTATTTGGTTTTGGTGAACTTGAATTATTCAAGCAATATAACTCTCCAGGCACAATGCTACATAAACTTCAAAGTAAAGCCAAAAAATACTTGCCAGTTGCTCCTCTAATTCCACATGGTCAATGTGGTTGGTTGCCTTACAGGTCACCAATAAATGTAGTAGGTATGTTCCTTTTTTTTTTTTCTACTACTGTAATAACCAGAGCAATAAATAAATTATTTATCGTTTTAAAAAGAAGAAGAAAATATACTTTATTCTGTGACCTGTCCCCAAGAATAACATAAGAGTACAATACATAGGGCAATCGTCAGCTATGATAATTGATTACTAATAGCATTATAAGTTACAAAATAAATGAGAAATCTTGTAAAGAGATACAACTTAAGTATACTATTATAATATCTATAGTATAAATATTGTTTAAAAGAAGTTACAACAGATCTACCTTTTTTAAAAAAAAATTAGCACTTCTATTTTGTTTTTTCTACTTTTTTTAATTTATTCTATGTAATAAAGCAGCTCCATGTCTTTTAAAAGATAGCCAGAATCTGTTATGTGTTTCTATGTACATCTCTCTCTCGTTATGTGTTTCTATCTACAAGTAAGAAAATGTTTCATTAAAGCAGGAATTTTCAGTGCTAAAATATTTGTAACATTGTCAATTATTTAACAAAATGGAAAGGTTATAGGAGAAATAATATATTAATCGTCGGATACTATTTGGGAGATAAATGTTTAATACCTCCTTCATTCTCATTCTCTCTAATATTATTGTTATATAGCTTCAATTAGAATTAGATCTATATAGAGAAATAAAATACGCTGAATACATTAGATTTTCATTATCCAAAAAAAATTTATCAACCTACCTGCAACTTTCCTTTCCTTTCTCTGTCCTCTCGTTTTACCTATACCTTATTTTTTTCTTTTTAATAATACAATTTTTTTTTTCAGTTGGGAGAGCAATAGATATACCTAAAATCCCTAATCCGACAGATGAGGATATTGAAAAGTATCATACTTTGTTTATAGAAGAACTGATTAGGGTATTTAATGATAATAAGGATAAATATATTACAAATGGAGAACTAATAATAGAATAAACAGAGCACTGTTTTTTTCAGCTGTATATACCAAATTTCTATGGCATAGTTAAAATTTATTTTTTGAAATGCCTCAACAGAAGAATAAAAGTCTCAAAAAAGCAAACCCTATTTTCTTTGAGAATTTGATATTTGTTTCTTCAAGTGTCTATAATGTTGTAATTTTTTGTGATACTTTTATTATTTTATTTAAATAATTTATTTTGAATTAAATCTAGTTATTTATTATAAGAATCATTTATTTAAATTAAAAAATAATTCTTAAAAATACCTATTTCCTTACTAAAACCAAGAAAAAATGAGCCAATGCATCCTCCAGAATCACGAATAGCCTAATAATCCTGTGATCATGTTAGGTCAAACTTTTGACCAGTAGATGGGCCGAATGAGCAGTATCAACTGGAGAAAACATTCAGTCAAACACATTTTCTATTCTCTCAGTCAGTTACCAATTGTATGTTCTAGGAAATGAGGTTTGCATGTTTTTTTTATTTCCTTTTATTCAAATCCCAAAGAGTAGCATCATCAAGGAATTCTATATATGATCTTCAACCATACAGATTATCATAGTTTGAAGTTATTTATAACTTTTATTTATTTTTTTTTTTTTTTTTTGTCCTTTAGTATTTTTCGATCTGGAGTTATCTAGTCCAGTGGTTTTTATTATTAACTCCTTTATTCCGCAAACTAAAAATTAAAGATACCATCAGCTTTGTACAATTAACGCATGCTGATCCCCAGAATTTTTCCTATCTCCTTTTTTCTAACCAATCTTCCTCTCCTGGTCCTTTTGCTGCATTCCCTTCCTTTACTTCTCATTTTTAAGCTCAGACATCCCCATTTCAACTTATTCTCTAGTTTATACAGGGAAATTTATTTCTTTGTCCTCTTGTTTTCATCCATTCTGATTAAACAACCTTACCACTGAACCTTCCAGGTTTCATTACATCAATTTTTTTTTTTCGTTTCATATTTCTCATATTCTTAGAAATGCGATGGAATCTTGATATGCCAGAACTTCACCTCTGAAAATCCATCTTTACAGATAGTAACTTATAGGTATGTTCTTCTTTTAAGGTCCAAGTTTCAGCAACATAAAACAGTCCCTAGTAGTAAGGAATGATATACAATTTTTGTTTTATTCAAAGAAAAAATTTAATTTCTTAAGTTTAGGATTCCTACAGTTTTCCTTCCTCTAGATATATTCAATGAAATATCTGAATCAATGGTTCTTTATTCATCTATCCATAATCCTAAATATTTAAACTTAGTGCTGCAAGGAAGATGCCAATTTGCAATGCTCAGGAATGCGCAATCGTCTATTATAGATATTCTTACTCAGTCTATTATAGATGTTCTTCCAGGTTTTCGGGGGAGAGTAATCCTCTAAAAGTTTCCTCACTATGTACCCCAGATCATAATCTTCAGATACAATCACTAATGATCATCTGCAAATGTTAGCATGGATTTCTATCAAAATTTTCGTACCCATGCATTAACATTTCTCTGTCCAATTTTAGAGAGATTGTTCAAAAAATATGTTAAACAGAGTAAATGATAAGCAGCAATCTGGCTTAAAGCCTTAGGCGATGGTTAATGCTGAGGAGGCACCATGTGCAATCTTTTTAGGTTTTGTGATACCTATCATTTTTAAGTTTATTTATATCCAAATTATCAGTAATATTAGCAATGCCGAGGAGGATAACATAATTAATAATAAAGGATAAATAATTAACAGAATCACTAACAATAGATAGGATAACAGACCGGTGATTGATATTAGTTCCTATTAGTAATAGACCAGTGAATAGTAACATACCAGTGATTGGTAACAGATTGTTAATAATAGGTATAATCATTGGCACTCATTCTGGTAATCATGATTTGGACTGAAAGCTACAAAAAGAGTGATTATAGAGTGTTAAATGGGGTCACATTAGTACGGTGGGGTGAAATTGGTACACAATTGTTTCTGCGGTGATTTCCTTCTGGCAGGTTGTTGTGTCGACTTTTACCAAATGAGAGCCCACGAAACGACTAATTCATGCGCTCTAATTTGTCAAAAGTCGATACAACAACCTGCTAGAAGGAAATCACCACAGAAATAATTGTGTACCAATTTCACCCCACCGTACTAATGTGACCCCATTTTACGGTAAGTAGTTAAATTTAATCATTAAATAAGATTTTTAATATTTAAATTTAAATGGTCATTTTTTAAACAGCCTTATTCAATTTTGATTACTTTTGTTTACTCAAAACTCTATGGATATTTTTTTTTCAGAGTTTGAATATATCTCATGACGAAATTTGAAAATATCAGTTACATCACTATTATTTAAAATATTTTTCATTTGTAATATTACCGACTTTTTTGCAGTTATTAATTATACCATCAACAACTAAAAAGCAGATTCAAATAAAAATATTTACTATTTCACATATAAAGCCTTTTTTTGACAGAATATCTAAATTATTTCCTAATCTTTTACTATGAAAAAAGATAGATATAAGATACCAGTTATCATTTCCCAAAATATCAGTCTGTTAAAAGCAGGAGATAGCTTGAATCACCTATTACTAGAACCTAATACAGAAATAGAGCAGTGACATAGTAACCTATAACAGTAAAATAACTTCAGCCCACCTCTATTATCAATAAATCCATTGATTGTATATACCTATTTTATATATGAAAAATCTATTTAGTTAAAAAAAAAAAAAAAATGAATAAAAAAAAAGACCATATCAATCATACAAATATTTAAAATATTTCATACTTTATAAATATTTCATATTTTGCAAATATTTCACATTAATATATATATATTATATATATATATATATATATATATATATATATATATATATATATATATATATATATATATATGTTTAGTAAGGTTCTTGAGGTTCAGTTAATAAATGAATTTATTGACTGAACCTCAAGAACCTTACTAAACATTTAATAGCAACAGTCAAGAAATTTATCCATTTATATATATATTATTAATTCTGGTAGGAACAATTAATTGATAAAGTTTAAAACTCCTCAAGACTCCATTTTCTTGCTCAAAGTTTTGGTATATTAATGGTAAGGGTGAAATTCTCAGTAATATTTCCTAATTAGTTTTTAATTCTACGTAGCTTGTTTTGAGGGAGGTGAGGAGTCGTGTGCCTATCCAAGCTGTCCTCTCTGCTAAATTTTCTAGTGAAAGGGGACTGAGGCAGGGTGATGGCTTAGCCTGTTGTATTTTCAACCGTGTGCTGGAGAAAGCTGTTCAGGAGTCTGGTATCCAAATAAGCCACACAGTCTTCACCAGTACAGTGAATATTTTAGGATTTTTAGATGGGATATTGTGGCGAGGTCCTGACCAGCATTAGTGGAGGCCGTCATTAGTCTCATGGATGCTGCCACATCTATGGGATTAACGATTAATGAATAAAATACAACTTACATGTACACCAGGGTTCGCAGTGAGGAGGCACTTATTGTATGTCCATACAGGTTTGAAAGGGTGTATGAATTTATATCAGGGATCTCAGATAATGTCAGTGAATGACATATCTGCGGAAAGAAGAAAGAGGCTAGTGACAGCTAACAGGGCATATTTCACTCTACTAAAGACATTCCACAGCAGGCTTGTGACATGACACTCACCATTTATAAGACCCATGTTCGCCCTATACTTACCCATGTTTCCCAAACATGGACTATCTCTAGAAGAAATAAAATGATCTACTAGCAATCAAAAGAAAGATTATCCGTCAAACAATAGATCCAGTGCTAGATGAAGGATTAAGAGGAACAAGGAGCTTTATGACTTGTATAAAGATATAGATATGGTCAGGTTTATAAAGCTGGGGAAACTCAATGGGGCTGGCCACTTAGTATGAATGAGGGATGCAAGAGCCATAGACACCGTCTTGTATAGGAAACGATGTGCTGGTAGGCCAAGATTAAGATGGATCAATGGCATGGCAGTGGATGCACGAAGTGTGTTAGGAGTCAGATGAGGAGGATCAGCTGCACAGGATCGAGCCGAATGGCTGTGGTTCATTGAAGAGGGTAGGACCTACCAAATGTTACCACCGAGGCGGAACCTTCTACGGAGAGGATGAAGAAGAATATAGCTTGTTTGGTAAAATTTCCCAGTGATTCATAAATCAGATGTAGAATAAATTTAGGGATTGAAAAAAAACTTCATAAACAATAATATTAACAACATTAATTATTAAAATAAATACAGAACCAAAATTTATATTAAGGTGTTTAAAGTGGTAGAAAGTTGAAAAAAATACTAAAGTTATTAATATTATACATATTGCTCATGAAAAATCTATTCAAATAAAAAAAAAACATCTAAATCTTAAAAATAATTTTTTTTAAAAATCTGATTTAAAACAAAAAGATAAATATTTTTTTATCAGCCTTGGTTATCAAAAACCTTTAATGTACCGACCATTGAAAGAAATATATTGTAAGAAATATCATATTTAAGTTATATAATCAACTCTTGAACCTATTTAACCTCTATGGAGGAGTCAAAAGAGTTCACTAATCTTTAGATAACAGCTCAAACCAAAATTATAAAAAATGTTATACAACAGTTTATATAATAAGTAATAAAAATAAATTTAACTTTCAATATTAATTGAAAATATTGTTGGGATATGATAATTATAAGAATAACAGTCACATTATTAATTTACCACAGACTTAGAAATAACTATGCTGAGATAAGGAAGACCATGTCCTAAAACTATTTTTTTTATTTTTTATTGGTAGGGCAATAAGGATTCTCTCCCTTTTGACTGCTTATTGCCATACCAATAACAATAAATAATTCTAGGAGCAAGTGATCTAAGTACAAATAAAAAACAACAATGTAAAGGGACTGCAACCATTTAGAATGAACAGGTGAGGATGGACAGCATCTATTGGTGTTAATTTCTACTGAAAACAGGTCGTTTTGGACTTAAATTGATGTGTACAGCATTACGGAGGACATACAAATTATTTAGAAGAGAAAAATCTTGGAATTTTGGCACTTAGATAAATTAGCTCTGTGACGTCTCCCATATAGATGGGTGGCCTTGCATTATATATGGGAATTGTCCTAAGCTTAAAAAGGGTATGAAAAATATTTTAACTGCCTGTTCGACAATTACAAGTTCCTGGGCACAAGATATGACTAGTCAGTCATTTTGGAACAATCTACCTATTGAAAAAAAAAAAAAAAAAAAACTGTATTTTTAAAAAAGGTCTTTACTTTTGTTTGGAACGTTAAAAAAAAAAAAAAAAAAAAAAAAAAAAAAAAAAAAAAAAAAAAAAAAAAAAAAAAAAAAAAAATAAAAAGTAACCATGTTTAACAATAATTTCCTAATCCATTATTTCATAGTATCCGCCTAAACCTAGTGGAATCTCAAGTATAACAAGCACTAAGAGAACTATTGCATATGTACTTCGAGATTTATCCAGATAAAAATACTGTGACATTTAAACTTGCTTGTAAAATTAGCCAGTGGTATAAGGAATGTAAATCCCAAACTCACTTCACTTTTCTAAAACACCAATACCATTCCATCGGAAAATATGATTTAACAACAGACTTTAAATATGAAAACAGATTTACCAAAAAAAAAAAAAGGGAACAAGATGAGAATCATAACACTACTAAAAATTAAAACTATATGTATATATATATATATATATATATATATATATATATATATATATATATATATATATATATATATATATATGGATAAATTTCTTGACTGTTACTATTAAATGTTTGGTAAGGTTCTTGAGGTTCAGTCATAAAATAAAAAAAAAAAACAACTATTTTGGCGACGTTTCGAGACTATATTGTTCTCATAATCATGCCCTACAGTGAAAAAAACAGGTTACAATAAAATTATATAAGTTATACAAGTTATTTCAAAACATAAAATTAGCTACAGTACAGGTAGGTATATAACAACATGTGTAGGGTAATACAATTATATATAATTTAACTCTATATTCAGTAATTATATATATTATATATCTTGGTTTATATTATTTTTATATATATATATATATATATATATATATATATATATATATATATATATATATATATATATATATATATATATATATACACATTATCTACATTATCTTGTCATATATCTATATATATCTACATATATATATATATCTATCTATTATTTTATATATATATATATATATATATATATATATATATATATATATATATATATATAGAGCACAGGGATGATGTAAATAATTTCCATAACTAACATCAATGCAAAAATATTTCAACAGGCTAATAAAAAAATAAAAGTCATCTATATAAAAACATTAATAAAAACAGATTGGTTAATGGTTTGAGAGTTACTTAAGAGATCTACTTATATTGCCAATCAAATTTATGACAATTAATAAATGATTTGTTATTTACAGTTAATTTGATACTTTGAATAAATTGTCAACAATGAAATATGCATTATGCATTAAAATTATTAAGCAATTATGTATAATAAAAGTTATCCATCAAACTAATTCACTGCTTGACCTGCACATTGACTTTTCTTATATAAATTATATTAGTAGAATCAAAAGGTATTATAATCATAATAAACTAAATAAGAAAATCCCAATTATTTATTAACAGTATTAAAACTATAATTTCATTATATAAACAAGTAACATTTTAAAAGGAATGAATTGTCTTTAAAAACACTTTAACTTTCTCAGGATCAACATCAGGATAAATACCATGGCCTAAATTCGCTATATAATGCTGCTTGCCGAAACTATTCAACATATCATTCGACAGTTTCGATAAATTTTTTTCATCAGAATACAGAGCACAAGGATCTAAGTTGCCTTGAAGTGTGACGTTTGGACCAACTTTTTTTCTTGCTTCATGAGGATCTACAGTCCAATCTATTCCAACAACATCGTATCCACTGTTACCCAAACTCTCAAGAGCATAATGAGCACCTTTTGCAAATATTGTCATGGGGACTTTACTACCTCCTAAAGCTTTTTTAACCATTTCACTGATTTCTCTAATGCATGGCAAAGCATACTGTTGAAAAAGTTCTGGGCCGAGATACTCAGCACTTGATTCAAACAACTGCAGTAGTTGGGCACCAGCCTTGGCTTGTTCTACTAAATAATCTGCTACCACTTTGGTTAGAATACTTAGCAATTCCTTAGATTTTTCAGGATATTTATATAACCACTGTTTAGCCTTTGACATTGTCTTTGAACCTCCACCTTCAATCATATAACCCATTAATGTCCAAGGAGCACCTGAAAATCCAATTAGAGGTACTCTACCATCAAGTTTGTGTCTTGTTAAAGTAATTGCTTTCATTACGTAACCAAGTTTTTCCGAAACATTGACTGGATAACTAAGTTTAGAAATATCTTCGGGAGTGACCAGTGGTTGAGGAAGCACTGGGCCAACACTTGCTTTCATTTCAACTACCATACCTAAAGCTTGAGGAATCACTAATATATCTGAAAAAATTATAGCAGCATCTAAATCACTATACCTTTGAATAGGCTGTAATGTTACTTCACAAGCTAATTCAGGAGTCTGACAAATAGTAAAAAAATCAAATTTGCTTCTTAATTCTCTAAATTCAGGTAAATACCTGCCAGCTTGTCTCATAATCCAAACCGGTACTTTGTCCACATTTTCACCCCTTGCTGCTTTCAATAAACGATCGTTTTTTAATACAGGAAAATTAGGGTCAGCCATCACTTGCAAGTCAGAACACTGTAACCTACTGCCTTGAACAGATAAGAGTAAGGTTACAAATGCTGGAATAATTTTGCAGTTCCTGATTAATAATCCCATTTTGACGTCTTCTTAACGAAAACTTCCTTGCCCTCTGAATCTACTGCTGGATAATAGCCCATTCCTTCATATTTTTTCCGCATGTATGCAATATATCCAGCACAACCAACAATAGCTATAAGTCCTAACCCCATTATTATTTTATTCTGAAACAGTAAATAATATGCTCATAAAATAAAACCAATTAATAACTTTCCAAAAGTATAAAGAATCAAGCACTTACCGGAGCTGTGTAAAGCTCAAAGTTGACAACTCTAAATACGCCAGTAGTTTTAATAGACCTAAGGCCATCTCCAGGTTTAGTTTTATCCATTTTACGTAGTAACGTAGTCTATATTAAAACTTAAGAATTAAGCATGAAATTACTATATTAAAAACCCCACTAAATCTTAGCTGCCAAACAATCGATATTTTGAAAAGTCTAAGTATAGAAATAAATGATAATCGATGTGTGCGAGTGTCCTCTTCATAAACTTAAGTTAGAGTCAATAATCCGCTCCTTAAAATTATTTGACAGATAACAATCAAATGAATGTTAATTTAGTAATATAATAATAATCAAAATACTAAAAATCATCTCCATCATTTAAATATCTCATCCAATATAATTTTTTGCCAATAAATTAACTTCACGTGTTAGAGTCCCCACTCAAGTTGTTAATCTGCAGGTGTCGTATTTGTTAAAGACAATGCTATCGTCTATAACATGACAACCAATGATATCAGCCTTCGGAGTTGTTTACCTATTGAAGCACAGCGAAGCTCCATCCACAATAGGAAAATATAACGGTTCCTAGGTCGTTTGGATTAGAGAAAAGTCAGAATTTTTTGTTGTTTCATCTTTCGACTGCTTTAACCCTTTAACGGGCAGCCCGGGAATTTTGGAATACATTTCTTCATTTTTTTTTTCATTTGAATGACTATAGCCAAGCTAACCCCCACTCATGTATCATGCAATTCAAGGTTAAGTAAAGAATATTAGACGATTATGAGTAGGATAATGCGTCGGACATTTGTTATTTATTGAGCAAAATGCATTGAATATGTGTATCTTCCAGGATACATTGCCTGTTAAAGGGTTAAACAGATAGACTTAACTGTCACTGCATCAGCAATTTGTAGTGATAGTGTTTCACACACCCCTACCCATATCGTCCCTATCTATCAATTTACTGCTACTGAAATACTTAGGCAAATTAAGAAATTTCTAAGTCAAGGTTCTTACATAGCTATCACCTTACCAAAGCTGAAGCTCTCCATATACTTTCCAGAACCTCAGAAAAAATACATAAAAAACTTTTGTCTTACAGATCTGTCAGTAAATATTCCAATCTGCTCAAGAACATTTTTAAAAATTACATATATACTGGATGGCCTAACTACAATACTAGATCACCGATTTGGTTTCTAATAACATAATTCAATAACACAAAAGTTATTTAGAGTAACAGATTTCGTATCTGCTGTGTTAAAAAAGTTTGTTAATTGTTATTGTATTTGTTGATTTTGTTATGGCCATATTTTTAACTCTGTTGGGATGGTTATAAAGTTCGTCGCAAAATATTCTGTATCTTGTATTAATGTGCTGTATTACAGTGGGTATGTGTAAGCCTGTATGCAGTGTTCTATTACTTACTTGCTTTGGATATCGTGCCATAAGTCGTAGTGTTAGTAATTGAAATATTTGTAGTTTGTATGTATATGTTTTTTTGGCTGATCCATAAATCGGTGATCACCAAGTCCGAGTCCAAATGGGTTTCAGTAAGTGTAGGTATCCATACAAGCCGTGCAGTGTGTCGTGCCATAAGTCGTACAACCAGTACAATAACTCTCAAATTGAAAATGAGTGTGAAATATTTGTAGTTTGTATGTATATGTTTTTTTGGCTGATCCATAAATCGGTGATCACCAAGTCCGAGTCCAAATGGGTTTCAGTAAGTGTAGGTATTCAGGTGCTATCTTAATTTCATGGTTTTCATTGTAGCCGTGAGAAAAAGAATCGTGGACGTTTATTTAAAGTAAGTCGCATCTGTTTAACATGCGGATCCTACACAATCCTTCTACCAAATAAAAGTATTTTACTGCCAACGGAATTGGTTTGTTGCCTGAGTATGATGGAGGAGATGTATTGTCATTGGCGGAATGTAATGTTTTGTGATTTTTTATTGTTTAATTTGATTTTCCGAAGTTTAAATAAGTCAAGAAGGGTCATTGAAGCCTAAGTACAGCGTGTCTTGTTAGAATGTCTGTATCTTCAGGTCCTAAGGAGGAGTTGGCACATAAATGATAGTAGACATATTAGCAGCACATGGCAGAAAAGTTCTCACGTGAACCTCTTTCTTAGATTGTACCATGATGGAGACAAGGTCCAAATTATTGTGTCAACCACTGAAACTTCAAAATCTCTTTCATTAAACGAATAACCACCATCATAAACAATAATAAAAAAAAAAATGAATTTGTAATTTATCTTTTATTTGAAAATATAATAATAATTCCAATCTAGGGACTTATTTCAAGTTTAAATAGCAAACAAAGATGGGAACAAAAATGATGGAATTTTCAAGCAGAGTAAGTTTTCACAAGCCTTAAGTCAACACTTAGCTGAGTAGAAAATCTTTGATATTAACTGCAAAACCCCAAATGAATGGCTTCAAACATGTCCACTAATTCAGACACCAATGTAAAATTAAATGTTGTAGTGAAGATGCAGTAAAAAAATGTCTGCTTTAGTGATGACCATAAACTTTTTAAGCACAGTGGTCAAATTGGAATTTTTTAAATGTTCCCCAAGTCAGAGCGCTTGACTGCACAATTTTGCTTCTAAATGCAATGAACAAATGAAAGTTTACTAGATGAAATTATTTTAGAATAAATCTATTTTCATATTGATGTAATTTAGTTGATTGTTCAAGATTTCATTTAAGAGGTTAAGTGTAAGACCTTATCAGGGCTATTTTTGGGATCTAAACAATGAAATAAGCACATAATCAATCATATAAAGTAGGATACAGAAAAACCACAAATAAGGTGGCATAATTAGATCAATCACAAATTCAAATGATTAGTTACATATTACTGGCTAGAAATTCTAAATGGAAACAAATAAAACTTATAACTGTTCTCTGCAATCCTAATTTTAAATTAGAAGCATTGAAATTATACTCTCATTCATTTAGGTAAACTCTATTGCACATCCTTTAGAAGTAGCTTTTGACAACAGATTCCAATGAAGCTGGAAAATATATACATAAATTTGTTTAGAATGGAGATGATAATCACCTCCATTCATCTTAACAGTCAACTATACTTCTATCATTATAAATGTTTGTCTTTGTTTTGTTTTTTTATTTAATGATTCTTCAAACTGGGGACAGTCAGCGAAGGTAGACAAAAAAATAAAACATGGGGGAGACCAGTGCCCATTGGTACCTCCTCTTCCTGACCTTATTTTACACATACTACAATTCATTAATGTAAAAATGAAAATATATGCAATCAATTTTCAAATTTCCCTGAGCCATCATTGCTGGTACTATTTCTGGCTAATCTATCTAGTAAGAATTATTTTTCTAAATCAATTTCCATCCCACCTGTAGTTTCTGATGAAGTCGCCAGGAAGGTGGGATAAAATATAAGACAAAAATACTGAATCTGCTGGAAGGAATTGATCAGATATAGTACCATCAAACACTTTTTTAGCAAACTAATCTATTATATAATAAATATATTTTTAATACCTCCATTATTAATAAATAAGGCACAGGAAATCACTCAAAATTATTCTAAATTATGATGTTAAATGGCAATTTTAATTTGGAAGATGAAATATTTCCATTATACGAATAAATGAACAATAACAATAATCTTTATTAACTGTAACAAAGTGACAGGTACTAATAAGTATATAAACCAATAACTTAGTAATTGCAGTTGTATATAAATTGTTAAAAATCATTTCTATTTTTATGTTATATTTAACAGATCTGTCTTCTATTTTGAGCACACAAATTTTCACTGCACATGGCAATAAATCGTTTTTAATTAACATATTAATATTGGACAGTTGCTTTGTTTTGAAAGTTACAATGTTAATTATCAAGGGAGGAGTGATTAGAACCAATAATCACAGATTGATTACCTTCTAAATTTCTAGGAAAAAAAGTTCATTTGAGTGCTTAATCATTGAAATTTAATCAACCTCTTCCCATTCTTCTGGATTAACATCAAAGTTTTCCATTTGTTTACTTAGAATAAACCATTTGTTTAAAAATCCTACATCTACAATACGTTCATGAAACCTATAATAAGGCACTCCTAAATAACTACAATTTGCCTTGTAAATTCCCAAACAGTCATTATAATCATCTCTCCAAATCAAAGAAAAAAGACCAAAACTTAATCTACGTGTAGTCCCTTCATTGTAGCTGTTTTCAATTTCTTTTAAATACTTAGCAGCTTTTGGATTCCTCACTGAGGGGCCAACAAACATCAACTCTGCAGAATGGTTTATGACAGCATCCCTATAACTTACTTCATCAGGATTGTTCTTTACACAATACGTACCAATTCCAACTACAGTAAAAAATGCCACAGATTTAAAAGGATGTTGCTTAGCAGAAATAGCAGAGTCTTTAATAACTTCTGCATAATCATGAAGTAAACTTTTCCAGTAGTCAGCCCATCTTTCTACTATGGTCCCTTTAAATCTCTCAGGGAACTGTGGATATTTTATGTCAAAATTTATGGTTTTCAGATTATGGAACTTAGTAACCAAAGATCTGAAGTTTCTTTTAGACAAAACCTCTATAGAAAATTGTATTGCAATTTTCCTTTTATTAAACATTTCTACATATAAATCAGCTGTAAACACCACGATGAAGACAATAAATAATACATTAGTTTACTGATAAGAAAGTATTCTAATGTTGCACTCAACAATACATAAAAACTTATTCACTGAATATTAAATACTCAACTATCCTTATAAATATAATAACCTCCCTTCTACATCAGAAATGTTTTGAACTTAGATAATTAATAATTCGATTTTGTACAGTATCGATATATCCATAGAACCATGGTTTTTCTTTTTTTTAGTTTACACCCACGTTGGAGCACTTACATCAATTTATACACAATACAGTCTTTTACACCCACGTTGGAGCACTTACATCAATTTATACACAATACAGTCTTTACAATATTAGTTGTTATGTTTTCTCAACCTCTACTCTTCCTATAACTTCATTCTTTCTAACGTGGTCGCTCTCTCCGTAATCCTTCATTCGTAATGGTGTATTGTTTTTGTTTAACTGTTTTTATTCTCAGTCTTGTATCTCTACTTCTCAGAATCCTCTTCTCTTTTCTCTCAGCAATTTGTTTTAGTGTTATATTCAGCTCTTCTAAATCATTCTGGACCTCAATGAACCAGTTGTTCTTGGTTTTACTTTTCCAAAAGAAATTGAATAATTGTTTCAGTAGTCTGGTCTTTGGTAGTCTTAGGTAAAAGGTAATTCTCCTTTTCCCGATAGACTATTTCATTAGGTGGCAGTCTCCATTGTCCAACTACTTGATGGTTGTCCTGATGATCCTTCTGTCTATTTTTTTGCATTTTATCCGTTGTTGCTTTTGTATTCAACTTAAACAGTTTCGCTTGCATAAGTTGCTTCAGGTTTAACTACTGAACCGTAATGTTTGAATTTGGCGTTTATTGCGAGAGATTTCTTCTTATATGTTGGCCATGTAATTCGTTGTGCTTGTTTCAGTTTTTTTTTTTTTTTTTTTTTTTCTGTATTCTATTGAGGCTTTCTCATTTAGGTTCGAAGTTATAATTTCCCCAAAATACTTTAACTTTTTTACAACCTTAATTTGTTTGTTATTGTTTAGTCGAATGACAGGGGTTTCCACCTCGAAGGCTGGCATTATTTCTGTCTTTTCAAATGAAATTTATAATCCAACTTTTTCTGCAATGTTTTCTAGTTGTTCAATTTGGACTTTTGTTTTATTTTAATTTTAATAGATTTAAACTAAATAGGGGATGTAGTTATGTAGAATCGCACCAATTTATCTAATGAAAATGATTCAATGTGAGCTCTGATGTGATACCGTAAGGGTTTTCAAAACAAAAAAGTAGGTATATTCTAAAATTAATTGGTTTTATTAAGTTAGAGGAGAATAATTAGAGTTATTGTGTGTACGACATGCTATTTATTTGTCGTTGAGTTCCATAATGTGCTCTAACTTGGACAGGAAGACGGGTTATCTTATTGGATGCCGATCTTTTCAGTCCAAAGTGTTTGGGTCGAGGTTTAATTACGTGCTCCATCACAAAATAAATTTCAACGCGCTCAGGCATAATTAAAACAGACACCGCTGAACTTACGTTTAAGTGACCGACACTTCATTGAACTCAGCCACAAACAGCCTCTGTTTGTTGTTATTTTTTTCAAACCTGTAAAATATCTGTAAAAGTAAAACAAGGAATTCATTCTCAGATACACCCTTGATATTGACATGGTGAGACAACACCACAAAAAAGAATAGTCTGATGGTGGGTCGGAAGTCTTTTTCGGAGGATGGGTTAGGGACTTTATTTAAGGGAAGGACGCGAGCTTTTTTCCAGGCAGATGGAAATATTGAGTTCTACAGGGAGAAGTTATAGATGTGGAGTAGAGGTGCTAGGATTATTGGAAGACACAACTTAATAAAACTTGCTGGGATTCCATCAGGTCCCAAAGATTTGGAACGTGATTTCATCACAGCTTCTATTAGCTGGGAGGGCTCAATATAGGAAAGGAAGAATTTATCAGGATCAAAGTCATTATTATTCGGGTTGTAAGCTGGAAATGAGGAGTGTGAATCAGATAATTAATGAACAAAAGTATTATCAGTTGCTAGAGAAACATTCAGCATACCACTAAAAAATAATTGCTCAATAATATCTTTACAAAGTAAATATTTTTCTGTGCCACACAGACGCACAAAAATAATTAAAACCAAGCTATCCTTTTTTAAACTTATAATACATACAAATAATATAAGCCACGTTAGTTACACTAAGATGGACCCCGACTTAAATCCTCTGTAAAACATAATTACAATGTGTTGTTAATTCATCACTGATTATTTTTTATACCTATTTGGCAAGGGGAGGGTACTGAAGTAGGTTATGAAATAGCAGGTTCTAAATATATTGCTTTGCTTCTGAGAAACTTCAGATTTCCACTGTAAATTTAGCCAAAAAAAAAAAAAATAATAATAAAAAAATGGCAACCAATGATAAAACAGAAAATAACCTCGATGAGGGAAAACAAACTTATGATGATGAATTTGGTAATCATAACTATTGGATATATTAGATATATTCTGTGTTGTTAAACTTTTTATTTTTAATTTTTATACATGTATTATGCTCTTTTTAACAGGGATATATCGAATGTGGTCAGCAATATCTTTTTCTGTAATGCTTATTGTAATTGGAGTTCCTTTGTGGTGGAAAACCACTGAAGTTTACAGAGCGCCCCTCCCTTATGATGAGATACATTCATTAGATCCTTCACAGACTGAGATAAAAACAACAATATTTATTTACTCAGAATATCCTACTCATGCCAATTCAGTAACCCAGGATTTATTAATTTCATTTGAAAACTTAAGTAATACTTATATTTGTCTGTATTACTAATTGTTCATATTTAAGAGGTTGTTAAATTTAATGATTAATTAATATTTCAGGCATTTTTAATGTTGAAATTAAGCCTTTTAAAATCGATATTGAACCCATAAATTTCCAAGCTGTCGAGAATTCTTCTGCTATACATCCTACTAAACCGGGACAGATATTGTTAGTGGAAGTACCTTCTTTGCCATATAATGATGAAGTATTAGTTTCTACTAATCGTATCATTTACTTCACTTTTAATGAGGGTATTGTATTGCTGAAATAGAGTGTTTTAATTTTGCCTGTTTACATATTTAAATACATAACACCTTGATATAATTGATTAAAGCGTCTTAATTTCTCAGACTCTGAATTACTTGCACAAGTGATTATACAGTGGTTCTTTGAGGAAGAAGCTCTGATTAATAAAGTAACTTCAATCATCTCACCCCAGAAAATTAATAATGGTGATGAAAATACCAATCGATTAAGAACTGCCCTTGGCTATGACGTTATATTTACTATAATTAATTCTGATCCAGAAAATATTAACTTCAATTGGGATGTAAAAAATGATGTAAATGGTAATAAAAATTAATATTACTTCTGACTTTGAATACATCTGGTTATTAATAAAATCTTCATTATATCTTTAAAGGATATATGCAGCCACTCTTGTCTCAGATTTCTAAAGTAAGTTCACATACAATTAAATCACAGTGGCTTTATCTTATGGATCTTGGAGAAGCTCCTAGGAAGGATGAGTCTGGTTGGTACACTTATAAATTTTCCCAACTTCCTCATATCATTACACCTCTTGAAAAGAAACTTGGATCAGGTAACATTTTTACTTAATATTATTTTAAATGATTATGATTGTGTACTAGGTTTTTATTATATAGTTTTTGAAAAGTGTTGTTTTATTGAAAAACAAATTTATCGCCACTCTACAAAATATTAATTTATTGCTATATAGACCCAAAAGTTGTCACTTATAATATAAGAAGCTTGATTATCTAATTCATAAAATTTGCATGAGGTTCGATATGGAGTATCCAGATTATTGGAATTTGTGGTCTTGGGATGTGAGACCCACGTCAGAACATTCCCCCTTATCATCTATCATTACGAGTGAAACTAGCTCCACAGCTAACTAGCTCTTGTTTCTCCACAATTCCTCTTCTGATTTCATAAAAATTCAATGGCTAAGGTTCGTAAAATTACAATATAATTTCTCATAAAAAAAATAAAATAAAAATTAATATTGTTAAATTAAAAAATTTTTACCTGAAACTTTTGTTGTAGACAATTTTATTGGTGATCTAAAATCTATAATTACTCAACTATCTGTATTTAAATGATTTATAATTTTGACAATACCAATTCTAAAATATAAATATTACCAATTAATAAAAATTACTGCTGCCAGTCTAGTTATTTACTGTATTATCTAAATATGTGCCAGATTACATTGCTTCAAAAATCATTTTGAGTTTATTTACAAAATTGTATGTAACTAACTTTCCTAAAACATGAGTGGGGCGGTGAAGTACCTGCTTCGGGGACTGCTGTCTATGGAGCAGATACTGATACCTTCTCTGTTCTTTCTGAGTAACTAAAATTAAATTTACTACTAAAACCTTAAACTTACTGATATAGAATAGTACTTTTTTTGAAAACAATTTGTCTGAGGAACTTTCTCTCCCAAATCCTCAGGTTTATCACACTCTCCTGAGTAAGAATCCAACACTCGCTCCCATATATTTCCTCTGGTCTCATTACTATTTTTTTTAATAGTGGTTTTCCCTGATTGAGACAAATTAAATATCTTACAAATTAGTACAAAAAAGCATTATTAGCTAATCGCCACTATTTTGCCTTTGCTCTCCATATTATACCATTTGTTTTAGTTATCTGAGGCACTAAGTATTTAAAATTCGTACAGTGCCTGGATTTATGCCCATTAATTTGAACTTCTTTGTTTCTGGTTACAGAATTGGCAAAAAGAAGTATAATTTTTTACTCCAATCAAAATTTTAAAACATCCAGATATATTTATGTATAAAATTGAATGTAAGAAATTTCCTAAAATTTAAGTTTGGGGAACATTTCTAAGTCTTATTAAAGGATGTACCAGTAACAATATGAATAAAGAAATATGGAAAAATAAATTTATTAAAATAAGGTATATAATGTATATAGGTATGCTACTGGTATTCCTTGCTTTCAAATACTAATAAGTACGTTTTAATGTTTAATTTTAAGATTCAGTGATTGCTCAAGTAAAAGTAATTTGTTTTAAAAGATTTAGTAAATGAAACACAATGCTTAGATTTGTGATTTCACTGGCAATTAATAGATCAATATCAGGAAGTTGATTTATTACGATTATTCTGAAACAGTAAATATTTTAGATAAAACTTATATAGTTTATTAATTAAATTCTTTTTTTTTTTTCTAATCATTTTATAGTTTTATGAACTATAAATTGTCTGAATTTGCAACTGTTTATTTTTAGGTATTTCTAAGAACCCATGCATACACTTGATATTATTTGTGGCTGGATGTTCAGTAAGCCCACTTTGCTTTCTATCATCTGATGAGTTAAGGGTAGAAGGAATGATTTCTCCCCAGTGGGGTGCCGTTCAAATCCTAAATCCATCTGAGGACAATTGTGTAAATCACACAGAAGTTAAATTTTATCCCAGGGATGTTATGTCTATATTTATATCTCAATTTCATGCTTTGCTTGGAATTCGGGATAAGGTAAAAGTATACTTTAGTTATAAAAACTTTATTTTCCTTGCTAAGCAATTGAAGGGTTTGGTGGAAGAAGGGGTTATGCCACATTTTTTTAAAGATACAGTCTAGTTCTTTGGAAGAAAAATTTATGTGAAGAAGTGTTAAGATATCATAATCTGAATATTTCAAAATAACTAGAAAAAGAGATATGAAGAAGTTGAAGGGGCTATGTAACATTATCCTGCTAAAGGGAAATGTACAAAAACAACTTTAAACATAAATTACTCAAAATTGTTTTATTCATCCACCAAACCCTTCAATTATGATGATCTTACCTTCATTAAAACTTAATATTTTATTTGAGATTTTTTCAATTGAAATAATTGTCTGTGGATATGGTTTCTTTTTTAAGATAGTAAAGGAATTCTACACCTTTAAATTTCTATATACATTAATACCATTATGGTTTTTTTTTATAATTTTTTACCTTTTTGTTATAACCAAAATTAAAATGTTTAAGTTAAATTAAATTGGCCTCTAAAAATATGTAACAATTGGAGGGTTTGCAGTAAGGAGGTAGCTCCAGTTTAATGGAGATTGGAGTTTATTTAAAATCTTGTGGTAAAAAAAAAAAGAAGATAAATATTAGTACTGTTAAATGGCTCTGTTACAATTGTTGGATTAAATGTGACTCAAAAGATGGGACTGCCTCTCTTGTTTGTTTGTAGCAAGTATTTTCAATTTTCAAAATTGTTTTATATTTCTGCCAGAAAAAATTATAAGTGGAGCTACCTCCTTTTTGCAGCAAACCCTTCAACTGCTCTTTCCGGAAAAAAAAAGTTTAGCAATTTAAATAGGGATAAAATCCACTGTTAACCTTAAAGCTATTTGAGATACCCACTCTAGTTTTAATTTTACAACTTGTCCTTTCAAGGGTCATCTTTGTCAATCTTATTAGCTTGCTAGGTATCCCCAGTGTCTGCAATGCCTTTAACAATTTCCCTCTGTCCACAGTGTCATACACCTGCTGGAAGTCAATAAAGAGGTGATGTAGGTCAACATTGCACTCTTATGTTTTCTCGAGGATTTGTCTGATCGAGAATAGGTGGTCTGTTGTTGACCGTCCTGGGCGGAAACCGCTCTGGTACTCGCCTAGTAGTTGCTCATTCCTCTCCATCATCCTCCTACATATTGCTACCGACAGGATCTTGTAAACTGTTGGCAGGATTGCTATTCCCCTGTAATTTTCACATTTAAGTTTGTTTCCTTTTTTATTTATAGGAACTATAATTGCTTTTCCCCAGTCCGCTGGCATTTTTTCCTCCATTCATATATCCCATATCACCTTGTAAATCTGCTCCCAAGTGTCTTCCCCTGCATATTTTATTAATTCTGAAGGGATTCCGTCAGGCCCTGGAGACTTTTTTCTTTTCAGGGACAAAATTATTTACTTAATATAGCAATAATCATCTTAATAAAATAATTCATAAATTATTTGATTATTGCGTTTATTTTATATATTGATGATAATTTTAATTATAATCACACTTCAACTGATGATTTGTGAAACTTATAACTTGATAAGAAAAAAAATTGATTATTATTTATTAAAAATATTAGTTTCTGAGACATAAATAAAGTAAATAGGAATAATTTATGGTTGTTCACCTGTATTTATTATGACAGCTACTCATTCCAATAAATCATGTTCCCTTTGTGAAACAGTTTATTTGTATGTGTCTTATTTAATTGAAAGAATTATTGTATAAAGTATGCCATACATATACAGTTTTTTTAACTGGAGTAGTGTTAAAAAAAAATAAGTAAATGGAATTAAAAACCGTTAAGCAGTGTATATTTTTTTTTTTAAATTATCATTTTTCGGTTAGTGTATGTATGTTTCTATTCTTATTAAACAGTTTGATTCTATTTTCTACCTGGCTCTATTTTATTAATTGATAATTAATCATTAATAAAATGATTAACAAATGGTTTAAGATCACATTTTTTAAGTATAGAAATAAAGGTCTGTTATTATTGGAAGATTTTAACTCAACATTTTTTATCTCTCAAATACTTGTTTATTACTAACTCCGGTCAACATTTCAATTATATAGCCATCAGGACTGATGGAAACATCAGATCAAAGTAAAGAAAGTATGCCCAACATATCTTTTAAAGTCAATGTTTCTGTAGATTTATTAGATAAATGTGATAAGAATACCAAACCTTTTTTTAATTTTCTTTTTGAGTAATTAATTAAAAATATTATTGCAGGTTAGGAAAAATGGTGTCAATTTTATGAGTTTAAGAGGACCATTGTTACGTAGTTGGGAGTTAGATTCTCTTTATAGAATAAGGACAGTTGAACAGATAACATCGGCATCTTTGACTTTACAGGTATATAATTAAAATGACATCCAGTTACTGCTATTGTTTCACTAAAAATTGTTTATAGTAATTTATGTTATGCTTTACTCTGCAGTCCCTTTCCAAGCTTCTTGGAGAAATCAATAATATAGTGATAAACGAAGATGTGGCAAGTTCTATAACCGTTGCAGTTAGCAATGTAAAGAAAGCAGTGAATGCATTAAAACGTGGTGATCTTGATGAAGCTATGGAGGCTTCAAGTGCAGCGTTTAGTGCTGCAGAGACTGCATTTAGTGATCCTTCTTTATTGTCATTACTGTACTTCCCAGATGATCAAAAGTAAGTTAAACAATTAATAGCTTTTTCTTATCATCATTCTTATTAAGTAGTTACAAAATAAAATTACTTAGGACACACCTATTGATAATTGTATTTCTTTTATGTTTATTGAACTTTAATTAAATGATTTACACTACAACTTTCCTAAATTTCTTACTTTTTGCTTCAGGTATGCTGTGTATATTCCTCTCTTTCTGCCTATCATGATCCCTGTTATAATGTCATTGAAGAGAACTTATTCCTGGGTTATTCAAAGAAAACTCAACAAACATGAAAAGACTGAATAACATTAACTGTTTTAAAGGGGAAAAGCTCTATTTTAAGCTTCTTTTTAGTTTGAATTAAGTTTTATATTTAGATAAATAATTTTAATATTATTTATTAATTTAAATTCAATAAATCTTTAATTTTTTTCACATTTATTTTGTTTCCTTTTTTATTTATTAAAGTAGCATAATGGTGGAATATTGAGGCCCAAAATGAAAGTACTGTCTTGACTCAAGGAATTTAGCATGAGGCAGTAATTAGACAACATATTTTTTAAAGGTATTGTACTTAAAATTTGTCACAATGATGAATTTAATTTTACACTGTATGTTTGTATAACTACCAAAATAACCAGAGATGTGTCAAATCTCAATTTTAGAGAAAAGTATCAGTAACAAGAATCACTGGTCCAAAGTCAATTCCTATGAACCAAAATAAAAAAAACTGCTACAAAGGCTGTCAATCTTTAATAAAAAAAACCAATTTTTCATTGTACTGTTCTATTGGGTTTTTTCACATGAAATGTCCGTTTTCAAGGTAAAGGGATTTTAGTAAAAATACAATATGAAAACAATATAATTTTATTCGAAGTATTTACCTCCTTTTTCCACACATTTTTCCCAACGTGACAACTTTTTTATCCCGGATTTGAAAAACTCTGAGCTTTGAAGTGAAACAAAATCTGAAAACGCACTTTTGATTTCAGCATCATTTGCAAAAATTTTTCCTCTGCAGAAGTTGTCTAAATTCCTGAAAAGGTGATAATCTGTTGGAGACAAGTCGGGAGAATATGGTGGGTGCGGAAGAACTTCGTACCCCAACTCTTTTAATTTATGCATGGTAAGTTTTGAAACGTGGGGTCTAGCGTTGTCGTGTAGGAGTATAGGGCCCTTCCGATTTACCAATCCAGGTTGTTTTTTTTCAATAATTTTTCGTGCATTAGGCCAATTTCATTGCAGTAGGTTGTAGAGGTAATGGTCTCACCTCTAGGCAAAAAGGAATAATGTATGATTCCAGCCATGGACCACCATACTGTAACCATCAATTTTTTCGGGTGCAAATTTGGTTTTGGCATTTGTCCTGGGCTTACGTCGATGTCTAACCACTGCCCTGACCGACGCTGATTGTCATAAGCAATCCAGCTGCCGAACGACCTAGTTTAAACTCATAAAAAAATATTACACGAAAATCGCGTGTTTCCATGTTCATATTTGAAGGTATACTAAACAGTGTGTAATTGATTGGGAAGCTAATGTTTATAAAAGAAAAGTAGAGGATTAGTAACTGCTTTATTATGATATGTGAACTTTGGAAGTAAACAACAGAGACTCGCAAAATCCTCTATGTATTTCAAATATTATAAAATCGGACATTTCATGTGAAACAACCCAATATTATTCTAAAGGGATTTTCATTACCCCAGAATTAAGATTATGATCTAAAATATGATTAAAAATTCAAATAAGAATTTTTAAAATGATTTATTTTTTTGTACATTTTCTAAACTGTAAATTAACTTATAATATATTATCTCCTGAAGATAACAAATGCTATTTGGTGTTAACTAATTTATTTCTTAAACCTTTGGCTGCTAATGACTACTATATCAGTCTGGCTGGTTTGATGCCAGACTGCTTTTAACTCATATTGTAGTTCTTTTTCTATCGCCATCTGTGAACATTTTATAGAAGCTGCAGTGCCCTTTAAAGCCAATAAATGGCATACAACTTCACTTTCGACAATTTCAGGGACCTTCTGTGTACATGCTTCGACCCATTTTTACTGTCATGTACCGTTTCTCTTTACCTGAAATTTTTCCTGCATATCCTTTAGTATATTTTCTGCTTTTGTAGTGAATAGTTAAGTGCGTTATGTCTAAAAAAATTTATTAGAACTTTTGGCGGGTACAAGTGAAAGTGAAGGAGAATCTTCTTCAGATCATGACGAGGAGGTTTTGATCAATCTGGTAATACATCTATTGGAGAAATGCCGGGAACTAGTGGAATATCAAATATAAGAGAAAAGGATGATGGGAAAAATGAATAGAAAATGTAGAAAGATAAAACATAAATAAAGAAAACAAAACCGCTAAGCATAAAAAGTATGTCGCACACGGGGCACTGCAGGTGTCTAGACTATCCCGCACCACTGTATCCTCCCACCTCTCGAGCATCCCGCAGCCAAAGCGTTAATAATTATTGTTTTTTCAATATATCTGGTTTGGTCATATTATCTGATTATGCTTTGCAATAGTAATTTATTTTTTAACCTAGGTATTGGCATCGATAATTAATTTTTTGGTACCGGTATCTATCTATAATCTGTAATATTATAAACTATAATTGGTAATTAAAGATGTATGTAAATTGCTAAAGTTTTCTTTTCGAGTTCCTCTACCTTTGTACGACTATTCAATTAAGAATTACATTTTTTTAATTAAGACAAAATTATAAAAAAAGACAAAAAAAAAGAAATAAAAAAAAACAGAAGTTATCAAATTATTTTTTTAATATCATAAGCTTTCTTTAAGTTCAACAATCGATTACAAAGGAAAAATAGAGTTACTATTTCTGAATTAAATAACAAACCGTTAAGATGAATTTTAAATAAAAATTATAATCAATAGAGGGCATGTTTTCATTTCAATCAACCCATTTTCAATCTTAGAAATATAAATGAATAAATATGGCCGACTGACTGGAAGGCACCTTTTGCCGACAAGCAGCAGTTAGTCAGCCCATCTCTAATCATAGGGTGTTTTTATGGCATATGACCTTAGGCTCAAAATTAATTAGATATTATCATGGAGACCAAACTGCATTTTATTATTAAAAATTTCAAATTAGTTGGATTTATTATTTATAGGGATGGAATCTGTTTTATACCATTCCTTTGAAGCAAAAATTGAATTACTATTTATAAAATGGTAGTTTTCACTTGCCTTGGACAACTGCTTTTTAACAGATAGTAAAATTATTCATTTATGTATTTATAGTGCATCCTAAAAAATAATATTTTTACTAAAATGACAGGTGACAAGCAAGAACAGCAAATGCGACTAGTCAAGTAAGCCGTTTCATTTATCCATTGGTAAGTGGAATGAATGATGTGGCTTATAGAGAAGTGAAATGCAAAATAATTTGCAACAAAGACCTTATCCAAAAAATGAATATTGATAAAGGTAACTGAATGAAAAACAAAATAAATATAAAATGAGGATATATCCCAGGAATTTTTATTGAAGTTTAATAAAAGAATAAATCTATACTTAAAACTCTTATTGCTCAACAGTAAATAAAATGATAATTTTTCTCTTTCAATGGAACAAAATACAATAATTTAACACACAATATACCACACCTGCCATGTGAAAATTTGTTTCAATACAACTTTTTTAAAAAAAGGTGTCAAGAGTAAATACAGGCTAATAAAAGTGAAAGCCATAATACTAGATAAACACAGCTATAATAAAATAAATAATGCTTAAAAAATAATCAATACACAAAAAATAGCATAAATTAAGAACCTGATATAAATAGGGTCATATAAAATATAACATTACACTTATTTAACTCTATGAAGCAAGTTGATATAAATGTAATTTATTTTTTTTCTTCAAGCTAAAATAGAGATTTTTTATACGTACACATATACGTAACGTATTTAGTATGGTGGACTTATAAAAAAAATGACTTAAAAGCATTAATTCTGGAAGATTGTTCGAGTAAATTCTATATAATCAAGAGCACCAGGTATTGATCTTTCTGTTTTTGGATCAATATAAGGTTTCATCCTTGCTACGCAGTAGTCAGCCATTTCTTTAGTAAGGTTCTGAAAAAAAAAAAAAAAGAAAGGATCGTTAATCAATATTTTGCCCACATATTACTAATTCTTAATAGAAAGCAGAATGAATGGCATGTAACTTACTGCATAAAGTTCTTCTTTGGTGACATAAGGCTTATCACCAGCGGTGATAGATCTAAAAGCATTTTCTATTTCTTCGGAACTCTGGACATTTTCAGTTTCTTTACTTATCATAAATGCCATATATTCTTGAAGTGAAACATACCCGTCTCTATTGGGATCCACAATATCTAAAAATAAAAATAAATAAATAATAATTTCTTGAATACATATGCTTAAATAATAAGGGCATAAGTTGAAAAAATAAATAAATAAATTATTAAAGTATTGACAGAACTGTCTCATGAATAAAAAAAATAACAATAAACCATTAAAACCAGGAAGGTAGCAACTTGGTGTTAACATTCAATTTTAAATAAAAAGTTTACTTTTTTGTAACTCACCCAAAATCGCTTGGAACTCAGGTTCAGGCTGTCCTTCTTCAACCATAGGGAGGTCATAGCCGAGGGCCCTGAGACAGGATTTGAATTCATGATGGTCAAGGCGGCCACTCTTGTCCTTATCGAAATGTTTGAACATCATGCTAAACTCTTTAAGAGCATCCTCGCTGACACCAGAGTGATTCCTGGCTTGGATTTGCTGTTCAAGGTTATGCTGCATTCGCATACCCAACTGATCGAGTTGGTCCCACTGCTGTGCCAAACCAACAGTGCTATGTTCGGTGTACCTAAAAATATATGTCAATAAGTAATGGATGTTCTAAAATTAGTATTTTTCAATAATAATACAAAACCGTAAATATCATTAGGGATGCACCTGATAAAATAATTTAAGACTATATTATATTGGTGATATAAATACTTTATTTGATTGTGTAAATCAAATTTCAAAATGGAAGATAGGATAGTTCTCTAACACACTAATAGAGGTAAAGGATTGATAAATCATTTTTAAAGTAATTTTTAACTTTTTCAATTCATCAAAAAAGTATGATTTCCAAAGGTTCTTTAAAATAGGTATCTGTTTGGGAGATGATGTTATTAACTGATTATTTCTTCATTGTTTCGAAATTAAAAAAAAAAAAAAAAAATTACAAGGATCTAAATTATTTGACTTTAATTTCATAATCTAGCTATTAAAACTGAACAGGTGTGCCAACATGAATTGAATGATGAAAAGAGATTCTTTACTTTTTCAAAACAGAACATATTTTTCTTGATTTATTTGCTCCACTGGTGCAGTACAAGCTTGAAAACTCTTATCAAAAACTTTTTAAGTCAGACGACTCTAAGTTGCATTTATTTTCCTCTGGGAGCAAATGTGCCACTCACCATTGCCTTAATTATTTTTCTAATTTGATTCGTTGATCACTCTAAACTATATTGTTGATTTTTCCAATAATTTCAGGATTAGTTATTTTCTTCCACTGCGTGTTCAGAACAATGTTCATCCTTCGAGAATGTGTGGCCAGGTACTCTTTCATTTGATAGTAAAAAGTTACTAATATTGTTCATAAATAATTTATTTCCAAATTTAGCAGGCAAAGGAAACCCTATCCCAGTAATGGATTTTTTGGTAAATCGACTTAATTTCACCTCAATTAACTGTGAAAAATAGTAGAATTTTAAGTTATAAAAACGGGTTTCAATTTAGAAAATTAAATCTATGCATCTGTCATTTGATAGGAAACTGCTTACGTAAAACTAAGGTCAGATAACCCAGAGTGTGTCCTCCAGTCCTAACTAATGTTATCATCCACTAGAAAATAATTGTTGTAGTATATTGAATTTAATACTAGTATATTGAATACATTACTCCGAAACAATTTTATGAATGATAAACTTACCTATTGTCAAGGATGAGATGTTCTTCGAGGATAGCTCCAAGTTCTTCAATTTTCTTAAGATCAGATTTACGGGATCTTACTTCAGTAGCCTTTCGCTGAAAAAATAAATTAAATTTAAATATTATAAAACAATTATACTTCAAATATTTAAAAAATAAAATAAAATGGTAATTGTATAATATAACTATAAAGTTGAAGACTAATAAAAACTGCATTCGCCAAAACTATATAGGATATGATGTAGAACACTGAGATCTTAAGTAACGTTACAACAGGGATATGCAATAGCTACAGTGGGCCCAACAAAGAAAATGTTTATAAAATATTACCTTTAGTATGTTCCTATAGTAGCCCAAGTTCGCTGGAATAAGAATCTACCTTCCAAGTACATTTGAAAATACTCATTAGCAACATTATTCAAGATCTATTTCGACAGATATAATTTTAGTTTTAAAAACTAAGGGATGCTTATTGGTAACAATCATCATAATATATATATATATATATATATATATATATATATATATATATATATATATATATATATATATATATATTTTTTTTTTTTCAATAACATATAGATGAAAATAAATAATTGAGTTAAGCATTGCAAAAACTGCAGAATTTAAGTGGTTTTGTTTCATATATTTTTTTTTTTAAATGCCATCTGGCCCATTATACACTGTGATGACTCAACCTCTTTTATAATACTAAAAGTATTCCTTCTATAATGGTAATTAGGTAATTATAAACACGATAAATAAACATTAAGTGATTATAAATAAAAAATAAATCAATATACCTTAGTTGCTTCAAGCTGTTGTTCTAAAGATCCAGAGCCTTCCATCATTGATGTTCTGAAAAATAAGAATAAAATTAATATTTCTGAATTTAATTAGAATGCATTAAGCACGATGCCAAAACAACACATTACTCACAAAAGAATTAGTAAACAATGTTATTATGAGATCGGTTAAAATAAAAAAAATTACACTCTACTATGATGGACTTTATTATTAAATGTTATTATGAGCACTTTCTCAAATTAAATTTCACTGATCCCTCACTAATCATTCACATACTATTTTCAGACAAATAATCTTGCCATGTATAAGATACTGTTCCTAAGTTTATCAAAAATGCATATACTAAAACACAAATGTGACAATTAAAACAAACAGATACAGAATATACCAGCAATTCTCAATAGTTTTTCTAGTCACTTTTCCAACATTAGATTAGCACACTGAAGAGGAGATATTGATTTTAGCTGTTGAAAGCAGAAATCTTATAAAATAACAAACAACTTCAATCCATAAAAATAAAAGTCTAAAAAAATTAGACACTCATGTCTTTTTTTTTTTTTTTTTCATTTTGAAACAAACATTTACAAATATATTTTTTTACAATCATGAATAGCTAGAAAATAATATCGGCTAGGAGGATAAGACCGTTTTCCCAGAGACTGAAACAATTTGGTAACCTTTAAAGTGTGAATGTTCATTATTTGTTCTCAAATCTCATGAAAATATATAGTGTACAAAAAGCTTAACATTTAACTTGAGAAGGTGCATTTAAACACAAATTCCAAACAACAGGTCGGTTAATATTAAAACATTAAATTGGTTATCAGAAAGGAAAAATGGTTACGAAATAATGAGGTGTGACCAGTTGTCATGAATTTTTAAATATCACACCTATTTATTTTCAAATCACTCAAAAAAAATTAACTAATAGTTTAAACCAAAAAATATTTTAAGCTAAGCAGCACAAAAACCAAAATCAAAATTAAAAACAAACATAATTTGAAAAAATTAAAAGTTTGAATACACTTGACAGTTAGTACTTTGGCTTTGGGTTATGAACACTTTTATTAATCGTTAACAAAAGGAAATGAAATAATCACCCATCCCATCCAAGTAGTCGATATCTGTTGTTCCAGGTCAACGCCATACATTAAAAAAGAATTAATGATATATGATGAAATAAAAAAATTGAAAAATAAAAATAACTAAATAAAATAAAACTTAAATATAAATGATATAAAACTTAAACATTAACAATAGGGTCATTACATGCCAAATCAACCAATTCTACATTAGATTTGGACCTTGACCTCTCCGATTTCTATGATTTTTGGTATAGCAGCTGTACTTACCAATACTAGTAAAAATGTAAAATATTGCATTTTTCTGACTTTTGGTTTTTGAGTTATAAGCTTTTAAAAACTCAAAAAAATGCTGTTTTCGGTCCTCACTCAGTATATTCAAAATTACGCCATTAACAAACTATTGCTCCCAGAGAGCTCAAATTTGCGGCATTCTTTTCTATTTGAAATACCCTTTAATATGATATATCACTTGATATATTTTCGGTTCATTTTAAATTTTTTCCAAACTTTCAAAAACGGTTTTCGTAATTCCCAAAATACGTACCCTTCGATTTTTTCGAAAAAAAATATATGTGATTTATACTATTACTGACTACAAGTGGACAAAATTTTAGGATGGGATGGAAATGGGTTCTTGATAAAAAAAAAATTTTGTCTTTTTTTTAATGGACAGTTAGTCCAGCCAATGAAGTAATATAGAATGCGTTTTCTGTAATCCAAGGTTTTCTTTGGAAACTTGTTCAGGGTAGTTAGAAAGTAAACATGCTATAATTCCTGGAGTTTTCGAGTCTGGGAACCAGAAGGGAGGGGGCGCGGAGTGTCTCTTTTTTAGGTTTTGGGCTCATATCTCGAAAACAGTGCATTATGTGCAAAACATGACTATTTACTAAATTAAAGTTAACTAAATTCTCTACAACCTTTATTATATACACATTTTTCATATTCTGTACCATTCCCAAGATATACGCTTGGCAAATGTGAACATTTTCGAGAAAAAAAAATGTTCACCTCACGTTTTCTGTTAAACATCCATCTATATCTTTTAAAACGTCCATCCTATAACAAAAGTCTTTATAAATAATATTTTACAACATTAAATTTCCTTTAAAATACACATATAAACGCTTATTTTATCTTCAACTTGTCAAAAGTTACTTAAATTTTACGTTTCTTGGTAAAATAAACATACTAAAAGTCCTTCACAGTTGCCAAGCGTATATCTTGGGAATGGTAAAGAATATGAAAAATGTGTATATAATAAAGGTTGTAGAGAATTTAGTTAACTTTAATTTAGTAAATAGTCATGTTTTGCACATAATGCACTGTTTTCGAGATATGAGCCCAAAACCTAAAAAAGAGACACTCCGCGCCCCCTCCCTTCTGGTTCCCAGACTCGAAAACTCCAGGAATTATAGCATGTTTACTTTCTAACTACCCTGAACAAGTTTCCAAAGAAAACCTTGGATTACAGAAAACGCATTCTATATTACTTCATTGGCTGGACTAACTGTCCCTTAAAAAAAAAGACAAAATGTTTTTATCATGAACCCATTTTTGTCCCATCCTAAAATTTTGTCCACATATAGTCAGTAATAGTATAAATCACATATATTTTTTTCGAAAAAATCGAAGGGTATGTATTTTGGGAATTACGAAAACCGTTTTTGGAAGTTTCGAAAAAATTCAAAATGAACCGAAAATATATCAAGTGATATATCATATTAAAGGGTATTTCAAATAGAAAAGAATGCCGCAAATTTGAGCTCTCTGGGAGCAATAGTTTGTTAATGGCGTAATTTTGAATAAACTGAGTGAGGACCGAAAACGGCAGTTTTTTGAGTTTTTAAAAGTTTATAACTCAAAAACCAAAAGTCAGAAAAATGTAATATTTTACATTTTTACTAGTCTTGGTAAGTACAGCTGCTATACCAAAAATCATAGAAATCAGAGAGGTCAAGGTCCAAACCATTGGTTGATTTGACATGGAATGACCCAATAGAATTATTGACAATAATTGGTCATCCATAAAACCTCACACCCCACATAACCGTTCCTCTTACCCAAAATCCCTAAAACTGTGTTGCAAATCAGGTTACTTTTTACATAATAAGTTTTATCATAAAATCTCAGGACTTGCCATGGGCAATCTACTTGTGCCAAACTTTTTCAACATCGTCTTTAATGACCAACTGTATTCCATTGCCTTACACGTCATTACCAGTGAACATAAGTCTTTCAGCCTCCTCTTTAACATAAGTCTTTTAATAGCTTCTCGTCACGAAATAACTCAAACTTGTAAGGGAAACCTCTGCAGCCACCATGAGTTCACAGAAAGTATGTTTATGTAGTACCATATTATAAGGTTTGGACATCGATCATATTTTTGTTTGTTTACAATTATAAGGAACTTAATTTGTGGTCAAAGTGTGCGGTTCAAACATTTAACCTATTTTTTAACTTAGCTTATCTCCAAATACCATATGACAATTAATCTTTTATTATTCACCAAATAAAAATTGTAATCGCATTTTTCACGAATTAGCCACGATCCAGGCCTTTCTTTTTAATTTTTGAATTTTTTTTTCTTCATCTTTTAAATTCCTTTCTTAGCCCTAGAGGAAGCTACATATCGAATTTCAATCCGTTCAGTGGTCTCTGAGATTTCGTGTTAAATGAGTGAGTGGTATTTGATATATATAATATATATATATATATATATATATATATATATATATATATATATATATATATATATATATATATATTTTTTTTTTTTTTTTTTTCTCTTCCATAGTAACCCTATGAAAGAGTCGTTTATTGAAAAAATTAGCACATCCCATGCATGCAAACATATAAAAATATATATATGTATATATATATTGGCGAAAACCAAAAATCACCTCAAAACCCACATCAACCAACATAATATTTCCCGGCAGATGACCTTAGGATTTTTTAAAGGGAGTAAAAAATCCTTAGCTATGCCGTCCTTCGGAAGGGACGTAAAATGGGGGTCCCGAGCCTGTGCGATGTCAGGTACTCGTTAAAGATCCCTATCCTAATTATACCTGGATAGGCAAAATTTAGGACTCCCACCGTAGCATCGTCCGATTAGCCATAGCAGCATAAAGTGACGTTAAACGAAATAAACAATAAACAACAACATAATATTTCCAAAAATCCCTTCACCTCCAAACCTTCCAAATTTTCCTTATCATTAAACCACACCTATGAATTCGAAAAAGCATATACACTTACCACTGCCCCTAACCATTTCTTAATATTTATAAACATTAGTTAATATTTCTTATCAGAATCTATATTCATTCAGAACCTAATCCTGTCAACCATAAAATTGGTAAACAGTACATTTTCCTCACTTATTCCCAGGTATTATATTTTACTAAAAAGTTATAACCTTTCTCTCAGTAGTCTTTTATTTTTTTATTTATAATGTATTTTGATTTTCATTTATTTATTTTTAAATCTAATTTTATTTTATTTACTATTTTTATTTTATTATTCCTACTGATAGGGATCGCGTAAATATTTTAAAATTTTTAAATTAACATAGCGTATCTTCTATGGTTTATTTCAATATAGTTTAGTTTTCAACCACCATGTGGCCCTTTCATATTTTAAACTATATAAATTATATCCTATTATTATACTATTATACCCCTTCCTTGTCCATACTTTCTGTAACTCAACTCATTATCCGCCTTTCCTTGATTTTATTTTTAACTGTCATTGTTGGCCGTGTCTTCATCAATTTATGATCATTTCTCATATTTCCTTAATCTCTCCTTTTTTTTATTATTATGTTTATGTAATTTTTTTTTCTAACCTTTCTATCATACCCTTCTCGTTTTCATATATTTTTCTTATATTAATTTAAATACCTATTTAAACTTTTTTAAAGATTTGAAATTATTTTTTAAAACATTGTAATAAAATACAGTACCTCGTCTCAGTCAACCAATGATGGAATGCATTTGCATGTTTAGCAAATTCTTTTCTTAATTTATCATTCTCTTCTTGCCTCTGTGCTTCTTTGGCCAATTCAACATCCCGTTCCTACATTGACAATGGATTTAGAAATTATAAAATTGTTTTCCAACATTACATTAACATATTGCTCAATAAATAACTAATTCGAAATAATTATCTCATAGGGTAAATCATTATTTATGGTCCTAGTTAAGGAAATAGTTAGATTTATGAGGGTGGTCTGAAAAGTTTCCGACCTCAACATGAAGATGGCAGAACTCAGTAAATAAAAGTCTGATGAATTCATTGTTCATCTGTTGACAGTTACAGCCATTTTGGATGCACAGTTATTATGTAACAGTCATTTGAGTGAGTTGAAAAAAGAACCCAAGTGTCATTAAATATTTGTTTTTGAAAGGCAATACGCCTACGCAAATCAAAGATGAGTTGGATTCTGTGTATGGGGACTCTGCACCATCATTCACCAGTGAAATTTTGGACAGCTGAATTTAAACATGGCCGTAAGAGCTTGGGAGACAATGAATGTTCGGGACGTCCAAAAACTGTAACTACCGACGAAAATATCGCCAAAGTTCAGCAAATGGTGCTAGATGACCGCTGAATTAAACTGAGAAAGATAGCAGAGGTTATGAACATGTCAAAAGAACATGTTTGTCACATATTAAATCAACATTTAGGCATGAGAAAGCTAGTGCTGCGTTTGCTCACGTTAGACCAAATCAAAAGAACATTTCCAATGCTCTGTTGGCGCAATAAATCCAAGTTTAGGGGCTGATTAATTACTGAAGATGTAACTTGGATACACCATTATACGCCCGAAACAAAAATAGAACAGTGGACTGCAAAGGGGGAACCGGCTCAAGAAAAAAAAACTGTTTTTTCAGCTGGGAAAGTGATGGATAATGTTTTTTGGGATAGTCATGGAGTTATTTTAATCGATTATCCTCAAAAAAGAAAAACCATTGCAGGAGCATATTATGCATCATTACTTGACAAGCTGAAGGCAGAAATTGAGGAAAAATGGCCACATTTGCAGAAAAAGAAAATCCTGTTTCACCAATACAACAAAATGTCTCACACCTCAGCAGTTTCCATGTCGAAAATCCACAAATTACGGTTTGAACTGCTTGACCATCTGCCTTACTCACCAGATCTAGCCCCAAGCGAATTCTTTTTGTTCCCTTGTCTAAAAATAAAGAGGCAATCAATCACCTTCGTAAAAAAATATTTTGTAGAGAAAAACAATGAGTGCTATTTGGACGGGTTACAGAGATGGGAGCATCGCTGGGAGAAATGTGTAGAGTTACAAGGAGACTATGTTGAAACATAAAAAAAAATCAGAAAAAATATATTGTATATTTGTTATGTTGGAAACTTTTCAGACCACCCTTGTAAAAGGAAATTTTGCTGATACAGTTTGTAAAATGACACCATTGGTCACATATTTAGAATCTTAAAAGTTTATTCCATTCTATGTAAATTTGACAAACATGCTAAAGCTTCCTTTCAAATAAATTTTTAACAAACATCTATAAATACCAGTTATGGCCATGCTGTACTGGTTATGGTTAAAGCAATGACTATTTATGATGATCTGACAAAATAATCTTAAAATAAATGTATTTAATAATTTAAAAATGACTATTAATTAATGAACAACTAGAACTATGAAAATAAATACTTAAAAACACAATCACTTGATGCACTAATTCACAAACTTTGTAGTTAGTTATTAATTTATTTAAACATTCATTAAATGATAGTTGAAAATTAATTAAAACGACTATTTATTAAAGTATAATTTATAGCTGCACTTCTCATTGGTTTTTTTACATAACCAGTAACCGCACACAATATGGTAATCATCTTAACTCAAAGGTAAATAAATTATAAGAAACCGAAGTGCATTTTTTGTGAATTATCTTCTTTTGATATTTCCAGTTTTCATTAAACAGAAATAGCCATCCACGAAGTACAGGATAAAACTATATCAACTAGTAATGGTCACTTAAGAGACGTAAGGTCAAATATGGCCATTACTAGTAAAGAATGTAGTATTAAAGTTTTAAATGACATAACCAAATGGAGAAAATTTAATTTTTTTTATTTTTTAGCAGAGGGAACGATTGTAATACCAAAGGAAATTGAAACGGATAGGGGTGACCTTTGTGTTTTTATATACCAGCTATGGTCAGTTCAAAATTATTGTTAATTAAAATTAGACAGTCCAACAAAATGGAGCTAGTTATAGAAGTCTGAATTCTAATGAAAAACCCTCAAGCAAAAACTCAAAATTAAAGAAGCAATTCCACAATAATTCCTTAAGAATTCTCACTTTTAAAAATGATGTTATTTAAAAAAAAGAAAGATATTATTCGAGGAAAATATTTTTAATGGTTACTGGAAAGAGATAGGAGGGATGGTTTCATTAGCAAATGAATATCAATTAGCAATTAAATCCTAATCAAAAATATTTCTCCTGGTGATATCACAAATGAATGGAGCAATCCCTCATTATTGTGAAAATTGTATTAGCTTGCCCATAACTGCTGAAGTGACCACAGCTAGTGATTTACCCTAACTAACATTGTCTTTCCCATAAACTTAATAAAGCAAGGAAAAACATAATCTATATAACCTTTAACTCAAATAATTTACCAAATGTTTTCTTTATTAGTTAAATTATATTCAACTTCATGTAAAACAATATGAGATAAATCTTATATAATCAAAATAATTACTTTAATAATTTTTTGTAAGTTCCTCCATGTATCTTCTAAAGCTTCCATAGTGAACCATGTATAGGGGTTAGGTCCTACATTGAAACTTTTAATTTGTTGGTCAAGGGCAGCTAAAGCTTCGAAGTCGGCTTGAGCAGAAGAAAGAGATGCCTGAAACCATTACATAACATTTAGCAATATATATCAAAGAGAAGCTTTTAATCATCAGAAAAATACTAACAGGTTATCTTGCCTATTCAGAAAATTAACATCAAAATTTAACTCTAGATAACTGTAAGATCATTGTTTTTAAGGTATATTAGGACTGGAAACTAGAATTGAATAAAAATGTATGCCTTCATTTTCTAATTATAAAACTGGTGAAATATTGCACCAAAAAATAAAATAAAAATAATACAGTATTCCCCTCTTCAATATTGATCTATCAGACATAAAAAGGAAAAATTATTTTTTTTTAATATTTAATTTTTTTTAGTTATTTTTTTCAAGTTATTTTTATTTTCCAAATAACTTCTAGTAATAATTTTAATCAACTTCATAGTTAAATTTACACAAACTTCACCATTTCAATGTAGGTTATTGAAAGATAGGTTATTAAAAAATAAGTATTATTGAAATTAACAAGACATTTTTAATTTGCCAACATTTTCGGCCACAGCTCTGATTGTCATCATTAGGGCAGATGGAAAAATTAAAATTTAATTACAGTAATTATTAAGTAATTATATTTAACCATACAAGATGCTCTTTATTAACAAGATCCTGTCATAAAGAGAACAGACAGGGTGTTACGAAGTTTTCTCCATTACAAGGTGTTGATAACATGGTGCATCTTGTATAGTTTATTTGTATTTTTCCATCTTATATATAAAATATAAAATAAATAGATATACTTTTTTTTAAATATCATTTCCTAATGTGATTATTATTTTGACATAGATATGTCATTTGGCTGGGGTCTATACCTTTTTGGTGTAACCTTTTTTTCACATTAAAAAAGTAACATTTTGACACACTCTAGCTCTGTTAGTGTTGCTCTGATCGAAAATTAGACAACATTCCCTCATCAGAAATTTAGTTGAGAATACTTATATTTATATAACATTTGTCTCTAGAACCTACCGTTCATGAGCTATATTGTTTTAATGAAAAAAGTCATGCTTTGCTACATTTTTTAAATACTGGTGATTTTTGAACACACTCTAGCTCTTTTAGTGTTGCTCTGATCGAAAATTTTATGACAGTTTCCTTGTCAGAAATATAATCGAAAACATTTGTTGCAAGGAGCTACCATTTAGGATCTTATATTGATTCAAATTACACCATCAAATATTTTAAACTCTAAAAAATGTAACATAACATGTTACAGGTCTGTTGGTGTTGCTTGGATTGAAAATTTTACAACTGTTTCCTTCAGAAATTTAACAGAAATCAGAAATTTAATGGAGAATATTTTTGGTTAATAACATTTATTAACTTTTATGACTTTTTATTATGACACCATTTAGAAGCAATATTGGTTTGAATAAAAAGTGTTTTTGACCATTTTTTATACATTCTAGCTTTGTAGGTATTGCTCGGATCGAAAATTTTACAACAGTTCCCTAATCAGAAATTTAATTGAGAATATTTTTTGTTTAATATTAATTGTTGCTAGGACCTGCTGTTTAGAAGTTGTATTGGTTTGAATGAAAAAAAGTCATGTTTAAAACCACTATTTTCTCTCAACTTTGTTTATTTAGAATAATCATAGATTGGTAATTAAATTTAATTAATTTGATGCCTTTATTCTAAAATGTAAACTGGGAAAATCAGTAGATTATTGACTGGCATATCCATGATCTATTGTTTTTCCCAGTCAGGGAGAAATAAAGTTTTGTTTTCAATCATTTACCTGGAATTGTGAATGAGCATCCCTCAAAGCTCTGATTTCTTCAATGGAGTTACATCGTACGGGGTCTGTAAGATCTTCCTCAGCATTTTCAAACCATGAGTTAAATGCAGAGGCTTTTTTGGCAAAAGTTAAATATAATTCTTCAATTTGCCTAAATTGTTCTTGCATGCGTAATAGTCTCTGTTTTCGGGCTTCTGAATCTGCTAAGAGCTTCTGCCATCTATTTTTTAATAATAATAAAAAAAACATTAATTAAAGTCACTAATGTTCAAAATATTACAGCAACTCTAAATATTTGAGGTTAAAATCATAGATTAGTATCACTATCAAAAGTACAGAACAGTTATGGGGCTAAAAAAAGTAAACATATGATATATTAATTTAAATCAATTAGACTATAAATTTCTTCCCACAGGCGATGATTCTCTTTAAACAAAAGTGTAAGTTTTTAACTGTCTCCAAGATTTAAATAATTTAAAAAAATACTCATATCAAGCAGTCGATTATTTCTTAAAAGGCTGCAGACTAGGGATTGGTTATGTTCTAAAAAGCATTCCTCATATGACCCCTTCCCACAACAAAACCTTTGATTTTTAAAAGTAATATTGTTTTCTACAAAATCTAATAGTTATGGCCCTTTTTAATACAAAAACTATACAGTTTGTTCCCCTAAGTGATATCCAAAAATATTAATATTTTTAAAAATATATAGAGTTCTACATATAAAATAACTTTAATACAGACCTTGCCATTACATCAGCATGCCGTTTCAAAATAGCCTGAGACTGGTCATGGTTTGCAGCAACAAGTTGATCTTTTAAAGATGTAATATTTTGAATACCTTCCTGCTCAAATGCATGCAGACCTAGGCAATATTGTATCCATACATTAATATATTAATATTCCAATAAATTATAATATAAAATCATTATAAAAATCTTTTCTATAACGTTTTATAAAAGAAGAAAATATTGTAAATAAGAAATTGCAATACCATAAAAAATGAATATAGAGAACCTATCACTTGTAATAATTTAATTATATTACACATATAATTGTCTTATTTAGTACATATGAAGGGCATGAAACTGAGATTTCATAGCCACCTGTTGGCTTGTCTGAAGTAACATCACTTAAGGTGATTTCATGGAGGCTAGAAAGAGGATTTTTACATGTTTTAAAGATTTAAGAACACATTCGCAATGAGAAAGAACATACAGTGAGCAGCAAAAGTTTTCATACATCTACTAAATTCACTAAATACAATTACTTCTACTATTGTTGTAGAGGAATTAATTTTTTAACGATTTCGTATTCTTCCTCATTCGCATGAGAAACACGCCTAATAATTAAAAACCCCAAAATATGGATATTATTAATGTATTTAGTCTATAAATATAAAAAAGTGTAAACTGACTGCAGCATAAGTTTTCGTACAGCTTCAAATTATCTTCTTTGATCCCTTAATTACTTATAAGGCCTGATGTAGAAAAGTTAACTAGTTGTTTATATTACCTCTTCCTAGCTATGTTCTGATCAGTTTCTATAGTAGCGGACACGAAATTAGGCAGGTCTGAAAAATTGATATAAAGTTTTATGTAATAAGAGTGTAGCCATAAAAACACAATCGTTTGAGCAAACTTTAATCCATTATGACGTACTTTAAAATGTCTGGTAAAGGATCCTTTCAATCGGTTGTTGGGCATGAGCTGGCAACATCGCAATTTTCCAGACCCGCCTAATTTCGTGTCCGCTACTATAGTCAGTGTTTTATAAACAGCTATAGCCCAATATTCTGAAAACCTCTATTCTACAGTGGTTACATGTACTTTTCTTCAGATAAAAGGAATATCCGTACGTCCTGATTAGTTCAATGACTAATATACCTCATAATCATGGTCCAATACATAATCAAACGTATTAAAAAAAAAATGAAAGGTAAGACAATAAATTACTCTCACTGAGATGAGATGAGTATAAGATGTGATGAGAACAAAGTTAATTTAGACCTCAAAATACCCCAGCCAGAAAGATAGCAATTATTACAAGTTAATTTTATTCTATAAGCTATTTCAATAGTAAACCTGCATATTTTTGATCTTATCTATTATGATAAGATAAAAAAATCAAAATGTAGGTTTACTTTATTTACTATCTAGCTTTTAGAATTAAATATTAATATCAATCTATAAATTTATTATATAAAACTAACTTAAAAAATATTAACAGACATTAAGTATTAATTATTAGTAAATAATACCTGCATCAAATGTTTCTTGCTTTGTAAGCAAGGTTTGAACTGTAGAGAGATCACGTCCATATTCTTCATTCTTCACATGGCTTTCCTTGTCTGCTACCCATGATTCTACTACATCAGCTTTCCACATAAACTGAAGATAGGCTGAATTATCCATCAGTCTCGCTTTGCGTCGAACGGCCAATGATGACAGCATTTCCAATTTATTCTTCCAAAAAATAATAATAATAATAATAATAATAATAAAATAATTAAATAAAATTTGAATTGTTAAATTAATTACATAAAATATAATTTCCTTTAAGAAAATATTAATTTTTTTTTTTTTTTTTAATTGAATGAATTACCTGCAGCTGAATGCACCTCTGAGATATGCTATCAGAATGATGATTTTTTGCTGCAATTAAATTTTCTCCAGCATTACAAATATCAGCACAGCGGTCACGATGGGCAGCAAAGTCAGTTTCAAAAGCATCATGTTTCTTCAGCAAGCCTTGGACTGCAGCCATTGTGTCTCCATAATCTTCTACTGATAGCAACTGCTGCTTTTCACTGAGAACAATATCATGAATTACAACTAATTCTATATTGGAGTGAAAGTAAATTAGTGAAAAAGGTTCAGTAGAATCTTGCAAATATCAATAGCACAACTTCCTTGATAGCAAGTGCTTTTTTTAAATGTGGTGAGATTTTCATTTCCTAATTAACTACTTTGTAATAACAATAAGTTTACTTTTTAGCTGAAAACGTATTAGAAACCTGTTTATAATAAGATTTTTACTCCACACAAGACAGTTTCTAAAATTTCCCTCACAAGACTTGCTATCAAGGTTCAAGTAGGGAGAAAAGAAAAATTACCTAATCCAGGCTTCTTCTTCTTCAAGTTTGGCAAGGAACTGCTGGTACGTTAAGGATTCATCCAGTTTTTGTCCTCTTGTAGCAGCTAATTGTTTCAATTCTGACCAGGCTTGGTTAAGAAGTTTTAACCTCTAAAATAATCAACATTGAATATTTTTAAAAATAAGAGAATATTAATTAATTTTTTATTTAAAAATTAAAAAAATAAAATAAAATAAATTTTTTTTTTCTCATTTTTCATGTTACAGTAGTAATTTAATGTAATATACATCATAAAATAATTAATTTCTTAACACCTAAATAAACTTATAATTCTCATCTTCTAACAATAATTAGCACTAGCCTTAATTTAGATAAGACTATATAATTTAACAAAGCATGATTTTCTGAATGAATGATTAGTTTAACACTAAAACTACCATGATGGGACAAATAACCTTTTTTAAAATATATGGCAGAAGTTCTTGGAAACAACATTCATTTCTTTGCTTTTTGACTTAACTACTTTTGTCAGAAAATATAACAAAAGTGTTGTTTTTTTTCAATAACCACGCCTCTCTTATTGCTGTTATTTACCAAGAAATTGTGGTAGAAAAAAGTATACATGAAACGTCAATAGTTTGTGTTAATAATCAGCAGATGAATAATAATTATGAAGAAATTAACCTGCTCGATTTCAGGGACACCCAAATTTGACACGTCCATGAGCTTTTCTCCGGCTTCTTGTACGGCCTGAATTGCAGGCTCATGTGAAGCCAATTCAGCCTCTAGTCTCTTATGCTTCTTTTTCAGATTTTGGACACCGGTCAAATCTCTTCCATAGTCATCAGAGCCCACAAGAAGTTTCTTTTCCCTAATTAAAAATATTAAAAAACATTATAGCTAATGCTATACAGTAATCCACAAAACATACATATAATCCATTGCATATCAGGATAAAATTAAAAACCAAATATTGTTGAACTATAAACAAACCGTAAATCTGCTGAATAAAAACTACATGATCTTTAATCGATTCATGCAAAATTAAACTACAGTCTACCAAATTATATCAAAACGTCACTACTATACGGTAAGGTTAACCACACAGCTATTGACATCCTTAAGCAATATTCATACTATAATTATTGAAAGAGTAAAGTTTGAAGTTTATAGTCATCTTTCCTTAATTACTATACTTTAAGTTAAACAAGATAGCGACAATAACTAATGTAAAATCAGTTATTGACACCCTGAGAATATCTTTTAAAATATGGACAGAATTGGAAGTATTTTAACACAGATGAGTTGCAGCATTTAAAAGGAATTTTATTTATTTTTTTTTTTTTAATTTCTAAGTTAGGGTGTCAAAAAATATCTGAGGTGTTAATAACTTTCTGGTTTAGCCTTTTATGGTGGTTGTTGTGAAGAACTGGATAAGCCCAATTACTTTGAAAATAAATTAACTATTAAACCTTCAAAGCAAGATTTTTAATATCTGCGTTGTGAAAAATTGGTCAAGTTGTGCTTCTTAATAGGCATTAAGAATTTATTTTGTTGCAAATGATGTTTAGAGTAATTACAGGATTTGAAAAATGATCCAAAATGCCCTACTGAAAATTGCATAATATTGATGAGTCAGGGAAATATTCTTTTTCATAAAACTTATTAAAATTTCTTAATGATGTAACGATGCGCTTTATTTGAATGAAGAAATTTACAATGATAAGGAATAAGTAAGAAAACACAATTAAAACAATTTAATTATGTTACCTTGATTGCACACACCAATTATCATAAAATTTCTTAAGGATTTGAGAGGTAATTTTTTTCTTGCATTACTCAAGTAAGTAATAGAGCCATATCAAATTAAAATAAAAAAAAAAGTTTTAGAAAAAACCTCCAGATGAAAAAACACGAATTATTTTTTAAGTTAACTTCGTTTATCAACTTATTTCCCATTAATACACATATAAAACATCCCCAGAAGTATAAATAAATGGCAACTGAATCACAAAACTTTTTGATCGAATTTTTAATTAGAACTAAAAAAAAAAATAAAAAAATAAAATAGTACCATAGTCAACTCTGGTTGATCAGTAAAAAGCTATATTCCGGAATTCTATGTACATTACAATTAAAATTTGTCAGCACTAGCAACAAAGCATTAACTGATTAATACAGATAGCTATTAATACAATAATATAAATATATGATGAAGTAATCAACAATCAATTAATTTAAGAACATACTTCAGAGGTATGTCCACAGCTCACTTAATAAATAATTTTAATTTATATCAACACCACGTTGACAGCTGATGACGACGTGTCGTCAAACCTACTCCCTTCCCATGTTCGGGCGTTGACACACGCAGTTGTAACGTCCCTTATCATTTCAAATGGTTTTAAAAATTTTCAGCACGGAGAATGGACCATGGTTGAAAGACATAGCAATCAATGTGCTAATTACATTTTATAATTGATTTGTAATATAAAATAATATAATTTTTTTTATTTAATTTTATTCTTTTTTTAAAAATTACAAGTCTTCTTTTATTTATACTGGATACCACTTATAACGACTTCAATTATAACAGCAAACCGGTTATAGTAACTAAATTTTCAGGTCCCTTGAACTTGCTATCTCTTTCCCCTGCATTTTGATTTGAATATAGTACTTAGTTATAACAAAATATGGGTCAAACCTGTTTTTCGTTTATCTCGAGGGTAAAATCAACAATTACGCCACAGTGATAGAAAAGCAAATCAGCCCAAAGTAAACAATCTTAGTAAACATCGCCAAGTAATTATCTTAAAACCTTCTTATTCCTTCCACCCCAACCCTGGACACATTGCCTTGGACTCAATTCATACATTATAAAAGTTTTTATTTGTGAACAGTGAACTTCAAATTAACGTAATCAAATGAGGTATTGATATCTTACAGTACTGTATTAATAAATGTTCTAAGCCATTTTTAACTATTAACTATTTTTAACAAGTTAAATCTTCTTAATTGTTATATAATTATATGTACAATATTAAATATTAAATAATAAATTGTTCTTAAATTAAAGTATGTATCTGTATGAGATTGGTTTTAGAAAGTTCCTGTTCCACATTAACATGTACTCAATGTAGGTAGTATGATTGGATATAACGACGGTCGGCTATAGTGACCGAATATGCCTGGCCCCTTGGAAGTCATTATGAACAATATATTTAAAAATATTTTTTTTAATCTATTATAATAAAATAGTTTATACATAAACACACACATAAATATTACTACATAAAAGTAGATTTGAAGCAATAACTAACTTAATCCATGATTCTTCATCAGCAATGTCTCTGAAAAACTGGTGGAGAGTATTGGCCTCATTAAGCCTGGCCTGACGATGAGCGGCAAGGTTCTTAATACGCTCATATCTCTCATTGATACTCTGCCTCTTTTCTTGTATACTTGCAGTGTCAAACTGGCCACTTTCGATCAAGGAATCGGCTTGCAGATTCATATCTAAAAACAGTAAAACTATAACTGAAAATTTGTAATATAACAAGGAAAAACTGTTACTTTCTTCATGAAAAGTGAATTATGTACCAATGATAACAAGTTCAATTATCACAGATATAACTATTAATATTTTTTAAATAATACTTTTATATTAGTTGGTGAATTTATTTTGCATGATAATTTGAATATATTTACATTTAACCAGAGGCAGTGATGTATATTTCTTTCAAATTTGTCAGATTTACAAAATTTGATGGTCGAATATTCTACTACTCAATCTCTCTCCTACTGGAAAAACTAAATGTTATACATGAGAAAAATGATTAAAAGCCTCGTTAAATAAAATATACTTTCTCACTTGAGGTTCTCATGATGGTATAGAAGGATCAATTCAATTAGGATTGATGAATTAATTGCCACTTCTATTGGATTATTTTGTCAGAATACTAGTTTCAAATGCTAAACATGCATCTTCTAATGCTAAACAGACATAAAATAATCCAATAGAAGTGGCAATTAATTTATCAATCCTAAATGTACTTTCTCTTCCCAACTACTGTTTTGGCTCGGTTGGAACATTAACTAACAAAATCGTGAACATTAAACTACTAACTCTCTAGCCAGGATTAACCAAAAGGGAATCCACCGTCACTGGTGTATACTTCTTTCAAATTTGCCTGATTTTTTAAATATATTAGACGGATTAAGAGATTTTAATTTTTTTTACAGAAATGAAATGTAATCAATTTCTTAATTTAATAAATATATGCATTTATCTCTTAATGTTAAGTAAGTTTTAAACTGATATGAAGTAGGTTACTTTTATATTGAAATTCACTAAAGCTCCGCTATTACCGGGCCCAAACCCGGGACCCCATCAAGAGAGATGGGGAAGGAGGAGGGGGAGGAGTAACAACCTCATTAAAAAACCTGGGTCCATCTGGCTACGAGTGGTAGCACCCAGTAAGGGCCCCTGCCTAAGGATACAGGTGAAACCTGGCCAACGGTTTTGAAGGTGGAAGAGGTTGGAAATCTGCTTGAATTCCAAATGGTGGAGAGTGGAAGAGCCTAGTGGAGTAAACCACAAACAAAAAATCAAATTCCTCACTTTGTATTTTATACAATTTCAATTGCAGTATAGAAAGTTTGATAAATGAATGCACTACAGGTGGTAACTCAAGAGAGAAATCCACCATTGCACCACGCAATGCATTGGGACAAAAGGTTCTGGGGAGTCCCAAAAACTGCAATCGGAAGGTTGGATCAGAGCAACCTTGGAATCCTTCTAAAATAAATGATGAAATAAACCTAAATGTAGAATATATATCACATGTAATGAGAAAAAGAAGATTGATGTTTTTTGGTCACTTATATCAAATGCCTGATAGTAGATTGACAGGTAAGATTTTCAGATATCTGTGGGGTAAGAAATCGACAAGCTGGGTCAATGAAGTAAAAAGGGATTTAGAAAAAAACAATATAAAAATGGAGGAAATAAATAATAGAGAAGACTTTTGTATCGAAAATGGAGGGATTCCAGGGCAGGAAAGTGAAAAGGACTGGAGCAAAATGGTCTGAGGACAGAAAGAGGAAACATGGAGGACAGATGAAAGCATACTGGAAGAAAAGAAATAAACAAGGAAGAAAGAATTGAAATTGGAATGTGGTCCTCTGTTGGCCCATTTGAAAAGAAAAAAAAAAAAAACTAAATTTTTATCAAGTTGTATTTCTTTTAATACAACCAATTTTAAGATAATAAAATGATGAATATTAAAGTTATCTTTAGCTTGATAACTTCAAGCTAAACACAATCGGAATAAAATTTCAATAATTTTAAAATGAAAGAAAGAAATCAATCAATTAAAACTACAAAGCTTTATGCTATCTACTATATAAAAACACATGTATGAATTAAGATTGGTTATGTTGGGTTGGAGAATAATAATAAAAAAAATTTGTTACCAAAACAATATTTTTTTAACCTAGATAGTCCAGTCAATGGGTGCTGAAATGAGGAGTTTGAGTGCATGGAATATGCGATAACTATTGACTTCATAGCTTCGTTAGGAATAGTTAGAAGGTAAACATACTAAAAGTCCCTACCACTGGGGGGTGAGCTAATGGCGGGGGGGGAGAGGAGAAGTTTAAGTTTTTTGTTTTTTCGATAATATCTCAAAAACAGTTGACTCTAGAAAAATATGGATCAAATAAACATAAAATCTAATTAAATTTTCTATAAAATTGATAATATATAAATTTGTCATAGTTCTAACCCTTTACGAGATATTCGTTATTGAAAATCAGTGATATTCAGAAAAAAACAAATGTCACCTCACTTTTTGTCAAACTTTTGTTTATAGTACCTTCCACAATCGTTTCTCAGAAAAAATGTCAAAATAAAAATTGTAGGGTATTAAATTTACTTTAATTTCATATATACTTTTCTGGATTTGAAGCAAGTTTTACGCAAAAAGTGAGGTAAACATTTGGTTTATTTCTAAAATTATCGATTTTTAATAATGTATATCTCGAAAACTGTTGGAATTTCGACGAATATGTATATAATTAATTTTATAGGAAATTTAATGAGCTTTAATTTTGATCTATAGCATATTTTACTAGTCCACCATTTTCGGATATTATCGAAAAACAAAATTGGGACATTCTCTCCTCCCCCCACCCTTAGCTCACCCCCCAGGGGTGGGGACTTTTGATATGAGTACCTCCTAATTACTCCTAACAAAGCTGTGAAGTCAAAAATTATTGCATATTTCATTCACTCTACACCCCTAATTTCAGCACTCTTTAACTGGGGTCGCACTTCTCTGAGAAAACACGTTTGTTGGTACTTATTCCGAAACTAATTGTTCGATCCAAAATTTCTTTTTTTATTTGATTGCTCCTTAAATTTACTATTAGTCCCTATATATGAAATTTTTATTATGTCATGTATTACATTCCAATCAGCCCACTGAATTTGTCGATATCGTCATACTTTGCCAAAACATACATATTTAATGTTCGGGTTTGGGTGTATTACGTGACATAATCAAAATTTCATATATAGGACCTGTTAGTAAATTTCATCAGATTTTAGTTTTAAAAAATAAATTTCAGATCTGAAAAATAGTTTTGTAGTTATGGTGAAAACTATGGCAAAAAAACTTGGATTTCAAAATAGTAAGCGGTTTTTATAGTGCTGGTATGGGTATTTAATGATGGGACTTGATCGAAATTTCATATATACGAACTGATAGTAAATTTAAGGAGCATTCAAATAAAAAATAGAAATTTTGGATCGAACAATTAGTTTCGGAATAAGTACCAACAAACGTGTTTTCTCAGAGAAGTGCAACCCCAGTTAAAGAGTGCTGAAATTAGGGGTGTAGAGTGCATGAAATATGCGATAATTTTTGACTTCACAGCTTTGTTAGGAGTAATTAGGAGGTACTCATATTAAAAGTCCCCACCCCTGGGGGGTGAGCTAAGGGTGGGGAGAGGGGAGAACATCCCAATTTTGTTTTTCAATAATATCTCGAAAATGGTGGACTCTAGAAAAATATGCTACAGATCAAAATTAAAGCTCATTAAATTTCCTATAAAATTAATTATAAACATATTCGTCGAAATTCCAACAGTTTGCGAGATATACGTTATTAAAAATCGATAATTTTAGAAATAAACAAAATATTTACCTCACTTTTTACTAAATACTTGCTTCTAATAACAGAAACGTACATATATGTGTGTGTGTATATATATATATATATATATATATATATATATATATATATATATATATATATATATATATGAAATTAAAGTAAATTTAATGCTCTACAATTTTGATTCTGACGTTTTTTCTGAGAAACGATTGTGGAAGGTACTAGAAACAAAAGTTTGACAAAAAGTGAGGTGACAGTTGTTTTTTCCCGAAAATCACCAATTTTCAATAATGAATATCACGTAAACGATTAGAATTACGACAAATTTAAATATAATCAATTTTATAGGAAATTTAATTAGCTTTTATGTTTATTTGAAACATATTTTTCTAGAGTCAACCGTTTTCGAGATATTATCGAAAAAAACAAAAAATTGAACTTTTCCCCTCCCCCCAGCCGTTAGCTCACCCCCTAGGGGCGGGGACTTTTGGTATGTTTACCTTCCAACTATTCATAACAATGCTATGAAGTAAAAAATTATCGCATATTCCATGCACTCTCCAATGTGTTTATTGACTGGACTAAGAACTAATTATTGAAAACATTTGGGGCTAGGTGATTTTATATAAAATATCTAAACAGACTATATATCTTTTTAGCATATTGACACATTGTCTTCAAAGCTACTCCCTTTCCCTGGGCGCGTGTCGACACGTTTCTTTTCATTTTAAACGGTTTTAAAAACTTTTAGCCAAGAGCATGGACCATGGTCGAAAGAATTAGCAGTCAACGTGTAAGACAGCAAACTTTTATTAGAAAGGAATAAAAAGCCTTATACATTAGAAGTGAAAAGAAGACAACAAAGCTAATTTTGATCTATTAATAAAACAGCCATATACTGATTCAACCATTATAAAAAAATACCAAAATATATAAAGTTTCATAAAATATATCAGACTAAAAATATACATCATTGAGTTAGAAATGAAGGGTCACAAGGAAGAACAATCATATTTATGATACCACAACTTTATAACATGAAGTTCCAAAACTATGAAAGGAAAATATAAAGCTATTGGCTAAGAACTATCAGAAACTAATTGCCATATCTAATATTCTGAGGTTTGGGAACAAAATGACTCCTACTCTTTTCTGCAACCCTTCAAATAAATAGAAAACACATAGCTATAAAAAAAATAAGTAGCTACCTTTAATTCTATCGTCATGAGCATGAATGTCTGCTTCTACAAGTTGATGCTTCTTAATAAGGTTCTGTACTGAAGCAAGATCTTTGCCAGAATCTTCTGAAGTCAATAGTGACTCAACTTCTCCCAGCCAAAAGTCAAGATCTTTCACTGCCGCTATGTAAGTTCTCTGCTTATTGGCTTCTTTCAGTTTGAGTGACTTTTCAGTAGTTTTTTGGGTCAAGAATTCCCATTGCTCTGCAATTGACGCCAACCTTGCCTAAAATAAATTCATAAATAAAACGTTGAACCTCTAAATAACATTTTTTAAAATGTATAAATTAAATACTTACATGTACGGCTTCCTCAGATCCAGCGCATTGGTGTTTGTCAATCAAGTTCTGACCCATGGCTAAAACACTCTGGATACGGTCAGCATTCGCAGCTAATTCTGCCTCAAAAGCTTGATGTTTCTGATGCTTTGATTGGATGTTTGCTGGATCCTGAATTTGTGAATGATTTATATAAGATCTTATTAAAGTTTATACATCAAAAGCCATTTAAAATCATAGTTTAAGCTTAGTTAAATTTTCAACAAAATTAGGTTTCAAAAGAAGTCATGATGTCCACAGATTTCTGAACACATAATTCCTGACTATCGTTATTTGAATACTTTTGCAATAATAATCCAAACAAAGTAATCAATGTAAACTTTTCTGCTTTACACATCACAGTTAAACAATTATCTGATACCTTTATTACATGTAATTAGTTATTTCAAGTGAAAGAAAGACATTTCGTAACTAAATCAAACTAGTTAAATCATGTAGTATTTGTTCAAAATCCATTTAAAAATTGATTAAGCTATTAAAAGATAATCATGCCTTTTAATACAAAAAAAAAAAAAAATTGATTCAAAATAATGGAAACAATAAATCTTTTAAAATTAATTGAAATCTAAACATAGATTACAATGCTCATTTTCATTTTTCCAGAAAAATAATTTAATTTAAATTTTTCTAAGGAAAACATATCACTTCAACTCTATCTATAATACATATTAGTGAAGTTTTTCTTTTAAATCAGATTCAATGCCCTATATAAACATTTCGATAAGCTTTGAGGGGTTAGTATAACATTTCAATGACTGCTATAGCATTGTAAGTTTGTACGTATAAAGAAGTTGGAATTAAAAATTAATGCAAGATAAATAAAAACTATGAACAGAGAACTTTCATTATGAAAATTTAAGAACGTTAGAAGTAACAACTTTTTCCCGACTTTCGCAAATTTACTGCAAAATCCCTGACTTATTCCCAACCATACAAAATCCCGAATCACCTGAGTGGTAGACACCCTGGCAGTAAGATAGTTGTTTAGTTTAATATAATAGAGTAACTTTCCCAACATCCATTAATTATTCCTATTTGTTATAATGAAATTTAACAGTATCATCTTAATTCTTTATAATTTGATTACTTGTTCTATTATAATTATTAATATTTTTTATTTTAACAATTATTAATAAGTATTAAAGATTAAAAAAAATTACTCCCTAAAATTTCATAAACACAGGAGGGTGGTGGCTAATAATATCCTGAACATTTATTAAAACATAAAGTTTGGTAAAAGCTTATTTATAATTTAAAACATTCTCTAATTAGTTTCTTAAATATATGATTACCTTGTAACTCTCTTCAGTAGCCAATTGAAGTTTCTCTGCAATCCAATTTTCCATTTCGTCAGCATCTCGGCTGAACTGCTGAAGAGTCTGACTCTCACCCAAGCGCGACCGTTTTTCAATCAGAGCTTCCTTCAAATGCCTCCATCTGTCGAGTACCTGACGCCTCTTATCATCAATAGCCTGGGCAGCATAATGGTCAGCAGCCATCAGCTGATCAGCCAATGTTTGAAGAGCTGCTATTTTTTCTTCCTAAAAGAATTATTCACTATTAGTAAAGCTGAAAAATCTATTTCTTATTCTTTAGGGTATCATTAAAATATTGTTTTAACAATAAAAGATATCCATAAAAAGTTAAATAATTTAAAAGATAGATATTTCAAAATAAATATATCAAGACAATTAAGTTGACAAATAAAAGTTAATTAAAATAATTAAGGAAATCCATACTATTATATAAAATAACAAGCCATTTTTCGATTGTGATCACTAACCACGAAAACAACTAAACCAATCTGTACCAAATTTTAACTATATCATCTTCATAGTTCAAGGAAGGTTTAGTAATAATAAAATTTACTGGTTTTCAATTAAATTGTTACTAATAATGCAACGAATATGAGGATTCCAGAGAAGTTTTAAAATCGACTGATAGGTGGCTAGCGCCATTCTACAAAAGAGGATACAATGTTACGGTGTTATCTAGAGTTTAAAATTGTTAATAAAATTTGCTTATTTTTGATTCAATTATTATTAAAGAGAGAAAAATACATAATGTGACATGCAGATCCCAGTGAAATTTGAAATTGAACAAAGTATCATTAACCCTTTGGCTGCGGCATGCTCGTGCGTTAGAAGGATACAGTGGTGCGGGATAGTCAAGGCACCTGCAGTGCCCTGTGTGCGGCGTACTTTTTACGCTTAGTGGTTTCATTTATTTGTTTATTCTACATTTTCTACTTAACTATTCACTACAAAAGAAGAAAATATACTGAAATATATGCAGGTAAAGAGATATGGTGCAAGGCAGTAAAAAAGGGTCGAAGCAGGTATACAGAAACTCCATGAAATTGAAGTGATATGCGGAAAGTGAAGTTGTATGCCATCTTAAAGAGGCACTGCAGCTTCTATAAACAGTCCATAGATGGTGATAGGAATAGAACTACGATAAGAGTTAGTAGCAGTTTGGCGTAAAACCAGCCGGATTCATATAGCAGTCTGCAGCACCCAAGGCACTGCAACCACTGCACTCATATAGTAGTCTGCAGCAGTCAAAGGGTTAATAATATAATAAATATTCTCTGTCCAGTTCGATTACTAACTTATTTATTAAAATTAAAAACTGGATTTCCAATTATGCTTTAAACACTTCTTCAAACACCTAATCAGTGCAATGAAACCAGCTTAAAAATTACAGCTAAGCATAGAAAAATGATTAAGGTTATAATTCTCACTGTAACAGACTCAAGAACTCGCATTCATATCTAGAATCCCAATAATTCCTACTAATCTAGCATTTCAATTCAAATTATTTCAAATATTAAAATTTCCAATTAAAGTTTGTCTTGCAACTGGAAACCCTAACAATCAAATCATTCTCATAACATCGGGAGACAAAACTCATAATGTAATTTATTCAGATGTCTTATAAATTTCCGTTTTGAATGCTTTCTACAATTTTTATAAATAAATGGGTAAAACTTTTAATTATTAGTTAAATTATCTAAGTTCTTTAATCGGGAGAAGCCGTGACGGGGAATGCTAGTACATTGTACTTGGATGGGAAGCACAACTTAACAGACTGGTCTATATCTATTTACATTAGTCATAAACAGAACAATAGCACTAGAAAATTTAATATGAAAAGAGATGTCGGAGCGGCCAACTACGGAGAGCTGGTGAGAAGAAGGAGAGATGCGGTTCGGCCACCGCCACATGGACCAGCTATTACGCTCACAACTAAGAAAACCGGACCCAAAAGAACACTGAGACGCTACAGGAATTCGAGAGCTGATGTCGCCCGGCTTGTGAGGAATGCCTACCCATTCGGTCACCGATGATGTATACGAGAGCCTGGCGGTAGACAAATTTCTGGACGGACTTGCGGGACCCGGAGACACAACAAGCTGTGAAACTCGCCCGGCCAAGACTTTAGGCGATGCTTTATCTCAGGCCATGGAATTTGAGGCTGTAAAGCAGTCAGTAAGGGTCCATGCACGAGTTTGCGCAGCAGAAGAAGAAACAGAGCCTGCTGCGGTCCCCAGCGTCGAGGAGATAGTGAGAAAGGTTTTGGAGGCCCTCGGGAACCGCAAGGAGATACGTTGCTGGGAACTGCGGCCAACTGGGACACCGAAGAAAAAACAAGTGCCAGTCCATGAAAACAAGAAGCCCAAAGGAAAAATCAAGGAGGGTTGGAGGGAAGAGGCAAAGTGCCAAAAACCCGTGGTGTGGAAGGCTCCAAGAAGACCATCCGAAAAGTAGCGTTTAATTTGGAAGCAGGGCGAATAGATTCTATGTGGATGGAATGGTGAACGGGCAACTACGAAGCCTTCTACTGGACACCGGCGCAACGATGACAAACTGAGCCCGAAGACGGTTCCCGAGCTGAACAGATCTCACCAAGTACTTGGGCACTGCGTACGGCCACAGGACAGCCAGCCCAGGTCTGCGGGGAGAGACAGTTGCCACCTTCCTCGTCGGAGGGCCAGTTTCTGAAGCACCGCGCTCTCGTGCCGAAGTAGAGGATGAAGACGAAAAAACATTATTATAAAAATATGAGAAAAATAAAGATAAATGAATTTTTTTTTTCCTTTTAAGTGGAGTGGTATTTTTATATTTTTATAAAGTGGTAATTTCCATATAACTACTTTTATGATAATTACATTACCAAATGCTTTTGTTATTTTTTTATTATAGCCTTAATATAGTAAACAAAACCAATGCAACAAGAATGATATATGATTATTTAATCATCAATAAATAAATGGATGGGTAATATTTATATCTTTTTGACATATATAATTCTAATGTATAATCTACTGTTATACTTTACTTATGTGTTTAGTCATCAAATATATCCACTTGTCTTTTATCATAATATCCTTCTATTCATAAAAACAAAATATAAAAATTTATTTATTTTTTTTTAATTTACTATTTTTTATTTTTTAACTGATTTTCTTTTTTTTTTTTTTTTTTTTTTTTTTTTTTAATATTCACTCCCTTCTTTTTCCATATCTTTTTGTATGTTTTTTTTCTAGTACTGATGAAGGCTTGCATTCTAGGCCAAAACGTTGGCACTATAAACTATAAATTATTTTTTAAATCTTTTCATGACTGCATACTCCAACTGCCTACATCTTTATTATTGTCAGTCAATAAATATCTCATCAACATATAATTTTAATATTAAAGGTATAATAGTAACATTACATGTGCATTGATAGCTTTGTCGAAATCTTCATGTTTCTTGATCAATGCTTCAACATTATCACCCTTGGAATCAACCTCTTCGGCAGACAAGAAAGCTTCTCTTGCAGACATCCAATTTTCTGCTTGCTCACAGTCTCGATAAAATAATTGAAGCTCCAAACATTGATCCAACTGCATTCTCCTTGCAATCCAGGCCCTAAGTGGAAATAAATTAATAGAATCTTAACTTAAGATTTAAATAAATAAAAATAATAATATCAAAAAATTCATAAGAGATTCAATTATGTAAAAATTATGCGGACACTAACTTTTCCAGTTCTTGACGAGCCTCAGCCATACTTTCCAATTTTTCTTGAATTTCTACACTAGCATAGTGACCACTTTGAAGTAACTGTTGGCCAAACAATTCAAAAGCTTGGAATGTTCCAGTTCTAGCATCTATCTCTGTCCGATGCTCCTAAACACAATCACAAAATAAAATAAAAGAATAATATTCAGAATGATTAAATTAATAAAAAAAGTTAACAAAAATAAAGCTTCAGTTAAGTTGTTAAAGCTTCATCTTATTATTTAAATAATAATTTAGTACAATAACTTTAAGGTGAAAGTTACAGTTGGGAAAAGTAGGAAAAGATCTGCCATAAACATAAAAAATAAAATAAAGTGGAAAATCTAAAATCACATCTGTAAAGAAGAAAACATCAAACTTTTAAAAGAAAACAATACTGTTCAATCAAGGTTTGAAAAAAAAACCTAATTAAAAAAATATATATATTAGTATGAGACTCATTGTTAATCAGAAAAAAAAAAAAAAAAAAAAAAAAACAATCGCAGTTAAGTCTAAGATGTTCATTTATTAAATAAAACATAAAAACAAAACATCGGCGTTTAGATAAAGGTACCTGAGTTACGCCGTAGTGTGCATCTATCTCTGAACGATAATTCTAGAAAAAGAAATATTTTCTTAACCCAATTAAAAGTAACTTTAATAATAATTTAGTTTGAAATTTAAAAATTAATGAAAACTAGTTGTTTTTTGTTCATAATTATACCTTCAGAATAGTTATAAAAATTATAATCAGTTAGCCACATAATAGTTAATAGAAACATCATGTCAATTAACGATATCAAAAATGGAACTGCTCCACCTTAATAAAGTTTAGTGGTGTTACTAATATCATTTCTTAGTCTCATATAAATTATAGTTCCATCACAAGATTCTATTTCACAATTAGTGACTCATAGGTTTAACATTGATAAATATAAACCTCTAATCATCTTAGAAAAGAACTCTGTGAAACCTCAAAATACATAGTTTAAGAAAATAGATAATACATATTAAAAGCACTGGTCATCCTTTAAGTTCCAATAGTAACTATTGTAGATTAAAAAAATGTCCCTGCTCATTAATTATCAGAACCGTTTGGTTTCCTGTGAGCACACATATAAAATTAATCTTGTTATTAATCTAATAACAAAAATTTTGCATCAGATATGCAGACGGTTATCAAACATTTCCTCAATATAGGAATAATGTTTAAGATATCTCGAGCTTGGAAATTTTTTGCAAAATTATTTTTCAGTAAACTGGTTAAAATATTTAAGTTATAAACTGCTCACAAGTAATTAATTTGTTTTTAATTATATAAATATTTATTGTAGAACAGCAATTCAAGATACATTTTTTATATCCTAAAACTATATGGTAATAAACATATTAAAGGAGAACTGTTCCTACATAACTAAAAAAATATAAGGAGAATTATAAAATAATACCTGGTGCCTTTCAAGAAGAGCTTCAGCCCCCGTGACGTCAGATGCGAGTTCATCACTCGAAACGAGACCCATCATAGAATTTATCCATGACATCAAGTCTCTGTAATCAGATAAAAATCTTTGCAAGTCATATGAGTCGAGTAACTTTTCCTTCCTAGAGTTAGCTTTAGCAGTCAACTGGGTCCATTCCTCATTAATATCTTTCTGTTTGGCATATGTCTGTTCAGCGGTTTCTGGATGATTCTGCATAAGTCGATTTGCGGTTTCATCTAACTGACGGATCTATATAACAACCAAAAGAACTTCCTTAATGTTCAATAATAAATGCATTTTCTTTTTTCTTTTTGTAATACTACAAAATAGAAATGAATAGAACAGATACATATGCAAAAATTCCTAATTAATAAAATAGAACTAAAATTGTCTACTAACTGTCTTTGGCTTAATAATTGAGGATTGTAACAATTTGATGTTATAAAAAATTTGACAAGAAAAAAAAAAAGTAAATGCCTCTAACTATATCTTAATCTTATTCATTCCTTTATTGCAATATACTATCAAACTGTTACATTTTTAATTATTTGTTATATTTTAAATTTTTAACTATTTTTCTTATCTTATATTTTTTCATATTCATTTTTTTTTTTCCCCTTTTCCTTCTAGCCCTGATAAAGACTTGCATTGTAGGCCGAAATGTTGGCACAATAAATTACAATTTATATTTTCCATTATGTATCTATCCATGACTGCATACCCCAAGTACCTACTACTTCAAAAAAAAGGTAAACATTATGAAATTAACTAACCTTATCCCCTAGAGCTGCCAGATCTCTCTCAAGACCTTCATGTTTCCGTTGCAAAGCTTGCACACTTCTAAGATCTTTTCCAAGATCATCATTATTCAAAGCTTCGTCCTTTTCTTGAATCCAGTCTTTAGTTTCATCAACATCCCTATGGAATCTTTGAACTTCATGAGCAGATCCTAACTGGGTTGCTCTCTCTTTAGTCAACTGTTGCAAAGATGTCCATTTTTCATTCAGTTCCTGCAATCAAGAAAATGATCTATATAAATTAATAAAGAAATTAAAAAAATTAAATTTCTTAATAAATACAATTTAAATTTTTTTTTTTTTTTAAATTATCATATTATTCTGCTAAAATGTTTGTTTTTATAAATAAACCATTGAGTACCTGAAGTTGTGTCTGAATCTTCACGGCTGCTTCAGTTTGTCCTAAGGTCATCATCTGCACAGCTATTTCATTCATTTCAGCAAGACGTACTTCATTAGCCTTTAAGTCCGACTGGAAATCATCAAATTTCTTCTGCATCACTTCAACTTGTTCAAGATCTTCTCCAATATCCTGAACCTGGGCATGGTTTTCCTAAAGCAGAAATTTTTTTTTTAATTCTAAACTACACTCTGTTAGATTTTATAAAAAACTAAAAAAATATTTAATTTACTTTATCCTTAATCCATGTAGCAAGTTCAGCAGCTTCTCTGACAAGGACATATGCTTTGACGGTCTCATTAAGCTTGTTCTGCCTCTCCTTTGCCATATCCAGTAAATTCTTGTATTGTGCATCTATCTGAGCTTGTCGAGCTGAAATAGAACTGCCGTCAGCAAGATTTTGTTGAGAAGCAGTGAGTCCAGCTTCCATCTTTTTCACATATGCTGCAGGAACAAAGCCCTGTCTATCATTAACTTCTACTTTCCACCAGTCCTAGGAATTAAATAAAATAATGAATTAAAAATCCACCATTATTAAATAATATTAAAAAAAGAATCATGCACAATTAACCCAATTAATGTTCGCTGTTGAGTACATGCAACATTAATTTAACAATTCTTTTTTACCTTTATATAAATTTTTTTTTTTTTTTTTTTTTTTTTGTATTTCATTACATCAGCTTACTATTTAAGGTGTGTATTTTTAAAAATAAATTTTGTGTTTTTTTAATCAATTGAAAAATAACAGTACAATTTGTTATTTTTCAACGCTACTGAGTAGTAAGATATACATGTTAATTTCATCCACATTAGGATTGCTAAAATTTAATTTGTAAGTGATGTAATGTTAAATTACCCCCAATATCGCTTTTAAGCATACCACAAATTAAAAATTTAAATTGTGATTTTTGTGAGAAAATAATTTTTAATTTATTTGAAGGATTTTGAGATTGAAACAATTGCAATAAATGTTCAATTATAATGCATTTAGAATAAATTTTATTGCATTTTCATTATTGTATCATTTATAAATATATCACCTCACCTATCTATGAAACAAAAAAAAAAAAAAAAAAAAAAAAAATATATATATATATATTATTTTATTTTTGAAGAGAAAAGATTTGACCCAGTCGGGATTCGAACCCGAGTTTCCACCTCTCTAGCGTGGCGCCTTATCCAACTAGGCCACCGGGGTCGTATCCGAACCAGGCAAATCTTCCCTCTTCAGTGATCCATAACCCCCGGGCACTCGCAAATCGCGATGTGATTCCGGGGATGAATGTTCATATTGAACATTACATTTAACTTGGATCTATTGACAATCCGTCACCGTCATATATATATGTAATTTTTCTTGATATAATTCAATATTATTAAATATATTATTTTATTTTTGAAGAGAAAAGATTTGACCCAGTCGGGATTCGAACCCGAGTTTCCACCTCTCTAGCGTGGCGCCTTATCCAACTAGGCCACCGGGGTCGTATCCGAACCAGGCAAATCTTCCCTCTTCAGTGATCCATAACCCCCGGGCCACTGCATAAACCCCGGGCCCATTCCACCATAGAGAGGTGGAAACTCGGGTTCGAATCCCGACTGGGTCAAATCTTTTCTCTTCAAAAATAAAATAATATATTTAATAATATTGAATTATATCAAGAAAAATTACATATATATATGACGGTGACGGATAGTCAATAGATCCAAGTTAAATGTAATGTTCAATATGAACATTCATCCCCGGAATCACATCGCGATTTGCGAGTGCCCGGGGGTTATGGATCACTGAAGAGGGAAGATTTGCCTGGTTCGGATACGACCCCGGTGGCCTAGTTGGATAAGGCGCCACGCTAGAGAGGTGGAAACTCGGGTTCGAATCCCGACTGGGTCAAATCTTTTCTCTTCAAAAATAAAATAATATATTTAATAATATTGAATTATATCAAGAAAAAATACATATATAATATATATATATATATATATATATATATATATATATATATAATGTTTTCTACAGGCCAATGTGTAAACACATTTTCTGCTGCCATCATGACTGAGCAAAAATTATTTTTTATTTTTTTAATTAAACTGCCCTAAAAATATTTTTTTGTAGAAAAATTAAAACTTTCAGCCTTGGTCCTATACGAGTTAATGCATGTAACAATTCATAGACATAAAAACAGAAATCCTTCCAAGGATCTTTTTCAATAAATAAGAAAAAGCAATGTATTTAAAATGAATTTTTAATTAATAGAGAAGATGGTTAGATAGAGTATATGGTCATTACAAAAACAAAATAAATGGAATCTGTTATGAGAACCTAAGCCTTTATTAGGGCTTCACAAAAGAACATGAAGAAATAAGTAACATATAAATTATATTATTTTCTTATATTTTTTGTTTGTTCCATAGAATAGTATTAGCACTCTTAACACCCCCTCACATAAAAGTGCTTCCTTTGAAAAATCCTTCATTATTCATGCTAACTCCTTCTGGAATTCCCTACCCAATCCTATTAGTTAAGCTGCTTCCCTCGCTTCCTTTAAAAATAATTTATTTTTACACCTTTTACACAATCAATCTTCCGCAGATATGTAAACAATTATGTAAATATTTAAAAATATTATATATTTTCATATGCGATTATATTTTATGTTATTATTATTTTTTATTTTTATAATTATTAGTACTTTTTTTTTTCCTGTCGACAATATATGTCCTGATTACTGAAGCATTTAACTTAAAAATAATATGGCCAGACAATTGTACATTATTGTTATTCTCAGTGAAGAGTATGTCCCAGAATAAAGTTTATTTTTCATTTCATACTATTCCTTTTGGAACTCAATTTTTTTTGCTTTAGCTACAAGTTTTTCCATTTTGTTACATTCTCATTTCTTCTTTTGCTATAATCCTTAAATTATATTCAGTTTCCAAACCTTGCACATATATTATTATATCATACTTTGATGCCTTAGCTCACAGATGTGTTAAAATGATAATTAGAGCATTCAGATGTTCAGATATTTAGCAAAATCTTATTTAATATAATCTCCGATAATTTAAATAACTAATGTTAACTAAATAGAATCAAATTTCAATACATTTTGGAACTTCTAAGTTTCAAATTTGAAAATTGTAAAATGTTATTTTCTGCACTTAACACATATATGAGCTAAAGCATCAACTTATATTATCTTTATTGAGTGCACACCCCAACCGTCTTCTTCCTTCCTATTTAATTATACTCCATTAATTTATATCATAAAAAAAGATGTATTATCAAAGCTGCTTTACCTTGTTGTTGGAATTGAGAAGAGTAAGGACATCTCCCTTTTTCATTGACACTTCACGAGGCGATTTCTCAGTGTAATCATATAAAGCCATAACACACTCTTTTCCAGTGACATCGATAACTGGTGTCTCTTGTTGCTACAATAAAATAATAGCATTAAAAAGGAATAAATATTTAATAAAAATCTATATAAAATTAGAGCACCAATAAAAATAAAGTACCCTGCATGATTCGGCTTGTTCTTTAAGTGAGATAATAGTGTTTCCAAAAGCTTCCAAATCAGAAACCAAGGCTTCATGCTTCTTGAGTAATGCTTCTGCAGAATCTTCATCCTTTCCAAAGTCTTGATTGACGACCATGGGTTCCTTTTCTTTCATCCATGATTCTGCTTCATTGGCATCAGCAAAATATTGATGGGCTTGAAGGGAATCTTCAAGATCTTGTTTCCTCTGTGAATAATCATTAATAATCAAAACTAAATCCATTTTTAGTTTTTATATTTCATGCAGAAAAATTTAATAAACATTATATATTACATTAGTTATTATAATTAAATATTAGGTATGTCAATCTACTCACCTGCAAAGCCTTTTCTTTGAGTTGATTCCAATGACTGTCTAATTCTTGGATTCTTCGTTTGATGTCTTCCATTGCAAAATGCTCTTCTTCGATCATTTGATGAGCTGCTTGATCTACAGCTGCAATCCTACTTTCATGATTATTTATTTCAGCAAGAACAGCTTGATGCTTCTTCATTAAATTTTGAACTCCAATTAAGTCTCGCCCTGAATAAATTTAGATTAGACAATTGTCAAATAAGATAGAATATCATTTCTTAACAATCACTGACCTAATATGAGATAATATGAACAAAATGTTATCAACAAAACTAATATAAAAATACTAATTAAAACATGCCACAACATAACGTTTCTATATTATAAATACTTCAATGGATTCTTATAAAATTTTAGTCAAAAGTTAATAAAATGATATTAGACAGCAATATTAATTTAACCAATCTTGCTTCTGGTTAAACAAATTTCTGGTTTTCCAATGCATTCTTTGATAATTAACTATAATATATACATATTATTTAAATATTAAATGAAATATAATGCTCAAGATTTAAATATATATAAATAATATATAATATATATATATATATATCATAGATATTAATATATATATATATATATTTTAAATACAGTAGGAACCCTATTTAACCACTTCCAATTAACTGGGGTCCTGAAGGGCCAATTTTTTTTTTTTAATTTATTTTTAATGAGGTGTTCTTTTTAATTTTTACACCATTTATTATATATTTATATTTACTACTACTACTACTCCGTGGCTTTACATACCAATGCGGTCCTTGGCCTCCTTATAATAATTAGATTAAAAAATAAATACAAAATATTATTTCTATCGATTATATTACTGTTAATTATTAATAGTTCTTATAATGAATAGAAAAACACAGTAAGCAGGTATCATATGAATGAGATGTTTCCGGTAACTTTATAGTAATCTAATTCATATTTTAGGAATGGTAATGTTTTAAAGTCTTTATATGAAACTCCTACTGACCTGTTTGCTTACAAAACAAAATTATTTACTCAGTTGTGCTTATAATAATTTAGTAAATGTATATAAAACGTTTGTTTGTTAATAAAAGTAATTTATTGCACATTTAAAAATTAAATTAACCTTCTTATATATCAAGTTAAATCGATAAAATTTTGTAAATTGATTGCCCATGGGATTTTGATTATTCATGAGCCCCAATACTCATCATTATCCCAGATGACAGGGTTTCTACTTTTATTTATAACAATATTTGTCTTTCTACCTGAATAGAATTTTTAGCATCCTTTATAACAATTCCTTGTATTTAATTAAGGTTGTATCACAATTTAAAGAGGCAAAAGCAGAATAAAATTTTGAGAAAAAGTATTAAAAATATTAAAGATATAAATTGGACAATACATACCTCTGTTGGTAGATGCAGCAACAGGTTCCTTCTCCCTGATCCAAGCTTCTTCGTCTTCTATGTCTCTGTACAGTTGCTGGACTTGTAGAGAGTCAAGAAGCTTTTGTTTTCTGATGCTCATTGGTTTTTGCAAAGCTGCATAGCGTTCTGTCACTGATTCCTAAGATAAAATTTCTATATATTATAAAATTTCTATTTACTATAATACTAATTAAAACAACTTGAGAATAAAAGTTAAATCCTATACCTGTTTTGCTTTTATATTGTCAGCATCAAAATGTCCTTTTTCGACAAATTGATTAGCAGCAACTCTAATGCCTTCAATTCTGTCCTGATGAGCACCTACATCCGCTTCCAACAAAGCATGCTTTTTTTGTAAGTTTTGAACACTAGTCAAGTCCTGAAAAGTAAGTAAATAATATAATTTGACATAGTTACATTCAGTAAACAAAAATATTATTGTAAATGTTTAATAGCAGGATGTTCGATCCTATAACTATTCAAACCAATTACTATAATAATAAATTGCTGTTCTGAAAATGAGAGATGAATCCAGGCTAATTTGATATTGGTGAAAGCAAAATTAACAGCATCCCTAAATCCGGAATAAGATATTTCGATATTAGAAAAGGTGAATTTAACTCTATATAATTTTTATTACATTATGATGAATTTACATTACATTATTATTCCGAGTTTATAATTTACTTCAATGAGCTAAGTCCTTAAAACCAACTGTCTTAACATTGACTCTCAGGCTTTGTTGAGAAAAAAAACATGTATGCTTAAGTTTATTTATTTACATTTATTTAATAACAAAGTAATACTCGACCTATCACTGGTGCTTACTCAATAGCTTTCACTTATTTTGTTTAGATATCAGACAAGATATTCATTTAAGGCCTATTCTTTTATTACAACCATAAACTTAAAGGGATAAGGCCATATATACAATAATACTTAAATAGTAAATATCAGTGTTTTTTCACAAGATTAAAAATATCAAAAATTTTGTTGGGTAGTCATTGCTAAATCGCTTAAAAATTAAAATATTCAGTTCCTCAGACATTGAAAATTATCAAAGTGGTTTCTAAATAATTGTATATGACATTTGAATTTAATGCACAATTTAAATTAAGAAGCCCTGTTTTTGAAGTAAGATACAAGGGAATAGAATAGTGTCTCATATTCTGACACATACACAAAAAAATTTTTTGTACACAAAATCTAAACATAAATTAAATGAATATTTAATGGATTTTTATTATCATGAAATCTTCAATTACCTTGCCATAGTCTTCACTATGAAGTTGTCCTTCAATTTCCGCAAACCACAACTCAATATCCTCGACTGTTCTGTTAAATTGTTGTTGCTGTGAGGCTTCTTGAAGTTTAGAGCCTTTCTTTTCGGTAGCGGCTACAAGAACTTCCCAAAGTTGAATTATTTCATCCATCCTTGTCTGGATACGATCTAAATTAAAAATTTAAATGAGCCAAGAAAGAAACAACTTTGATCATAATCAATAGCAGTCTTATAATAAAGTCAAAAAGAAGAAACTAACCAGCAGCATAATGGTTTGATTCTATTAGTTCTTGTCCTGTACTAGTTATTTCTTCCATTCGGGAAGTATTAGCATTGAGTTCTTGTTCAAAATTTTGCTGTTTCTGAACTTTACCATTAAGATTAGTAGGATCCTGGAATGAAATTTAATATAGAATATCATAAGTAAAATGAAACAGTGGGTGGACTAACTTTAAAGTTATGAGAAATTAATTCAAAGAATTACCAAATAACTGTCATCCGTAGCAAATTTCAGTTTCTCATTGATCCACCCCTTTGTCTCATCACAATCTCGTTCAAATTGTTGAAGTCTGAAAGAATCATCCAAAATAGCTCTCCTTCCAGCTGACTTATCAAGCAAAGCAGACCTTCGTTCCAACAGCTAGGAAATAGTAATAAAATAGGTAAATTAAAAAAAAATGATTTAATAACATAATTAGATAATTTATGGCAAAATATTCATACCAATGACCTCCTCTGTGCAACTTCATCAGCAGCATAATGCTGCCCTTCAATGAGTTTTGTAGCAAACTCATCTAAAGCCTTTATCTTCTCTTCTTGAGCGGCAAGTGATTTTTCAAAATCTTCATGTTTCTTTATCAAAGCTTCAACTGAATCCAATGAGTCACCCAAGTCATCATTAGCAAGGAAAGCCTAATAAAAAAAATAATAAATGGTGTTCAATTAGCCCTGACCACAAGCTTACATAATTTTTTAATCAGCCAATTGAAAACTTCAATTTTTTCCTTATTTAACCCTTTAACAGGCAATGTATCCTGCATTTTGCTCAATAAATGAAGCAATGTCCGATGCATTATCCAACTCATTATCAACTAATATCTTTTATTTAACCTTGAATTTCATGATACATGAGTGGGGGTTAGCTTGGCTATAGCTATTCGAAAGGAAAAAAAGAAAGAAATGTATTCAAAAATTCCCTGGCCTGCCCGTTAAAGGGTTAAATTAATTTTTTTAATGCCTAGAAAATCATACAACTGATACATACCTCCTGTTTCGCCATCCATGTATCAGCTTGCTCAGTGTCTCGGTAATATAACTGAAGATCCATGCACTGTTCATTTAGTAATCTCCTTTCATTCCACAGAGAAATCAATGCAGCCTTCTCTGACTCGAGCATTAATAACTTTTCTTTGACTTCAGATGAAGCATAGTGATTTCTTTCAAGCAACAATTCTCCGGCTTCAGCAGTAGATCGGAAACTATCCTCTCTAGCATCAATTTCGCCCTTAAATAAGAATTAAATCACCCAAATAAGAAAATTGAATAAAATTGTAAATAAGTATTAACAAAATAATAGAAATTACTTTGTGCTCTTGATGTCTTTCAAGCAAAGCTTCAGCACCAGCCACATCTTTTGCTAGTTCGTCAGCAGAGATAATAGCTTTCATATCATTAATCCAAGAAATTAAGTCCCTGAAATCTGCCAAAAATCTATGCAAGTAATAAGATTCATCTAGTTTTTGTCTTCTTTCCTAAAACAAAAAGAATAAAACTTTAAGTATGGCGGCATTACAGCTAGTAATTAATAATTTGAATACATAAGTAAAACTAAGATTTCTAATCATAATTCACAATTATTTATAAAAATATTATGGAGAAGTTGGTCAGAGGTGCAGTTAAAGGGTGAAAAGACATACTTAAGTTATAGTAAAAAAAAAAAATAATAAAATATATATATATATATATATATTTATATGGAAAAATTTCTTGACTATTACTATTAAATGTTTAGTAAGGTTTTTGAGGTTCAGTCATAAAATAAAAAATCAACTATTTTGGCGACGTTTCGAGACTATATTGTTCTCATAATCATGCCAATGTTACTGGTGGATATGAATAGACTAATAATTCAGTTGTGTACTTGAATTATTAGTCTATTCATATCCACCAGTAACATTGGCATGATTATGAGAACAATATAGTCTCGAAACGTCGCCAAAATAGTTGATTTTTTATTTTATGACTGAACCTCAAGAACCTTACTAAACATATATATTTATATATATTTTTTTTATTTATATATATATATATATATATATATATATATATATATATATATATATATATATATATATTTATTTATTATATATATGTTATGATAAGCTATGTGTGTTTTTTCACTTTTTGGCTGCACCTCTAATCAACTTCTCAACAATTGAATTTTAACAATTCTACACTTAAAAATATTCTATTTTAATTTCTAATAATACTTTTTATACTAGATTCCATTAGTCTCCCAATTTTTATACAAATTTTACAAATTTAGATTCATTTCTGATTAAAATAATCCTAAACTTCTTTTATTAATAGAAATTAACAACTGTATTAAAGAACACATCTAGTAAATATGCAGAACACAAGGCCAAAAAGAAGATCACTCTAAACTTTTAAAATGAAAACTTAGGACATAATTTCTTAATGGAAAACAAAAATGGGGTTTGAAAGGGAGGGGGAGGGAAAACTAAAAGCCAGTTCTAGGTCATGGAAAATGCAAAAAGAAATCCAGATTGGCCACAGAGGGACTTTCAAACATTTGTGAAATTCATAGCAATCTGAGAAAAGTCTTGAAATGCGCCAGTCTCAAGAAAAATTTAACTACTAAATAATTTTAATTAATACACGTTAAAAAAGTATTAAATCTAATGATGATAGGTAAGATAACTCATTCTCAATATTTCTTAAGCCAAAGACCATTTTTGAGAAAATGATTCAATACAAATTAAAGAGAAAAAAAAATGAAACCCACTTCCATAGATGGTAGAAAACTTACTTTAGCTTTAGCTGTTAGCCGTTCCCAATAAGAAACTATTTCAGCTCTTTTAGCCTGAATTTGTTCAGCGTGGTCAGCATGAATGGCACAAAGCCTATCTGCTTCTTTGCCTAATGTTGACACCTTATCTTCCAAAGCAGCTAAATCTCGCTCTACACCCTCATGTTTTCTCTACAATAATACAACAATATTAATTTTGTGCAAATTTAAAAATCATTAATAGAGATAAATTAATAATATACTTGAAGTGTTTGAACACTAGCTAGATCACGGCCATAATCATCAGATGAGAGAACCACATCTTTTTCTGCAATCCATGCAACTGTTTCATCAGCATCACGATTCAAACGCTGAATTTCATGAGCGCCAAATAATTTTTCTTGTCTCATTAATGCCTGTTGCTTTAATCTTGACCAAGCTTCATTAAGCTCCTGGATAAAAATAATGAAGTTAATTAAATTGTCAACAGAAAATATAGATATATTTTTAATAAAATGACAATGTTAATTGAAGGGGTTATGTAACAGATCACAATTTTGAGTAATTAATGTTCAGAGTTTTTTTGTTTGTTTTTTTACATTTTCTTTTAGCAGGGATATGTTACATAGCCCCTTTATCTTCTTCATATCTCTTTTTCTAGTTGTTTTGAAATATTCAGATTTGCTTCCTAACACTTCTGCACATAAATTCTTCATCCAAGGAACTAGAATGAATTTTTTTTTTTTTTTAAATGTGAAATAATCCCTTCATCCACTAAACCCTTAAATTGATGGCTAATATGGGTCAGTATTATTCCAAGCAGTTACATTATTACTTTTATAAATACATGAATTTATTATTTTGCAGTTTAATTCAAGAATTTACAAACTTTTTTAATTTTTATCAATTGCATTTAATTTAATTTTACTTTCCTTTCTTGTTAACAATATGTAATTTTACATGAATTATATAACAATTATAAATATATGACCCATTCATAGAGTTAAGAAAGAGAGAATATTAATGAAAAGTTAACATAATAATTCAATTTATAGAAGAAAAAAATTTTCATATGAAACCAACCTCTTTACGCTTTAGGATAGTTTCCCTTTCAGGGTGACCATCAGAAACAAGTTTATCAGCAAGCTCATTAACTTCAGTGACACGGTATTCTTGAGAAGCCATGTCTTTTTGAAATTCATCAAATTTTCTTTGAAGTACTTCAACGTGTTCCAAGTCTTGTCCAAACTCATCAGTGGTAACAAACATTTCCTTTTAACATATGAAAAAGTTAAATTTAATAAGTTGAATAGAAAATTAGGCGCAACTATAATAAAATTAATGAAGATACCTTATCTTTGATCCAAAACATTACTTCGTCACATTGTCTCAGAAACTGGACAAGAACAAGAGCTTGCTGAAGTTTCATGCCTTTCTCTGCAAGCTTCGATAAGAGTAAATCCCAAAGTTGATGGAGTTCATCTTTAAATAAAATATTTTAATATTACTTTAAACTTCAATTAAGTGGTATTTAACATGCAATATGACAGTGGTCGTTAAGGTTGAGAACTACAGGTATATTGCCTGTTTAACAGCATTACAGTAGAACCTCATTAATTCTACTACTAAGGGACCAAGGGGAAGAGTGGAATGGCCATAAGGTCACTTTAACCTGAGATTTCAATGAAGCCCTTTTTTCATAGTTAACAGTATTATACCTAATTATATTAAGGGCCCTCGCAGACTGCAGACTTTTTATTGGCCAATAGTTTAGTCGGGTTAGTGAAGAGACTAGCCAACAGCCGGCAGACTATTCTCGAACGATTTAGTACTTAGTTTGTGTTATACTGTTGAAGGTTAAAGGTTGCAGAATGAAAATATTGTCCTGAAATGTTATTATTGCTCTCATACTATGTATGAAAATCAAGAAGAGATTCCGAGAGTATGGGGAGCATCCCATCCCCAGTGATAGATTATTTAGTGGAAAATTCTACACAATGCATTCTAAATTACTTGATTTTACTTCAATTAACTTTATAATAGACGTTTCTACAATCAACGATAGTGAATTGGGCAATACCATTATAAAAATATTTGCACGGCATGAGTGTCCAACACCAAAGCTAGGAGCGAACTTATCTATTGGACGATAAACAATTGTCGTGTGTGCGTAAGTCGAAGTTAGCCAATACCGATTAACCAGTCAGCCGATAGTTGGTCGACAGATTAGTTTGATGGCAATCAGGAAGCCCATAGTGTCTCACTTTTTTATCGGTCGATAGTGAATCAGTATAATGTGCGCATATACATACTTCTCCGTTACTGATTAAGAAGCCGACCAAACTATTGACCGATAAAAAACCTGCAGTTTGAGAGGCCTAAAAGTTATATATTAACATTTTAAAAACTAAAGGAAATAGAAACATATAAACATTAATAGACTAATATGTTTGCTAATAAGCTAATATTGAATTAATTAAAATTTTTTAGCTAGATATTTATGTCCAGAAGCATTTTCAAAGTTTTTTTATAATGAAAAATGCTTTGAACGTCATTGCGAAGGACAAATACAGCAAAAACCGGAAAAAAAAAAAAAAAACCTGGCATTTTTTTTATAAATGAGCTTACTTTCTGCTCAAATTGTATTAAATTTAGTCAAGTCAGATTTTGAATATAACAAGCGTTTCCTTAGAACTAACAGTGCTGTATTGTGGGGAAATATATAAAAGCTCAAAATTTTTGATGCTGCCAAGTAGCATACAGTGACGCTTCAAGATACTCAACCTAAACTTTCATACACAAGCACAACAATAACAATATATTAAAGAAATCAAAACTACCCAACCTTTTGCATACCAAAATGTTCAATTTTACTGGAATATTAGGGATTCCACGAAAATATTAATAGTTAAGCTATATGGAAAGAAACTATAACTCCTTAAAAATAAGAACTTATAAACTAAATACATAAAAATAGCATTAAATTTTAAATAAAGCTTGAAGAATTTTACCTAGCCTTTTGCGAATCACTTCACTAGCATAATGTCCCTGATTTATCATCTCCATCCCAGTGTTATCAAGTACTACTATGGCATTACTATGTGCAGCCACTTCAGCTTCAAAAGCTAAATGTTTCTGTATCTTAGCCTTAAAAATGTTAACAAAAATAGTGTGAAGACTAGAAAAAACCATGTTTAATATTGTTTGAAAATAAATTTTGAAGTGAGCTCCTCCAAAAATAACTTTTTATATCATGACAATTAAAATACCTGTAAATTTGTAGGGTCTTTGTAACTTTCATCAGAAGCAGCCTGCAGCTTTTCGTGAATCCATGATTCGAGTTCATCGGCATCTCGTTTAAAATACTAAAAAAAAAAAAAATAAATAAAAAATAAAAAAAAAATTGTAAAAACCATAACAACTAAAAATGACCCTTAAGTAAAACAAAAACAGTTGAATCAGCAAAAACATTAAAATTAAATTCATACTTCATTTATAGTAATGAATTATATGTACTCTAATAATTTTAGATTAACCCTCTATTGGTACAGTGACCAATTGAGACATATGCCGTACTGTGGGGTCATTTTGTGACATTTCTTTTTTTTTGTTTTGCAGGTATAAAAAAATAAATTCAAATTTATAAAACTTAAAAAAGACCATTTGGAAATATATCAAACATATTTTGTGTAAGTAAATCTTTATTGCAACATAATTATAAAAAAGTAGAATAAGTATCACATAGATTTATATCACATTATGTTTCATTATCAGGTAACCACTTAAATTAATATTTTAAGATTATTGTTTTGCTAAGGAAACTAAAAAATATAAATGAAAACAGTAAAATGAATAGACTTCACAATAGTATAAAATGAACTAACAAATAAAAAATATTTCGTTGAATGCAGAAGTAGGGACTAGTAAAACTTGCATGAAATGTTGTAATTAGGACACTTTAAATGAAATTACAAATTTAAAATTTTGGGAGTTATTTTAGATTCTAAAAATCAAGCAAAAATATAAGGAACAATGGCGAAAAAATTAAAGTACTTTGGCCATCTAAAATAAATAACAAAACCGAAATATTCATGACGTACAATATCATGACATAGGTTCAGAAATGTAGTAAGAATGAAAAAGTATCTTTGAGCCAAAAAAATGCAATAAGCTAATTTTTAAGCATATAAGAGGAAGGGATGTTTAAGCCGAAGCGGTACGGTAGGGTCAAACTAGGACCGCAGACAGGACTCACAGAAGTTGTGATTAAATGGAGGCTTACCTATAGCCTCAGAGATAGGTTACCTTTTGGTCTCCGACTTAGAGAGAGGCCAGAGGGAAGAAAACAATGTCTGGGGTCATAAAACGACTACATAGTACCATGGTAGGGTTCATATAGCATTTTATGGGATGAAATAACAAATGACAAATTACGAAAAAGAATAATAAAATTGTCAATACTAAACAAAATCAATAATGTATTATTTTGCTTTTAACTAATAAAAAAATAATTGCAGAAAATTCAGACCAATCAAGATGTAAGAAAACTTTGGAAACAGTCTAAAAATAGGCAAATTAAAACCTTAATTCAATTTAATACAGAGAAAGTCACAAAACAAAAATAAGCAAGGAAAAATTATCATGACTTTTATCATTGAGATCCTGAGCTGGTCAAGATTAATTCCCAATTGCGTCACTTAAAATTCTTAAATCTGAAGTATTGGATCTCTGACGACATGAAATAAAGAATTCAATATCTAACGGGTGAGCTGTAAGGTTCAAAAATGTATAGCTTAAAATTCACAATACTTCTTAATTTTAAGGAAACCTCTCGTATTAAAAACAATCAAAAACTTGTCCATCAGTAGTTTACAAAAATAAACAATTATTGTATCGTATATACAATTATTTTAAACTTACAATGATACTTAACAACTCAAAAAAGGACAGAATTAAAATTTAAAAAATCATGATTCTGAATATAATTTAACAGCTCATAACTATATGTAATGAAATAATTTTAGTTAAAATAAGTTTAAACAGTGGCTAATTAAAATTGGTAACATTATCAATTGCTAACAATAAAATATAAAAATATAATGAACACATGTGTCATCAATATGACCTCTGATGACATGGATTCGGTTAAGAGTGTTTCATTACATATTCTAAAAAATACACTGGCTCTAAAGTGTTAGAACAGTTTTGGGGATTGTTACAAATTAATTTCAAAATGATAGTTAACACATGATTTTGTCATATGAGATTGGAAAAATAGTTATATAAATTATTAAGGATAAACAAAAATATCAATCCCCTCTACTTTAACATTTGAAGCAAAAGTTTAATCAACTCATATAAATGATTAATTTAATGAAATATAAAGGGCATAATGGTGAAGAATGTATGTACTTATATCAATAGCCCACTATAAAAAGGAGTGAGAATTTCCTGTTAACAGTAAATTTTAATATGTAAACATTATGAAATACAATAACTGAAGTACTGCTAGTATTTAATAATTCAGTATTTAATCAAGATACTATAGAAATAAATTTCAATTTAGATCCCTTCAATTTTCCACACATCACAGGGAATTAAAAATTAGCATTGAAAAAATAATTAACAGAAAAAAAAATCAAGCTGTAATACCTGAAATCGTCGTGAATCTTCGAGCTTCTGACGTTTAGCTCTGGCTTCTGATTTGAATTCACCATAACGAGATAGAACTTGTTCTCTCCTTTCCTGAATATCTTCTGCAGTTTCTAGGATCCTCACCTCTTTAGGAGTGATCTGATCCATGATCGTTAATAGATTTTAAATAATCTACAAGTAGAATAAAAAAAATTATAAAAGAGTAAACAATAAATTGGACTGATATTAATTACTATTTCTTAGATAGGGAATAAACAAAAACCTTTGCAAGGGGCTAATTCAAGCACTCAAATTATATATTTATTTACTTCCTTGAATAAAATTAAATTTTGACCCCATAAAGTGATAATTTCCAAATAGGTCACTGCTTCCAGACAACTGCACTAAATGAACAATCAACAAAGATACTTTCCAAATTACATTATTTTAAATTGGCAAAAAATGAAATTAAGAAATAATGAACTTAATATTGATTAAATGACAACCTTACTGACGTTAAAATGGTGGTAGCGACCCAAGGGTGTGGCAGTTTAAACACTCAAGTCCAACCAAATGATAATGATGATAAAATATCTAGAGTAAACATAGTTACCTCAGTTTCTTTTCATATATTCTCTGGAATTTCTGAGATGAGAATCAAACATACACTAATCACTGACAATACACGGTTCCGCACAGAGTAAATGACAGAAAACGCAGCCACAGAGCGCAGCACCAAACAACCGCATTCACGTCTTAATGATCACTGACCTGATATTTTAAGCAGTGACGTACCAGTCGTAATTCTACTTGAGTTGATTGTTTGACAGCAATGTACCACTTAAACTAACAACTTTAACCGATATTGTTCAAAAATTGAGCTCCCCTATGTCAAATTAAGCTATTATTTTCAAAATAAGCATTCATTACACTGACATGCAAATTTAGGATATTTATTTTATTTTTAAAGTAATTCTCCTAAAAAATGTAAATATTGTTAAGAATAAGTAATTAATAGTCGATGAAAATACTACATAATATTTATAAATATCATGTATAACTTTTTTAATTTAAATTTAAACTTCTAATGGAAAAATATTTCATTCATTAACGTTTTAAAAATACGATAGTTACTTTCATCGTCTGTTTTCTAGAAATAATGGAAATTTTTACTCTGTAGGAATCCAAGGACTGTTTTTGATCAATTGTGTACTTTTTTCCTTTAAACTATCATTTTTTTCGTATAAAAAATGTTCATGTAATTAGTTAAAGGACTAGTTACATATTTAAAACAGATTATCTGCATTGGATGAAATGTTTAGTGTGGCGCATTAGTAATATATTCAGTGGACGATCTGTATCAGCTGTCTATACTTGCAAAATTAGGAGGCCAGGAAGGAATTTTTTGTCGGCTATGAAAGCGTGGATTACCATGGAATTCTTACAAGAATCTACATCTAAAGGGGCAGAAGAAAGCAACAGTGATTAGTGCTAGAATGATGTGTTTTCTTCTTGGTCTTCTTCCAGAGAAATCAGCAAAACTCAATCATGACGTCGAAGACGGAAAATCCTAATTGCGACATGGGAACGAAGAATCTGGAAGCGGGTACAGTCTGACGAGTAAAGAAGAGGACATTGTTGAACAGTGGAGAGTTCAAGAAGGCAACACGCAACGGAATTCATTGTTTCAGGAAGAACCAAGCAGAAAGACCTCACAGATGTCACCCCTCCCCTGGCAACGATATACAGAAGAAATACATCACGAAGATGTCGGACAGTCAGCAATTCAAGAGGAAAAGAAGAACCTCAAGAAGATGTCGCCAGCAACCTTTGTCAAGAGACTTTTAAATGGGTTTTCTTCGGAGGAGGAAAGTGGAAGAAGTAGAATGAACCGAATCCTAATGTTTCAATGTCAGAAAAGGTGTAAATAGAAGAGAAAAATGATCCCCAAACTATTATCTAGAACTATGTCATTATCTGTACTCGTCTGGGTTTGTCGCTGGACATTCACCTGACCTCCGTATGTTATTGTCACATAAAAGGAAGAGGTGAGGCAGATAAATGCGGGATGCAGCCTGCGATTGCAGAGAAATGGAACATTATTAAGAATGAAAATTACAAATTACAGAAGCTACCCCCAGGAAAAAGAGCCCATTAATTGGATGTGGGTGTTCAGGATCAAAGAAATTTCTATTGCTGAGGGCACATATTTAAAGAAGGCTCGTTGCCAAAGATGCTCACTAGACCAAGGGATGCGACTATCAATGAGGTGGTATGCTATCCTGTGGTGCCCGCCTAACTACAGTAAAGAATCCTGTTACCAATGGATTTAAATAAGTTAAATTATTTGCAGGGCACGTGCAGGAGGGCGTTAAAAATGCATGCCTTGCACAGGAGTGTGTAACATCGATGTAACTGTATTTTAAAAATAAAAGTAATAATAACTGTTCATAAGGTCACCTCTGAAAAACAATCAAAGAAAAGATTTAACCATTTAAGGGATACTTGGAAGTATGCTTTGAAAGTCAGTTTGCGACGCCGTTACTTATTTTTCACTAATAACTTTGAACTATTACGTCTTACTAACAGCCCACATGACTGTTGATATTTAGTGGGTATCATTTCATTTTCCTTAATAGTGATAGCTCTTCCGGGTATTCACAGCTTTGTGGGTATAGGAAAGGGCTGACTTGGTAAAGTCTCCTCGGAGATTTCTTATTTTCGACACCTTATTTTACAAGTGGCCAGTGTTTATCTATATCCCAGCGCTACTGACTTAGCTTGACTATCATTTATAAGAATGCAGAGCAGAAATCGATTCACAGACTGCATCCTGTTCAATAGAAAAGTACTCTTTCCATGTCCTGAATCCATACAATCACCAGTGTGTGACTCCATTTAACATTACTTTTGAAGAATTATACTTTCTTCTTTCATTTAATCTGGCAGAGCCCCCATAATTCCCACAGTTGTTAAGCAATACCTTTCCAAAAAATAAAAATTGGAACAACTATTTATTCAGGATAGTTAGGAGTTCCGACCTTATCAACAGAACACCGATTACGAAAATATGTCCTCTTCTGGTTCATATGTCAGAAGGCCTTCTATCTAAAAATGTGTTTGATAGTAAAATGCTGAAGGCAAAAGAGATAGACCATGGTGGCCAGTTTCCATATTTGACGGAGATGAAAATTAAATGTGCGTTAAACATGGGAGACTGACTAAAATAATTGGGTTTCGCAATAGGGGTCTGCCAAAGGTGGCTGGGGGAAAAAGAATCCTAAAAAAATTTCTTGTTGGGAAAACTCCATTAGTTAGCATTAGCAAGAAACAAATATACAATACATTAACAAATAAATCTCTTAATTTAAAACCTTTTCTTTGAAACATATTGCTTACAACAGTCACAAATTTCCAAACATATACATTAAATTTTTTTTTTTTTTGGTGCGGAGTATCTTCCTTCTAGGAAACCCATTCGGGTCGGCAAGGCAGAAGATAACTTTTAAAAAAAAGGAAGCCGCTGTACCGGAAAGGGAAGGATGACAACTAAGTCAAAATCTGGAATACTATACACCTGAAAATTACAAACTTTTCTCATTTCATTTCGATTAATGGAAAATAATTAACGGTGGCTTAAGAGGACCCTGCTCTTGAGAAACAATTCTCACTAAACTAAAAATTAAAATGTTAAATTAGTTGACAGGGAACTTCAATCTTAGCCTCCTTAGCACGAAATCCACTAAAGTTGAACCCTCTAATCGAGTGCTTTCAGTCTAAGTTTTTTATTTTCTATTTTTAGATGTCATTAATTACGGATACAACTGCCTACAAGATTGTTCACAATTACTGGGAATCTCTAGTTACCCCAATATCTGATCCAAAAGTCCACTAACCACACTCCCATCCTCGCTGTTCTGCCAGATCCGAAACGAACGTCTTCAGTTGAAATAACCGATGAGATTTACAATAAATCCACTAGATAGAATTAATTGTTTTCTCAAAATCAAATAGATTCAAAATAATTGTGCTTCATATAATTTGGTTAAATAAATTTCAAATGATAACCAGTTACCAAATATGAAGTCTTGAATGACTGGTAACTACCTTGAACTATAACTTCATTATTGATGGGACTTTCAGCGGATGAGACTAAGACATAGAATAAATAAGTAGCATGTTCTAATTGTTTATGTTCATGTGAAATATACATGTTCATTGGTGTAAACTGTGCCTGATGCAATTATGATTTCTACATTTTAGAATTTAATCATCTTTCAGCATTTGACAACACAAATTTAACATCCACAGAAAATAAATAAAAAAGAGTAACAACTGACAGGTGTCGCCAAATCCCATTGAAGTAATGCAGAATAGATTCACCATGAGTTGGACAATAAAAAACTATAGTATATGATCAACCCAAACTCATTCCAAGAATAGTAAGATTATAGGAAATAGGTTAAGCAGACTTGGAGTAGTTAAAGCTGTCAGAATGATTAAACTCTTATGTCTGAGTTTAATAGCTTCAGTTGAAGGAGACAAGTAGCTGGGTAGGGTGGTAGATGGGGAGTAAACGATTCCTAAGAAAATAAGAGTAGTGCATTTTTTAAGATGTTTGAAGTTGAGTTGGATGGGGTGGCAGCAAATAAGAAGCTTTTTGCAGGTCAGAAATTCATCTTGAAAATATTTCAACCAGAGAAAATCTCATTTGTTCTTCATTAAATGAAAATTAAATCAACTGCCCATTACCTTAATAAAATTTCATGTCATATTTGTTTCTTAAATGTCTTATGTTTGTTTATTTTTTAAACCTTGTATTAAACAATTATGGAATTTAAATTACTGTAAGGGAATATCCTAGAGTTGCCATTGGCTACAGGGCTTAAGGGACACAAAAGGTAAGACATTATTTTTTTTTAAATTAATTTTTCTATTACTCTATAATGAAAATAAATAATGGGGTCACCTGTGGTGTAGTGGTTAGCATAGCAACCTACTAAACCCAAGATCGCGGGTTCGCAGCCCGGCAGATTATCTCAGGATTTTTTTAAGGGAGTAAAAAATCCTTAGCTATGCCGTCCTTCGGAAGGGGCGTAAAATGGGGGTCCCGAGCCTGTGCGATGTCAGGTACTCGTTAAAGATCCGTATTCTAATTATACCTGGATAGGCAAAATTTAGGACTCCCACCGTAGCATCGTCCGATTAGCCATAGCAGCATAAAGTGACGTTAAACGAAATAAAGAAACAATGAAAATAAATAAAAAAATCATTAAAATTTGAAGAAAGGAAATATTCAGGTCATTAAGAAGTATGAATCATGAATGAAAGAAGTATGAATGGATTCTTTGTCATCCATATTACTTTTTGTGCTAAAGTGAGACAGATTGTATAATTAATTCAATAAAACATATCAGTTTATAAATAAATGTGAGAAAGTATATCACAGGTTTTTTATGTTTTCTTATTTCCACTTCCCATTAGAAAATATAGCAGAAATTAACATCTTCACTTTCAACTAGGATTCTGTCTTATATTATATAATGGCTTATAACATGGAGAATTGACAATATGAAAATAATCACAGATTAAGAGGTAAATGACACATCACTATATAATTGTAGAACTATTGGTATAATGTTATAGATTAATGTGTTTTTAAAAAAAATTAGAAGCCTGATGATGAAACATTATCTCCGAAACATGTACCTACAAATGTTAAATAAATAGGAGTTATGCCAAATAAATACTTAAGGATTCTGTCTTTTTTATATTTATAATTTGTTATTTTCACTTCTCTAAGAGAAAGTTCATCAGGAATTAACTTTACTGGTGGTTCAGTAGTATATTAATTGTTGATTAAATTAATATTAATTAAAAATTGATTTAGTGTCTTATATTTCGATATTTCCTTATTTCCACTTTAATATTTCCATATTTCTCATTTTAATATTAGAAGGTAAACAGAAGTTAATATTACTTTGAACAGGGATTTAGAGTTTCTCAGTAAATGTAGGAGAATAACCTTCCCCCTCTAAAAGCAGCGACTAGAACATCGAAATAAATCGGAACAAGGTTAGAATCGATAAAAGGTATTCTGAGCGGGTTTAGGGGTTGGTGTCGCCGATCTGAACCGTTACCTAAATCTGATCTGAAAATAATCAGTATCTTCACTCCCCATACTATAAAATTATTTCTCATTGTTTTTCAAAAGTCATTCTTTTAGTATGACCAAAATAATTTACCCCTTTCCCTTTTATGGTTATCAGGATGTTACTGTTCATTTTCTTCAATCATCTTATCTGTTCATTGTAATTCTGCCCTGTCTGTGGAGGGTGAAAAGTCTATTCTCGAAACATAAGTAGCAAAGCTGTGCAAAATATATTAAATTGCTTTAAAAATAGGTTAAGTAATGCAATCCGGCAATTTCATGTTCTTTATTATGAGTAGAAATAACTTCACTATTGATGATTGTAAATAATCAAACATCTCTAATGATGTGATGTTATATAAAACCGAGTACCTCGACCCATTTACTGAACTGGATGTGATTACAACTATTTAAAAATAGCTAAATTTAACATAAGTGTACATTATGACAGATGCACGCTATTACGGAAAGACAAATGTAATAAGTAATTGCTTTGCTACTTCTATTATATTTGGATATATATTAGTTTATTGAAAACTAGTTTTGAATGTTATAAATATTTAAGTTCTGAAAACATACAAACATTCAAAACATTAGTACTTTGAAATAAATATTATCTTGGAGTACAAATGTAAGACAAGAATCAAATACAGGTTGGTCCACATGAAAGCTCAAGCGAGGACAGGTAACTAACAAATTGTTACTTGTTCTCTTTAAAATATTGTTACTTGTCTTCCTACCCCAAGGTGATAACAAACATGCATTGTACTTCTTGTCTCATATTTAGATATTAATACAATCAATATTATCTGAATTTCAAATAGCTGATGTTTTCAATGTATGTTCTTGAAACCAAAGAATGTGTACAGTCAGAGTCAAAAGTATTCGTACACTAGTATAAGTTTTATTTTCTTTCGTTTAATTCTGTATTTATAACATATTTATTTAATTTAAAAAAATATAATATTGCATTCGTGATTATAGAATAGAGTTTATATTTTTTCATGAGAAAATTGATTGAATTAAGCTTAATATCTCATACGTTATAGCAAGATGCCTCATTGCTATGAGTCAAAAGTATTCGTACACAGGACTTTAACTGTTGTTCCTACCCCTTGCCTGAATATAGGATAACCTGAAATCAGTCTTTAACTTGACGTCATTTGTAAAGGTTTAGCGATTTTTAATGCTAATTATTGCTGTTCATTAATTGAAAATGGGGCACAAAACCAGAGAGACAACTGAAAAGGAAACAAAAATTATTGTGCGCCTACATAATGCGTTACAGTCACTTAGAGAAGTGACCAGACCTCACTCAACAGTCCAAGATGCTATTAAAAGGTATGGAAGAGAAAAACATTTGAAATTATAGAGAGAACAGAATGAAAAAGGAAGATTTAGTCCAAATATGAAAGACATATGACGAGAAAAGTTAAAAGAAAACCAAGAAATAGTGCCCCCAAATTAGAGGATGAACATTTGTCTGAAAGAGGAGAAAAAGGGGAGTGTTTTAACAATGCACTAATGCTTGAGATGGTATGAGCTTCACCCAGGACAGCTATGACAAAACCATCAATAAGCAATGTTAAGATAGCAATGTGCCAAAGAACATAAAAAATATGATTGTGACCTCGGGAATAGGGTAATATTTACCGACGAAGGTAAAATTGAAATGTTTAATCTTCACAGGGGCCAAAAAGTATGGAGAAAAAAATATAGGAATGGAAATAAGAAATATAGTTCCAACTGTTAGGGATATAGGAAAGTGACTCGTGGTCTGCGGTTGTTTGAATGATGCTAGATTAGGGTGTCTTGAATTTATCGATAGCATAATGAATCATATAAAATACATCGACATAATAAAAAGAAATTTCCTAATCAGTGCTGAAAAATTTGAGATGGGATAAAATTACATTTTTCAGCAGGATAATGATCCCGAGCATACAGCTTGGAAATCCAAAATGTCGATCCTCTACAACACATCAAAGTGGAGACCACATCCCATCAATCATGGGATATTAACCCTATAGCACATTTGTGGAAATATCTAAAGGATCGAGTACGGAAAAGGTGTGTTTCCAACAATCAAAATTTAAGCTACGTTATTATTACAAAATTATAGTTACTTGACACAAAAATTAGTAAATTCAATGACAAAAAGCATATAGAGCACATTTAAAGCAAAAGTTGGCCCTACTAAATATTAATTGTTCTCGAATGTCAATATTACTAGTTTTCTAATAGGCTAAACATCATTGGCGAATCATTTATCAATTCCTCATTAGAATTGCATTTGTTAAACTGATAAAATAAAACAAAAGGAAGTTTACAGGTTAAAAAAGATATGACTTCAACAATCTAAAAATATATTTTAAAATCATATATTTACTAAAGAACATAAACAATTTTTTAAAAATCATAAATGGAATATATATGTTATAAATAAAAATAGAATTAAAAGCTTTTGGCAAATTTGTTTAACTACCTCAATAATAAGAGGACAGTCTTATCTAGTTTTTTTTTATACTACATACATTAACACAACAGGTACAAAAACACAAATGAATCTGGGTTTTTTTTTTTTGTTATTTAAAAAACAAAACAATATATCACTATTCACTATTAATAGCACCCTAACAAATAATACTTGATTGGTGAAACAAACAATGTATTAAATTAATGAGATTTAAAACTTAATATTAATTTATAATATTGAAGGATTTGGATTAGACAACCATTAATAACTATAAAAAAATATATTTTAACTACTTTTATGATATTCACTGTCACTTATTCTTCATATTCTTCCATAATTCACTTATTATACTTTGACTTTATTACAAAATAAAATAAAACTTTCAGCTAAAAACATGTATAAGACTAATATTCCAAGGTGAGCATTATGTTTTTATAAACAATAACAAGGTGATTTTCTGTTGGGTAAAATAAAGCTATGAAGCTATTACTACAGGGTTACAATATTATTCTGCATGCTCATTATTCTCATAGTAATAATAATGAATCCAGATAATTATATTTGCATAAAACATTGATGATAAAATAAAAACTAAACTAAAACATGTTTATTAAAAAGTGAAACAAACATCAGCAAAACAACTCTTAAAATATGATGGGAAAGAAATAAAAGCATTAAGTGAAGATTTCAAACAAGGTCAAATCAAGCAGCATATTAACAATACAAAAACTCATGAAAAAAAAAAGTAGTATCATAAATGTCTTAAAAAGTAAAATTTTCAAGTAATTCATAAATATTTAAAAATATGACTAATTAATACAAAGCCAAATTTACATGCAAGCTTCAAATGTACGTAAGGTTATTCCTTAGGACCCAAACATTTTTTGATGATTTGACCCAATCATGATTTGAAAAAGATCAGTGAGTAATCATGTTTTGTGGGACGGACATAAGAAATAATTTTAAAAACACAAATGTTATTGACTGGCAATTTTTTTTATACAGAACATTCAGCAAATGCAGCAGAGATCAAATAGCAATCTTTTATATGAATAATTCCATAATGAATATCAAGATAAATAAATAAATATTTCTGAAAGAGTAACATTTTTGGACAAAGCAAGCAGAACAGAAGTCTGGTGCTCTGAAGATTATGTCACTGAGCATCATTGCTAATTACAGTTGAACATATTTCAGCTGTGGTCTATTGTATAACTTCCTATTATGAAACTCAGCAAAATATTTTAGCTTGACAAAGATTAGTTTACTTTTTGAACATCAACTTCAAAACTTAAGTGGACAGAACAAAACATGGTCTAAGTATAATGTGTAATCACCATGAGTTACATTTAAACTAGAAAGATTAAAGAAAAAGAGGAAAAGGAAAAAAAAATTTCCTACAATTTTCATAAGTGGTATGGTGAACAAATGAGGGAGGAGAAATTCGTGAGCTTGACTCCTCTTAGAAATTTTTCTTAGGTATGATGAAAACTTGTCTCATCTGGAAAATATGAAGAAGATAAAAAAATATCAAGAACATTATTTCTACATAGGCTAATGCTTTTCAGGGAATGTTTTCTTCCTGAAAACATTTTTGTGAAATTGTGGAGAAAAGTTTGGCACAATGTAGAAACTAAAGAAAAATGATTCAAAGCATGAAAAAAATCATAGATCAAGCCACTTTACATGATCAGAAGTTTGCATTTGGTGGGAACCTGAAAAAATGAATTAATATGGTAAATATGATTAATATAAATTATGAGAATATGAAAAAATGAATTATGAAATATGACAAAGAATCTGTACCACTACAACCCACGAAGGGTCTTGGATTCAGTATTTTGGTAAGGACATACTGTTACTGAGCCATCGGTTGTGAAAGGAAGAAAATTAGACAAAATCAAGTTCAACCACCAATTTTTTCCCCCCTAATTAACGGTTCCTGCTTTACAGATGCTGGTATAACAAGATACCCTCTGACCTTGAAGTCGATCCACGGCCGAGATAACAGAATATAAATTTTATATCCTCGGCATACTAACATAAACTTGGACTAGCTAGCCAGATTCATGATCCCGATCAGATAATGAAAAGTTGGTTATCTGTATATTCTGCTATGTTATCAACTGGTGAAAGAATTTTCAAGCATGGCCTTAATATTCAAATGGATGTAGATAACAGCAGTAACAAGCATTAATGAACAAAAGAGGTTCAATTCCAATAATAAAGAAAAAACTTAATACACTATTTTTTTTTTTTTTTTTTTAACTCAAACTCATGAAATCCTAAATATACATGATTGGACGGCTGATACTATTCTGCTACACCTTGGTCAACTGTATGTAATCCTAATTAACTTTTTAGATATTTGTAGAGCCCAGCCATTAAGAATATCTAATCAATCAAATTTAATGGGTACAGGTTAAGCTGTCAGTAGAGGAGGATATAATTATAGAACTTAAGCCCATTTCCATAAAAACAAAACAAAAGAGTGAACAACTGAAATTACATCAGTTAAATATATAAATTTTGTGCACATGTTCATGTAATCTGTTTACCTCAATGAATACGAAAAAAGGAATAATGAAAAACAGTTTAACAAACAAAGTGACCATATTAGGAAACAAATCATAATTTTTTGTATCAAACTCATCACATCTTAAGAGTAAATAATTGTAATATGCATTAGTAAAAATAAAATTCATTTATTCTTGGTGAAAATTATTAGTTATGATGCTCATGTTTTATAAAAAAGATATAAATTGGAAAAACCAAATTCATAAAAATCCTCCATATTCCTTATTTTCAAAAACTATAAAAGCTATATTGTTAAGTTTAATGCTAATTGATATATTGATTGCATTTGTTGTAAAAACAAAAATTTTCCTAATAAGAGTAATGTAAAATTAAAATACTTATCAATACAAATAAATAGACAAATATTGCAGAATAAGGAAATTACTATTGTATTTAGTGAAGGAATAATGGGGATAGGTTGGTTACTCATAACTTTGTAGTAAAATTTTGAACAGCATTCCTGACATTAAGCATCTAAATAATATCAGTTTATAAATAAACAAAACTGTTATATATTAACAGCCATGATAAATTTTATTTTTCGAATTGTGTAATAAAATATACGATCTAAACCATATAAACTTACATTATACTGAAACTAAACATTTACTATATTGCTACTTTTAAAATACTACTAGCCTCAGTTCAAATACATACATATAACTCCATTACAAATATATACATGTGTACATACATTATACACATATTCATATAAATAATTAAATAAATCGATTTATACAAAAATCAATAGAAACAAAATAGTTCACTCTTAACAGTATGAAATTGAGCATTGAAATGTGGCACGATTTAAGAATTATAATAAAGCACCTGCTTGGAGCACAGAATGGAACAATGACACGGAACATTATTAAATGCAAAATGGAAAGCTTCATTATATATTTCTTGATTCTATTTAATTCTATAATGCACAAATTGACACTTTTCTTACAATGCCGAATATAAAAACAGACTTATTAAAAATACATATACTACTATGTTAAAAGTAATATATAACATTTGTCTTAAAATATAATAATGCTGTAGCACTTACTTATCTAAAAGATTAACATAGATAATATCCAAAAAGTTTTAAAGAAATAATTATAAATAATCTAAGCATATATCACAGATTATATAATATAAAAGCTTTTAATTAAGTTAAATAATTAAAACCTTTTTTATTATTATTTTTTTGTTTTTAGGAGTTAAGAAGCTAAGAAAATAGATGAAAATCATAAAAGAATATTTTTTTTCCAAAATCCTGTTCCAAGATTTTTGACAGAATAATTAATGGTTTCTCCGGTAACTTATTCATTCCAAAAGTTGGTATAATAAATAAAATAACACAATTTCAAACAAAACTAGTAATTCTAATAATTGAATAAAACTATTATTATCATTTTTTTTATCTTCATGGTAATAAGAAAACATCTCATCTTTTAAATATGGAATGAAAATATTAGAAATATATAAAACTGAAGAAACCAAACAAAAAAATATTCAACAACAAATTAGCCATTAAATTCATGTGTATATATATATATATATATATATATATATATATATATATATATATATATATATACACATATATATATATATATATATATATATATATATATATACACATATATATATATATATATATATATATATATATATATATATAATACATATATATATATATATATATATATATTTATATATACATATATATATATATATATATATATATATATATATATATATATATTATATATATACATATATATATATATATATATATATATATATATATATATATATATATATATATATATATATATATATAACTATTTTGCAATATTCGGGTTATCGGTCCTCTTTTATATTTAGTTATTTATATAATTTCTAGGGTCGACAAAATATAATTTTGATATATATATATATATATATATATATATATATATATATATATATATATATATATATATATATGTTCATTTAACAAAGAAAGAAACATGATTTTATAACTTAAGTTTATGAACTATTGAAGTAGTTCAATCACAAAGTTGTGGGTTCAATAGACATAATGGGTAATTTTAAATGAAAGAATTTTAATATCATTATTGTCCATTTGAACTTCCTTTGAAACAATAAAATTAAGTTGTTTAATAACACAGTCTAAGCATTGCACAAGTGATCTTTGTCTAACAATGATAGACAAAATATTTTAACAGTCATCCAACAACTCAATGTTACAACAAATATAAAACTTCTTAATAATGTAGAGATTCAATATACCTGTAATAAAACTAAGAAATGATTAGTTCAAATTTACAAGCCACTTATTCAAATGTCATTGAACTACAATCAAAACCTCTTGCATAAACTGGAGAAATGTTGAAAATAAACAAACCTTGAGAAAAAAAAAAAAGAAAAAAGATCTTGCCACTGAGGTTTCATTAGTCCAGAGACAATACTCTTCACTTGTATCAATTAATTAAATAAACTGAATGAGTGAACATAAAAATAATTTAGTGGAAAAGAGTTGTTAGATTTTTCAATAATTTTAGGTCATGTGAATTATTAATTCCTAAACAATTTATGTATGTGTAGTTAAATAAACCTACAATTATGGCTCATCAGAAATTTAATTTCTGTTAATGCTTCAAACATTTAACAAAACCTTTTCCATGAACGTTTCAATGAAAATATTAACAAATTAATAAACCATAACAGGAATAATATATTTTACATATACTATATTTTACTCCATTTAAAAATATTCATTAACATGTAGCATTAACAAAACTGTTAATAGCTAGTCATATACTATTTGATGATTTTTCAACACCGCATTATTTGACAATATCATAAAAACATTTATTTGTTTCTGAACAATACAATTTAGAGAAAATCTTCTTAAAATATCAATCTGCCTTTTTCCAGAACTACAAAACATTTGTTTATTAATTTTCAATAAAATTAAAATTTCAATCAAAAATAATACTTTTCAGAACATTTCAAACCAAGTTCTTATAAGTTTTTTTTTTTTTTTTTAAAATTAAAGTGTGCTTGTTAAAAAAAAAAAAAAGAAGTATATATTAAAAAATGAAACCTAAAGGAAACATTGGAGTTGAAAAATAGTTGAGGAAGCACAAACCTAACAAGGATAACAAACATATTAAATCCTAACAGATATTCAAGAATTATATGCTAGCTTACATAGTATCGAACAATAAAAACTTTTCAAAGTGGATGAAATCAGTAATCACATTAAAATTTATCTAATCTTCAGTGTCTTAGGAATCCCTTCTTATTTCAACTCCATGAAAAATACCATACATGGAACATAGATATTTCCTTTTCTTTTAATTCCAAATGTATATGGCTAGCTAATAACAATTAAAAACCAAAAATAAATAATCGTAAATCTACTGAGATTCCAATCAAAGGAAGGTAGAATAAAACATGTCAACATAAAATACCTATAGTTAGTAGACTAGTGAAACTCAGCAACATTCCAAGTATTGGTAATTTCTTTGACATAAACTTTGGGAAAAAAACCAACCTAAAACCAAATGTATTAAGGGTAGTAAACATTTTTTTGTACTGCATTTATTATTTAATTTAAATTAAATAATTAAAATTAATTAAACTATTTTAAAACCAGTAAACTCCATATCTCCCTGACTGGGAAAATCAATAGATCATGGATATGTCTGTCTATAATACTGCTTTTCCTAATTTAGATTTTAGAATCAAAAGGAACAAATTACTTAAATTAAATTAGCATTTAATGAAATAAACAAAGTTCAGAGAAAATAGGGGGTTTCAAACGTGACTTGTCACTAAAGCTAATATAGCTCCTTAACGGTAGGTCCTAGTGACTAATGTTATGTAATGAAAATATTCTCTATTAAATTAGTAATAAGAAAACTGTACGCAAATTTTCAATCCAAGCAACACCAACAGAGCTAGAGCATATCAAAATATTACATTTTTGACGATGAAAAAACATTACAAAAGAAAAACTATAGACCCCAGCCAAAAGACATACCCATGTCAATTATTCATTTCTAAAATTCTTGTTATTTAGAATAAAAAGTAGGAAATAAGTAATTTGATTACCCTGCACTGTAGAACAAATAAAACAAAAAAATAATGGTTGTATAATAAAGAATATATAATTTTATTTTTTGTTCTATACCATATAGACTTTGACATGACACCTAATCCCCAGTTTACATAAACCATATTCTCATTTAACAGACAAACACTGTCCAATACAAAGAACTTATCTTCCACAGAATTATTCCTGGGGCTAAAATGTGAAACAGAAATACCCAAAACTCAAAAAGATTGTCTTTTATAATTATTCTGACATATATGATCAACACCCAAAATTAGACAAAGACTAAATACTTACATTGACTAATTAAAACCACTATGGACTTATACCTCATAAATTTACCTAACAGCTAAAAAGATGTAAGTTAAAAAAAAAAAGAGGCTTTCTAATCCAAGACCTCAAGATCACCTTGCAGAGACAACCACCCCGATCTGTAGTCAATATCATAACATTACACACAGACTTAAAATACACATGGTACAAAATATATTAAGCCTTCATTACAAAATTTCCAGATGTACCAAACAAACTTATAAAAAACATGGTCTTAAGAAACATGCCAGAAAATACCCATAGAGGGCTAAAAAACGTTGATGGTACAAAACTTATTAAAGATCATGTCAGGAGTAAGTACGGCTGAGTACTAACCTCCCTCATGCCTGACATGCCAACTATATTAAATTGTTATTGTATCTACTTATTGTCTTGGTTTGAATGACAAGTTTGGATTTAAAAACTAAATATAAAATAAAATTACACCAACATGGATTTTTTAATATATAATGCGGGGTTACAAGTGGAACTAATTAAGTAAAAAATAATGGATTTTCAAATTTAGCTGTATCTAGAGTGATTAAAACAACTTATGAGAACCAAAATTGGTCCATGATTTTGAAGAAAGTTCCAGTGCTTATTTGATAAAATAATGTCAGTACCAAAGTAGACAAAGCAAAAAACTTATAACATGTAACATAAAACCCTAACACTGCACCAGGCGGTCAACAAGGATTAAGATGATTTAATTTATTTTTTATTCTCTAGTTTAACAGAAACTGTTGACTGGTAAAACTGCATTAAGAGACCCTAATATTGACATGGTTCTACCAGAGGTGATATAGATACCTATACATCTCTTTAAATAAAATAATTATTTCCTTTATCAATGATAATATTTAGAAAATGAAAACTGAGCGATATGTAAAAGCGGAACTATAACCAATTTTCCCAAAAATATGTTAAATTAAAATATATGAAATAAAACAAAACTTAAAACAGTTTAAGTGAAGGATTCAAATGATTTATCCTTAAAATGTAACTCTCCCTTTACTCTTTTAATAAATTTAAAATCCTTTAATTCCTTACCCTGTCTTGAATCATACCCTTCCACCATCCCTTATGATCTCCTTCTTTACTCAAAACAATAACTTGGCATCCTTGTTTCAAAGGCAATTGATTAGACTCAGCAGGATTGAAATCGAATTCAGCAACTGCAACAATTCGTCTGTAGGGCCATTTCAAACGAACATCTAAGCTGAAAGATGATAAAAATTATAAGTAAAAAAGAAATGGAGCAAACCCTTTCCATTTTAAATTTACATAGAAAATTAGCTACTATAAATGACACAAAATAGTTATACTTACCCAACAAAATTTTCACCAAGGCTTGTGTGTTCATAACACGATATCAGATCAACTAAAGATCTAAAAAATCGAGATTCTGAAAGATAGTACTGTATTTTCCCATCTGATTCCTTCTCATACACTTTCATATGTTTTACTTTATCATCAGCTCTAAAACGAATAATATTTCTATAATATAGTTTTACATGTATGTTCGATTCTTTAACAAAAAAATAATTAATATTTACTTTAAACTTAGAGCATAGACAGTCTCATTCGGATGTGTAGCACCTTGAGGTCGAATCCTCAATAGATAAGTCCCATCCAGTTGTCTCTCAAGCAACTCAGCTGCTTTTTCACGCCCCATTTCGCCCACAAACCTTTATAAAAAAGTAATTTCACAAATGATATAAAACAAGTATTAGAGCATAACATGATTCTAACTGTAAAGGATTAACATAAGAAATAAAAACTAACCATAAATGTTCAGCAAGTGCACCATGGTCGGTCCATGTCCTTCCTAAATCTGGTGGCCCTGACACTGGACGAGGCTAAAATTTATAACCACTAAATCAGTAAGCAGATGAAAATATATGTAAAATGAAAAATAAACTCTATTCTGGGAAGAATAGTAAAAATGCACAATTGTCTGGCCATATTATTTACAAATTAAATGCGTCAGTAATTACGGCATATATATTAGTAACAATAATGAAAGAATAATTATTAATTTTGTGAAAAATTAGGGCTTTTTACCATTTAGATGACTCCATATTTAATGAATTTTGTGAATATACCAGCTCTTCCAGCTGCTATCTAAATCATTGCAACATATGCAGCTGATTGAATCCTATCTGTACCATGCACCAAATGTGGTAGAAATGTGGATCTAGGTATCTTCGCCACTATGTAAGACTAATGAATATGAAAATGTTTTTTAATTTGTTCCTTTACCATTATATTCTACAAGGCCTACCTGTGGTGAAATGCTAGAAATTTGTAAAAATGACATTACTGATATCGGTCTTCTATATGCCAATCAGATTCAAAATTTTACCATGAGGCCTAGTAGAAAACAATAGTAAATGAATGGTATAAAAAAAAAAAAGAAAAAGATTTTTCATATGTGTTAGTCTTACAAAGTGGCGACGAAATGTAAGAATATTCAGTACTCTTTCTTCCATCCATCCAAGATCAAGATATATAATCATACGTCTATTTTTATCTTTAATGCTTCTCATTTCTTTTATTTACTTGCCATTGGGTGTTTTAATCTGTTTCCACAATTTACAATAATTTTAGAAAGGCATTTTCCAAATCTGTATTATGATTATTAATTGTATGACCCTTACACTTAAAAATAGAGGTTTCAAACATAACATTTTTTATTCAGAACCAAAATTTTGAAGAGCCAAGAGGGATTGAGCAAGATTGGTCAAATCCAGTTTAAAAGTTATTATTATGTATTAGGAGAAACAGAATCAAAAGGAGCTCACTCATTAGAACCTGCTTCCTAATCAAAATAGTGTTAATCTTAAATTATTAATGGTGTCAAAATAGCTCCTAACTGATTCTACTCTCTTAATATTAAACTATGAGTAACGCCCTCGTGTTCCCCAAAAACGTACCACTTTTGACCAACTAGGTCATTGGTAAAACATGTTCCATGATAATTACACTGTCCTGAATTAAAATACTCCATTCAACAAAAATGGTTTTTTCTTATGTTTTGAAGAGTGCTTAACACAAATCCGAAATCAGAAAATCTCGATCAGGCACCATTTTATGTCAAATTTGTGTTTTAGGTCGAAAAATGAGGTGTTTTTCGACATTTCGAGCATTTTTTTATTATTGAAGGATTTAACAACAAATTAAAAAACCTATTTGATTTTGAGACTTTTATAATGTATTAAAAAATGAAAAAAAATGGAGAGTATAAGTATTATGCTCCTATTATGATTGATGAATTAATTGCCACTTCTATTGGGATTATTTTATTAGAAAACTAGTTTCGAATGGTAAACATTCATCTTCAGTTCTTAGACGGTCTAAGAGGTACCTTTGATGAAGATGAATGTTTAGCATTCAAAACTAGTTTTCAAATAAAATAACCCCAATAGAAGTGGCAATTAATTCATCAATCCTAATTGTATTGATCCTTCTATACCATTATGCGTACCTCAAGTGAAGTTATTATGCTCCAATTTCAATTTCTTCTCTCCCAACTTGGGAGCAATTTTAAATGACAAAAGAAAAAAATATACGCATTAATTGAATCGGTGATTTAAAGAACCCCACTAGTCCACATTTTGACGAATGTCACTATTTTACATTTTCTTATTCTGTGTAGGCAGACACAAGTTGTGCATAAAAACCCTATTTGTTCACTGAGTTTAAACCACTGAAAAAGAGAGCCAGAAATTCCATTGAGTGGAAGAAAGCCATATGCCCAGGACTAGTGGTGCTGGCATAGGGACTCAAAGCCAACTGGAGACAAAGTCTAGTCTGTTTCCTTTGTTATCGCACAAAACTGATTATATGAACCGCAACAACCTAAAAATATTAATATAAACAATTTACATAAACGACCTAATATTATTTATTCAGTTTGTTTTGATTTCATTGATCAAATGACTTCAAGAAATTTCACACTTCATATCCCAACCAACAGTGTTGTGGAACAAAAAGAACTTCAATTCCCCACACACTTGGCTACAGAAATAAAGTTCCTAATAACATAAATAAAATTAATTATTTGAAAAAAGCCTTGGATTATATTCCTGATAGATTCAAAGACTTTTATCTGAAGTTGTGTCAATCCATGTGATGACACTCCAGGTAGTAATGGAAACAATTGATGTTTATGTTTATACTCTTGAACTTCTTTCAACTGTTGTTTAATAAAAGATTTTGAAATTGGAAAAAAATAATACACATGATAAACAGTTTTTGTGCCTCCTGAAAAGTTTTGATTTGTGGACTAGTAGGGTGTTTCAAATCACCTATTCAATTATATTCAGAATTAAATATTATTATTTTATATATTACTTATATTTTTTTTATTATTATTTTATATATTATTTTTTTATCACCAAAAAATTGTTATAAAAAAATATGAAAAAAAGTGCTATTTCAGTTTTTTTTTTAACAACCTCCAATCTCTGAAAAATTGTGCTTGATAGATTTTTTTCCCTATTGATTCGAATTCAGTACACCTGTAAATATAAAATTCACAAAAAATATTCATGGGAATGTAAAAAAATAAATGAAATTTAAAAAATACGCTATTTCAGGTTTTTCAAAAATGACGTATATTTTCTCAAAAATGATGCTAGATATATCTTTTTTGCCTTCAGATTCGAATTTAGCACACATGAAAATATAAAACTCACAAAAAACACTCATGAGAGTGAAAAAAATAAACAAATAAAGTTATAAAAAATTTGCTATATCAGGTTTTTCGAAAACAAGGTATATTTTCTCAAAAATGATGCTAGATAGAATTTTTTTGCCTTCAGATTCGAATACAGCACACATGAAAATATAAAAATCAGGAACAATTTCTAAAGGGATTGATTTTTTTTTTTTTTTTTCCCAGAACTGTGTTAAATTAACTTACCATAACTGGCTGGATATTATTTAGTTCAACATCATGCCGAACAGCTAAAGGAGGTCTTGGTGGTAACTCTGGGGGCTGTTTAGTGCCACATCTTCCTGAATATATTATGCAGTGTTTATGGGCAGGGATGCCACATTTTTCACATTTGTAGCCCTAAAAAATTGATAGTAATAATGGATCAATCATGTGAAATAAATAATTAAAAACTTAAATTAAAGTTACTTAAAAACAAATAAATTATAAAAGTATAATACACTGAGAGCTATTTTCTGAAGTAGGGACCAATTTATAAGGTTAGTTAAAAAAATAAGGTGACTGTAATTTTTGCAAATAATAATTACGCTTATTATTGTCAAAAAATAATAATAATTAATGCCTTTTTTTTTGTCCCCTTCAAAGTAAGTAATCCCCCTTGGAATAACACACTTGTGCAAGTGTTTCTTCCAATCCTTGAAGCACTTTTTAGCATGGCTTTGAGCTCTTTTCTTGATGTACTGTTTACCTCAGTCAATTTGTCACATTCATAGCAAATCTCTATCTTTTCAGTTTAGAGTATTGGGAAAAGTGGCAGAGGGCCAAGTTAGGTAAATACAGTGGCCGAACATGCTAAGCTCCAGGGCCCGAGTTCCAGGCCCACTGAAGGCAGAAAATTTATGTTCTTTTTGAGATTGGGAGACCCTCCTCAGACCAACCTAGCCTCTATAAAGTGGTTCCCTTAGCTTGGGTGGGAGTGATTTTGGCCGTCTCCTCCTTCCAAAACTGTTAGCCTGATAACAGTTCATCCTTACCGAAGTACTGAACTCAATAGCCTTCATGGGTTGTAATGGTAAAAGATGGTTGGGGTGACCATACAATAAAATTGTATTAATTTATTGGGCTGAAATTTTGTTTTACTATGACAAGCTTTTATCAGGGCTTCTGTTGGATTCAACAAAAGAACAAAAAGTCCGTTGTTTATACGATTAAATGGCCCCTATCCTACTTAGGGTATGAAAAACGTATGTGAAAAAAGTAAATAAAATTATTTTTAAAGATCTTGTTGACCAAGAAAGAAAATGTTGTTTAAACATACCTGAAAAATTCGTCCTTTCAAAAATTTACTACAGTGTAAACAAGTAGTTGGTTCCTCAAACGTATACATTTGAAATTTATGGTCAGTATTCCTACAACCATATGGTTCAATGTTATCCCTGAAACAAAAATTTTTAGTTTGATTTCATTTAATAAATAATTTAACTCAAAATTTTGGAGATAAACATAGAAAATGAGAAAAATACATAATAAAACAGATGTTGGGTGGGATCAGTCAACAAATATATTATAGGATTAGTTAACAAATATAATTATTTTATTTGATAATGTTTCGGCTAAATCTTTGATGGCCATCATCAGGGCAGATGGAAAATTGAAAAAAAAAAATTATTAAATTAAAAAAATAAACTAAAGAACATAAATCAATATGACATTCTGTCATGAAATAAAGAGAACTGAGGCAAGTAAACAACATAGTGTTAAAAAGGTTCTTTTTTAAATGTTGTTACATTAAATTGCAGCCAAAACTACAATTATCCTTAAATAGATCATCCGAGATAGAACTAGTGGTAACCTTAAAAGCAGTACATTCAGAAAAATAAAATGAAAGGGGTGAGGAGTAACCTTCAGTATTTTAAAGTTGGGAAATTGGACATTGTCAAGATTTATTTATTTAAGAGGTCAGTTTTATTAGAATCAACTCTTTACATAATCACCTGCTGAATCACTCATGTTAATAATGTAGCCAATACAGGATCAATAACAGAATAAGTAAAAAGATAATATGAAATATAAATGGAGGAATCAGACCAGCCTCTAGACTTTTCACATGAGAGGGATCAGGCTCAGCAATGAGTCAGGATGTACGCAAAGAAACAATCTTTATATCTCGAGAGCAGAGGTTAATCTCATGAGGGGAATCAGTCTCAGCAATGAAACAGAAGAAAACAAGCTTAGAGATCAGCCTAGAGACAGTGCAATGAAATACAATGAGAAGGAGGTAAATAAACGATAATAAGCGATAGAATGTTCAGCTGAAGTAGGGATTAGATGGGTGCATGGCCAGACATCATCAGGTGGAGTTGGGGACTAACAGGAAGGCTGATGAAACCATAATGAAGGCAACCTATCCATCTGGCCCACTTGCAATCATCTCTTGCTGGTCTTCTCATCTCCAGTATGGTTTATACTCCTGCTGTCCCGTTTTCTAATGTATTCGGTGTACCTACTCCTGTGTCTAGCTTCAAATAACCATTTCCCATTTCGATAATCTACCATTCTGGAAATGTGGCCATGCCATGTCCGCTCATACAGATTTCATTTCAAGATCGCCATGTACGTTGACATTTTAGATTAGTTGTACAACATACACATATATATGCACAAGGAAGACAAACAGCTGACTTCTTTAGAAATTGGTGGATTCAACTTGTTAGTCTATAGTCTAAATCGACAACCTTTTCTCTGCTCTCAGGTGATGCAAGTCTTCAAAATTGAAATACTGCCATAAGTACCATTTACTAAGGTAGCAATAGCCAGGATATTTTTTTCATGTGATCGGAAAAAAGACTCTAAAAGCTACACATGGTGCATAAGGAGCCAAAAGTTCATTTGTTCAGATCATCAACTAAAAATATATGTGCAGTGTACAAAATATGATCTTTCCTTTTTATATATGTTAGCATATGTTAATACTTTATACCTATGCACTCAAAATAAAAATAAAAACTTATAACTATCAATAAAAATATTTTTTAGTTGGTACCCTAGTGTACCTTTTTTTGTATATATTTTTAAGAGTACCTCTAAAGGGTTAAAGTAAATTGAGTTGTATTACTATAAGGAGAAATAAAAGTTTAAATAAATTATGGACAAATGCAAAAATATAAAATTTGGTTCATTACTAACATAGCATCTTGAAGAGCTTTTATCCACTTCTTTTTCTGTTCTTCATTTCTAGCATAAAGTGTATAAGCAGTACATTCAGTCTTACGAACCAGGAACCATTGATGTGTCCATCGAACATCCCTTTGCAAACTTTTCCTGTTACTCGAATCATCAACCTTAAAATCTGATAAATGAAGGCAACCTTTATGACTGTATTGATCACCCTAAACATTAAAAATTGATTACTACATACAAACTATGTGAAACAAGAATAATAATTAAATTTAAAAAAAAAAAAAAAAGAACTGAAATATTATTTCTTACCCTCAAATGTTTACACATGACCATAACTTTATCAAAAATAAAAACATATCTGAAAAAAGAAAAGCATTATTTATACTTTGACTATATCTAAATAAATTGTAAATATGATACTACAATGTATATTAACACTATATATCTTGAGAAAGAAATTATGTTTAAGAATAAAACACAAATCAGCAGTTAATGAAATATGCAATATTAACATGATAATATGGATAACAAACAAATACCTTATATAATTATTTAAATTTACATAAAACAACAAGTAATTACCTGACTTTCACTTTTTGGTTATTGTGAGCCTTGATTCTAAGTTCACCATCTTTAATCAGTTTTCCAAAATCTTTAAGCTTTGCATTCTCTGGCATGTCAATGATGCTAGACTAAAATATGAACTATCGATTAATTTTACATCTTAAACAATATAGAAAAATAAAGCTCCATTTAAATAATATGGAATCATAAATGTAATATACCCAACATAAAACATAAAAAACAAATTATAGAATTAACTATTCTATTTATTTACAAGCTGATGTTGTACCTGAATATCAGCCATTATTTGCAATGTATCACTGTCCCTCTTCACTTCATTAATATATTGGGCGACATCTACCATTGCTTCTCTAGCTCTCTCTAGACCACGATAATCTTCATGATTCTAGAATTAAAACAAATCATGGATCATTACATTCATAGTGACATCAATATTTATTGATCAGAATTAATTTATAATTAACAATATTAATCATAAATTAATCCACTTTTAACTTCAGAACCGATGAATAACTTAATTAGTTTTTTATTTGTTATTAAGAAGTACATCATCCTTTAACATATTATAGGCCAACAAATAAACAAATCCTCCAAGTTAGTTTGTTTGATAAAAATCTGGACATCGTTGGAAGAAGCCTAGCACTTGCTCTTCAGTGGGCAGCTCAGGAGCAGGTCTGAAGGTGAACCAGGAAAAACAAAATATATGATAGCAGACTTGCAATAAGGGGGAACAACAACATGATAGCCAGAGAAAAATTGGAGTGAAATCAAGTGACCTTTGATCAAGTGAAAGAATTCTTACTTAGTAACTTAGGTGAACACCGACAGTAATATACAGCAAGCAATAAATAAAAGGTTAATAGCTGCAAATAAGTGCTGGTTTGGTCTCCTGAAGCAGTACAGAATTAGAAATGTACTGCATAACTGTATAAAAAAGACAAATTTTGACATATGCCGCCTCTGAATGCAGGACAATTTCTAACATGCAAGAAACCTCACTCCTGAGGATCGAGATACCAATGTTTAGAAGAACATTTGAGCCACTTTACAGAGACAACACTTGAAAACTGAGAAACAATTCAGAGCTCACACAATTATATCAAATTACAAATATTGTAAGATATATTAAGATTATAAGGCTCCAATGAATGGGGTATGTGGTGAGGATAAATCCAGATGAAGTCCCAAAATAAATCCTAGAAGAAACGATAAGTGCCAAGAGGAAAGTCAGCAGACCAACACTAAGGTCCATGCCGATGGAGTGGTGGTGGATGTGTTGTTCATCTTGGGTGTGAGGAACAGGAGAGCAACAGCAACACACTAAGATGACTAGCAGTTGAGGCTACAGGAGGCCTTGATCACTATGAGTTGTGGCACTGATTTGATGATGAATAAAACTAATAAAAAATTCTAAAATGCATTTTTCAAACTACTGTTTCCATTCATTTTAGTATTTCTTTAGAATGGAATAGGAATGTATAGCAATTAAAACTGGTTTTCAAATAAACTCAATATTAAACAAGTGACACATCTGACGAGGCCGACACTTTAGTATTTAGTTTAGACTTAAGTTTTCAAATTATTTTTATTGTTGTATTAATCACATGGCCTCATAAAAATTTAGCCTGAAACTGTATCTTGCAACTTAGTTGATCTTCGGGCAATTACGTGAGTCACGTGACGTGCTACAAGGCCCAGAGACATCAGTGTGCGACAAGACATTGAAGGAAAGAGTCATGTCTACCCTGGAATAAGGTTATGGCGGACGAGAAAGCTCTCTCGCTGCATGTTTTTGCATTTGGAGCGCAAGGCCTGACAATACAGATCTGATACTAAGGGACTATGTAGTATCATCTATAATCGTTTTACTCACCACAGATCTGTAAACGACTTCTACTATCACACATTCACTCACAAAGTCAAGCTATCTTTAAACCATAGTTTCTTGAACTTTACCTTGGTAATATTAATGTTTATTGATCATAAAATGAAAGGTTATATTTGTATGTAAGGTTAAATTATTATTAAGTTATAATTGTTCATTAAGTTATTTATAATAATTTATAAGCTTTATTTATTTATAAGATGATGAAAAGAGGCTGCATGTTATTTAAACTAACCTTGTTAATTATGAAATAAAGTTACAGGCAAAATGTTTATTTAAGGATATTTATTATATTGAGCTACCAGCTTCACAAAAGTGGACGGTTTCGGCTGAGTTCACTACGAACCCCTGGCCGCCGCAACACATCATTTTAGATTGATTCTACTATACTACACTATCATGTCTATGCCAGGTAATGCATTATTTATTTTTATTAATATTAGTAAGCTTCCCTTAATAACATGGCTAGCAATTTTTACTTCTTTTATTTTAAAGTTCATTTTTAATTAAAATTTAATTAATTTATGATTGTCAATCCAAAGTAATATTTTTAAAAATAAGCATGTTAAAAAAAATTATGAGTATGAGAAGGATTGTAAAGCTATGAATAATAATCAATATATTAAGTATGTGTTAAGAGTGCTAGATACGGAAACAGCAGATACTAACAAAAAACATTAACTATGTCAATAGTTACAGTTCTTAAAATTAAATGTAATATTATCTGAAATAAACTTACAGGCTGAGTTTCACTCAACAGCTTTTCTAGAAGCAAATGATATTTGAGAATACGTTGCATAGGAACAGAAAGGATGTCTCTCAGTTTGAATTTTCCATTGTTAGCTTCTTCTTGGCACCTCTAAAACAAACCAATAAATAAAATTTTGAAATAAAATAAGTGTATTCATAAAAATAAAACTACTGTAGTATTTTATTACAATCAAGTAACATTCCAATTAAATAAAGAAATTAAATCAGAAGAATAAATTACCAGTCAGTAATTAAAAATAATATTTAATAGAATACACTTAATCTAGTTCCTTATATATACTAACACTAAAGATTTTAAATTGAACAATAAAATATTTCAGTGCTATCTTAATTAATTATTTTATAGCTGCAGTAGAATCCCTCTTGATGAGCCTGGTCAGGACTGAAACCCTGGGCAGCTGATCTGAGGTTTCCATAAACAAAACAATAAAAAAAACAACCTATTTCATGAAATGCCATTTATAAAAAACAAAATAAAATCCTACTGCATCTCATTTTATTTCATGTGCAGTGGACTTTAGCTTACCTGCATCATTAAAAAAAATAAAATGTAAGTATTATGAGAATCTTACATAATGCTAGGCATAATTGCATATATTCCAGTTTTGAAAATATGAAATTATATTATTTTAAATAAAAACTAAGCTATGAGAACTCAGAAGCATATTTATTTTCCTAATTTCTTTTTCTGAGGATGTCATAATTTTTCACAAATTGATTTCTAATGCAAAACATTTTTGTTAATAAGTTAACATTTTTAGAAATTCAAGTCATTCTATTTTCCTAGGTGTAACTCATTTTAAGACATTGAGTCTTGTTGCTGCTTAACATAGTCTTTGCAGTAAATGTTATCTTTATTGGTGATATCGACTAACCTTTGAAAATTCATTTTAAGTTCTTCATCAGTTACTGTTATTCATTCTTGCATCCTCAAATTGCATTTGCTTCCAAACTTATGTAAACTTATTATACTAGCAATTTCTTTACAAGATTGTTCTCAATCAGATTTTCAATATCAAGCAAAACTTTTCTCCATGGTTTCACAGAGGTTTAAATGACATTTCCTGAAAAGCATTGGCCAAAATAGAGATGGCATCCTTGATGTTATCTTCTTCACTTTTTCCAAAAGAGTAAGTTATCATTTTTTATTAATTTTTACTTTGAATTGCATCTCAAGTAAAATTTCAGAAGACAATCAAGCTAGGAAACTCTCCTCTTTTCTTCATTTTCCCACCAAAACAGAAATACTCAGTTATCTACAATCATGTTGCCCCCATTAATTTTCCATGAACTTTCCAAAAAAGAGACATCAAACAATCAATGTCTAAGTCAGCAGCTAGTTATTATAAATATACCAAAAGAGAAAAACAAAATTTGAAAATTTTTTCCCAGGGATAGACTGGTTAATCTGAGAAGGATCAATTTTTTTTTTTTTTTTTTTTTTTTTTTTTTTTTTTTTTTTTTTTTTTTTTTTTTTTTTTTTTTTTTTTTTTTTTTTTTTTTTTTTTTTTTTTTTTTTTTTGATGATGCAAAAAAAAAAAAATATGATGTAGTAAGTGATGAGTTGGTGGTATAAAGTTTTTTATCCATAGCAGATGTTTTGTCATTAAGACCATCGAGTTGCTCATTTCAAGTGTTGAGTAGTTATCGAAAAAAAAAAAAAAAAAAAAAAAAAAAAAATTAAAATCCAATATTTAACAGAAAAACAAATTTTTTATTTCAGTTCTTCTGTCATTTACTTCCGTCATTATTGCTAATATGTTTACTGTAGAAATATTAAAAATAACTCAACTCTGCAAAATGTACACTTTGTTACGACAGTATTTTTTTCAGACTCAGAACTATTCAGTTACTAATTTATGGAATAAACCCGAAAGTTCGATGGGGATACCACCAACTGTTGAACACCCAGATTCGGATGGCCTGAATTTATTCTATTTTTTTTTATTTATTTATTTTATTTATTTTTTGAAATCACACGTACTACATACATAATACTGTCATTTAAATTTCAAACTAAGCCTACAGTAACAGAAACAGTAACGACATCTATACGCAACGGATTGTATTATACAGTTGCTAAATACATAGCAATTCTATCAAGATGTCAAGAGATCTCATAGCTAATATTTTTATAGCTGCAGGAACGATAAACATAGTTGTCCCCCATATGGTACTGGGTGCCTTATAGGGTTAAATATGCTTAGTTAAGAATTAACACAAGCAGACTGATAGAACATTTATGAGATTCCCTTCGAAATAACAAATTTTAGCATTGATTACCTTTCATTTCATTTCTATTTATATAAATGTATAGAGTGATTAAATATGTTCTTGTATATTTTCAAATAAATATAAAATGAGTAAATGATATAAATTTACTTTTAAATAAGAAACTTTATTACCGTCAGCTGCATATTAAACATATCGTTCCGCACAGATAATTCCTGAATTTTTCCTTGGGCTATAGTAAGATTAGCACAGTAATCACCATATGTTAAAAATTTTTCCCTCCAGTTCAGGAAAGCTTCACTTAAACGATAAGGATTACCAGGTGTAACAGCTTTGGTGAGTTGGCTATGAAATCCTACATGAATTTCATACAGTTCCTACAGAAAAAATTAAAATACTATTAAAATAATTAATACTATTTAGCTATATAATTACATTTCTGAACTCTAAAGATAGTAATTACAAAACCCAGTAAGTAAACAATAATATCACCAATACAAAGTATTTTTTAAACCTACATAATTAAAAATTAAAATAAAGTAATTTTGTAATTTTTTTTTCTGTTCATCAGTTCACAAACAGGCAGTAAGTATAGTTACATGCAGTGAGATTTTCAGGTCATTATAGAAATAACACAGTATTTAATAAATAATCTTCATAAACTAATTAGATTTTTTTTAAATTCCATAATACTGCTTAACCAACTAGCTTAACTGTCTGGGCAAAAATGAATTTTTCATTATTTTGATAGAATATTAGAATATCATTCCTTTTCACAAGAAGAGTAATCGCCTTACATGCTCCAACTATAGAGGCATATCCTTATTAACGTCCGGATACAAGGTCCTCTCGAATATATTATTCACACGTCTTCTCCACTATGCCAATAGAGCCATCGGCCCCTACCAGTGTGGGTTTAGAAGCGGGAAATCGACAGTGGATCAAATCTTCAGTCTGAGTACCATACTGGAGAGAGGATATGAACACAAGTTAAAGACTCACCATCTTTTCATCAACTTTAGGGCCGCATACGATAGTATTAACAGAGAGGAGCTTTACCAAACAATGGAGGAATTCCAGATCCCTCAGAAGCTCATACGTATGGTGAGGATGACTATGAGCGAGGTATTGTGCTCAGTATGCATCAACAGAGATCTGTCAGGAGAATTCCGAGCGATGAAAGAGCTACGGCAGGGTGATGCCCTTGCATGCCTGTTGTTCAATATTGCCCTGGAGAAGGCCATGAGGGAGTCGGGTATACAGGTTGGGCACACAATTTTCAATCAAAGTGTGCAACTCTTGGCTTACGCAGACGATGTTGATATTGTTGGCCGGTCTCAATGCACTGCTGGGGAAGCATTTCAGGCACTGGTGGCTCCCGCAAAGAAACTTGGACTGGAAGTGAACCAGACAATGACTACATATTTGGTGACCGAGGAGACGCCTGGACGCAATACAACAGTGACATTTGGTGACTACACATTTGAGCAAGTCACTGACTTTATCTTGGTTCGATGGTAACCCAAGACAATCGTGCAGAAGTTGAGATTAGAAGAAGAATAATGTCTGCCAACAAATGTTATTATAGCCTAAGTAAACAACTTGGTCGCTGCATCCTCTCACATCAAACGAAGCTGCACTTATATAGAAGCATAATACGCCCAGTTCTAACATACGGCTCAGAGACATGGACTACAACCAAGAGTAGTGAACAAAATCACCTTGTTTTTGAGCGGAAATCCTCTGTAGGATATTTGGAGGAGTTTTGGTGGACGGAACCTGGAGGAGACGCACAAACCAGGAGGTATACGGTTCATGTACGGAACAGAATGTCCTTCAGGTCATCAAACTGGCCCGATTAAGGTGGGCGGGACATTCGGCTCACATGGGCGAAGAAGAATTACCTGGGAAGCTATTGAAGTAACCACTTCATGGAACAAGAAGAAGAGGAAGGCTGAGATGCAGGTGGAAGGATAGAGTTGCAACTGATGCTTGGAGCATCCTGGGATTGCGCAACTGGATGGTGGCTGCACAAAACCGTGACAAATGGCGGAGGCCGGGACCCGGCAACGGGTTGTAGCGCCGAGATAGATAGATTAGAATATCATAAAAGTCATAAGATCTTTAAAGTATTCATTTAATTAGTTTTCAATGATTTCTACCCCTAATCTATAAGGTGATTATATTTTTTTATTTATTTATTTATTGAAGGGCTCTACAGCTCTTGAAGAACCTTGGCCTCCTCCACAATTCGTAGCCACTCCTGGCAATCCTTATCTTTGGTTTTCCATCTTCTGATTCCCATTTTTTGGAGATCCTTATCGACATTTTGTAGCCACGTCAACCTCGGCCTCCCTCTTAGTCGTGGTTTATAATATTAATTTATAAATTTAGGTTTTAATAATAATAATAATAATAATAATAATAATAATAATAATAATAACTAAGGTGATTATGTAATAAACAAAAATGAAGAAAAAAATATTACATTGATCTCAGATAACTGATGAGTGCAGGTAAAATAATGCATTAAAGTTTTTAACAAAAGAATAAGTTCAGAAGTTTATTGAAGAGATTGAAATATTGTAAAATTATATTTTATTTACTAACATAGATAAACTGCATTAGAACATAAGAAATGTATTGTAAAAAAGATAAAAATAACTAAATACCTTAATACCACCAAATATTGTTTTAATCTCTTCTTCCTTAAGAACAGTCGACAAAGGTCTAATAAAACAACGTTGAAGCGTGCTTAAAACATCAATGTAATTCTTCTCAGTTTCTACCAATTCATTAATAACATAATCTCGTTTTTCAAAACTATGATTAATGGCAGCTGGAACCTATACATGCATAACACAAATCAGTAATTTTAAAAATGTTATAAAATTCTTTGATTTGAAACTATAATTTGATATATACTGATTTAAAAGCAGCAAACTTATCTGATAATACATAAACAATTATTAGGACTTTGCTAATAATATTACTAACGTATCAAACCTATTTAACACTAAACCTACCATGACAGGTCAAATGACTTTTCAGCAGAAGTTCTTGGAAACAACTTTCGTAATTTTTCTTTTTGACTTTATTACTTTTATTAACAAATTCATCAAAAGTGTTTTTTAAATATCCACTCCTCTCTTATTATTGTTTCTTACCGAGAAATTGTGGTAGAAATAGGTACACAAGAAATGTCAGTAGGTTTAGAGTTAAAGAAACGAAATTCTAAGTTACTCCTAAACAATTTATTTCCATCATAATTTAAAATTCTGTTTTATGTATATTAAATAGCTTACAAATATGTACATTAGATTTAGATAAAAAGAAAATAGGGAGTTATGAAAAAAAAAAAACATTTTTAAGTGCTTCAATAATGCTGCCTGACTAACAATACTATTAACTATTCAAACTCTGTTCGTTCATATTTTACTGGTAGTATAAATTAAACTAACAATGAATCACTTTTTTTTTCTTTTTTTTTTTAAATAATTACAATATTAATTCAAACTGGTCTAATAATTGATTGTCATTAAAATATATTTAATTTAGCAATTCAAAATCCAAGGTATATTGAAAAACAAAAAAATTAAGTAATTTTATGGACTTCAACACCGCAAAATGATTCCGCATATAAGAGTAATCTAGCAGTTAGACTTACTTAATGCTTTATGGGGTGAAAGGGAAGAATCTAATGAATGTGAAGATATTTATTATAAAATGTAACTGGCTAATGAAGTAACTAGCCCTTGTTGGTATCACTGCAATCAGCTGATTAAATACAAAAATTTCAAAGTTATTTGTTTCAGATTCTCCCTAGGGGGAGAAACCAGGTCCTATTCCTATCGGAAAGGATGGGTTCAGACGGAACTCACTATGGGAGGACATACTCAGTCTCTCATGGATCTTGTTGACAATTATTTTGGAGCTCCCTCATAAAAAAATATTAGACAAGTATTTTGCTATTCTGACGAATGGGCTCCAGAGGCCGAAGAAAAAAATTAAATAGCATTAAACTAATTTATTTTATGTTTTAAGTTTAAAAAATGATATTGACATGATTCTTGCACCAAAATTTTTATTTTTGAGAGCAGATTTAAAGAAGAATACAACCGCCTCATAAATTTGAGTGTGTCCTCCTCTTGTCAGTACTGGTTGAACTAATTCCCTCCCCTTTGAAGTTGTAGGCCATTAAGTTTTTTTAAATATGTTTCCAAAGAAACTAATTCATATACTTCTGTTGAACAGAGTAAACTCTCTAATGGGGCATTAACACTCCAATAATTGAAATAAAAACTATACTTATGAGTTTCCTGGACAATACATAATTCATTACAATCTCGATAATGTGACATATGGAAACAAAGGGGTGCTGCATTAATGAAAATGGCGGATAGCTGGGTTTAAAAACAACAACATAAGAAATGAAAAATTATTTCATTTCTTATGTATATTCTTTATAATATAATAAATATTTATAAAAATAACAAATATTAAGACAAGTAAGGGTCAAAACCAGGTAGGAGTCCAGGGATTAGAGAAACCTTCAATACCTGGGGAGGTAATACCAGCCCTTGAGGAAGGTAGGAAAAAGGGAGAGGGTTTTGATACAGAGAATGAAGAAGACAGGAGTCAGTTAGTTTTGGACCTTGGAGCAGCTAGGTGTCAGGAGTCATAGAAGATTATGGAACCAGGAGACAAAGAATGGACTGGGCAAGATAAGTGAAAGTGGTTCTCTCAGTAATGGACTTGAATTAAAATTAAACTAAGGTAAATTTAAATATGTTTTTCTGTTTTATAAAATAATAAATATAAAATGCATGAATAAAACCTTGTTAAATATTTCCAGTCATAATTCAAAAGAATATTGACAGAACTCCATAATGAATATAAAGTCAATTAATTATTGATAATAATTTTAATAAAAATTCATGATTGAAGAAAATCATAACAATATATATATATATATATATATATATATATATATATATATATATATATATGTATTCGTTAAAAATGGAAAAAATAATAAAGAAGTTTAAATCTTCAAACGAATATCTTTACTTATGTGCATCTAGATAAATAGGCATACAAAAAGTAGCATAAACTAACAACAATAAACAGATCATCTATGGTTTATTTAATTCATAAACCAATAAACCAATTGTGAATACTTTGGCACAGAGAAATGGTTACCCTAATCTTAAGTTAATGTACACCAAGCTGGACCATTATTTCAACACACAATAGCCTGCTACAATCTAAGGGATATGAGGAGTAGGAACCCATTCTTGAGATACTGTAAGACAAGAGAGGTTCGGGAAAGTATGGCAGCAATACCAGAATAAATTTGTAATTCCACTTCGCAAGAAGCAAAGTAGGGATGGGAAGAAATAATAAAAATAGTCCAAAATTTCATGGGTCTGAATTTCTAATGACCACTACACCTACCAGTTAAAAAGAATCTAGTTAAGAAACAAAATAAATACTGCAACAGCTAGAAAAGTATAAAAAATTATTTTATAAGATAAAAAGCATCAAGTATATAACCTTTGTACAGAAAATAATTCAATGTTCAATTTTTAATCAATACTTAAAGTATTATGTAACTAATTTGCTCAGAGACCATAAAAATCTGTTGTCCCTATATTTTTTACAAATAACAGAAAACAAGTAAATTCAAATAATTTCAGAAAATATTTTTCAAATTATGAAAAAAAATAAATAATAATAAAAAATAATGAATAAAAAAATAAAAACAAAACAACACAACTAAAACTTACAAAAAGTGCAGGAGTTGCATGTTTATCAATCGAACAGAGATCTTGATATATTTCTTCATTTCGAACATGAGTATCGTAATGTGCATATTCAACACAATCTTCGATGACAGCACAAGCTTCATCTTCACCACTGCTACACATGCAAAATATAATTCATGCAAAACACAACAAAAACAGTAAGCCAGCTTATTCAAAAGCTTCTACAAAGCATTAATAAGAAAAAAAAAAAATATCTTAAACTAAAGACATAAAACTTTATGATAAATAAATTTAAAAAAAACTATTATCAGTAGCAGTTGAAGAAAAAGGAACAGTTGATGTTAAATATTGGGTGTGCCTAAATTCTTACAAATAAATAAGGGAAATAAAGAAAAAGAAAAGAAAAAGCAAGCATAAATTAAATGGAAAACATTTAAAGAAAACAAAATAAGAAATAATACATCCAAGGCCACTAAAAAAGGCCAAGATGTACCTCAGAAGAGAATGTAACATAACATAAGTCTTCATAAACTTCTTCATCTCGGTCATCAAGTTGTGGAGACTTAATAGTAAACTGCATCCAAGAAGGGTCCCCACAGGGTGTGCAAACTCCACTACTCAACCAACAAAATTTATACCATATTCAGAATCCATTATGACAGCCAAGCACCATTAAAATGGAACATATACTGAATATAAATCATACAAAACTACTCAAAATACTTACTTTGAACTAAGATTCCGATAAATGTCTTCTTGGGATAAGGTCCTTGGTTTATGAACTGAAAATCCACTGATAACAGAAAAAAAAAATTGTATGAACATAAATATGATTTAAGACAATGTATTACAACTAAAAACTATTAATAATTGAATTAATATAGATATTGTTAACTGTGAGTTAAAACTGGATGATACCTAAATCTAAAAATAAAACATATATTAATTTATATAAGGTGTGGGGTACAGGGTAAAAATGGGCACAGTGTATCATATAATTAGCTCTGTCCTTCTTTAATTTAACAATGGTGTCTCTTTACTTGTTTTTTAAGCTCATGTGCCCCTATATTAACAGCTGTCATTGGACATCACAAATTGCAGAATAAATGGAAGAATAATCGAATTACTGTTTTTAGTAAAAAAAATAGTGAATAATGTGACTAGTCAAGTTTTGCTCTTGTTGAAAAACTAATGATTTCTGGAGAATAAGTATATGCTCCCTTTAATCTTCAATTAGTTGGTGTTTATATAGTAGACAAAGTAAATTGCAATGTCCGACCAATATAATTTAAATTAATTTTTGTTTTAAACAGAAGGGTGTGGGCAGAGCTGGGCAGCACTTAACTACATCAGTATTTAAGTACACAGACAATTACATGTTCTTGTAGTTGCAACTACAAGTACATTTTGTACTTGGTAGTTGGCAGTACGCAAATACTTTTACCAACTACTGTATTTGTACTTGGTGGCTTTCAAGTACAATTACATGAAGTTGGAAAATGTAGTTGTGACATCAAATACCAATGAGTACTTGTATTTGTAGTTGCGAGGCTGCAAGTACAACTACTCAGTTTTAAAACAACCAAATTTAGTAAAATTTGATATTAGAGTTACATACATATGGACCAACAATTTAATAGGGGTGAATTTTTTTTTTTTTTTGGGGGGGGGGGAGTGGGTGCATCGGACATAAAAAATTCCACTGATTTTCATAAATTTGATATTGCAGTTACACACCTATGGACCAACAATTAATTAGGGGTGAAACATCACTGATTTAATTTTTTTTTTTTGGGGGGGGGGAATCGGACACAATGAAACTCGACCTATTTTTGTAAAATTTTATATTGGAGTTACATACCAATGGACCAAAAATTTAATAGGGGTAAAACTCACTGATTTACTTTTTTTTGGGGGGGGGCGAGGGGCAGGTGAATCTGACATAAAAAAACTCGACTAATTTTTGTAAAATTTGATATTGGAGTAACATACCTATTTACCAACAATTTAATAGAGGTGAAACATCACTGATTTAATTTTTATGCCCACAAGCACAGTTACAAGTACTAGTTAGTATTCGCCATCACAACTACTTTTTTTAAGTACTGTACTTGTACTTGGAAGCTTTTAAGTACAACTACTGTAGTTGGTAAAAGTAGTTGTTAACAGACAAGTAAAAGTACAGATGTACTTGTAGTTGCAGCTACTTTCCTATTACTGTAGTTGTACTTGTTTAATTGTACTTTAAGTACTCTTTGCCCAACTTTGGGTGTGGGGCACAGTGTAATGTAACATGTTATACTGTGCCTCCTCTGATTACATATATATTTTTGATAGGTGTATAACATCAAAAATATTTTGGGATAAAAAAAGGAATATGGACATTGGTCTACACAATGCTAATGGCATTAAAGAAGAAAAGATAATATTCTCATAATATACTTTATTTATGCTTAATTTTGATTACCAAAAATTTATTATGGAACATGATTGAGGTTAAACGTTTTCTATTTTTCATATTTTATTCTCTTTAAAGTATATTTAGGCTACTGTTAAAGTACATCTCATGTTGTTATACTGTGCCCCTAATGCTGTTACACTGCCCCAGGGGCACACTATAACAAACTTGTGATTTCAGATAGTTAAAAAAATAAGTAATGATGATTCTATTGTTAACTGTAGGATGTTAAGTGAAGAAATGGTCAGGGGTGCAGTCAAGTAAATAAACACGTCCAAGTTTTTAAATAAAAACTTTATATTTGTCGTGCCAAAGTTTCGACCTGCTTTGCAGGTCTTCATCAGGACTAAAATAACAAATAGATTAAAATTAACAATTGGAATTAAAAATTAATTTTTATTTTAGCCCTGATGAAGACCTGCAAGGCAGGTCAAAAAGGCAGCACGCCAAATATAAAGTTTTTTATTTAAAAACTTTAACATGTTTATTTACTTGGCTGTTTACCACTTGACCCTACTGAATTAAAGTGTGCCGACTTTGTAAGATTTCTTGATAGCTTTAAAAACAAAAACAACATATGATCGGTATAAAAGCTGAGTAATAAAGAACTTTGATAATCGCAACTAATAATGGAAGTTTTATTTATTTTTCGATAAATCTTGTAATGTAGTATGCAATACAGCATTATTTTCTTAATGATATTTTCACCCAAAGCTGTAATTTTTAACCTGGTTATAATTGCACAATGATTAGGTGATTGAAGATAAAGTAAAATCATAATTAGACATCCCATTGTTAATTTTAATCTATGAGTTGGTATTTAAATCCAGATTAATAATTAATAGAATAGAATAAAATCTTGCGGATAATGGACTGTATTATCAGTGCTTACAACTAAAGGCCCATGAATCATATTTTTACACACAATCTCAAAAAGCAAAGGATCGACATTTTACTTTGGTAATAATTTTTTATCAGAGGATATAATTTTATTGATTTCATCTGGTAGTATTTTAATTTCTAACCATAAAATTATGTGACATTGAGGCAAACCTCGGTTCTGCTCTTCAACATTGTACATGACAACTTTCAATATTGCAAATTTTATTATTGCTAAATCTTCCTAGAATTATGAAGATGATTTAGTTCAAATTTGGTACAGATGGGTTTAGTAGTTGTTTTACCATTGTAAACTCTATTGCGGAATGGCGCTTAACCACATATAGGTCAATTATAAAACTTCAATGAGATTCACATGCCATACACATATTTAAGTCTCTTTTTATAATTAAATTGATTATAAATAATTTATTATCAATTTCAAGCTCTATATAACACCATACTTTTGTAACCTCTCATGCAGAATGGTGCTAGCCACCTATTGGTCAATTTTTAAAGTTCACAGTTATCCACATATTATTGCTTTTTTTTTTTTTTATAGAAAATTGAAGTTGAAAATCAGAGGAGTCTAGCTGCTTTATAATAGTTTACAGGTTACTTTAGTACTTCAAACCACCTATGTTAAGTGGATATCTATAAAATTTAATCAAGCAGAACATATTTAGGTTGAGTCAGGTTAATAATTCAGGATTGGTAAGGTTGTGGGAGGAACTTCTTGACCCTATCGAAGTTAGGAACTTGCATCAATATGAATATATGTTGGGTATCTGATCACTTGAGAAGAGTCTCTGAAGGATAAAAGTACTATACACATTACACATAAATTAGGTGCTTTTTATAATATGCTATGATGACCTATACTCTCAGTGGGTAAAAATAAAACTGTAAAAAGTTAAAAATACAGACTGGATGTGCCCTAGGAGAGTTCCGTGAGCCGTCTTTTCAAGGCTGATATAACAGAAAGTATTTTCTGGCCGCAGCAGAACTTAAAACTAGGCCCAACAGTTATTATTTCAGTGCCTTATCACCTAAATAATAATTGTAAAAAACAAAGAAATTTCAACTTACAGAATATTGTGCCTCTGAACTTTTGGACAGTTGGAGAGCTTTGATAATGTATGAATAACTCTGTAGAGATCGGTCAAATCAAACAGCATTGAAGGTTCAAACAAATCGCTTTCTTTAAGCCCATAATACTCATGGCAAGCTTGCAAAAATGTTTTTATATTCCTTAAACATAAGAACTGCAAAAAAAAAAAAAAAAAAAATATATATATATATATATATATATATATATATATATATATATATATATATATATATATATATATATATATACATAGAAATAGAAACAAAACTTAATAATGGAACAAAGTCCCTTTATAATGGAACAAAGAATAACATTACATAACAAAAAGTAAAATCATAACTGGCAGAGAGATTTTAAAAATAAAACAACAAAGATAAAAGTGAATACAAATTTGTATGAGAACAAGTACAAATAAAAAAATAGAATAAAATAAAAAACTCTAAATAGAAAAAAGAGAAAGACAAAAGAAATAGAGTATATATAACTTAAATTATAAACAAAACTTAAAAAGAAAAATATTGAAAATCAAAAATTATCCTTACAAAAATTAAAACATTATCATAAAAAAACTTTAAATTTATGCTAATGTTTCATGTCTGACATACTTTGTGATTAAATTATTCTATTACACACATTGTGAGACATCCATATAATTAGAGAGCGTCAGGTTAGAGAGAAAGAAGATGGTAAAAGAAGAGTGTTTTAAATGTTCCGAGGGAAGAAACATGCGAATGCAGGGGGAGAGGGAATTCCACAGAATAGAGGATCGGACAACTATCGACAGTTGGAATGTAGTACTTCTGTGGGATGGAGTATAGAAATAAGAAAGACGAGATCTTGTATGCAGTGATTCGATTGACTTGAATTGAAGGATACTGTAAATAAAGGGAGGGTGACGGGTATTGATAACTTGGAAAAGGTATGTGCCATGGAAGTATTTTCTGTGAAAGGAGGGGGAGAGCCAATTTAACTTGGTGTAGAGATGTGAAATATATATATATATATATATATATATATATATATATATATATATATATATATATATATATATATATATATATATACACTATAACTTTAATTACCTCATTGTAATTAATAATTATAAAGCACACCAGGATAAATATCAGTGGTTGTCATGAAAAGGTGGATGTCAAATTACCTTGAAGATAAGTTAACCATTGATATTTAAAGCAGGATTTTTAATATATGTGTCGCGATAAACTGGTTAAGTTTTTCTTCCTTAATAAGGCCTTGGAGTATCTATTGTGGCACAAATCCTATTTTTAGAATAATTACTGGATTAACAACCAAAAATGCTGTACTGAAAAGTACACAATTTTGGCTTATCCACTTTATCACGACAGCCAAGGATATATAGATAGTAAACCATTACATAATAAAAGATCCACTAATACTCAGTTTATTTTTCATATATTACACCAATATTAAAAAAAAAAAAAAAAAAAAAAAAAAAAAAACCTCTAATAATTTCCATAGAATCAACCAAAAAAGTAAAATGAACTCATGGGATTAATAATTAAGTTACAGTCTACTGTATTGGTATTTTTGGCTCTAATAAAAATTTGTAACTAATATTATAGCCTGACTCCACCGAAAAAGACAAACCTGTAAGGCACAATGAAATTGATTTAAGCATTCACTATAAGTTTCTAATTCATTGATATGTGTTTCCAATTGCTTTCCCATTGGAAATCAATGAATGAATGAATTACTGTATTTTGTGAAAATAATTACAATTACAGGAGGTCTGACTTTAGAATGAACAGTTAAAATGAAATAAAATATATAAATAAATTGAAACAAATATAAAATTAAATAAATATACTAAACATAATAAGTACAACTAAAAAAAGAAAATTTTCGGCTGAAAAAGAAAAAAAAAATTTTAGACTAACAAAAATTAAACAAAATACTTCGAGATAACTAATCACCATCTGAATTAAATGTATGTGTTATAAATAAATAAATAGCTTTTAAATGCTTTATGCTCTTCGGTTAAAAGATTTTCCATGGTCAACTCAGGAGTAGGTTTGAGCAGGAGATATTTGCTTAAATACTTTTGCCTTTGTCTCCTAAATACCGAACAATCCAGCAAAAAGTGTGCGACACCATTGCTAACATTTGTGCCACAAAACTCACACAATTGATCACTGTTAAATTGTCTATGCATGCCACCGTACGACAGTCGTGTATTCCTTTTGCTGGCCATCCTCAGTTGAGCGAGAATTCTCTGGTTTTCTACATGGGTGTTGAATTGTAGGTACGCTTGAGGTATACCAAAAGTTGTGACATTTCTATAATATAGATTAAACTTGGACTGCGCCACCCGATCGAAATCTAAACTCATGAGATGATTCCTCATTGTGTCTTCGAGGTCGACGCCGTGCTGTTTAATGATTTCTAAGTTCGAACAAGTCGAAATGTCAGAAGCTCCCACTATAATAGCAAGCAGTTTACCAAGCTCTCTCAACCAGTTATAAGGCATAGTGGTAATTTTTCGAAATTCAGAGAGCCTCTTGTAACATATTTTTCGCAGCTGATGGTCTTCCATCCCCAACATTTTTACCCACCACTTCAACATCCTTTTAAAATTTTTTAAGAGTACGTGAGTCATACCAGTCTCTACCCTTATGTAAAAGTTAGGTGTGTTCCGGGGTAACTTTAGTAAATACTTCACGTATTTTAATCTCCCTTGCTCTAATAAATCCGAGTATTCACTCCCCCAAATTTCAGCTGAGTGAAGGAATATGCTTTCCGATAATGATACGTACAACTGACATTTAGTATTCCAATTATCGGATTTGCATGCTTGGAGAATGTTGGTTATCACTGCATTAGCAGAAGAATGCTTTGTCAGAGCCGATCTAAAGGCCTGCTTAAATTTACCAGAAGAAGAAATGGTAATGCCGAGATAGTTAAATGATTTTACCACTTCGATGACCGAGCCATCGAACTTAAAACTCTTAAGCTTCCCTAAACGGTTGCCTTTCTGCGACACCTTATCTTAGTTTTGTCAGTGTTAACTGTAAGATGGTTATGTTTGCAATATTCTGACAAAATGTTAAGACTTGTTTGAGTTTCAAGCCAGGTTGAAGAGAAAAAAAAACATATCGTCTGCATATAAAAGAGCAACCATAACATTTCTATCACAAAAGAAATTTATAATGTCGGAAATATAAAGTGAAAATAAGAGAGGACTAAGTATTTCCCCCTGCAGAACTCCTTCTGGCACATTGATTTCTTTTGATAATTCAAACCCATCTGAAACTCTTAAAGTGGCCACTTCATAGAAATTGATCAAAATTCTCAAAAATTTGCCGTTAATCCCCTGATTATAAAGTTTATTCCACAGCTTATTATGTGGGACCGAGTCAAAAGCTCTTCGGCAATCGATAAATGTTGAAAACACCTTTCTTCTTTTCAATCTTAATTGAATGTTGATTACAGTAGTGAGGATGAAGATGCAATCTCTGCAGCCCCTGCCCTTTCTAAAGCCCATTTGTTCTTCTGGAATTAGTTTTGCAGAATCTGCCCAGTTCACTAATCTATTGTAAATAATACGGGTAAAGAGTTTAGTTATTGCGTTAAATAAAGCTATCCCTCTGTAATTTCCAGGATCTAGTGGGTCTCCTTTTTTATGCAGTAAAATCAATTTTAGTGAAGACAATTGATTAGGAATATTTTCTTCTTCCCAGATCTTGTTGAAGAGCTTTAACAAGTATGTAAGCCAGGTATCATCAAAGAACATGTAACACTTGTTTGGTATCATATCAAACCGCACTGCCTTTTTTGGTTTACAACTTTTGATGCTGTCTTTTAATTCGTCCATGGTAAACGCAGGATCTAAAATGGGGTAAAAAAAACCGGGGTACCTAAAATGAATAATCTCCTTTGGAGGTAAAACTTCATCATAAAAGTTTTCCCATGTATTCAAATTGATAGGACATCCAACAAAGTTTTTCTTTTTATAATTTTTAATAGCTGACCAGAACTCTGAAGAATTCTTCGTGTTTCTTAATTTGTCCGTTAACGGTTTTTCTATAGTGAGTTCTTGCAGTTCGGTGCCTGCCCAGTATCTTACTACCATTGAATTGAGAACTTCTACACAATTTATACGATTTACGAGCCTCTCTTTTAGCATGTAAACAATCCTCATTGAACCAAGGTTTATTAATTTTTCCTTGCTCCGTTCTGTGCCTATTCATTTTTTTTAATACACCAGTTTCCACCCTAATACTCTGAATGATGTCTACTTAGTTTAGGTATAGCTCATCTGAAGACATTTGGTCAGGGTAATCGATGTTACGCTCTTTTAGGGCTAATTGTAATTTTTCAAGGGTAGTTTCTATTCTATTAATGAAGTGGAAAAAAGGTTTTTCCGAGCTACCACTTTCAGAATGAAATTTCATTCAACTGTATATCTATAACTATTTGAACTAAAAGATGATCACATAAATCCAAAACATTAATCAATCTAAAATCGGCCATTACATCCAGGCACCCACTGGATATCCATACTAAATCAATGATGCTCATACCTTTATGAAGTTTGCAGGGCTGTCCATGATACATCTGCCATTGCATACCAACAAACCTAAGTTTTCCATAATTTCTACCAAATAATTACCCCTATCATTAGTTACTTCGTCGAGAGAAAACCTATTTCCCTTTAAGATAGACTCAATGAACATTTCATTTTCTAATGTGTTTAATCGACCAATTCTAGCATTGAAGTCTGAGCCTATTATTAATTTAGGACTATTATAATCGATCATTATATAATGAAGTTCATTGTAAAGAAGATTGAGTAGATAATCATGCTCCTTTCCCGGGCGTAAGTAGACAAGACTAAGGCATAAATAATCGCTATCTGTTTTAAGTAACAAGCAGATAAACCAGCTGTAACAGCAAATAACTTTTATTTCCGTAAAAAAATCTTTCTGTACGCAAACGAGCAAGCCTCCACTATCCATACCTTTACAATGCTCCTTAACTGCCGAAGAATAATAACAAATATAATTATTTTTAAAAATGGGCAAATTAATATCCGAAGACAAAAGCCATGTTTCAGAAAAACAGAGAGCATTCATTTCCATTAAAACGTTGATCTCTGATGCAAACAAGCTGTGTTAAGTATTAATACCGTAAATATTCCAAAATCCAATTTTTAATTTATTTTTCAGAGATTTATAAGGACATGTAGGAAATAAATGCTCGGTGCTTTTATAATTATTGTTAAACTTCCTATTAGTTAGAACTACTTCTTTCACGAAAACAAAACTCCGAAAGTTTCTCAACTGTCGTATTTTTTAGTTTCTTAGAGGTGTTGCTGTTTTACTTTTCTGGTGAGTGTGAAGATCCGCACATCATTTCCCCTACCTCTTCCAGAGAATAAAGTACGCTGCAGCATTTGAATTTATTTTTAAAGTATGTTGCATTTTTATCGATTCTAGATAAATAATTGATGCAGTTAAAAATTCTTCTGCTATATTGTCTATCTTCTGGACTTCTATCATGACTTATAGGTGTCTTCATAGTTAAGAATGTCGATCTTCTTTTCATAATTTCCTCTTAAAGACGATAACTGAAGGGAGACTAAAATTGGACGATCGCTGGTACCTTTACCTAATCTGGAACATCTGTTTACGGCAATTTAAATTCAGCCGCTTCACAAACTGCTTGAACTGTTTTCAGAACGTCCTCGTTTTTTCTATTTTCCTGTTCTGGAACTTTATGTATAATGAAGTTATTGGCTCTCAATTGCCATTTCAAATATCTAACTTCGTTCTCTAAAGAAGCATTTCTGTTTTCCAAAGAGACATGTTTATCTTTTATAATGCTTATCATTGGAAATCAATGCTTGTTTTAATACATTTTAATTTAATTTTCCAAACACACTCTTTAAACCAATACTAACTGAACATGTTATATAGAACTTGAGAGATCTAATATTAATATCTTTAGAAAATGACAATTCTTCTCCAGAACCTTATGTACATGAACCCTCAAACATTTCCACAATACTTCAATGTTTTTCATTTACTTACCCATATATAATACTTTACAGAAATAGAATAATAATAATAAACTGCAATATAAAAGAATAACATAAGAAATCAGTGTAAATAATATTGTGATGGTGGTTTATTGTTTTTTACACGTTCAGCAATGACAATGAGTGAGAAATTCCAATCACCTTCAAAATAATAGTAAAAACTATAGTGGATTATTTTTAGGAGGAGGCTGGATAAATAAGAAATGAGTGTAATAAGTTTAAGATGATGGTTCCTACTTTATTTCATGTCTCAATATAATGAAGTGGTAACATTAAAGAAATTAATATTATTTCCTTGATTTTATTAAAAACTGTGCGTAATAAGTTAATATGGGTGCCTAATGACAGTATGTTTATTGGAATAAAAAAGACTACCTTTACTCTTCCAAAAACATTGAAATAAACTTGGAAAAGGTATTTCAGGCCCAAGTAGGGGAGGAGAGAGAGTTTAATAATGGGAACCAACAATTTCAAATATTCAATGTAACATTTTGATTGAATTGAACATTTAACACTTCAGAGTCGCATTCTGATTATTCATATACCATGAAAAAGAAAAATATTAATTCAATATATTACAGATTATGTGTGTATATTGTCAATAGGACCGACAAGTAACAAAACACATCTACCTCCAGTTAGAATCTATTGTTACCTAGCCACTTTTTAACTTGTTGCAGACCAAGAGCCTGTATTTTGAAGTAAATTTATTAGATCAAACACAAGTCACCCATCAAGATAAACCAGTTTAAAACAAAACAAAAATAGCTGAGGCAAATATTTAATAAAAATAATATAACCATAAAGTGGATCTTGATTTCATTAAGTAATAGAGACAATGAATATATTTAAGATATAGTGGCTTGATCAACACTGTATATTAAAACGGTTGATTCGCAGGCAATTATGAATATAAAACTGTAATTTTAAAACAAAATTATCTTATTCATAATAATAATATTGAGATAATGCTTAAGAACTTTTGTGAATAACTAGTCATGATTTTACCTGAGCAAATTGTGGTTTTTGATTAACATCCTTCATATCAATACAGCCTGGGTCAATTTTATTAATGAAATTGCAAAGTAATACACCATCTCTAAGAGTGTAAGCTAAATCTGTTAGAGTAGCTTCTGGCCAGTTCGCTTTATGATCTGGTCTTAAAACACCACATCTTGTTAACCAACTAACACAGTCCCTCCACAGATCATTTGCCATTTTATTTGTTAATAATTTGACCCAAATAATTGAAATAAATATGAAAACGTTTGGTCACGCCATTGCAGACTATTTTCAGAACAAATTGTTTAATACGTTATCACCATTCATTATGATTTTTTCATCTGTCATAACCAAGCCTAATAACATATACAACCCTACAGATGAAGCCCAAGAACTGACTTGAAATTACGATATATGTCATTCGATTTATAGATAAGGGCTCACTAGCGCTCCAACAGCGCTTTCATTCACATCAAAGCCTTTGCTACAATTACTCTAATTATGAAACAAATTATTGAAAATTGAGAACAATATTGTTCAATGTTTTGACCACAAAAATCTATTAAATAAAATACTGTCACTAATATTTAATTCATCAGCACAGCTTAAAGATACGCCCCTTCAGTTTTTAAATAACTATCAATGAAATGAAAAAATAAACTTCATTCTGGTACTTACTGTCCCCTAAGAATAGATTATTTTTAAAGGAAGTTATGGAAGCTGCTTTACGAATAGAAGTGGGTAGGGAATTCCAGAAGGAGGTAGCACGAATGATAAAGGATTTGTTAAAGGAAGCGGTTGTATGTGAGGGTATATATAGGTTAAAAGGTTGGGATCTAGTTTTTAGGAGGTGGATAGAAGAACGCAGAATTAATAAATCAAGAATATAGGAAGGGGTTTTTGTTTTTAGACATTGGTATTTAGGAAATAGCCACCCAAGCTCAGAATATCGGCAAGTAACGTGTGACCGCCTCGGGATCCCGAAGATAAATCTAATGAAAGTTCATCAGTCTCCTCAGCTTCGTCTCGAGATCCCGAGTCAGTCCCCCATATACCAAGCAACAGTAATCAAAGCAAGGGAAAAGAGAGGATACTAGAAGTTGGCGGGTACTCTAGGAAAAGGAATCTCGAGATCTATACAGTTGTTTAAGGATTATGAAGGATTTTTTGGAAATTTGGGCGATATGGTTATTCCAGGATAGGTGATGATCAAAGGTAACTCCTTAATTTTTAATAGAGTTTTAGAACTGAATAGAAAGGTTATTGAGGTAAAGCAATGGATAGTAAGGAAGGGTATTGAAACGATGAGGATAGCCTTAGTTTTCTTTGGATTCAGATATAACTTATTCTTCACTGCCCAACGGTTGATGTTATCAATGTCTTCCTGAAGTTTACGAGATGCCTGGAGCATATCTGAAGGATGGAAAGATAGGTAGATTTGATAGGTGATAATTGGAATTGTGGATAAAGCTTGGCGAATCATTAATATATATAGAAAATAGGGTTGGTGACATGGAAGATGAAGGAGGACTGTTGGGTATGATGACTGACTGGGAACGATGAGATAAGAAGGAGTGGAATCAATTTAGGACACTATTAGATAGGGAGAAGTTTTGAAGTTTAGATAGGAGAATTTGATGGTCAACACAATCGAAAGCTTTTGAGAAATCAAACAAGACAAGGATCGTAATATGTTGTTGGTCCATGGAGGAATAAAGGTCCTGTGTGATTTTCAAAAAAGCTGACTGAGTGGAATAACCGGAACGGAAACCTAATTGGAACGGATTAAAGAGGGTATTATGCACTAGGAAGGAGGTAATTTGGGCATTGACCAATCTTTCGAGTGTATTTGAGAATAGAAGTGATAAGGTCATTGGGAAGAATGTGAGGGAAATAGAAGTTATAGGGATTGAATGCTGCTTGAGGAGTAAAGTATGACATAGGTAAAGAAATGGTTTGAGGTTTATCAGGAAAAGGATTTCAATATGTATGTTCTCATATTGTGTATTAAGGTTGATTTAAAATAAATCAAAGCTGGTATAATTTGCTATTTCATTGTAAAGACTATGTCACGGCCTTAAAAGCTTCATTGATTTGAACAATATTTTATTAAAAATCGTTCACTCAACAGGTTCCAATTTCAAGCCAGTTGGAAAAAATGTTTAGTTTACGGTTCGTTTGAAAACAAAAATCTATTATACTCTTTAATCGTATGTCAATATTTAGCGCAATGTTGCTGAAATCGCCCTTTATGATCAATCCATAACTTTGTATTCATTATCAATTTTTTGTTTCCTTAGGATTTCAGAAAGACATCCAGGCAATCATTTGTTCGACGATTTTTGGAGTGGCTAAGTACACTCGAAAATCACCGTTATATACGACTGATAATGATCTTAAGTGAAATCTGAAATTGGTTGTCCTTATGAGGTGTAGTTTTGGATATTATTTAGGTGTTGTTCAAATTCAATCAAATGTCTCCAGAATTCGATTTCGTTAGGCTGATTGATTTCCTGGTTGATATTAAATTTGAGTCTAAAAAATAAGGCTACTTAGACAGACTACTGTTAGCAAATTCGTGGCATAGCAAGCGACCTAAAAGTTTCACGACGTTTTAAAGCTCGTAAGTGCGTGTTTGGTCGGAAGCAGTGTGGTTGACAGTCAACCAGAAGAATAATATGTACAAAAGTGTGCAGATTCATACACCATCAGAAAGTCGAACCATTCATGTGTGGGTTTAGCAACAATATCTGGGAACAGGATCTCTGAAAACAGGCCAAAGATTATTCAATGTCAACTAGCGTTACTTTAGAGTAATCATTTACGTGGGTTGTTATTAAACATTTACTTTGAAGCTACCCTACCTCCTAATAAATGCCGGCTAAACAATATCTAAAATTACATATAGATTTAAATGTTATATAATTCAGTTTAATGTGACGTTTTAAAGAATATTGTAATAATGTAAATCAGTTCAGTGGTTTGGCCAACACAAGCCCCCAAAAATTGGCTAAGTTGCAGTGATCAGCAAACACGGTTTTTCGCACGTTTCTGGCTATAACTCCGAAATTGTTTTTCCGATCTAAAATTCATTCTTTTCATCTGAAAGCTGATTAAATTTACTATTAAACCACATAAAGAAATACCCGTGACAACACTCTAAATGTGTATGTTTTGGCAAAACATGAGGATTTTGACATGTTAGGTGGGTCCAGTCAATAAAGGATTATATGGTTCACTGTCTGTAATCCAAGGTTTTTCTTCGGAAACATGTTCAGGGTAGTTATAAAGTAAAAATACTAAAAGTCCTGGAGTTTTCGGGCCTGGAAAGGTATCTTTGTTTGGTTTGGCGCTCATATCTCGAAAACGGTGCGTCGCACAGTGCTTCGCCAATGGACAAAAATCGAAAATCGAAGTATTTTTTAACGAGCTTTTTACCTGTTGATAGTCTTAAATATACCTCAGACAACTGTTTAGTAAGATTATTTCATTGTTTACATATTCGTTTAAGTCAACATAATCGAAAAACTTCAGGAGTATTTTTGTTTTGCGATTTATATCATATTAGCCACAAATTATATTTTATTCCATTTACATCTCACTGGATAAAAAATAAATATTGTTACGATACAAAATACATATCAAGGTATCTTTTTTAAAATATACTACTTTAATTGGTAAGCTGAGCACTTATTATATTCATGGAATGCGTGTAAAGTTTAGTTCGCCAGTTTGAAAATTATTCAACCTTTAAAGAGGCTTTTAAAAAAATCCTCAAATATCCTTTTGTAGTTTTTGCATATTTTTGTTGCTTAGTATATAGGCTTTGATTTGCCATGAATTTTAACTGCACCGGGACTGTTTTATAATTTTTTTTTTTTTGTTGAGAAAGCAAAAATTAGGCAAGTGGCCAGTTTGCTGAAATATGTTTTCCCCACAAAAATCAGACCAATTTGCTGTAGTCACTTATAAACTAAATTCGTTTAAGGACGTGGAAGAGCCTAACCACCAATTGGAAAAAGAACTATCTACAATTAGTCGGTTATTTTGCTTCAAATTCAATTAAAAATTGAATGAGGTCGACAGGAGTCGTAATATATTTCGTCAGGGATATGCCTCTTGACTTTAACAGGAACTTCAATTGCCAACTATTCCCGAAATCAGTGTTGTCAAACGAAGACCAAGCCGAACACGCGAAAGAACGGAAGCCCTTTCGAAGAATCTTTCAATAAAACCAGAAAAAAAAAAAAAAAGAGTAACACTTCTTGTTCTGAACACTTCATCTGTTATTTACTACGTTATGCGCAGAGATAGAGATGTCTGAACAATCTTTGGTTGAAGAACGAAATCGAAAAGCCGTTTTCAAGCTCTAGCTTTATGCATAGATTTATGTATTTCCGATAGAAAATACGGTATGGTTTGCATAAAGACTGCTTTCCTAGCTACTATTCATTAACTTATACGAAAAATCCCCTACTTTCTAATAATATTATCGCTGGTGAAGTTAGCGCTTGGATAAATTTACAAGAACTCCTACAACTAACAGTAAAGAGCGGATTAAAAATTGCAAGTTTGGAGAAGGGTTATGAGTTCAAACTTAAATGTAAATGGTGATTCGATAAGTTTCGGTCATAACCATTATAAACACATGTTTAAAATTGCATCAAGCACTGATGAATATCTTTTTTTAACAGCTATGGTGGGTGGCTCTGAAATTGGTGGAAGTGAGAAATGGAAATGTTGCTTGAAGGTTAATCTGCGTTCATCGTCGACCATTTATTGCAAACCCATAAAACTAATTTTCAAAAAAGTAACTTCCCATCAAATGCGTGACGAGAAAAAGGCAATGAAAGATATTGCCAACTCCAAATCTTTGAAATTAAATCTGAAAGGGATCAAATTTACACGGTTAGTTTTTAAATGTTCTACACCTTATTTCAGGGCTACTAACAAGTGCTATAGAGAAGTCTCTATCTCCTAGACCTTTTAATCTGTCTATAGTCCTATTCAAGTCAACCAACATTAAAGGTCTTAAGAATATAGAGGAGCCTATACCTCATTATACCAATGCTTGTTCACCACAGCCTGGTTCAATATTGTAATAACATTTTCTTCCTCTTTTCAATACCTCCTAGTTTTTTTTTTTATTAAACTTTACTACTGCACTTTTTCTTTTTTATAACCCACTTATTTTAGATATATTTTGTTTTTTTAACCTGAAGGTCAAGGATGTGGGCCAAAACATTGGCAAATAAAATTGTTCCACCAGTTGTGCAGTTTTTCTATTGCACTTCAATTGACTGAATTCCAATAGTATTGACCATAAATGAATGGGAAAACCATTTAAGTGCAGAGGTTTGAGCTCCATACCAAACTGAGGATAAAAGAAATATCAAGAACACCTCAATGCAGTTTTCATATGATTATGAAGGAATTTGTCTCCTAGTATTTATGAATTGAAGTTAAGATGAAGGTAAAGAATATAAACTATATTTATCCATTAGCATAAGAAAAAAACAAAACATTTAATTAAATGTTAGTTACTGAAGAAAATTCACTTCTACACATACAGCTTTTTAAAGATAAAAAAAAAATACACTAGCAGGATGAAAAAGTAATAGGAAGAGTATTTAAAATCATGGGAATAAATGAATTATTAATTTATTAGAAAATATATTGACCCAATAATAATTAAACAGAAATTTTAATTATATAATTTAATCAGTAAAAAATATATCTATTAATTTTTATGTTATTAATATTCCTAAATATTATAGTTTTCTTGTTAGTTGCCAAACATATTAGTTTAAATAATTTAACTATTGAATTTCAACTGATAACTAAAATGCCAAGTTTGACACCTATATAAACAGAGAGGTATAGTAGGTTTCCCAAGTAATAAAATAAAATAAGAGGAAAAACAGATTTACAACCTGGGAAGTACTGATTATCTATACTTGAAAGTACAGTTATAAAGAAAGATGCAATTAAATTTATTATATCCTGTCTAGAGTATTTAGAAGTGACTCAGCCTTTAACAACCAAAAAATATGACGAGAATCGACACACTTTGGTTGCCATTGAGTGACTAGGAGATAAGATGTTGCTTGTAGTATATTTATTTATTTATACTTAAATTCATGTATTAGTATGTTTAACACAAATTTTTAAGGAAACCTGTTTATTTATTTTATTATTTTTTTTTTTTTTTAACAGGAAAGGTAAAATTGCAATTAAAATGATTAGAAAATTAAACATAAAAAATTTATTACAATACATCTGTATGTTTCCTACTAACACTTGTCAGCTATTTAAAATCTTATATGTCTAAATAAGAAACTAAGAGTGTGATTATCTATATAATTCTCTAAACATTTAAAAACATCACGTTATCACACATTTCATAGTTCAGACAATTCTTATAAAAAGTCATTTTAATATTTATATCACTTCTGTTTATGTAAACATCAATAAAAAATTAGTTCTTATTTACAATGAACAACAGCTTACAATAATCTAATTGAATATGCTCTTATGACATACTACTTTGCCGAAAAATATAAAAAAAATGACTTACACTTACTTAAAGTATACATAATAATTAAGAAATATATACAATCGAAAATTCTGGCCTTGCAATAATCAAGAATCCAAATCTTAAACATAAAAGACGAACGAATAATTGAGATCACAACATATCAAATTGAAAAATTAAACAAAAGTAAAAGAAAAATATTTGTACTTTCTTTCCATTCTACAATAAATTCTGAAATATGGTATTAAATCATCTATCCAGAATTAAATTATCTACATTGAAAGCAATCCAGTCAAACTATCTAAGATAGGCTGAGACCAGAAACATTTTTCTTAAATTAAACTCTATACTTAGGCCAAACTTCATTACAAAGGTGGGAAGAGTTAGTAGAAATTGAAAACCTACCTACAGCTCCTTAGTCACGGCAGATCAAGGAAATAATGCCACAATTTTTATAAGTGGTAACAGAAAGACTAGTAAACAAAAAATGAATGTAAAAAATATTAAAACAGCTTTTAAAATGATATAGTTCACTACAGATTAATATTAAGCATCTGCAACTAAACAATAATTTAAATGCCAGTTAACTTGGTCCCGATTAACATGAACATAACATATTCAAAATTTAATCACCAAAACCAAAGACAAAATTTAGGTATCTTATCATTTACAAGGTACAGACCACCCACCAAATCAAAAATACAAAATATCAAAAAATAGAAAAGCCTTAATATTTATACTTAATGTAAATCAATTATTTACTTGATTTTGTATTTTTTTTCCTTATTTATTTATTTTTTTTTTTATTTTTTTTCTTGATATAATTCAGTTTTCAGTTTTTTTTTGTTTTGTTTTTTTAAATGGGGAGGGAGTTTATTTCTTAGATAAAAAACTTAAAATGCATCTGTTGGCTGATGGCGAGAAGATGTAGGCCCTGTCCAATTTTCATCACCGTTTGAGCCTGAAGATCTGAAGAAAAAATGGTTAAATTTAAATAAATTATAAAGGTATATACATTTATAATGTATCTATTACATTATTCAAATAAAAATTTCAGTATAGTATACATATAAGAACCTCACTAACACAACCATTAGTTCCAGAACTTCCTTAATAAAACTGGTATTTTTATAATCCCTATGAGGTTTCTATTTACAAACAGATTACTCAGTTAAAATAATAACAAATTTACTTTTTAACACAAAATGTATTAAAAGGGGTAGGTCATAAATGTACTTGTTAACAAGAGATTTCAGATGAACCAAGTGACAGGACTTTTAACTTTACACAACCTTAAAATCATGGGCCTTGATTACAACAGTCCCTCCCTCTTTAACAAGTTTCCAAAATTCCATAGAGAATCTTGCTATTAAATCAACATTCTGCTGAATTAATATTATTAATAATTATTGGTAAAAATTATTGAAATGTGAACCGCATAAATTAACAAAACTAAATACAATAGAACCTAAGTAATCAACCCCGTAAGGGACCAAGGGATAAGGTAGAATGGCCAAAAGATCAGATTAACTGGAGGAGATTTCAATGGAGCACAAGTTTTTCATAGTTACATAAAAGTGTATTATAACGAAATTAAAAGTTATGTAATAACATTTTACAAAATTAAAGAAAATAGAAACCTATATTATATACACCAATAGGCTAATATGTTTGCATAGAAATGTTTTAGCCAGCTATTTATATTAGCTATATATTTATAAGCATTGGTCATAATAACACTGTATTGGTGTTTGGTTTATAGCAAACTAACTAATTTTTAAAATAGTTCATAGCATTTACTAAACATTGTTGTTCAGGATATACAGAGAAAAAACCATTTCCCCAACTTTTTCATCACCGTTTGAGCCTGAAGATCTGAAGAAAAAATGGTTAAATTAAATCCTGTATCTGAGTGTCTGTATTAGGTACAGAGATGATTTCCTGCTCAAATTGTGTTAAATTAAGTTTAGTTTAATTTAGAATATAGCAACCTTTTCTTTAGAACCAACCATTCAGCAGTTATTTAGCTAAAACAGAAAATGTTGATTTTTTTAACACTAACAATTAGCCAGTGATGTCTAATGCCTAATGTCTAATAATATCTAAAACTTGGATTTCAATACAAAAGCACAACACTAACAACATATAAAAAAATCATAACTACAATTTGCTGGGCTTTAAGGGATTCTGAGAAAATATTGTTCCCCATACCTCCTGACTCTGCGGGAGGGGCGAATAACCCGGAGAGTCAGACTAGAGGAAGATGGATTAATTAGGTTCCACTGTAAATACAATCAAGGTATGTAACAAAATATTCGTAAAATAACTAAAATCAGAACTTCTGAAAAAATAAAATCAGAAAATGATGTTTAAAATACGTAAATAGAAGTCAGTCTATTATTACTAAAGAAATCCTTTCAATAATAATATTTTCAGTAGAATAAACTTTAGATTAAAAATAAATAAATAACTAAAACAAAAAGTAACCAAGACGTAAAAAAAAACAAAAAAAAAAAAAACAATTATTCATACACTAAACTATAAACAAATTTGAAATAATAAACCTTACACCTCAAACAAACTTTTATTTTAGAATGTAGGTTGTTGGTTGGGGTACCCATTCAAGAACAATGCAGTTAAAATTAAATTTATAATGCCGACATTTCGACTTGCATTGCAAGTCTTCATCAGGGCTAGAATAAAAGAAAACATACAAAAAGATATGACAAAATTGCAAAAAAAAGTATAAAAAAGGTATGAAAAGAATAACTGCATGAGAATCAAGAATATTCATGAGCTTTAATTTTGTGTAAGGCTAAAAAATTATGTGTTAAATAGAAAAATAAAAGAAAATAGAAGAAATACATTCTAGACTTCATAAAAATAATGGAGACATAGGTTTTAAGAGAGATCATTCAATACAAATAAACTTTCTTAAAAATAAAAAATAATATTGTTTTTCAATAAATGATTAATTAAATAAATAAATAAATAAATAAATGAATAAATAAATGAATGAATTAATGAATAAATAAATCACACAATGAAAAATTATTATTGAAGCAAGTTTTATTAAAAGTCAAAAGGCATGCAAAGTAACATAATCGTAATCGTAATCATAATCATAATAGTATTATTAATGGTAATTAAAAAACGTTGATGGAAATTAATCGCGTTCAAAGCCACACAAGTGGTATTCTTGAGGATCGCGTGGTGACAATAAATGACGATAACAGAAGTTTTTATTGCACCAAGCACAACGCAAGATCGCTGTCAGACGACATTGGTGTTGCGAGCAGTCTGTATTTTGGCCAAGTCTGAAGCAATGTTCTTTCGGTGATACCCATGAAGCTGGATGGTCAGTGGTATACCCTGCTTTAAACCAAGCGTGAAGTATCATATTTTTGAATCGTGGAGCAGCCATTTGGTGATGAGCAATAGAATGCACTTTGATCATATTATTGCGCTGCATTATTATGAAATCATCGTCGCTGTCAACATCGTCTTCGGTAATAGTCACACGCCTGATTTGACCATGCAACCGTTTAACAATGGCCTTCCACTGGAGAAATACGCCCACATCGAGAGGCTGAAATTTGAACGTAACACGTGCAGGCATTTGCTTCACATCTAATTCGTGACCAGCCGTGTGTCCATAAGTTTCACGCATTCTGTTCAAATTTCCAAAAGGACCCCATTGGTCAAGTACCGCGAGTATTCGAGATTTACCCTGACCGAACGTTTGTAGTACAGTTTGATTGTACAAGTCCATTTCGCTGTATGTCATCTTGCCGCTGGGTTGATAAGCGATTACAAGATTTATAGCATTGGTAGTTCGAGCAAGTACATTGCTGGACGGCGTTTTTTCTGGAAGAACCAGTAACATTTGATGGTGCTTCTGCTGCTCTGACTTCTGGTACATTGGTTTCTGAAGGCCAAAATTTTTTTTTGACATATAAAATGCTTCAGACGGTTCTACCTTCATTTGCGATATAGAAGTGGATCTAAGGGAGGCTTCCCTCGCAGAGGCTAGGGTAAGTGCTTTTGAAAATGTGAAATTTACATCCGTAGGATCCTCTTCCATTAATCTTTCCCTTATCTTGGTCTGAACTAATCCAAGAACAAAAATATCCCTCATAATTATTTCTAGTTCAGTGCCAAACTGACAATCTGATGCACTCTTTCTGATTCTTGCCGAAAATTCAACAACTTTCTCTCCTGAATCCTGCTGTAAAGTCTAGAATTCTCTTCTAGCAGCATAGCAAGATTTTACCGGTTTAAAATGCTGTGTGAGAAGGTCCGTTATATCTTTGAAATTTTTATTAGCTACTTTGGCAGGCAGGCACAAGCTGTGAAGAAGAGAGAGAACTTCATCATTAAGTGCAGATAGGAGATAAGCCTTCTTAATCTCCTCATTTGTTACCCCTGAATATAGAAATGTATTCTCTAACCTTTCAAAAAAAAAATGTTTCCAGACACTTTCACCTGGAACAAAAATCGTTGGAGGTGGCAAGCTGCTCGATGAATTCGGCATCCTCGTCGCCACGATAATAATGTTACGACTCCGACTATTATGAGACGGAAGATAGTAATGTTAAGACTCCGACTATTATTAGGCGGAATAACTTTAACTCAATTAACAAAAAGATTGTTTTTTATTTAACTGAAGAAGGTTACATACAAAGAGGTCAGAACTATAGTTTACATAGAACTATTAAAACTATGGTAAAGTCACAACAATCTGCATCACAAAAAAATAAAAATAAATAAATAATAATAAAAAATTAATGAATTATTTGTTTGTTTAAACACTTGGTATTTTTTTAAGTATCAAATATTTCCACTGCTCTGTAGACTTGATGCATTACTCTTTCAATTTTCACAAGCAGCTTTACATCTGTTTATGGAATTACAAAATAACAATCGAAATAGACTATCTTGAGTTGGTAGTTGGTTGTCACTAGGATGGTACATTTCGTTACAATGCTTCAACCAGCACTTTTTAGCAGCTACGTAGTTAAGGTCCATAAGTTTCAGGTCTGTCCTGCTTCCGCTCCTTCAAACGTGCCGGGACCTGCACACCTATGTAGGTCCATACCTGCTCACTCTATACCCATCGCCCGCACTTCCTCAGCACTGTCAGTCAGTGTCCAGCCTGGAAGGAAACTCCCGATTTTTACAGTGTTCTAACTCGAGTACCATGAGGTTATTAAATTCTTTTGTAAAGAGGGTCTTACTCCTGCACAAATGAAAGTGAGCTTGGATTGTGTATAATACGGGCAGTCCTCCCCCTTATACAGTGACCCGCGTCCCGGTCGCCCATGGAAGCTGTCACTTCTAGAACAATCCAACTTGTGGAATCTGTATTGCTGTCTAACCGACGACTGAAAACCAAGGAAATAGCAGTGAGATTGGGGCTTTCAAAAACAAGTGTTTTGAGGATCATCAAAGAACATTTGCATATGAACAAGGTTAGTGCAAGATGGCTTCTAAAAATTCTTTCAGCAGCTCAAAAAACAGGAATGAGTTCACTGCTGCAATGAATTTTTATGCGAGTATAATGCCGACCCAAAGAATTTTTTGGACTCAGCTGTAACTGAGGATGAGACAATGGCTCTTAATTATGACCCACTCAGCAAAAGAGAGTCCATGGAATGGAGAAGACCAGGAAAAAGGCAAAAGTCACGCAGTCAACAAAAAAGGTAATGGCCACAATTTTTTGGGATTTTAAAGGAATGCTACTGATAAATTTTAAATAAAGAAATACCACAATGAATGGTGAGTATTATGCAGTCCTACTTCACCGGTAACGAGATGCCATTAAAGAGAAGAGGCGGGGGAAGTTAAGCAGAGGTGTCCGCCTCCTTCACGACAATGCCCCTGTCTACACAGCATTGATTTCCAAGGCTGTTGTTAAAGACTGTGGATTCCAAGAAATCTCTCATCCACTGTATAGCCCAGACTTGCTAGCGATTTCTACCTTTTCTCATTAAAATCTGACCTTCATGGGAGGCGATTTAACACCGACGAAGAGCTACAAGCAGCAGAGCAGTGGAAAAACATTTTTTTAACAAAGAAGAAAATTATTTTTTTCATAGTATAGAAATGTTGCCAAAGCCTTGTATTAAGTGTGTTGAACTTGGAGGAGAATATATTAAAAAACAATAAGACCAGTTTTTTTTCTTTCACCTTTCCTTCTATCCCAGGACGGAAATTTTTGGACCTTACTACGTATATCATTTCTTGGCCTACCTCTTTTTGCCTCACATATTTAGCAGGTTCAATCCTTTTTGGTGTTCGAATTTTGCATCAGAAGTAGAAGGTAATGATGACATAAGAACATTTGAACCCCCGAGTATTTGATGAATTTATGGTTATTTTCATTTAAATGGGTAGCGAACTTGGAATTCTGTCTTATCGTATGCCCTAATATGTTCTTAATCATTCATTTACTGGTTATCTATAATTTCTCTTGTATTCAGCTTTAACATCATAACATTCTGAACAAATTCTATTTTAAACTTTTCTAATCAAAAGAAATTTTCAGGAATAATTTGTATAAAATTATTTTTCTGTTTTGGTAGTTGGTCATCATCAAATAGAGCAATCGGATATGGTGCCCAGTTCGCAACTAATATAATTTCTTTAAATCCTTCATTTATTTTCTTTAAAACAAAAATACATACATTGAAAAACAGCAAAAATGGATCAATAGCAATATCATCATGAATTTTAATTTTGTCATTATTTGCCAATAGAGAATTTATATTACCTTTTATTGACAATTTCAATGTGTAAAAATTTTGTCCCAGAGTTTTCTTCACTTCCTTCGAACACCAATTAAAAGAAAAGCATTAATAATAAGAAAATGTAAAATCCCATCTCCCATATTATCGACAGCAATGAAGTCCTTAAATATTGTAACCATATGAAAATAAAAAATGCATCTATATTCTTATATGTTAATTCAGGTGAAATTCAACAAAGACATGCAAAAATAATATACTATTCAAAATTAAACTAAATCATAAAATATCAATTTTTAAAGTTATTTACTCAAAAAGGAAAGAGAAAATTAAGAGCACACAAAAATGTTAGATAAACTTGGCAATTTATAGGATAAAAACAAAATCCTACCTCGGCCATATAAATTCATTCACAATAAATGTTTTTCAAGGTCAAAAACCTCAGGTACCCCCCCCCTAAATATATTTTCATTTTTTTCTAAATTAATTAAATTAACGTAAATAGAATGACAATCATTTTAACTATAGTTCAGGTTACTAACAAGGGGACGTTTTGACTTGTAACTCACAGATTTTAATGCCGATTTTTGTGTGGGTAGTAGGGACCTATAATAGTACAAAACTAGAGTTATAGACACCAATTAGCAGTGGGAGCTAAGAAAAAAAAAATAAAATATGGAAATAACGTTTTATATTTTTTCTCAGCTCCCAAACAAGAAGAAATAATTATTTCATGGAAAGTAGTTTTGTATACTATTTGAAATGAAAATACATTCATTATTATGCTCAAGACATGATCCGGCTTTAGGGTGCCAAAAACTCCAAAAAAATTACAAAATTCCAATGAAATCCGGAAAAATCTTTTTCAAGAAAAACTGATCTCAAATCTCGATTTAACACCCCCAAAAAACCCCGTATATGCGAAATTTTATCAAAATCAAAAAATATTTATTTTTTACCCCTTTCAAAGATATTAACATTTTTGAAGTTGAGGTTTTATCAACAAGTTCAGACGGCCATAACATTTGCCGTGTTCAACCGAATAAAATAGTAATAGCATCACAAGAATCAGCGCACATTCTGCTTTTTATTCATGCATATAAAATTGGGTTTATACTATAACTTGAGATATCTCAATAAGGAGAAATCCTGCGACCTTCGGATTTGGGCTAGAATATGCAGTTCTATGGCTTCTAGATGCCCTGAAAATTTGGTTTCATTTGGTGGGGAAATCTGTGAGATAGCGCAAATTATTTAGGTTTTTTCACAAATTGACAGCCTCCTGCCTTTTAAAACAGCAAAATTTTAGGGGTGAAAAATTTTTTGATTTTGACTAAATTTGGATTCTACGTGGTTTTTTAAAATGAGGAATCTGAAAATGTCAGTTTATAGTTTAAAAATTTTCCTCACCTATATTTTTATTTCAAATAGCATTAAAACCCTTAGATTGATGAATAATCTGAAACAATACCAGGTTTTGGTTCAAAAAAAAAAAAAAAAAAAAAAAAACCCTTATCTATGTTTTAAAAAATGGTCTTTTTTTAAATTTAGTGTGTAAAAATTAAAATAATAATCAAAATATATCATTTTAAAACGTTTTATTTATATAATATAGGTTAGGACATTTTTTTTTGGAGTTTTTGGGCATCCTAAAGCCGGATCACGTCTTGAGCATAATGAATGTATTTCCATTTCAAATAGCATACAAAACTACAACATTCCATGAAACAGTTATTTCTTTATCTTGTCTAAGAGCTGAGAAAAAAAATAAAACGTGACTTCCATATTTTATTTTTTTATTTTCGGCTCCCAATGCTAATTGGCGGCTATAACTCTAGTTTTGTACTATTATAAGTCCCTACTACCCACACAAATATCGGCATTCAAATCTGTGTTACAAGTCAAAACGTCCCCTTGTAAGTAGATTTATTAAGAAACTAGAACAATGCAATGGAAATATATTTCTGAGGAGTGGTAATTTTAATTAATTTAAAGATTTATTAAAGATGGATTTATTACGAGTTCCTTGAGCGAGGTGCAATATGAAGCTGTCCATGTTCTTCAATTGTTTGCAGGGTTGTAACAAGTCTCCCAGTAGGTCTAAGCTGCTTCAAAGTTCTTTGCGAAACTTTCCATACCAGACGCTGACGATGTTGAATTTGCAATTCTGCATTATAGCGACCAAGAACACTTAAAACTGCTGAATGGCATGAAAGGAAACTTTTTTCTGAAATCTAAAACAAATTAATAAATCAACCATATTTTTTTTCAGTTGTTTTACTGTTATGCACTTAAAGTAAAATATGAAAAACTGCATTTTTCATATTTAAAAAAAAAAAAAAAAAAGATTAATATTAGATATTGAGCACCACCAAGCCATGTCACAGAATAATAATATATAAATCAATATAAACATATATAAGAAACTAAAATACAAAATTACAAAAGCAAATGAAGTTTTAACAATTTTAAAATGGTAGGATAATAATTTATAGTTGATAGTATCCTAAAAATAAAAGCAAGAATTAGTTTTATCCATTAGACATAAATACAGTGAAACTCAAATTATTAAGATTAATTGAACCTAAATGGATCCAGATAATCAGGTTTAATATTCAATCAAGCTATTTCAATAAAAAATACAGACATATGTGATGTTTTAACCATGTATTTTACTGAATAATTAGAAATATTTCAAATATCAGTTCTTGTCGTTTTATTCTTTTTTCTAAAATTATTTCCTAGGCTTAAAAATGTTTATAAATCCATTAAACAGTAACATTACGGGAGTAATCAAAGAAATATATAGAGGTAATAAATGCCAAATAAAAATAGGAAATTCATTATCAGAAGTTTTCCCAAACAGCAAAGGATTGCTCCAAGGATGTTGTATGTCGCCAACATTATTCAAAATATACATTGACGTTTGTCTGAAGGGATGGTTAAGGAACTGTGGTCATCCGATAAATGACAAGCATTTACACCATTTACTATTTGCAGATGATCAAGTAATCATCGCTCAGGACGAAGAAGATGTGAGCTATATGTTTAGGAAAGTGGCGGAACAATATAAGAACTGGGGTTTGAACATTAACTATAAAAAGACCAAATATATGAGCACAGACAGAGAGGAAATATTAGAGCCTGAAATTGCGAGCCTGGATGGAGTGGAACAATTTTGTTACCTTGGCTCAATTCTGGAAAGAAATGGAACCACAAATGCCGAGGTTAGAAAGAGAATAACAAATGGCAGGAAAGCTGTGGGCATGCTGAATTCTGTTCTCTGGAGTAGCAACATAATTGAAAGAACAAAGAAACTAATATATAGCGCATTAGTCCAAAGTGTAATGTTAACGCCTCTGAGACTTGGACCCTTAACAGGGCACAGGAAGAAAGACTACTGTCGGTGGAAATGGATTTCTGGAGGAGAGCTGCAAGGATATCGAGAGTGGAACGCATTAGGAACAGTGATGTAAGGGAGAGGATGAATGTGAGGGGGAGTGTGTTGGAGGTGATCGAGGAGAGAAGATTGAGGTGGTATGGCCATGTGAGAAGGATGAACAAGGAACGGATCCCGAAAATGTAAATGGAATGGGAGGCCGAGGGAAGGAGAAGGAGAGGAAGACCTCGTACCCAATGGAGGGACAAAGTGGAGGAGAGCATGGCTGGACACGGGTTGAGGGAGGAAGATGCAGTCGATAGGGAGAATGGAGGAGGGCGTTGGACGAGGAGTTTGGGTGAAGAAACCTTCATATGTGAAGAAACTCTTTAAAAAAAAAAAAAAAAAAATCCATTAAAATAAGATTGTATATTACCACTATTGTATATACCACTATATTATCCTTAAGGAAGAAAAAGCTAATTCTAATTGTGGATGGAGAGAGTGGCCAAGGATGTCCTTCGGCCTCAAAAAATCGTCAGATCCTGGCAGATCTGTAAAACAGTGTCCTTATAACAGGAGCCATCTCTTAACGTCGCCCCGAACCCCCACCACCACTCTTCTATATCGTACCTTTTTAGCAAAAAGAGTAAACGGGAAGGAGTCGTTAGCGTTGAAAAACTATCTCCAGCCTCCCATAGAATGCGTTAACAACAAATTAATATCCTTCCGCCATCTTAAAACCGTTAAATATTTTAAAACAGTATCCTGGAGGACAAAAATGGCAGAAGTTATCCTTCTGATAACTTAACTAAAAAACCGTTATTATCCTTAAGGAAGAAAAAGCTAATTCTAATTGTGGATGAGAGAGTGGCCAAGGATGTCCTTCGGCCTCAAAAAAAACATATTATCCTTAAGGAAGAAAAAGCTAATTCTAATTGTGGATGGAGAGAGTGGCCAAGGATGTCCTTCGGCCTCAAAAAATCGTCAGATCCTGGCAGATCTGTAAAACAGTGTCCTTAAAAACAGATAAAACAGCAATCCTTAAGGATGAAAAAGCTAATTTTAATTGTAGAAGGAGAGAGTGGCCAAGGATGTCCTTCGGCCTCAAAAAATCGTTAGATCCTGGCAGATCTGTAAAACAGTGTCCTTAAAAACAGTTAAAATATTTTTCAAAGGTAGCACGCACAAAAGTTAGATCATTAGGAGATAAGCAGCAATAAAATTACTTGAGGTACGCATGATGGTATAGAAGGATCAATACAATTAGGATTGATGAATTAAGTGTCACTTCTATTGGAATTATTTTATTTGAAAACTAGTTTCAATATTATCTTCCAAATTGGAACTAAGACTAATTTTCCTGCTAAATTCATTTATAAATTTAACGATATATTATTAATTTAGGGCAAACTATTTCTTCACCTTAATAATATTTTCTTGTTTTGATGAACATTGTTTCCTATTTATAAATAAACATGCTTTTGTTTCGTTTTTAACAACTTACAATGTTCTTAGGGATGGCATTTGCATTAAACAACTGAAAAACCATAACAGCACGGAATTGAATTCAATACTTCATTTGCTCACTAAAATAATAAAAAGTTATAATACTCTCAATTAAATTTTAAAATAAAGATTCACACCTCTCCTAGGTAAATAAATCTTTAGAAGGAAATAAAAAAATTAGGGGAATGGGCTCATTTAATCATTTCCATATTAGTGATACTTCAATACAAATCCATTACAGAATAAAATAAGACAATGCATAGATAAATCAGGAAATAATCTGATATAATTTGTCATAAATGAAAAATTATTTTGCAGACTTATTAAAAAATTAAAGGCAAAAAGATTACATGAACTGAATTTAAATTCATTAGAGATCATACCTTCGCTTTTTGTTGTATTTGTCCAATAAAAGAGACGAGTGAAATTACAGCTGAAGCAGGAGGTGGAGATGATTTAAGGCGGGCGACACCTGTATCAATAACTGAACATAGAAGAGCTAATGCTGTCTCTGAGGGGCGGAAATTGGAGCACATTGCATCGCATAATACAACTTCAAGTAACTGCCATAGCTCGAACTCATTTACAATTCTTTGAGAAAACAATAATAATCAAATTAATTAATTAGGAATTATATCCAACAGAAAAAAAAAGATAGTTATTAAATTAGTATTTAAATTACATATTTTAGGAAAATTAGCATGTACTTCTGTAACTTAAATTCAGAAAATAAAATTATACCTGGAATATACATTATCTCCATCAATAGCAGTAAGGAGAGCATGATACATGGCCAAAAAAGTAAGCGGTGTAATAGGTGGAGGTGACGATGGATCAGCACCTAATTTTGAAGAGACAACTGTCTGCATTCTAACTAAGTCAGCTACACTACATTTAGCTTGAGAAATGGCTAAGATATCCTGCAATTCCGGAGCTGAACCACCACAAACCATACGGCAAGCCAATTGAAAGGAGGACACAGACATACAAGCCATATGTTTGGCTTTAACCTGAAATGATACAGTACAATTATTAGCGCTATGTTCTACTACTTAAAGTTACTAACACAAAACATTAAATTTATAATTAATTATTTTTATAGCATAATATAATAACAATATGTTATAATATATGCTAAACATAGCAAATAACTTTCACAAACCCATCAGTCAGCTTTTAAAAGGATTTATTCTGCGATATATACTTATCTGATAAAATATATTCATAGAAATTTTTCTAGTTCTAAACTGGACTATATGTTTATATAACAATTAGTTTCTGGGAATGGTTTTAAGCAAGGTAGTGATTTAATTGGTTTACTATTTAATGGGAAGCAGACAACCAGGTATTCATGAAGGTAGAACTATTTTCAGAGATTATACCAAAAAATGATCCAATGACATTGAGATCATTGGACAGCGTGGTATTTTAATATAAGCCAAATACAATATTTCATCTTTTTTATATCTCGACAACTCTTTCTATTCCCATCAGCACAATATGATAAGAAAGTGATATGAAGGTGACTTGTTTTGGGGGTTATTTCGAATTATAAGATCGTCTGAAGATGATATAATAGTAAAACAAATGAACTAAAAAGAAGAGAAAGCACCCGTACCCCGTGTAATGTGATTAACATAAAACATAGTTCGGTGATTGTTTTTAAGAAGTGGCTCAACACGCAGGAAACTTTAAAGAAATGTATCAGTGAGTTCAGATAATTTACACTTACTAGTGCAAATTGTTTCAGCTACTTTGTAGGAGCAGGACACGAAATTTCGACTTGCTGTTCCACTAATCACGAAGGTACTCATAATAAGGTAAGTGTTATCTTTCAAGTGATTAAAACAGTCTTCTTTTAATAAAAGTGAAGTAAAATATAGGCTGGTCTCAAATTAGAGAAAAACATATTACATACATGAAACGGAGGAAACTTTATTCGAAACTAAAGAAATTATAAAGCTATTCCGGTCAAACCTGATATAGGATAAGACTTTAAAGTATAATTCCATGAGCGTTGGTTTTTTAAACAAACTTTAGGAAAGTAATTGAAGCAAATGCTTCCTCTTGTGAGACAGGTATGATGCTATGGCAAGATATCACGCAACAAAAATTACCTCTGCGCCCAGCATGCTGTGTTGTTGGTACCAATACAATCCCTACTAATATGTCTCCCTACAATATCACTATTGTACAAGTGTGCACCATTTTTGTTGCTTAAACTTATCTTTATATCCATGTCTTTCATATCGCTTCGTATATCATATTACTTGATGCATCGCATATCGTATTGCCTTAGTGTGCACCATGCCTAAGAATTAAATATCAATAGAACAGTTGTAATACACATTTAATTTTTTTAGATTTTATTTTAATATATTAATGCTTGCTCTGTCTGTAGAAAAAGAGGAACTGGTGCAAAGAGTACAAGGGTTTAACCATTAGACATTTTACTGTTCATAATATGTAGAAAATGTTTATCAGCTGAGAAGCTTTCATTACAATTTTAAGTTAAGAAATACAGAATACAAAGCACCAGAAAGAGGCACATACCAAAGGGAAAGTCTTATGAAGAAAACAAAACCAGGCAGTCAGATTTGTGGAAAGAAGAAAATCATTACTCAAGAACAAAATCATTTAATCTTTCATCCCAATTAAAGGAGAATAACATCTTAAAAAATTACTGAGATAAAAAAAAAATTAAATAATAAATTTTTTTTATAAAAAAGATAAAATCACCGTATTTTCACAATATTTTCTTTGATTAAGGATTTGGTAATTATAAAAATGATGAGTGAAGCTCCTGCACTTCTTCCTATAAAAAACGAAATGAAAATTAATTAAAAAAAAAAAAAAAAGTACATCAAAAATGCATAGTACACAAAATTGAAGACCAGCAAATTCTCAAACTTAAAAAAACAAAAAATAATTCCACTTTTACTTTTGGTTTTGACTGCCAAAAAAATATCAGACCCAGCTATTTTTGGTACAAAATTTTGCAAATTTCATGAAAAATATCAAATGTAATGAAAAAAAAATTTAAAAGAAATATTCAGTTTTTAAAATATGTGACCTAAGAAATAGATTAGAGATAAATGCCACATTTGAAAAAATATGAATAAAAATCAACTGTTTAACAACCAAGTGATAATTTTATGAAGTAACACCAAATAGAACAGAAAAAACAAATGACAAGCAATGTAAGCAATTCAAAATAAAACTAATGAGGACACATAATTAAAAAACAAATTTCAAACGAAGAGAATTCTCAGCATGGAAATAAAACTATATATTTATCTAGATCAGTAGTTATAAAGAAGATGGAATCATTAACCAAAATAAACAATGGCCCAACTCTTAGATAACCTTAAATTTGTTTGTTTGTTTGTTTATTGGGACTTAATGTCCTTATGTACTCCAACTAGGACTTGAACGACAGGTTTTCCTACAGGTTACCAACCCATTCTAGCCAGGGTGGGAAGGTCGAGATACATTAAGCGGATCCGCCACAAAATAAACTTTAATCCGTGTGGATAAATTTTAATCCAGGCGGAATTTGAACCCACAACCTTCAGTAACCTTAATTATACCTCAATGTTATCAATAACTATTCTGGTTCAGTTGAACATTAAGTAAATGATATGCTGAAAATGCTTTACAATTTCTAAGGAAAATAATAGTCCAATAATTTAAATAAATAGATCTCTTATAATACTGATATTTATACCATCAGTCCTAGGAAAATCATTATAATTGTAAATAATTATCTACCTTCATTTTTGTTAGGAACCTATCCATGATATTTGTAGCAATGAAGAAGACATCGGATGGAAGATCATACCAAATTTTAAGGCATCTTAAGACATGGGCAGAACCATCTCTAATACCTGTAGTTACGTCCTGTCGTTCCTAACATAAAAAATTAAGTATAACAAAGACAATTACATACAAACATTTTAAAACAGGGCAATAGCGAAATAAGAAGTAACAAATAAAATACAAACCCTTGCGACCTTTGGCAGCTCAAGAAATGGCCGGAACTTGTGCTCTAAAGTGAGAGCTTCTTCCAATTTTATCATCAAAGGTTCGAGTACATCCGGAATTGGCTCCGGGTCCATACCTGTGATGTTACTACGACTGGACCAGTTACACCCCAAGATAGTCCCGGAGCCTTATACCTATAATTGAAATTAGATTAGAAAATTAAATTGAATAAACTAAAAAAATAAAAAATATATGGAGGTAAGAAATGACCAAAATAATCATGAATATAACACTTTAAATAAATAAAATCCAAACAATAATAACTTCACTAATTTATGAAAAGAGAAACGATATTTAATAAATATGAGATTAAAAATTAAATAAAAACCATTAGACATACATGAATAGAATATATAAATGGTGGTTCTAATAAGATTGTTTGTGTGTGTGCGTATAGAAATAGATACAAAAAAATGTTTAAGTTATTTATGCATGATAATGAATCAAATAAACAATTAAATGTGATTACCCGGATGTTTCTCTTCAAAAATAAGCTTCTCTACTACCCAATAATGCTGCGCTGGCTGTAAAATAGAAAAGTAATATACGACTGTGAACGCAATTGTTTGGTCAACACTAACAGGCACGGACCTGCTTTACCAGACGAGCTTGCGTCTCTTAGTCTGACATCAGCTGACTCAAGGTCCCCAATGTTAGTATGCGTCAATGAAAAGTAGTCCTCCCAAAATATCTCTTTACTCCCAATAATTACTTTTTTCGGAAATTTCATTTAGCTCAGGATGAAATATGTCTAGTAACTAATATTACTATACTCTACATTATAAAGTAAAAAAATTAATCTAACTCACGTAATAATATCGGTTTTTGCGTGTAGCAATACAAGAAGCTACAGTGAAACCTGTATCAATCTTTAACGGCCAAGTTAATAAAGCAGTTCCTCATTATATATCTTTATAATTCACATTTGCATTTTCATAATCTTAGATTCCCAGTTAAATTAAGTAACACCAAGCTGTTGCGATAAATCAATTTCACCCAACTTTAAAAATCCATAAAGCTACTGTTCTCAAAATTCTAAACAATACAGTATGAACTTAAAATGAATCATTTTGATACCAAAATTCGAGAAGTATATCGCTGTACCTATAGCTTGTGCGATTAAAAAAAAAAATTTTAAATACCTAGTTTTTAAAAATTATAATAGTAATTATGATATACTAAATCTCAATCATTTGTTTTTCTTCTTTTTTAATTGTTATGACTTACATCAACCAAAAATGTGTTTTGATGAAGTTGGTATCTCATTAAGACTCATTTAAAACATAATTTAAGATGAATACTCTACAACGATGTTAAAACCAATTATAAAACTTTATCTTTCAGGTATCGCGATCTTCTTACAGGCTTAGATAATTTTTTTAAAAATCTGAGTTTAATCAAAAGTGTTAGACAAAATTGCCTATTTCCGTTTCTGCATCTTCTCTATCCCACTCCCACAAAAACTTCGCTTCTAAAGAAACAGAAATACATATGTTAGCGGGCCTATTTGTATTATTATTTTTTTTTTCTGTTATTGAGGTCTCTATTTTTTAAATATAGTGATATTTTGTAATTAGTTTCCTGAAGCGCTAAGAAAATTATATAAATTAGTGAAAGAAAAACAAAAACTTCTTTGACAGTTATATTCTTTTTTGTAAAAAAAAAAAAACGCTCAGTTGGAAAATATTAAAAATAGGATTTGGCCCGTTCTTGCTATGTACTCTTCATTCAGTGGTTCAATTATTTAATTTTGTTTTATTTGTATTTTAGTTTGAATTACTTATTGTGCTTATATTTTCAGAAAAATGTGCATGGTCAATAGTACTAATTAAAAGTATATTATACTAATAAGTAGGAAGACATGGTACGTGGGTAAACTCAAATAAATACCATTTTCAATGTTCAGTTGTTTTTCTCTTATCATAGTTGCATAAACTTTCAAGGTTACATTCAGTCGAAATCAAATGCTGAGTTTATATTGAGAGAAATCTTGGACTATAGAAAAAAGTTTTTTTTTTAATAGTCTTTTTAAAACGCCCACTCATTACTATTTGAAAATGTTATAATGGCAAAAAACTAATATTAAAAAAAAGGAATATAGCTTTTTTCAGTGAATTTGAATTTCATAATTTTTTCAACCAATTTCATAATTTTTTCAATCAATTTCATAATTTTTTCAACCAATTTCATAATTTTACCAATCAAATTCATAATTTTTTCAATCTATTTCATAATTTTTTCAACCAATTTCATAATTTGTAAGATTTGTAAGTTTGTATCAAATCAAGTGTTCGAATCAATTTCAGAAATTCTTCAAACAATTCCATACACATAATCTCATGAGGTGTTTTTATCAAGAACTCACGTAGAATTTAATGGGATTAGATTGATGGAATTATTTAAAGATATATAGTGTTTTGTTTTGTTTGCTTATTTTTTTTATTCGTCTATATAAATTAAACATGAGCGATAGTTTATCTTCGGAGGAATCGGTGAACAGAGTGATAATTTGTAACATTATCCTTAAGGACGAAAACTAATTCTAAGTGGGGAAGGAGAGTGGCTAAGGATGTCCCATGTCCTTTGGCCTCAAAAAATCGTTCTATTTAAACATATAACTTGAAAGAATAAATTAAAAAAATTAAGACATCATAATATTTATTTAAACTTTGAAATCAAACATTAGATTAACATAATGAATATTATAGTAGATTGATATAAATAGTAAATATATAAGGTTTACAACATATTTGTTTTATGTTGCTTCCTTGGTAAATAATTATCATTTTCGATTATCTTTTGTTTCAAAAAGACTTTCTTTCTAAAAAAATTACATTCTAAATCTATTTTTACAAGGTCTAAATATGAGATGTTCCCTTCGCTACCTGGAAAGGGTGTTGTGGGTCTGTCCTTATAACAGCCCAGTGCTGGAGCTAAGGCTATTAGCCACGACCCTGCATCTTTCTTTGTGTGCAGAACCTAGAAAAGGTTTATGTTATATAAGTGTGTTGGTAATTTACAGATTGTTGAAGATTAGTGATACGTACTTTCCTATAAAAACAATTGTTGAAAACGCGTTTCCTTAATATTGCAATATTTTATTACGACTTAAAAAATAAATAATTGAAGTGTCTTTGATGACTGGATGAATTTATCATGTAGGTTATTGAGAGGGATCAGTCAATGGGATTAAAATATAATACGTAGGCCTGTATTTTTAAAATTACTAGTGAACTCATATGACCATTGATTTGATGTTTTAAATTTAACTTTGAACTGTGGAGAAAAGTGTGAACTAATAGTTCATTATGTCACTCCGCCCCATTTTCATTCTGATTTGTGCCGATGAAGGCCAACAGAGTGGACCAATAAGTTAGCATAAATTAAATATTTTTGTTCTGTATGTTATTATTTTTTATTTTTATGCCCTCTGACCATATCCTCATAGGTTTCTTCGGTCAACTAACTCGTATTTAACATAATACTTCGTGAAATTAAATTGACGATCTTACGAGGGAGGGAGGGAGGGGGGGGGGGAGGTTTTTCTTTACGAGTCCACAAAATAAAAAATAGTTCTTTGAATTGTTAGAATAAGTAAAATTAGGACCAATATGACCGAAGTAAGTACGGTTACACCCATTATTCACAAGACAATATCGTGTATTCGGCTTCCTTATATTTGCTTTATTATATTTGCAATTATGAAGAGTAGGACTATACTAATTATGATAACAATGTCACTGAACCAACACAGACGGACACCGAGCAAAATATAATAAACTACGATTTCAGATAATCTTCACGTAGGAGATGGAAGATATGTAGCGTCCTTGGGTGATAATGATGCTTGTCAGTGACTCTTGTGTCAGGTTCTCCGATAACGAATAAGTAGGTTAGCAGCTGTTCTCTCATAAATTCATTCTTATACATCAATCAGTGTTTGTACTTTTTACAAACATGAGTCCTCATATTTTAGTTCCGTAAAACTTTTAATTTTGATCCAGCGATTGTCAATATTCAAAAAAATTTCTAAAAAAATGTGCACAAATTTAACAATTAATAATGTAATACAATAAGAATGGGCTACCCCTTATTTTTGAAGATAGCGTTTCAAAGAACTAATTAATGATGTCTATCACCAGTCCTTTCTTAGCTATGGTGCCAGAGGGTGGATAGATCCTCTCCCCCCAATATATTAAAATATTACAAAATTTGAAGATATTCTAAAGAATGAGTTGTAAAAAGTATGATTAATATTTGAAATCATTATTTAAAACATTGTTAAATTATTGTTTACTTGTTGTACGCAAAGGTTGACCAATGATATTTTCCCCACCAGAATATCCTTTTATTCATATGGATATCCCTAGAAATATTTTCCTCAAACCACTTCTGATTCTATTAGTCGGCAGTTCCGTAAAGTTAAAATCTCGAGAGAACAAGTTTGCTAAATTTCAAGCGATAAAATCGAATTCAAATTCATGAAACTTTAAGTTCAATGAAATAAATAGAGAGAAAAAGTACAATAACATTTAGGTAATCCTTAAGCAAGTTAAGAAAAATACAATAAAATGATTATCAACTACTTGGCTAATTTATCTAATAAAAATTGAATCTGTGTTATTTACTCGAAATGATAAATTATAATTTTTTTTTTTACCATGTTAAAAATACAGATTTAATTTTACTGTTACTTTAAAAATACATTTCTGACATGGGGCTTAGAAATCGTGCAATTACGTTCCATTCTCTCTTTATTTTATAGTGGTAAAACTGAGAAATTAGGGTTTTAAAGCTTTAAGGAAGTGTTTAATAGGCATCCAACAAGATACTGGAAAGACACAAAAGATTAATTAAGCAAGTATCACTACCAAAGATGGTTAAATTATCGACCTCTCAACAATATTGTAGTGATATAGGCGCTAAAATCTGACATGTGTTCATTCCAGAGTGATCCAGAGGTGGTTGCTTGACTATTTTTAAAAATTATGAAACTTTCCAGGTTGTTTCCCCTCTGTGTCAAGACTTAAAAAACAATTTTTTAAAATTTTTAACTATATACATAACAACTACAATTTGTGCAAGTTTTAGATTTTTATCTCCAGCCCCATCAGAGCCATTGATAGACAAAATGATTGCTTTTTAAAAAAAATATGACAGTTCAAATTCATATAAGTTTTAGGATTTTCATAATACAATTAATATTAGTTGTGGTTATACTACTAAGAGATATTAACAAATAAAAAAAATATCAAATTGGAATCGACTTTTTCTGCTTGAAAAAAATGTAACACAAAAAGTGAAATTTAACCGGATTTTACATTCCATTTGTCCCGTGATTTTCATATAAAATAAAAAAAGATAGATAAAAAACTAGCAAACCTTCATGTTTTCTCGCAAAATTATAAACAAGATGGTTTTTGTTTCATCCTTCTAAGACAAATAATTTTTAAGTTATGAATGTTCTTATAAACCCTTATAATCGCAAAAATAGGCGTGTGCAGCGAAACAATAACGATCACCATAAATAAACTGTTTGAGTTAAAAATTAAAAAAAAAATCGGTTTACGTCTTGACACATAGGGAAAGCAAACAGGAAAGTTTCATAACTTTTAAAAATGGTCAAACAACCAATTTTTTTTTTTTAAATCACAATAAATGGAAGACCCGGGTAATAGCAAGCAACAGCAAGCTCATAGCTGAGCGAAAATGTAAAATACTCCCCCCCCAAAAAAAAAAAAAAAAAAAATAATAATAATAATAATAAAATATAAAATGACAAATATGTGATATAGACGCGGAATAGTTTTGAGATTTTGCTATAAAATATAAATAATGAGGTCCAAAAAGAAGCCAAATAAAAGTATTGATACTTCCCATTGTTCTCAAAAATATAGGCGGTCCTAATTTTTAAATTGGAACCCTAACATTTAAAGTAAGAAATATTATCAGAGGCGTGTAAGCTTCAAAACATCTTAAGATGTGTATTGAAAGCTAGGGGCAAGTTTAAAACGTAATGGAGTAGATTTCTATACTTATCAGCACCCGAAAGATAAAATTCCGAGAGTGGTAAATAAAGGATTGCATCACGCTTTGCCAATTGTTTCAGAAGTAGTATTGCATGTCCCATGGAACCAACACATATTCCCTCTCAAAAACGCTATAAATCTATTATTATAGATCTGGCCTCACTAAAAATATACGAAATATTTCGCGCCTTGTCTCCCTGATTTTTGACATATTTGCGGAAGATTGATTGTCTAAAACGTACAAGAATAAGTTATTTTTAAAGGAAGTTATGGAAGCTGCCTTACGAATAGAAGTGGGTAGGGAATTCCAGAAGGAGGTATATAGGATATTGTAGAGTTGTCCTTTTATATTGTGTTGTTATGATTATTATTACAGGTAATTCCATATAGATTATTACTTTAAAGTACACTAGATATCTTACATTATATACAATATTAAATCTGTTATATAGTACATTGGAATATAATAAACATTGGATATAGAATATAAATATGCACTTAATGTTATGGAATATTTTAAAATTAACCATTAATCAAAGATTGATAACAGACCTTTTATTATTATAAACATTTTTGACATGCTGTCTTCAGCGTTTTTTACATCTCAAACAATACTTTTAAATTTGGTTAATAGTTATTAAGATTAAACATAGAGAACATATTCTTGATTTCTTTGAAAAATTTCATAATAGAAGGTTCGTTATTATTCTTTTTTTGTTTATTTTGGTTTACAAACGTTTTTTCAAACCATTTTGTATCTGATTTTGGTTGAGCTGGGTATTCAGTAGGCTTCGCTTTGTAAATAACTCGGTCGGAGGGGTTTAACCTTGGCCTCTGTTTACACTGTTGAATTTGTAAATTTCTTATCAGTTTGGGACATTTTTCATGTTCCCACACACAATGACACACATGTTCCCTCACAAACCCGGTGAGGAACAGATCTACTTCAGGGAACTAGCAACCCTGCCCACGCGAGCTCTCGAACCCTCCACTTACATACCCGGGAGGATTCCTGTCCTTACCTCATTTCCTTCAATCCAATATAAATCCTTACCTATCCTGTTAACCCACCCATTTCTCCCTGGGATATTTTAGGGAGACCAGTTGGTCCAAGGTAACGGGGCTTCTAACACCGGGCTAATCACCCGTAAAAATGATGCAAAATACAAAAATAAAAAATTACGAAATGACAAAAAAAAAAAAAAAAGGCTTAAACCTTTGGCTTAACTTCGTGTTTTGGAGAGTAACTATGAAAAGTTATTTTCAGAGATATCAGTTCATTTTTAATTTTCACAAAATCTTCATTATTTCGTACATTAAATATGGTTTCATTTCCAGCATACTTGATATTAACGTTAGTTGATTTAGTTTTTAAATAGTCCAAAATGTGTTTGTGGTCTTCAAATGTAGTATTAGCTACCACTGGAGGAAATTTAATTTTTGAAACATTGTTTGTTTATTGTTTATTTCGTTTAACGTCACTTTATGCTGCTATGGCTAATCGGACGGTGGGAGTCCTAAATTTTGCCTATCCAGGTATAATTAGGATAGGGATCTTTAACGAGTACCTGACATCGCACAGGCTCGGGACCCCCATTTTACGTCCCTTCCGAAGGACGGCATAGCTAAGGATTTTTTACTCCCTTTAAAAAATCCTAAGGTCATCTGCCAGGCTGCGAACCCGCGATCTTGGGTTTAGTAGGTTGCTATGCTAACCACTACACCACAGGTGACCCCATTTTCGAAACATTATTTTCACTTATATATTCTTCTTCGTCTTCCTCGTCCGAGAATATAGAGTACGCCTTTTTGATAGGTAAATTATAGATAGTGTACTCACCTCTTTTGTGTTTAGGAGCGGCAGTATCTTCTTTTGATTTTGAAGTGCTTGGAATAGCGTCCTCCAAATTTGCTATATTCCCGATGGGGCATTCGTTTTGTGACTAAGTTCAATGATATTAAAATTTACTTCGATTTAAACACCGAAAAAGAATTCTAAAATATTAACTACTGTTTTAAAGTTTGAAAACGATTTACTTACGATGTAGCGCACTAGGTTATAATACGTCTGTATACAGCGAGAGCTATAGCATATAACAATATTAGTTAATTTGTTTAAGTAATTAATGAATAATTAATTAAAAGTATAATTTTAGTTAATTTAGAAAGATATAATATATAATTTTTTTTTTTATTTAGTCGAAATGTAAACTTTTTTGGAATACTGGTATCCAAGCAAGGGGAACTGAGGTTCCCCTAGTGCGTATACTGGTAACCTAGCAAGGGGAACTGAGGTTCCCCTGTTAGATGTACTGATAACCTGGCAAGGGGAACTGAGGTTCCCATTGAAGTTTACTGGTATCCAGGCACGGGGAACTGAGGTTCCCCTAGTACGTATACTGGTAACCTGGCAAGGGCAACTGAGGTTCCCCTGTTAGATGTACTGATAACCTGGCAAGGGGAACTGAGGTTCCCATTGAAGTTTACTGGTATCCTGGCACGGGGATCTGAGGTACCCATTTTAATTTCTTCGATTATAAAAGTGTGAATGGAAATTTCGACTATTTTTTAACTGTTTCCGTTAGAAAACTACTCAATCTATAAGAATCAACAGATCACAGTTCTGAGAAACAAAGAATAACTAATAGAAAATGGTTGTAAACATACCTGACTAGCCAAGCCAACGATGTCTATCAGCCAAACTGGACTTCGCCACAAATATCGTCGAATAGCTAAGCTCATCGCGTTCCGCCCACCTTGCAGGGCTGCCAACGTGAAGAAAAGGGTTTGTTTAAAAGGACAACACTGTTTGCGAGACCCCCATCTAGCTGGTTACTTTATGAATATTGAACAAAGTTGATGGGTACTGTTGTTCCCATTGCCAGGATAAGGGTTAAGGGTTATGCCATCTCTTTGTAAAGTGTTCAGTACATCTGCTAAGCAAGCATCGTGGTCCTCGCCACGATAGCTCCCAAACCAGAATAACATCAATATGGTTCATTGTATTTTTCTTGCTTTCAAGCAGATTAGAAATTTTCTCCTGATACTGTTCGGGGACCGAACCTATCCCAAATGAGATCCGTAGGAATCTGAATTTCCCAAAAGGGTTAAGAAAGGTGAGAATCGTGAGATCACTGGATTCTTTCTTCAGTTCCACTAGCCAGAAACTGTTGTTGGTATCCGGTTTGGAAAAATACATAGCCCCTGCTAGCAATCCTAATTCGTAATCTACCTTGGGTAAGTGGTGTACATTACGGTTCAGTTCTGAGAGGTCAACAAAGACACGTACATCTCCTGAATATTTTGGCACAACCACGATTGATGAATGGTTTACTTGTTGACCCTTTTTATGACACCCCGCTGAACGATGCGATCCAACTCCTCTTTGGCTGCACCTCTAAGAAGAATCGAAATTCGCTTTGGAACTGTAATTTCATATGTTTGCCTACAGTTATAATTATATTTTATATTTACATTTGATTACCACATTTGATACCAATCCACTGAATAATTCAGGAAACCTAGCGAACCACTGGGCTAAAGATGATCCCACCCCTATCTCAATGATCCTTTTGAATATTTTCAGTTTTTCAATAGCTGGTTTTACTTAAAGCAGGACCTTAAGACTATCAACATAACGTATGTCTTCAAAGATTTTAATATTTTTACAGCGGATTTCAGCTGTCTGTGTACCGGAAACATCTAGGCTCTTTTGACCAGTGGCCCAGAGTTTAATGTTCGGAGGGTCAATCTTCAGCAGTGAGTCTATGTACTTAGCTGGAAAGACAGTGACATCTGCCCCTGAATCTATTTTGCATATGACCTTCATGCCATTCACAGATAGTACAATGTTCCACTTCTTGTCTTCTGAAAGCGTGTTATAGTGGATATCTCCAACAAAGTAATCCGCATTACAATCGCTGTCAGCCTCACACCCTGGCCAAACCTGTCTCACATATTTGTCTCTTGATTTATTAGGCTGTTGACGATCTTCTGGTGATTTTAGACGGATGGATCTGCACTGTATGTGGCCTCTTAAGTTACATTTGGTACATTTAATGCCCTTTGCTGGACATCTTACCATGGGGTGATAGGTAATTTCTCCACAACTTGGCCTGATTTCTCTGCCACTCTTTTGAGTGGGTTGGCGCCTATAAATTTTTTCTACAGATGGGCTCGGTTTGTTATCTAACATTACTTTTTGTTTTGTTTTTTAGGTCCTCGTGTTGCCTAGCCACTGTTTTGGCCTTTTCTAAGGTCAATTCATAATCTTGGACCAACTTTTTGCTTAAAGAACGGTATTTTACTCAAACAAGGATTTGTTCACCAATTAATTCTTCCCGCGAGGACTCATAGTCACAATTTTCTGAAAGGATGTAAAGGTCAGTCACAAATTCCTTAATTCTTTTGTTTCCACACTGTAATCTGCTGTTAAATTTGGCCCATCCATACATAACATCAACCTTTGGGGAGAAATGGTCTTTAAATTTTAGGCAAACGGAATTGTAGTCGGGCTTTTGGGTTTGTGTGAGGCTGAACGGAGAAAAACATCTTCGGACAATCCACTTGTACTCGTATTACAGAGACGTTTGATTACTTTTCTTTATTCTAAAAACGATTATCCCATCCACTTAGTATCATATTCTGCAATCTTTTTCTTGAGATTGATATTTCAATTGGCTGGTTTAATATTTATTGCGCAGTGGAACCATGGTATTAAGCTTTATCTGCCATATCTAGCAAGAATAGGCTGGTTACGTTAAGAGTAATTCATCCTTTCTGCCCAAGTTGGAGCACTGGAGGACTTGACCTCCAATAAACAACATACACAAAAGTCATTTCTCTTAATTTTGACGTATTTACTTTCCAGACAGAAACAACAACACATACACCTTAGTAGGATAGTAGCTTGCACACCCCTCACTTAAAATGATACATACAGAAAGATTCAACTATTCAGACCTAACAAATTATTTTGTTTCTTTACCTTAAAAGAAATACAAAGCTTGTATAAGGAATTGTTGAAAAGTTGAATGCAGAATAAGTGTTTGCATATTCTGTATAAATTGTGAAAAAAACTTATTAATAAATTAAATTATATAAATATTTTGTCTGACTGACAATTAATAAGTGGGTTTTCAGTTCATCTGCAACATTATCATCACAAACACCAATTTTATTCAATATAATAGCAGTTAATATGTATTTGTACTTGAAATTTCAAGTTTATCATATTCTTGTTTTAGGAGACGGGAAAAAATGGTGTGGCTGTGCCATGGAACGGCCGTGTGTTGTACATGAATACGTTTATGTAACGGGTTATGCATATATTTTAAATAAAATATTTGTATTTATGTATTTAGGATAAAAGCAAGGAAACAAATAATTATTGTGTTACAATATAACTTTATTAATTATAGGTCTGTGATACGAAAAGTACGACACAAATACGACAGGTATTGCCTAACGTTGTTGGAGAAGTTTCAATATTAGACAAATTAAACTCGCTGAGCATGAAGTCGAGCAATGAGCGGTTTTGTGAGACATCAACGTTGAAGTCTGCAACTATCATAACAGGTATAGTAAGATAAGGCTCGTAATCGGTATAATCTTAGCGATATTTTGGGAATACTGTAACAACGATCGTAACATAAAGAGTACAATCCAGCACATCTAAACCCTCTGATAATCCAAATCTCTGTGAACGCGAACAAAATATATCAAGTGATGACTCTGATCCAGATTACAAATGTAGCCTTTGAGAACCTCAACCATTTAATCATAAATAACAAAGTGACTTAGTGAACTTACCGAAAGAATCTTCAGAATTTTTTTGATATCTTTAAAAGAAACAAATTTGCTAAATCCTGAAACCAACATTACTTTTTATCGTACCCGAGAAAAGAATCTGTTACCGTATTTTTCTCAAGAGAAGGACTTAAGGTTTGGGCACACAGAGATCGGTCTGTAGCGGCGGTCTGCGATCTGCGACCGAAGCGGACAGGTGGTCTGGTTGTAATACACAATATTGAATCATCCCCGTCAAACAGCACGCGGTCTACCCTCGCGGTCCAGTCTTCGTCGTGGCGACAAGCGATCCAGTAGTACAAAATTACAAATTCAACCCTGACCGCCTCACCACCTGCGATTAAAAAATGACCGACACACATCGAATTGTTGATTGAAAATGTTCGAAAAAGTGCTTGTATAATAGTGCCGACGAGCATTACAAAAATGTTTTGATGAAGGCGGAAGCAAGGAATGCGATAGCAATAGAATTAAATTCAACAAGTTAATACCATTTTTTAAATTAATAAATCATTCATTTTTTAAAAGGCATTACTCCCCATTATTCATTTTATATTCATTCATTTCGACATGTTTCAGAGCTCAATTGCTCCATCTTCAGGTTCTACAATAATTTATGTTATATTTACAATTCTATACTATTTTACTACTACATTTAACAATATTTGAAATTTTACCTTACAACTGTGATATCCTCACATAGTCACATTAATTCACACTGACACCACTGGGCAACGTTCAATCATTGTTTTGTTTATTTATCACTAACATTCTGGCCTTTTAATTTGGTTCTTATTACCCATTCCATTTTCATTCTATTAGCTGTATTGTTACTATTATTCACATTTTTATTATTTTTAATTACTAATGATTTTTATTCCTATATAAACTATTTATATTTTCAATGTATCTATTAATTTTGCATAGCTTGGACCTATTTTATGTGTATCTGTTTTGTAGTTTACAGCCTGGTATATTGTTTTATTTATATAAAATGCTTTCGTCATTTTTATATTTTTTGTTTTATTTTCATGATTTAATATCGTTGTATTTTCGAGGTCAAATTCATTTTGAATTTGTTTGTATGTTCCCACAGTGCAGTCTTTGTTCTTGTTGTGCAGTATTTGTTCTTTTACAGACATATCTATGCTGGTTCACTCTTTTAATTAAATTCTGACCACATGTTCATGAGCTACGCGGCTACATATAAAACCTTTCGGCCAAGGACTCAAGTCATGTTAAAATTAAAATCATGCATTTCCTCGAAACCTTTTCGCGACATTCGGAAATATTTGAAAAACATATCTTCATGTGACTCTAGTTCGATGCATAAGCGGTGATATTCCCCTAGTCGTTTTCTCTTCTTATTAATTTCATGTACCCAGCATCGTCTTTTCCTCTTTTGGTTTTGCATGCATATAGCAGAAGGAGAATTACTTCGTCTGAGCTCATACTTAATATAAAAAACGCCAACACGGACCACGCCACGAGAGGAAAGAGACCAGACCGGACCGCTCACCAGAATGTTTGAGCTCCCTATGTGACGTCCCTATATCGCAGACCGCTGCGACAGCCACTGGATCGCTGACCGCCGCGACAGACCGCTTTCTGTGTGCCCAAGCCTTTAGTCTTTTGTAAAAATGTTGGTGGTATTTTGCAACAGATGGGTTTAATAAACTATAAGCAAAGGGATTGGTGTATTTTTATGGACAGCATCGAAAGAAGTTTAAAGAGTGGTTTGCTCCATAGCAGTAACAAGCACTATTGTATATTCGACGACTTTGAAAGAAGAATACACAAATATTTTATGCAAAGAGATCTACCTAAAGTCGAGATCGTATACTGTTGGAAAGGGCTTCTTAAGAACAATCAATTGGTAATGATAAAAAACCATAATACCGAGTCAAGCAGTGCAGGGAACGTAAAAGTTCTTGATCAGCATTATTTTATACTTATTACCGCTATTAATGCACAAAGCTTGGTTGCGCACACAGAAGACACTTCTACCGATACAATCATCAACCGATCTGATTATTTGGCAATCAGCGAAACTCCATGGTTGGAAAATTCCATGCCAGTGAATGTGCCTGGCTTTGATTTGAACCATATTATAAAACTGCTAAGAACAGATAAATTGCAACTACATAATTGGTACATGATATGCAATTTTTACATGACATGATATGCAATTTTTACAAAGTCTAATATGTTTTCGATATTTTTCAAATATATATTCGCCACAAATATTTCAAATACAATCTGGATTAAGCACACAACACCGCCTGGACGGATGCATTTCGAAAACAACAACAATTTGTTGTGTGTGCAACAATTTTACTGTCAAACAAAATTTAAAATCAAAGTAAAAATACTAAATAAAGTTGGTAAGCTATAACACAAAAACAAAAGCTGTTAGAGAAACATTGTTGACATATTTAAAAAATATGTATCAAATTGAGTTAGAAAAAAAAAAATAGTCACAGGAAACAATCAATTTATTATTTTTTGTTGACCAGTGTAATCGATAGATTTTGAAGACAGCTGACGATTAAAACTAAAACGAAGATCGTAGCTTCTCCGAGTCAAAAGTTTTACTAACTGCAAATCTCGGTAAACAGCAAAATAACTTCAAAATTGCGGGACTTCCCCCTCCACCGCGCGCGATGCTTCTCTGTTCTCGCTCATCGTAATGAATTCTTTGATCCTTTAGCTATCCTGTGGTTTAACTTAATTTTGGATGTAGAGGATAGATTAGAAACTACAACGCCAAACTATATTCCCCGATTTTGCTATCATTAGGTTTTTTAGAATGCCCCCAAATGGTAGCAAATGTAGAGACGTAGTCATGTCAAAAGTGTAGAAAGATCTTTAAAAAATGATAAAAGGTACAGCATCAAAAAGATACAACAAATAATGTTTGAATATTTTAATTCTCAAGTGTTAATTGCAATAACCATTGAATTTAGAACTTTAAATACACTAATGAATTTTGCTTTACAGATAGAACCTTGGAAAACAATGATATAATTGAAAAGCCTTGATACAGTATAGCAGTTGTGAATTATAATTTGTTTGAGCAGCTGCACAGTGCTTCGAATATAGAGTGAGGGTGGACCAAATTCGCAAACCTTCAAAATCTTATAGTAAATTACAAGCTGAAAAAAAAATTTCCTGTGAACATGGGTCCGCAAATGCACCTATAAAAAGTTATGGCAAGATAATAGTAAAAAAGCTTTTTTTTTTTTTTCCTATGGTAGCAAAATGAAATAATTGGTGCAAGTTTTTAATACTAGCGTAAATGTTGCGTTTCGAGATACATCAGGATGTGTTCGAGTTAATGAAGAAGATAAGTAGTAAATGTTTTTGTTTTTTTTTATGATTTTTTTTTTTGGAATTAAAGTAAAACGCTTATTTGTTCTATTTTTTTATTTCAGCAGTAGGCACCTACCCAGATCAGCCCATACTATTTTATATTATTGCTTATTGATATTGCTCATCATCAGATGGACGGTTTTCAATTTTCGTCTCCTTTGGGGTAGGTAGCCCCGCAAATGAAACACATATGCATGGTTGTTCCAGATAAAATGTTGGTATTATTTTTATAGCTTTTATTAATACTACCATCCAGCATTGTGAACATTTCAAAACAACCGTGTAAATTTGATTGCTTTCAAATTTAATTTCAAAGGTTTGGAGGTGGCAAATTTTATTTTTCACTGCCTTTTTCTCGTCACACATTAGATGCAGTTTCTTTTTTGAAAATTAATTTTATGGGTTAGCAATATATGATTGAAGATGAACGCAGATTTACCTTCAAGCAACATTTCCATTCCTCACTTCGATCAATTTCAGAGCCACCATAGCTATTAAACAAAATATTTATCAGTGATTGATGCATTTTTAAACATTTGTTTATAATGGTTATGACCGAAACTGTTATCGAATCCACATTTCCATTTAAGTTTGAACTCATTACCCTTCTCCAAACTTGCAATTTTTAATATGCTCTTTACTGTTAGTTGCAGGATTTCTTGTAAATTGATACAAGCGCTAACCTTACCAGCGATAATATTATTAGAAAGTAGGGAATTTTTCGTAAAAGTTAATGAATAGAAGCAAATAAAGCAGTCCTTATGCAAACCATTCCGTATTTTCTAAATCCATAAATCCATGCATAAAGCTTGAGCTTGAAAAGGAATTATCAATTTCGTTTTTCAACCAAAGATTGCCCAGACATCTCTGCAGCAAAACGTAATTCAAAAGATGAAGTTTTCAGAATAAGATCCTTTACTCGCTTTTTTTTTTTTTTTTCCCCTGGTTTTATTGAAAGATTCTTCGAAAAGGATTTCCGTTCTTCCGCGTGTTCGGCTTGGGCCTGGTTTGACTGCACTTATTTCGGGAATAGTTGGCAATTCAAAGTTCCTGCTAAAGCCAAGAGGCATATTCCTGACGAAATATACCACAACTCCTGTCGACCTCATTCAGTTTTTAATGGGATTTGAAGCGAAATAACCGACTAATTGTTGATATTTCTATTTCCAATTGGTGGTTAGACTCTTCCACGTCCTTAAACGAATGTAGTTTATAAGTGACTGAAAGTTATTTAATGTGGTTTTTCGTGGGAAAAAATATTTCAGCAAACTGGCCATTGGCCTAATTTTTGCTTTCTCAACAAAAAAAAAAAATAAATAAATAAATAAAACAGTTCCGGCGCAGTTAAAGTTTATTGAAAATCAAAGCCTATATACCCAAAATATGCAAAAACTACATAAGGATATTTGAGGATTTTTTTAAAAGCCTCTTCAAAGTTTGAATAATTTTCAAACTGGCTAACGAAACTTTATTCGCATGAAATGAATATAATAAGTGCTCAGCTTACCAATTAAGTAGTATATTTTAAAATAGATACCTTGACCTGTATATTGCATCGATGAAAATGGTTATTTTTTATCCAATGAGATGTGAATAGAACAAAATATAATTTGCGATATAAATCGCAAAACGAAAATACTCCTGAAGTTTTTCGATTGTATTGACTTAAACGAATGTGTAAACAATGAGATAATCATACTAAGCAGTTGTCTAAGGTGTATTTAAGAATATCAAAAGGTAAACAGCTCGATAAAATATTTTTCTATTTTATTATATCAGCTTATTATTTAAGGTTAGTAATTATTTAAAATAACAGGAATAAAATTTGCATTTTTTTAATCCATTGAAAAATAATAGCACAATTGGTTATTTTTTAATGCTAATGAGTAGTAAGATTTAAATGTTAATTTTAGCCAAATAAGAGTTGCTACAATTAAATTGAGTGATGCAATGTTAAAGTACATCTAGATTGCTTTAAAGCATACCACAAATAAAAAATTTAAATTGAGATTTTTGTGTGAAAATTTTATTTTTTATTACTTTGAAGGATTTTATGCTTCAAACAATTGCAATAAAAGTTTTCATGAAACAGTATTAATCTAGCATTTATCAATAGGTAACCAACCATACCTATCTCTAAAAAAAAAAATTATATATTCTACAGGCCAATGTTGCGTGAGTGCAACATTTTGCACCGCCATTGTGGCAGAAAAAAAAATGTTTATTTTGAATTTTTCTATAAATTAAACTACCTTTTTTTTTTTTTTTTTTTTTTTTTTTTTTTTTTTTTTTTTTTTTTTTTTTCACTTTTATTTTTTGAATCCACACCTGTCAAAAAAAGAAAATTGACAATCAGCGGATGTGCTGAAATGATGATATTAACATAATTGGCATGTTAGGCATGAGGAGAGATAGTACCCAGTGGCACACCTTCCTTGTCTTTGGTTTACTTCTATAAAAGTAAGTCTCTCATCCAGTTTCTTTTCAGTCTCCTCCTGGTATTCTCCGGCATGAGAGGTGTGGCCATACTATCGATGAATTTTTTTGGGTGCCCCTTTAATTTTTCATGGAACAGTCGGTAGTGGGTCCGTATGTATTCAATAACTGTTGGTATTTGTAAGTCGGTGTGTATAGTTGTATTGTTAACGTACCATGGTGCTTGTGTTATTAGTCTTAATGTCTTGGATTGAAAAGTTTGTAATCTTTTTATGTGTGTCTGTTTAGCAGATCCATAAATTTGTGATGCGTAGGTCCATAAAGGTTTTAGTAGATGTGTGTAGGTCATTAATTTTTGTCTTGTATGTAGTTTTGATTTTTTCCTGAAAAGTGAGTACATCAGTTTCAGTCTCATATTTAATGATGTCCGTTTCTTCTTAATATGTTGGCCCCATGTCATTCTCCTATCGAATGTAAGTCCTAAATATTGTATTTTGTCCGTTTGTGGAATTGGGATATTGTCAATGTAAACGGGAGGGCATGTTTCGTGTCTTAGAGTAAACGTAATGTGTTGGGACTTATGGTGATTTAGTCGTGTCTTCCAAAGTTTACACCAGTCTTGTATATCTTGTAGGTGGTGTTGCAAATTCAATGATGCCTGTATTGGATTTTGGTGTCTAGTAATTATAGCTGTGTCGTCTGCGTATGTGGCTGTAAGAGTCTCGGAACTTTGAGGAATGTCATGTGTGTATAGTATATATAATAGTGGTGCTAGTATCGATCCCTGAGGTACACCTGCCAGAATTGGGTGAATAGATGAAATCCCTGAACCATATCGAACAGAGAAAAATCTGTCAGAGAGGAAAGACTGAAGAATAAGATAATAGGTAGGTGGTAGAGTAGTCTTAAGCTTGAAGAGAAGCCCCTGGTGCCAGACTTTGTCAAACGCTTGAGTGACATCCAGAAACATTCCGGTTGCATATAATTTCTGTTCTAGTGCCGTCGAAATGTAGTCAGTCACTCTGTGTAACTGTTGAGTGTAATTTTCTAAATCCAAATTGATGGTCGGGAATTATTTTGTTGTCAGTTAGTATGTCTAACAATCTTGGATACAATAATTTTTCAAATAGTTTGGAACATGTAGTAAGTAAACTTATTGGTCTGTAAGACGAAGGGCTGCTTATGTCTTTGTCTGGTTTTTTGATCATGGTTATATGAGAATATTTCCACTGTATGGGGAATTTTGTTGTCCTAAGTATTGAATTGTAGATCGTCGTGAGGAACACTAGAGCCTTTCGAGGCATTCGCCGGAGCACCTCAGCATTAATTAAGTCATGTCCAGGGGATTTTCTTCTTGGTAATTGCCTTATTTGTTCTGCAACTTGTGAAGGTTTGAAGGAAGGCGGTGGTGGAGTGAGTTGTAAAGGTGTATCTAATGTGTTTTGTACTAAAGTGTCGTGTTCCAATATTGTGAAGTCAGTATGTGGTTTAAAAACAGAAGAGAGATAGATAGCGAAAAGTTCAGATTTTTCCTCGTCCGACACAGCCCAAGAACCATCCTCATTTCGAAGTGGAGCTGACACCTCACGATGTTTTAGGAGATTTCTTGTATGCCTCCACAAATTTCCATCGTCAGCCGAAAGTTTGTTCATGTAATTTTCATAATTTGTGTTTTTAAATTTGTTAATTTGCCTTTTGAGCTCATTGTTTAGTTGGTTAAACGTTCTTCTGTCCGATGGAAGTCTGTTAGTCTGCCATATTTTACGGGCCCTTCTCTTTGCTCGGATTAACTCCCTAATGTACATTGGATAATTAGGTAAGTTCTCTGGTTTTGAAGGCTTGGGTACAGACGAGAACCATGCGGCATCTTGCATATTTTGAGTAAATTTTTCCACTGCTTCTTCTAGTTCTTCTTGGTTTTTGATCGAGACTGGAACAGAGAGATTGGTGTTCAAATAATTTCTGAACGAATCCCAGTCCATATAACCTCTTATTAGTGTGGGTCTTTTTTGTGCTTCAGATGGCTCTTCGAAGAGAACCATATGTACAAGAGAATGGTCAGAGCAAAGATCAGGGCTAGTATTGATGGTATGTCGTACGGTTCTTAGTCCTTTAGTGATGAAAAAGTCTAGTAAGTCAGGAGTTTTCCGTCTAGAGGTAGGCCAATAAGTCGGTGAATTTGGGGTTATAGTGTCTAAGGAAAGTTCGTGGAGGGCATGTGAAAGATTTCTGCCTCTTGGAGTACACAACCTCGAGCCCCAAGCTTGATGCTTAGCATTATAATCGCCGCCTGCGATGAAGCATCTTCCTAACCGCTTGAAGAAATCCGAAAACATAGAAGATGTCAGGGTGTACCTAGGGGGACAGTAAATCGCAGCGAATGTGATTGTATGATGTTTGGTATATAATGTGATTCCTGTGGATTGAATATGTGGTGTAATGGGTAAGTCTATAGCGTTGTGTTTAAGATTAGTCCTGATAATTATAGCTGTACCTCCGTGTGCAGTTTTGTCAGGGTGGTCAGTTCTGTAAATAGTGTAGTCAGGAATGTAAATTTTTGATTGTGGTGTAAGGTGAGTTTCAGTTATCAGTGCTAAATCAATTCTTTTTCGTGTAAGTAAAAGTCTAGTTCAGTGCAGTGTTGTTTAAGTCCGTTAGCGTTCCATAGGATTATGGATAGGGAGCCAACTGTCAAGTTACTGCTGTGGGCCATAAACAGAACACAAGGCTTGTGTAGCTTGGGATAGCTGTTGAAGGAGACTGAAAAGAGGCTGGATTAAGTTATTTATTCCATGAATCATGGTATATAAATTATTATCAACTGGAGGTGTAGGCTGGTTAATACCCCTCCTCATACCTGTACAGGTTTGCTGGTGCTGATGGATGACGACCGGAGCTGGTTGAGGTAGTGGCATAGGTTGATTAGGTCCGGGAATCGTCTCTGGTTCCGAGCGGTGATGGCGCTGCCTTATTGGAGGGAACTCATGTATTCTCGGAGGTTCTTGAGTAGGCCTAGTAGTGTTGATTGAAGAACGCTGATTTCTCAAACTCCGTTGAGCCCTGAGGTCTCTCAGCGTCTGACACCCTCTGTAATTGGCTGGGTGTTGACCACCACAATTTGCACATGTTGCGGGAGTGTCTCTGGTTTTGATGCAGGAGCTGGTTTCGTGGAATTCACCACATCGCACGCATCTTGGTCGGTGATTACAGTACGTTTTAGTGTGCCCATATTGTTGACACCTAATGCATTGGGGAATGCTTCTCTTTTTGCGTGGTTCTTCTATTTTAATTCTTGTGTAATACATGTATTCTGTATTAAATATTTCTTGTCTAAATGTATTTTTTGTTATATCCACAAAGAACATAGGTAGTGGCTTTTTGAATCTTGAAATCACGTTGACTATGTTTGTGGCTTCATAACCTAATTCTTTTAATTCATCTTTGATTATGTTCAAAGGTGTTGCGTGGTGTAGGTTTTTTATGACGATTCTAGGGCATCTTTCCTGAGGAAGCTGAAAAGTATGAAAATCCGCTCCTTCTGATCGAAGGCACGTGTTAATTTTTCGGTATGTATCTGGTGTAGCTGGATACACAGTCACGCCTTTAGGTGTTGACTTAGTGTCGAATGTTTTGGGACCAGCTACCTTTTCTAAGAATGAGATGAGGGCAGGAAAGTTTTCAACCCCGTTTATAAAAATTGGTGGGATTCTGTCATTTTGAGCGGGCGTACTTGTATTTACTGAATCTAGGTTAGGATTTTGAGTGAGAGCCTGAAAACTATTGAAAGTTGGGATGGGGACTGTTTTATCTATACGTTTTGGTTTTCGTGGCTCACTATCTGCATCAATAGGTCTTTTTCGACTTACCACTAGTTGCCACGAGCCGTTACAATCCCCAGTATCACTGTTTATAGCCTCCATATCACTTGCCTGTTTTTCAAGAGACTCAGCCATTTCTGGCTAGAGGTGGGACAAAAATAACGTAATCTTTAAAATAACCTATTATTGACTCGGAACTGTTATCACCAATCACCTATTACCGAAAAAACCCTATTACCAGTGATCATATTTTAAAATATCTATAAATAAACCTAAATTTGTATTTTAGAATAACTTATTTTTATTATTTTAGAATAACTATATTAAAATATAGTTATATTTTACAATATTAGTCAAATTTATTAAATCTTCCATCGAAAACGATGGAGAAACAACAATAAATTGGGGTTGTTTGTGTAAGGTGTTAGGTTATAACAGATAGAAGAACCGATCGGTTAAGGTTATTCGACCAGTTACCGTTCTTAGATCGGTTCTCAATAACTGTTGTGAAACTTCTGTTATCTAATAACTCATATGGCTGTCCTATTATTGAAGAACCGATAGGTCACGTGATCTAATAACGCAAACAAGAACTGGTCGCAGATGGGTTATGACGCTCCTAGCGGCCGTGGTTCGAACTAAAACAAATTCGTGATCGTAGTACAATCATATCACAATAGATGGAGGTCGAAACTGTGAACAAAAATAAATGCATTGATTTTAATTTGTAAATAAATCTTCATGAGTTCCTTTTTTGTTTCATTGCGAATCGATAAAAAATCTCTTGGTTAAGAGAGGTTCTACTTTAATACAAAGTGCTGAAACTTTTAGATGAGCTTTGTAACACCAGATTTTATTTAAATTTTGCTTGGACTGAAATAGTTCCCCAATATTCAGGGTCTTAGTGTTTTCTAATCGAAATTTTAAAAAGTTGAAATGGCTAGTTAATATCAAATGCTTCTTCTTATGTTATATTACAAATAATAATGTAATGACAAATGAATGTCATTAAAATCTTATGATTATAATGGATAGTTAAAATCTTGCAATGATTATTAAATCATAAATATATTAGCTTGTTGTAAAATCTATTTAGACTTTTGTAATTTATAGTTATTCCACGGATATTTACACTTTTATTAGATTCCATCGAGACACTACCTTTTTACCTGTTTGTAAAATATAATACTGCTTTTTGAAGTATTTAGTCCTTTGATATATAGTTTTTTTATTTTTGTGAATGGTTTCTTTCATACCTCTTTTTAGTTATAATTTTTATAGTTGTATCCATTGGAATATTTGTAAATTGATTTGTTAATAAATAAACTGAATATTTTTAATTCATTTTGTTTTTGTTTTTTTCCTTTAAAAACTCTGATGTAAATTGATTGTATCTTTATGGTTATTAGAATTGTCCAATATTTTGGTGAAGTATTTATGAGAACAGTTAGTTCTTTTAAATAAAAACTCATTGTGATTGTACAATGATAATGTGGGGTGTTGATAAATTTGTACAAACTTTATTGTAATTTGTTTTGTTTTTTTATATAGTTTTAGTCCATACATTATCTCATTCTGTGATTTTTATAATTACCCTTTCTGTTCTGGAAACTTATAAAATGAAAAATACCTTTAGGTTTGTTCAATTATTGTGTCCTAATCTTTATCAGTTATTAGTTCAAACTACCTTTTGATCTACTAATCTTTCTCTTGTTATCTTTTTGCTGCCATTCCTTTCTTTACATACCCTATCAACAATTTCCTCAGGCATCCTCTTACTCTCTAATCTGCCCAGGAAAATTTAGTTTGACCTCTGTTTTGATACATTCTTTTTGAATGAGCTCCTGGTTTAAATACTCTTTAAATTATTTTTTTCCTCAATTAGGATTGATGACTTAATTCCAATAAAAGTGGTAATTAATTCATGAAACCCTAATTGTATTGATCCTTCTGTACCATCATGTGTACCTCAAGTGATTTTTTCCTCTCTCATATATTGTCTTATGATATTATTAGAAACATGATGGGCTCTTATTATGAAATAACTTCCACTCTGAGTACCCATCTCTAAAGATAGTAGCGTTTAAACTTTTTCTTCTCCACACCACAGTTTTGCAAATTTAAAGACAATTTATAGTGATGAGGAAAGATATAATCATCTTTTTTTTTTTTCTTTTTTTTTTTAAAGGAAACATTTTTATTCCACAGGAACGAGTTTAGGATTCCTACAGTCTTCATTTCTCTTAATATTATCAATGAAATATCTTAATTAATAGAGGATTCCTTTCCAGAAAGGATTAGTAGACCTCCATATCTCTAATCTTCAATGCCAAAAAATGTGCTCGAAGAGTTGAGGGACACAAACTCTTTCTTCTTTAGATTTATTTCCATGCCCTTTTCAGAATACTGCTTAGAGTTTCCTCAGCATGTATTCCAGATCACATTCCTCAGTGGCAATGAGTTGATAAACTCCTGCAATTTGTATTATGAATTAGATATCTTTCAAAATCTCCAAACCCATGTGTTAATATTTCTCTCCTATTTCTAGAAAGGTTGTTTAATAACCATGTTAAAGAGAGTAGGTGATTAGCAGCAACTTTGATTTAATCCTTTGGTAATGTGTAATGCTGAGGGGACATGATATCAAAACTTTTTTTTAAAATACTTTTGTATACAATTAGTAACGCTGCTATTTCAAAATTTAATTCCCAATTCTGCACCTTTATAAAGGCCTTGTATGCCTTATCTCAGACTATCACTTATCTCTGACAAACAGTGCTTTCCACACCTTATTTAAAGGACCTAAGTCAAAGCTTTCTAAAGGTGGATAAAGGCTAAATGTACCTCCTGGACCAGAAGTCTTGGAAGTCCACCAAATGCTTTTAAAAAAAATTGGGATATAGTAAAAACTTTACCTAAGATGGCCCAGCCTGCATCCTGCTTCTACCTCTGTTATTCTCTTCTTTATTTTATCTTACAGCCAATATTTTAATACACAATACATGCTTAGGTAACAGATTGATACAAGCTACTTGTAATTGTTGAGTCTTAATAATTGTTCAAATATGTTTTACTAACACCTATATGTATTTTTTTAAAATAAAATCTTGGCAGTACAATTAAATAAGGACAATGTTTTTTAAAGATTTATTTAGCTGAATTCGTTTGTATCATAGTTGGCCGATTTATTTTTAATTTGTTATATATTTTGACAACTTTTAATTGGCTTCTAAAAAGTTTTGTTAAAAAAAAATTGACACAATAATTTTGGTTGATTTTGTGCTATTTATCATTTGTAAGATTACTAAATAAACAAATTATTAACATTATTAGCAATGGCGAGGAGGATAAATTAATGAATTACCAGTCAAAATGTCTAAAAGTAAGTTTTTAATAGGTTAGAACCACTAGCGCCAGGTCGGTGATCGAAAACAGAACGATGGCTGGCAATAGGTTATTCTAATAACAGTTGAGAACTGTTGTAGAACTGGAGTGATTGTGATAACTGCAGTGATTCTAATAACTGGCGTTATTGTAAGAAACGAATTCAGCTAAATAAATCTTTAAAAAACATTGTCCTTATTTAATTGTACTGCCAAGATTTTATTTTAAAAAAACATATAGGTGTTAGTAAAACATATTTGAACAATTATAAAGACTCAACAATTACAAGTAGCTTGTATCAATCTGTTACCTAAGCATGTATTGTGTATTAAAATATTGGCTGTAAGATAAAATAAAGAAGAAAATAACAGAGGTAGAAGCAGGATTCAGGCTGGGCCATCTTAGGTCAAGTTTTTACTATATCCCAATTTTTTTTTAAAGCATTTGGTGGACTTCCAAGACTTCTGGTCCAGGAAGTACATTTAGCCTTTATCCACCTTTAGAAAGCTTTGACTTAGGTCCTTTAAATAAGGTGTGGAAAGCACTGTTTGTCAGAGATAAGTGATAGTCTGAGATAAGGCATACAAGGCCTTTATAAAGGTGCAGAATTGGGAATTAAATTTTGAAATAGCAGCGTTACTAATTGTATACAAAAGTATTTAAAAAAAAAAAAGTTTTGATATCATGTCCCCTCAGCATTACACATCACCAAAGGATTAAATCACCTACTCTCTTTAACATGGTTATTAAACAACCTTTCTAGAAATAGGAGAGAAATATTAACACATGGGTTTGGAGATTTTGAAAGATATCTAATTCATAATACAAATTGCAGGAGTTTATCAACTCATTGCCACTGAGGAATGTGATCTGGAATACATGCTGAGGAAACTCTAAGCAGTATTCTGAAAAGGGCATGGAAATAAATCTAAAGAAGAAAGAGTTTGTGTCCCTCAACTCTTCGAGCACATTTTTTAGCATTGAAGATTAGAGATATGGAGGTCTACTAATCCTTCCTGGAAAGGAATCCTCTATTAATTAAGATATTTCATTGATAATATTAAGAGAAAGGAAGACTGTAGGAATCCTAAACTCGTTCCTGTGGAATAAAAATGTTTCCTTTAAAAAAAAAAAATAAAAAAAAAAAAAAGATTATATCTTTCCTTATCACTATAAATTGTCTTTAAATTTGCTAAAATCTGTGGTGTGGAGAAGAAAAAGCTTAAACAATACTATCTTTAGAGATGGGTACTCAGAGTGGAAGTTATTTCATAATAAGAGCCCATCATGTTTCTAACAGTATCATAAGACAATATATGAGAGAGGAAAAAATCACTTGAGGTACACATGATGGTACAGAAGGATCAATACAATTAGGGTTTCATGAATTAATTGCCACTTTTATTGGAATTAAGTCATTAATCCTAATTGAGGAAAAAAATATTTTAAAGAGTATTTAAACCAGGAGCTCATTCAAAAAGGATGTATCAAAACAGAGGCCAAAGTAAATTTTCCTGGACAGATTAGAGAGTAAGAGGATGCCTAAGGAATTGTTGATAGGGTATGTAAAGAAAGGAATGGCAGCAAAAAAAAGATAACAAGAGAAAGATTAGTAGATCAAAAGGTAGTTTGAACTAATAACTGATAAAGATTAGGATACAATAATTGAACAAACCTGAAGGTATTTTTCATTTTATAAGTTTCCAGAACAGAAAGGGTAATTATAAAAATCACAGAATGAGATAATGTATGGACTAAAACTATATAAAAAACAAAACAAATTACAATAAAGTTTGTACAAATTTATCAACACCCCACATTATCATTGTACAATCACAATGAGTTTTTATTTAAAAGAACTAACTGTTCTCATAAATACTTGACCAAAATATTGGACAATTCTAATAACCATACAGATACAATCAATTTACATCAGAGTTTTTAAAGGAAAAAAACAAAAACAAAATGAATTAAAAATATTCAGTTTATTTATTAACAAATCTATTTACAAATATTACAATGGATATAACTATAAAAATTATAACTAAAAAGAGGTATGAAAGAAACCATTCACAAAAATAAAAAAAACTATATATCAAAGGACTAAATACTTCAAAAAACAGTATTATATTTTACAAACAGGTAAAAAGGTAGTGTCTCGATGGAATCTAATAAAAGTGTAAATATCCGTGGAATAACTATAAATTACAAAAGTCTAAATAGATTTTACAACAAGCTAATATGTTTATGATTTAATAATCATTGCAAGATTTTAACTATCCATTATAATCATAAGATTTTAATGACATTCATTTCTCATTACATTATTATTTGTAATATAACATAAGAAAAAGCATTTGATATTAACTAGCCATTTCAACTTTTTAAAATTTCGATTAGAAAACACTTAGACCCTGAATATTGGGGAACTATTTCAGTCCAAGCAAAATTTAAATAAAATCTGGTGTTACAAAGCTCATCTAAAAGTTTCAGCACTTTGTATTAAAGTAGAACCTCTCTTAACCAAGAGATTTTTTATCGATTTGCAATGAAACAAAAAAGGAACTCATGAAGATTTATTTACAAATTAAAATCAATGCATTTATTTTTGTTCACAGTTTCGACCTCCATCTATTGTGATATGATTGTACTAATACCAGTTTATTGAGAAAAAAATAACTGTTTAGCCCACCTCTATTTCTGGCTCTGGAGCCCACTCTGTTATAATTGTCTGGTTTCTAAACTAACAGTTACACTATTTGTTTACAAAGTAAAAGCATGAATTTCACTAATAAATAATACTTTTCAAGAGACAAAAAAGTTACACTTCACACAGTTAGGTTATCACCATATGATCAATTAAACTACCTTAAAATAATTCTTTGGAGAAAAATTAAAACTTTCAACTAATTCTAGCCTTGTGGCCCTAAATGAGTTAGGAATCTGATTCTAATTTGATTTGAGTTACATATACCCTTCTTCTGCCTATCTCTTTTTCTAGTAGTTTTGAAATATTCATATTTTGCTACCTAACACTTCTGCACATAAATCCTTCATCAAATGGAACTAGATTGTTTTTTTTTTTCAAATGTGACATAACCTCTTTATCCATCAAACCCTTCAATTTTATGAAACTATCATGGGTTGATTCTGGAGCAAAAATTCAAACTTGTTTTAAAATAGTAAATGAATAGTTAGTTATTGGTTTATATAAATTTATTGCTATTATTTATAGACATAGAAAAAATACAATATTAATAAACTTTGACACTGACGAATAATGCAAGGTAAAATACTGTTTCAATTTATAAAAAACTGAAATATAATGAAGTATATATACAAGGCCTTACATCTAATGGCTGATTTCGATTCAGAAAACTAAAATATTCACTTCCGCAGGTCCTAGTTATAAGTGAAAAATGAGGTACGAGCCCCTTGAAACAAAGTCATGTCACTCTATGAACCAAAATTCACTGATGTATTAATTTTATTGTTGACAAAAACTTACAGTGAGTCATTTCACTTCATATCACCACAGTAAATAGCAACTTACACGTGGCTTAATTGCCAATTGCAATAAAAAGTTCACCTCATATCTGTGCATAATCCCTCCTGTTAAATCAGTTTGTAGAGTAAGTCCTGGCTTATGAAATTCTTCAATATAAACGATAAATAACTCCAATAGATTTAAAGCAAAAATCTTAGCATATTGATCCATAGCTCTTATTAAGCACTAAAATATTGTTCTTTCTATATAAAACATAACTAAGATAGGGTGTTATTCACAGCATTAAAAAACAAATTAATGATAAAACTATAATCTTTATTCAAATGACGCACAGAATAACAAATTAATTTTCTGATTATATTACATTTATAACAGTATAGAACAATAGGAGGTATCTTCTACTAATCTCTTATTCCTAGCTTGAAAGCTGTATCGTTAATGGATATGATTTAATATTTACACACCTGGAAGAAAAAAACTTACCTCTATCTATAAGTTAGATGGTATTTCAAATTTCTTACATTCCATATTCATTATAGATTTTAACAGTAAATAACAATGTAAAAACTGTTCCTTTCATAAAAAACTAATAAAAAGTCTAATCGATTCTTCACATAATACAAAAAATATTTAAGATATAAATGAAAAATTGGAATACATTTACATAACAATTATACATCATATACATTTGACAAATCTTCAATAAATATATAACAATAAAAACACTCCTCATTTGTATAACATTAAAAAAAAAATTATCAGAGCAGATTTTACATGGTGATAGTATAAAAGTGAGCGTAACAAAAAAAAAAAAAAGAAAAAAAAATCCAAACAGATTTAGAGACTTGAATTCAAGTTAAAATAAGTATTGATCAGTTTTAAGTAACTGGAATTGCATCAGTTGCACTGGTTCTCCAAGAAGCCATCACTCGTAACCACTCCCACTGTGAATGGTCACCAGGAAGAGGTAATTCCTTGACCAACTTTGCTAGTATGTTAACACCCTCTTGGGATTCATTGCTACAATGTGCAACAATAAGGTTCTGAATTAGACCGGATATTCTTTTAGCCATTTCTGCTTGACTCAATCTGAAAACATGATTTCTATATTGATATGGTCAACTCCTATAGTATGGGAAACATTCTAGAAAATAAAACAGTTTAAAAACAAGCAAAACTACTGCTATATATCAAAATTGTGTCGTCTAGTTGCAAAACCGGCCATTTACAAAAACCAAAATTTTTCAAGAGAGCTGATTTTCTGTTACGTCACGCCAAAACGAAGTAGGAAGAAAATCTCTTCGGTTTTTAGTGGCACAAGGGTAGTGTGTTTGAAAGCACTTTTTGAAATGGAAGGGGCAAGTGGAGGGGATGAGTTACTCAATTTTTTATTTTGGATTTGGCCGCTTTTGCAATGAATTAGAACTAAAAATCACTAAATTCAATGAAATTTTTGGGTTTTTTGGGATGCAAATGAACAAAACTTTCTTCAATAAGTGAATATTATTTGAAAAAATTAAACTCTGAAATGTTGTGGTGTAACTCAAACATTAGACGGAAAAACTGGCAAGAATTATTTTTAAAGTAATAAGTTCCGAAAATGGACGGAGAGGAATGGAAGGCAGAAGTTGAAAAAGCCAGGGGCCGCTATATGTTGTCTGTTGTGCTAAAAGAAGAAGAAGAAGAAGAAGAATTTCCGAAAAACGTAATTTTGAAAAACATAAACATTCAGAAACATATACTCTTGTGGTATTATCGTCTTTAACAGGCTTACACATTTCTTTCTGATATTCTTCTTTATCCCTCGTATCTACTTCTCTGCTTCCTCCTTCTTGCGCAGCTGATGCTACGACGCACAGTGGGGCAAACTAAAGCAAAAAAGTGGCAGAAAGTCCTAAAACTACAATTTTCCTTTCAACGTGATGACTTAATTATCTGTTAGTTAAGGCTCTGCAGAACAAAATAATGTAATTCATCAAGCTGATAACGGTCATGTCTTGTACTGATAATCGGTAAAAGTGGACTAAGTTCAGTGGCATCAATGTCAGTGTCTGCATCAATTTGTTATTAACAGATCGTTTGTTTTTTTTACATACAGTATTAATACTTGTATATTTTTATGACATGGAATCATCATCTTCAGGTATATAATTTTGAAATATAGTAATATATTTGCCTTAATAATATAATAAAATAAGATTATTGATTTTAGTTTATATGTAGCAAAGGGTTTAGGTAACCTTCCAAACCCGTCCAAGCATATTATTTTCCACCATCTTCTAGTACATTATCTAAATATTATGATTTCGTTGAAAAATCTTGCCCCAATCTGCCCCACCGTCAGAAAAAATATTTCTTCTTTGTTATTGCATAGATGAAAAAATCAATTTATTTCCTATCCTATACACCTATACTACAAGCTTCCACTAAAAAAATGACAAGACCGCAGCAATGAGGACAAACAAGTTGTTAAAGAAACCAAGAGTCGAATCCATGGTACGTAACCATGGTACCCGATGTCACCGATTCTCGACAAGTTTCTTATTCATGGTACAGGAAGCTCATAACAAGGATTTCAAAAAATTTCGTGAACATCACGGAAGTATAGTCAAGAAAAATACAAACATCATATATTCATTAACTTTTTGTTGTGTTCAGACCCAATTCTAACAAGTAAACGAAAACTACCTAAGAAAAAATTTAAGTCACTACCGACAGAGGCTTCAAACTTTCTTTCTTTTTCTTTTGAAAATAGAAGAAGAAGAAGACAATGAAGATGATGAGGAAATGTTGTTGATAGAAAGTGTGTTACATATTTTAATGAAAAGTGTGAATTTTTTGATTTACTGTTTTTTAAGTTTTTCGTATTGTACACAAATAAAGTGAGTGATTTAGGTTTTTCAATGTTTCAATGTATGATATATAGCTTTAGGAACCAATGTTGATGATTATTTAAGATGTAAGTAAGAATATTTAGTTTATGCCAACAATTAGGGCTACTTGCCCCACTGTGCGACGTTGCGGTTAAAAATCAAACGATCTGTAGAAAACCTCCCCTTGAACTAGCACCTTATTATTTTGTTTGGTTATGAAAAATCTCAATGACTTTGAAGTGCCATAGTAGAGGGGGTTTGAGGAGGGCATTACTGGGACTCTTCCAATCAAGATATGTGTAGTCTCTTCCTGGCTTGAACACAGTTGCACTTTCCGAGAGAATGCCGTAAAACTCTGGAGACTGAACGAGAGTCTTGATTTTCTTTAACTTCTTCTCAATTTAGGTAAAAACCCGATCTGGAGGATTTTGTTTCTTCTCCATGTTGCATGGTCTCTTTGTCTTTTTTATTAGCTAGAACTTCTTCTACAAAATTCTCCATAAAAATCGAATGAAAAGTGCACGAAACGATAAAGGCATAAACGTTAACTACAGGAAAAGCAGGAGCAGACTGATATTTGCCTGATAAGAGGGCTTCTTGATCTGGAACAACAGCACGATCTAGCGGCTGTGGAAATGGCCGGTTTTGAAACTCACTCACGGAAGGATTTGGCAGGTTTTGCAGCACACTGAGTTTTTCAAACAGGTTTAACAAGGATTTCACGGGTTTTTGCGAGGTTTCTTGTTTCCAATAGATGGAAAATGTATCTTAGGACTCAGAAAACAGAAAAAACGTATTTCTCAAAATTAAGGAGTTGGCCGGTTTTGCAACTAGACGACACAATCACAACTTTTGGCTTTATAAAGGGTTGAATTTTTATTTCGGGGTCTATCTGGACCCTTATTTTTTTGCTGTTTAAGTTAGCTTTCTCAAATGGATTTAATTTTATATGTCAACCTTTGTGCAAATATATATTGTTTTTAATTTGACTGCTTTTAATGTCACTCATCCAATTAATTCTTTTAGGTTTCTTTTTCTTTATCATTAACTTATCTTGATTATTTGGCCCCATGAAACCTTCGCGAGGATTATTTTAATTAATAATCAATTATTCTAAAAATATTTATAATTTGTAAGGCAAGTAGGTCCTGACTAGTATCCCTTTAGATTAATGCTGACCAGGACACGACAGTACTGCAATATCTTCACTTATAAGGTGTCAATGTAGAGTTATAGATAAGTTTAACTTTTAAACCAAGAGCAATCAACTTAAGAAAAAAATATATACATTATTTTAAAAATAAAACAGAAATCATGTCTGCTATATACAAAAAAAAAAAAAAAAAAAAAAAAAAAAATCAGTCACAAGAAATAACTAGGAATATGCTTTTGTTTATAAAAAAAATAGACTTATGTAAGGGTTTAAGAGAAAGGAAAAGTTATTAAAGCTGCAAATGGAAAAAAAATACAATAATTTTGGTTCATTACTCACACCATCAGTTAATAATATGTGCTCTAATCATGCTGCTCTTCTTCTAAGTTAAAATTATTATGTCATCCCAGAATTATCAGGAAAGAATAACAATAAAAACTATTAAAAAGCACTCCTGAAGTAGATTTAAGTTAGCTTATTACACAGGATCAGAGCATAGCTAAGCAGTAATGATCTAAGCGAAAAATTGCTTTATCCTGGTATACCGATAAACAGATCACATATTTGAATCCAACTCACAGTGCTTCAGAATCCTAATTTAGCTGACCAAAATCATTGCCACTCTTATCTGCACATACAATCTCACGTTTTCTTTAGGATTTTCAATGCAGAATATGGTAGAGTAGTAAAAATTTAGCCAGGATTAATTACAATGCAGTAAAGTAAGGGTTTATAAAAAAAAAAAAATTCTAGGAACATAGAATTTATTTTTGAAATATTATGAAAAGTTGTATGGTATGAAAAATTATAGTAAATTAGTATTATTTATGAAGCAGAATAAACACTAAATGACCTACTTATATGATAAATTAATTTTTAAGAATGAAATATTATTAGCCCAGTCAATGAATGTTTCTTGCCGCAAAAAATTAGGGGAAAGCTGAATTTTTGCAGGGTGTTAGTACATAAAGTATACAAAACTTATAGATAATATGATTAGCTTTAAAATAATGTGTCTCATAATGCTAAATGTTAAAACTATGGCTTCATAGAGAGCGGTGAAAGTAGTGGACACAGTGCCATCGGTCCTAGCAGGGCCATGCTGAGGTGCACCACTACATATACTGTTGTTCATGATCTTGAATAGCCATTCATTAGAAATGGAGCAATAATGTTATAACATTCAATTTAAGATTTTACTACTAAAGTATAAAGTATATTTTTACTACTAAAAAGTAAAAATTAGTTATAGTTCACTTGTATAACTGATGTAGTGACAGGGAAATTAACTTCGAACCTTGAAATCAAACCTTGAAATAAAAAGGTCTGACAGCTAAAGTTGTAATTGTCGAAAAAAACTCTTCCTTAAGATAGTTTCGGGTTTGCGGGAGAGGGGGGGGGATGAAAGAGTTGAAAATCGTATTTTCTTAGCTATTTGATCAAATAACTCAGAAACCATTACTTTTAGAAAATTTTATGTTCCATACATTAAAAAGTAAATTAAAGTTTCAACAAATTTTGTTTTATTTCTTTTTTTCTCAGATTATAATTTAGAGCAGTAGGGGTAGGGGTGGAATTTGAAGAGATTGGCTAACTTGTTGTAAGTTGCAGTTCTCTACAAAAACATAAGTACTCTTTTGGCTATAACTCCGAAATTATTTGTTTGAATCGAAAATAATTTTTTTGTCTAAAAGATGGTTAAATTCACTATCAGGCCTTATATATGAAAATCTGATCAAGTCCCATAAAACACCCATGCCAGCACGCTGTGAACCGTTTACTGATGTGAAATTCACTTTTTTTTTTTTTTTTTTTTTTTTTGGCACAGCAGACCCATGGCAGCCCACTGTACATATTAAAATCATCATATTTTACCAAAACATAAACAGGGTTATTTGGCAGGGTTATTTCACAGGATTTTATCAAACTTTAATATAAAAGAGCTTTCATTCACAATTTCTGAATTAACTATCTCAAAGTGAAAATAAATGAACAGTTTTATAAATAATTAATGCCAAAATCAAGGCAATGGCAACTGTCAACAGTTTACTCACCTATCGATGGGTTTAACGACTTTGAGAAGTTTAATTTTTTTACAAAGATCTGTCAACTGTGGTTGTAATCTCTCCAAATGAAAGCCAATTGATAAGTCCTGGGCAGCTACCATTTTTTCTACCTCTCTTACAACTCCAAGATACTCAAGAATAACTCCACCAGCTGAATCCCAATTGAAAATTTCTTTATATCTATTATTTCTACTCAATTCTTTCAGCAGAGTCTCTAAGTATTCATACTTCTCTGAAAATTATATCATAGATTATTAAAAATATTTCTTTTGTATTGTAATTAATTAAATATAATATTAAATCTATACTATTATACAAAAGAACAAGCCATTTATCGTCCGATTAGCCATAGCAGCATAAAGTGACGTTAAACGAAATAAACAAACAAACAAGCCATTTATCATTTGTGGTCACTAACAGCCAAAACTATTGAATCAATCTATCCCAAATTTCGATCACATCATTTTAAAGTCCCAGGAAGGTTCAACAATAACAAAATTTACTGATTTCCATTAATTTGTTTTAAAAAAAGTGATTATAAGTGGACAACAGTGAAGTTTAAAATTTGATTGATATGTGGCGATCGCCATTATACATTGAGAGGTTACAATGGTGCAGTGTTATATAGAACTTAACATTGATAATAAAATTTAGTTATTTTCAATCAAAAAGTGATCCCAATGAAGTTTAAAAATCGACTGGAATGTGGCTACTGCCATTCTCCAACATAGTTTGTATTGGTAGAACTATTGAACAAATCTTAACTACATTATCATAGTTCTAAGAAGGCTTAGCAATAATAATAAATGTGGCAGAAACAAGATTTGTCACACTGTCATATACTTTTCAGGTTAGAAATTAAATCTAACTAGATGAAATCAAGAAAATTATTTCTGCCAAATAAACATTATTACTAAATCAAAATGTCGATCCTTTGCTTGTTGATATTGTGTATAAAAATATGATTCATACGCATTTTATGGTAAGCACTAATAATGCAGTATATTATCCGCATAAGATTTTTGAGGGTCTTTCTCTGTCATCTGGATTACCAATTCATACATTAAAATTAAAAATTGGATGTTCAATAATGCTTTTAGGTTAAAAATTACTGCTATGCGTGAAAATATAATTGAAGAAATGGTGCTCAATTACATACTTCAATTTAGGATTTTTATCGATAAAAAACTAAAACTTCAGTTATTAGTTCAAATTATTTAAGTTCTTTACTTACGAGAGCTGGGCAACGTCAGATGCCAGTGCATTATATTAAATGAATATGAACATATTTAAGTATGTATTAGTTCCTTTTTAAGTATTTAAAATAATATATAATATGTTTTCAATAGTAATAAATTTTTAAAAAATAAAACTTATAAAGCGCTTTTTTATTGATATTTAGTTTTGATAAGGTTATCTACTAAATGTTTTGTAGTGGAACGATATATATTTCAGTTGTATTGTTGTATTTTAAGTATGGTTTTAAGAAATTGTTAATGTCAATGGAGGTAAGCATGATGGTATAAAAGCTAAATACACAGGAAAAACTGGATGATCCTTAATCAAAAATTAAAAGAATGCTATTAATTAAATCAAAGAGCATACAATAATAAGACCCAGAAGTCCAACTTTGTTACCCAGTTAAGTAGAAATAAGCATAAATTCAACAAAGACTCAGGAGTGAAACTAATACAAGTAAAAAATAGCCTAAAATTAAATATTTATAATCATTAGAAATAATAAGATCATTCAAAACTAATCAAGATTTTTTTTTTTAAATGACCAGATAAATATTTCCAATAGACCCATTTTAAATTTGTTTCCGATAGGAACAGGAAAACCAATCAGTCATAAGGAAAACCAAAAGAACCCCCCACTCTACCTGACCATTTCCCTGTCTATGCATTTTTAACCACCAACAGGTACTGATATCTTTCAGAAGGCAAACGGTCTTCCTTAAATGAGTGCCAATATACTTGATTTCTTGTCTTACATTTTTAAAAACTTTAATATATATAATCTATGTAACAAAGAGCTCATGTTTTAAAAATTGTTGTATGTTTTAGAACTGATTATGAATGTTTAACAATCAAAAATAGTTTTAAAATAATATGATTTAAATAGAAGTGACAATCATTTGTCAATCAAAATTAAACTGTTCTATGTTGATGAAAATATAAAAATATTTCAAATAAACTATCCTTTGTTTAATAACTATTATTGATTTACATGAGTGTACTTGTGATGAAGAGGTGTTCATACCTCTTCATCACAAGTACACTTTTTTGTGTGTTAAGTAACATAATTAGACCAAAAATACAAAGGTTGTTTAAAAACATCTATCCAAACTATGAGCCATTTTCAAGCATTATTACCTTATTTACTTAGACTACATATAAAATAAAAATAAATAAATAAAAAACAATTTGGTTTAATTTGAAAATTGTTGATGAATACGTGTGATTGTATTACCATTCACGATTGCTTTGGATGATATGTGCTCCATAATAACTGTGTGACTATCATTCCACTGCTCAGACTTGATAAGAAATTTAGCAGCTTCATCGTAACTAAAAAAAAAAAAAAATGTCCATTTTTTTTTTTTACAATGTAGTAAAATTTAGCATCTCTATCATGAATAGAAAAAAAAATATGTCCTTTAATTTTTTTTTTTTTTTTTTAATATAGCAAATTAAAGAAAAAGAAACAAGGAATAAAATTTAAAAAAATAAAGAAAAAAAAAATAGCTCCTTTCAAAAATAAAATTATCTTCCATAAATTTAGATACAGTTCCATATAAACATAAGATATTTCCAACAATGATTTTTATATCATATAACTCTTGCTAATATCAGACTCCTTCCTTATTTTCTAAATATTACATCACATTGAATCTTAATTTTGAAGTATTTTATATACAATTTGTAAAGTAATGAAGAATAAAAATAGAGGCCATGGTGGCTGAGTAAGCTGGAGGCAGCACAAAGGCAAGTTCAAGTCAGAAGTTAAGCTGGTTCTGAATCAGGCCTAGGAAGGTTGTCTTTTATTTAATGGGAAATGCACATACAGTGGACCCTCGTTATAACGCGGGTAAGGGGGAAATGAAACCTCCCGCGGTATAACAAGGGCAGAAGTATGAATTATTGGGGGTCAAAAAATAATGAAAATGCTCTCTGATATAAACTCGGGCAACAACTAAAGGAATAATACACAGTTTTTAAAAAGAAAGTGAAGGGGATTCTGTGAACCAAGAAGTCAGGAATAGAGACAACGTACGTCATCTAGGTAGGTTACCGGAAAAATATTCAATCGACATTGTCTAAGCAACACATTTCGGCTTATTTCCAGGACGATACAAGCGATGTACCCACTCTTTCCTAAAGTTGTTTTTAAAATTCTAATAAAAATCAAACTTTAAAAAGTTCTAATATTGAAACAGAAACAATGAAACTTGGTTAGACAATCTTAATTCATTCTAAACGTCCGATTTAGTTTTACTTCCTACATTAACAACCAGTTATAATTTTTTTTCTTTACAAATTCCATTTAATGTTCAGTAAAATTAGGAATGTGTTAAAAAAAATAAATAAAAATAATGAATTGTTTTTAAGTTTTCTATTGTTGGCTTTAAAACCATAATACGATGTAATATAATTTTTTATTAATTTTAATTGAATCCGGATCGGGACCGGAGCTTGACCCGCGTTATATCCGAATCCGCGGTATAACGAGCCGCGTTATATTGAGGGTCTACTGTATAAGTAAAAATAATTATTCATTATTTTTTAAAAGCATCAGTTATTTTTACTAATTCTTTACGACCACTGATCATTTCATTAATATCTAACCTAAAGTGTTCATTTTTATGAAATACGGTTAGTATTAAAATAGTGGTTTTGCAAGTAAAACATGTATGCATACAGTAGAACTTCACTAATCTGACCCCTAAGGGACCAAGGAGTAGGGCGGGATGGCCAAAATGTCGGATTAACTGGAGATAACAACAATGAATGTTTTTCATGGTTAAAAGCATATTATAATTATATCAAAAGTTAAATATTAACGTTTTAATAAAGTAAAGTTGGCATAACATACATTATGCACATCAATAGACTAACATTTTTGCATATAAATGTTTTAGCCAGTTATTTACGTATAGAAGCATAGGCCATAAAAACACTGTATTGTGTTTGGTTTATAGCAAATAAATTCATTTTTAAAATTGTTCATAATGAAGTATGCTCTAAATGCCATTGTTAAGGACTGTAAAACAAAAAAGAAAATAATACAATTTCTGCCATTTTTTGAGAATTACGAAAATTTGAAAGCCTGTATCTTAGTCCCTCTTTAAGCTACAGAGCTTATTTTCTGCTCAAATTGTATTAAATTTAGTCTAGTCTAATTTTAAATATAACAAGCTTTTCTTTAGAACCAATCATGCAGCAGATATTTTGGAGAAGCATTGAAAATTTTGAATTATTTGACACTATCAATTAGCAAGTAGTGACGCTTTTAAGATCTAACACCTGAATTTTTGTACTCAAGCACAACACTAACAACGAATCAAAAAATCATAACTACAGATGATCTAAAATTTCATTGGACTATTAGGAATTCAGCAAAAATATTGTTCCCAATCCTTCCGACTCCACGATTAGCCAGAGATTCGGATTAGTAAGGTTCTACTGTTTTTTAGTTGAGCTTTAAATATTCTTGACAAATTACATTAAAAAGAAAAATTATTTCCCTAGTCAGGGAAGTGAATTGTTTACATTAGAGGTAGAATAAGCTATCTTTTGCCAGAAAGGAGCTACATTTGATTTAAGAAAGACCAGGAATAGGAATAAACTAGTAAAAGAACAATATAAAATTTTTATTACTGACCTTTCCAGGAAAACAGCTTTTTGTGCCTTCGCCTCATAAACCCACCCTAATGGGATGTTTAATTTTTCAAGCAGAAATTGTTCCTCTTCGGAGAGTTCATTTATAGTGATGTGCCTGCTTATCATGTCTTTGACAACATTTTTTCGTCTTGAAAAATATTTAATGTAAATAAATTAATTATAAAAAAAAAATTGAAATTGAAATTAATTAATGTACTTAAGCAACATGAATACTATCAAATATAACAAATGTAAATATATGCATAAATTTGATCAGAAAACAATAGACATGCACAAGTGGTTTTCATTAACATTTTTCCTTGTTCATTTAATTTTAACTCCTTTGTGTTTTGATCCCAATTTAACCTGATAATACGATCCTGTTTCCTTCGATCTCTCTTCCGATACTCTTATCATCTTCGCCAGGACACAATTGAAAAGTATAATATATTAATATAAAATTATTTTTATTTGAAATTAAATAATTTTTCCTTAAATGTTGGTGTCTTTTTTACTCTAAAATTGAAAAATAAATTTTGTATATCAAAAACAAAATCATAGTATTTACAATGGTGTATGAATATGACAGTCACTAACTGTATATTTTCCTGATATACTTTATTTTATAATGCTTTAAAAATTACATTGATTTTTATTTATATTCGTTATTTGATTTACATTTTCTTGAATCCATTCAGAAAGTACTTTCATTTCTTGAAAAGCTACCAAAAATCCATTCCACAATCTCATTATAACTAAGTAGGTTTCTCCAATCTATCTGTTAACTAATACAATAAAAATGATAATACGCTAAAAATGATTTAGTGATAGGCTTGAAATTATTTCAAGTTGAAAGGATCTAGTTGCTAAAAAACTAAACGAGCAGAGATATCCTTTAATAGTTGAAGAATTTCTTCTTGGAGAAAATTTTAACTTATGAGTGCCTGCATTATTACTTCTTAACATTTCAAATCACTCTCCCATTAATAAACAAATAACACTGTGAATTTCCTATTATAGCTTTTTTCAGGTATGAATTATTTTCGGAATAATTCGATCACAATATTTCTTCCATTAAATAGGCAAATAAATATCAGAATATCAGTTTTGACCTCCACCATTTAAGTTTTAAGCCATTTAAAACTTAAATGGTGGAGGTCAAAACTGATATTCCGATATTTATTTGCCTATTTAATGGAAGAAATATTGTAATCAAATTATTCTAAAAATAATTCATACCTTAAATTACAAGAAATAGTAATCCGTAAATCAACGATGTAATCCGTAATTGAACGTTTCAACATATAAGAATTACATTGTAATCGTAATTCATGAAGTAATTGCATTATAACATGTAATGTAATCCCGGCACGGGATTACAATTACATTTTGCCCAACTTTGCTCTGAACTACTTGGGAAACATATACCTCAATGCAAAGGAAACAAGAAATTAACTTGCCTTCTTCCAAAAATCACAATGTGAGGGAAATAGAATTACGAATGACGTGATTTGACACAAACTTACAAATCTTACAAATTAGGAAATTGGTTGAAAAAATTATGAAATTGGTTGAAAAAATTATGAATTTGGCTGAAAAAAGCTATATATAAAATATAAATTTAATAACCTATAAAAAAAAAACTGACTGAGAATAACAATAGATCATGGATATGTCTATCTACAATCTACTTCTGATAAGGAAACTGTCGTCAATTTTTTTATCCAAACAGTACAAACAGAGTTGGAGCATGTCAATAAAGTCCCAACATAAACAATGTAGTAAAACATGACTTTTTTCATTTAAATCATTTAAACCAATATATCTCCCAAACGGTAGGTCCTAGTGACAAATTTTATATAACAAAAAATATTCTTCAAGATGGTACAAAAGAATCCGATCCGATTATTAAGGAAACACTTCATATGGCGGGAGATCACAGTGCTTCTCAGGTGGTTACTAATCCCAAAATAACACCTGTTGGCCCTCATTATTTGCTGGCTAATTGAATTTTATAACTTTTGGAAATGTTTTATTTTTCCTTTTGAATTTACGTTTTAACCAGTTAAAAAGATTAATCATTCAAACTAAATTATCTGGAAAATAAGTTATGTTTCATCTTCTCTAAGTTGCAGTTTCCAGAACAATAATTATAATTATAGTAGTTGTTTTACTCTCTGATTTAGGCTCACATTAATTCAACTCAGTATTAGATATGTTATATCCAATAAAAAACACCTAGATTAAGTTGAATTATTCTATTAATATTTAAATAAAATATAATAATTTACATATGTATTACCTAGAAGGATCAGGAACATGAAGTAGCACAAATATTGCCCAGTACCATAGGCCTTCAGCTTCGAGTTGGGCTGCAAAACTACTATGAACAAGGCAAGCTGCCTCTTCACTAACATGAGAATAGCCTAACGATGACAAGACTCTCATAAGAAACCAACTAAAAAACATACAATGGTTCGAAAAAAACAAAACATTAAAATTATGATAAGGAAGATTCATAAGGGAAAGAAATCATCTTATCTGTTTCTTTTTTTTATTTTGTTGAAAACTTGACACTGAAGATCAAGGTTTTTTAGACATCAACATCTATTTTGTAAAGAGGAAGAATATTGAGCTTTCTTTAGTGGAGTTGAAACAAAATAAAAAGTAAATTTACAAACAGATCATTACTGGATTGAACTCTAGAAATCAAAGGTATTTTTTAAATTTTAATTTCCAGATAGGACTGGTGAGAAAAATTAATGATTTTCTAAACTAAATAATCTTTTGACAGTGGAAGGGGTGAGGGTATGCGAGAGACAGGTAAAACAGATTATATTGCTCATATCACGCCACACCATGCTATTTTTTAGAAAAATAAAACAAAACATGATATAATTGTTATTTTTTTCAGTCCAATTTGAGTTTGAATTGAGATTGCTGATTGATTTTCATTTTAATACCAATAATAACTTTAAATATTTCAATCATACTTGAAATATGTTTTGATTCATGTGTTCCTGTGATTAAACCAGATATGACATTTCAGTTTAAGATAATTCACTTTCCAATTAAATTTTCATTAGTAATCACGTTCAATGAAGCTCAGTGCCAATCATTAAAATTTGTGAGTTTAAATCTATACATAGATTGCTTCTAAAAAGGATGATGACATGTGTTATATGCCAGCAGTACACAATCGCCAAGGCGCTCGTCAACGAGGCCACCCGAGCTGAGCGACAGTGTACTGTGTACACGAGTGATGTAAGTACATACTCGCCAAGTGGCTCATGGACGGGGATCAAGTGTGGACGAGCTTTGCAGGGGTGGGGTTGTACTTTCGTCTTGTTGGTCTTTCATAAATATCCTCTAAATGAAGCCAAGAAGGACTAGCTGACAGTAGAAATTTACGAAGAAACAGTTAAATTTAAGGAACAAGGAAACACAATTAAATTGTTTTAATTTATTGTGAGGACATTTCAGCTTACAGTGTAAGCCTTAATCAGTGCTAAAAGAAAAAAACAAAAACAAACCTTGTAATATTTTTCATAATCAAATTTTTTATTGTTTTGTCTTAATTTTCTTTTATTTTCACAGTTTTTTTCTTATTATTTAATTATGTATATATATATATATATATATATATATATATATATATATATATATATATATATATTTTTTTTTTTTTTTCTTGTGCAATTTTTTTTGTCATATTATTTGTCTTCTAGTCCTCATGAAGGCTTACACTGTAAGAATAAACTTTGGCACAGTAAATTAAAACAATTTAATTGTGCTTCCTTGACTGCACATCTAAACTGCCTCGTAATGAAAGTTATATTAAACATACTCCCTTTTTCTCTCATAAAGTGGAGTACAAGTCAGTTATCTAGTAAGCAACTATTATCAAGGCTGTCAAGACATAAAATTACGGGCTATTAAATTTTTTTGGCAATAGTAAAATTAACAACTTTCATGAATGTTATATGATGTGACGCTTATGGCTTATTTTTAAAATATTGTAAATTGAAATTGTTTTGGTAGTAGGTTTTTAAATAGTATTGATAATAAACATCAAATTTATCAATTCAAAAAAAGCAATATTATTCTTTTTAAAAAGGCATTGAAGGACATTTGTGAAATTAAAGATAACTGATAATGTGTAAACAACCTCTAAAAGGGACTCCAGCTAATGTGAGTCAAATGTTAAAGGTATTTATGTCAAATGATAGATATACACTATGTATTGAATTAATGTACATAACAAACAAAACGAAATTAACAAGAAATACTAACCTCATGCTATAGTCTAAGCTATCAGTAGTATATGTAGCAGGATTGAACATTGGTTCTAAAGGATGATACTTTGATGAAAAGAGCTTAAGGAGATGAAACCTGACATCAAAAATTGAATTTTCTAAGTCAACATGATCACTAAGATTAATGTTGCAATAAGGTGGATAAGGTGCTTTAGCATAATATCCTGAATTGTTGCCATTTGGAAAAGCTTTTTCATACAGAAGAAGAGCATCTGTAAGAGATCCAATGAAAGGGGTCATGTACCTGGAAATAAAATTTTAAATCAAATTAACAAAATAAACTTTGACTAAAAATGGTATATCATTTTATCACTAGGCACCTCTAATTTCAGGAATTGTAATTTCAATAAAATGTTTACAGAAATTACACAGATATATTCATTATTTACTAGATATAGAAGGTCTTGTCAGTAAATTTGTAAACTGACAAGATGTATAGAGATAAATTCATAATAATGGGTTACTGATACAAGGAAAATCATACATGATGTTTTAACAGGCTTGAGGCAGTGATTTCCTGTATTCCTATGCTATTATAATAACTTAGAACGTTTCTTAAAGAAATGAAAGATGCATCAAAAAGTAAACACAGGGGTGTTTAAAAAATACATTACTTTCAAAACTATACTAATAATAATACCATACTAAACTTTTAAATAGGGGTTTTAACATGGATAACAGTAGGAAAAAAGTAACAACTTGTGTTATTACAACCCAGTAAGCATCACACAATCAGATAAGAAGGTGAACATGAGGATAGCATGTTGCATTAACTTTTTACAGAGAGAGGTAGTCACCTCGTTAGATAAAGTTACAATGTGGGTAAAAGATAATTATGACGTTAGTGATATAATGATGTTTAGAGTTAGTGTTCATACATATATTTTGCAAACATGTTTTGTGATAATGAATTTACTTTATAAATTTAACTGTTTATGAAAAAATTACGTTGAATCGTGTTCCTTAGATTTTATTAGTACATACACCTGATAAATACATATAAATTTTATGAAGTTTTTATTATTTTCAAGAGATTATGTATGTTTTTTTTTCTTCTAAATTAGTTTTAAGCATACTTTATTTTTTATAACAGTTATTTGAGTTACAAAAGAATAAAAATTCAAAAAAATTACAATTTTTGTTTGTTTTTCTTTCTTTAAATTCAGTAGTTTGCCATTTTAGGAACTGGCACCCCTCTCACCCCCTCTGTCTTATTATCAAGATTGTACTATATTTTAGATAAAAAGGTGGATGATAGATAAGAATTCTATAAGCCATCATGTCCGAAGTTAGAAACAAGAAGGGGAAAGCTAAAGCTTATGATGATTAATACATAATAAATCAAGTTACCATAAATGAAGAGCAAAAGCCCTCAACCAGTCTAAGTCACAGCAGGTATTGATTTGTCTATCCGAGGCATTGTGGACCGGGATTCCAGCAACTACCATCATAGCCTTGATCCTAGCAGTATTAATATGCTGATCTGATTCTGTTTCTCGCCACTGCAATAATTGCTGTTGGACTCTTGCTCTCACTCCGGGTCCGCTGCTGCACTGTGACAAAAGCAATGACAATCGGAAATCACCTGAAATTAAAGTTAATGTTTACTGTTAAATTCTATGATTTATATTATTGTTATTATTATGATTATAAACCTATTAAATAATTACTGAAAACTCATTTATACAATATAAATCAATCATAAAAAACAAAAAAACCATGGACTGTTAATTGTTACAGGAAGCTCATTGATTATCATGGCATTTTTCAGAAATCTGGCCAAAAATGACAATTTTATTTAATCACATTATATTATTACAAACTCTAATTTTAGAGCATAGTTATCATCAAAAAGAATAACAAATGTGTTTTGATAAAAAAAAAAAGTTTTAAGAATTATTTGTAATTGGCTTCTGTAAGAGAAATCTCTTTGTGGAAGCCAACTACAAGTTAATTCACACAGACATGCTTTGACCTGTCGCTTCTCTACAGCTGAATCATAGATTTTCCCAGAAGCCATCTATTAATATTAGCACTGATATATTTTGAGTTTAATCATAGCTGCACAAAACTGGCAAGTAAACAAAGGATGAGATAACTCGTTAGTTGACGTCCTAGAAAAGAACGCAATCTACGAGTTATCTCGTAGTTGGCAGTTAACATGTTAATTAAGCCTAAGGCTGAATTCACAGAGGAGTGACTAGCATAGTTACTAAAAAAAAAATGAAAGAGTTGCTCAATCTTTGCTTGACTCCTTAATCATACAGCAGAAAACTCATTGCCAACTGATGTTACTTTAAGATGCATAGATTCTTCAGAAGTAAATTTCTATCAAGGACTACCAAGCTACAATTATATAAAACGCTATTTAGATGAGTACTAACATAGGGTTCGGAGTGATTGGCAGTCTCTCGATCGGACGAACGAAAACTACAGGCTTTTGAATGAAGAATTCTGCAGCGTATTTATGAACCTAAGAGAGTTGGACATGCATACCTCAGAAGAACTAATCAAGTAGTATATAACCTCCAAGGAGAGCTGGACATAGTGAGACACATCAGACTAGGAAGACTGAGGAGGGCCGGCCAATGTTGCTTTTATGTCTGAGAATGAGATCCCTAAAAGATTAATAAATAAGGATAAACACAAGACCAGAAGTAGAGGAAGACCCCATCTAAGATGGATGGGCAGCATAGTAGAGGATGCTAGGAGGATCCTGGGAGTCGAGGATTAGAGGAGAGCTGCCCAATGATGAACAGACTGATGGAAGTTATTGAAGGATGCCAGAGACCTGTAATGGTCTGTTGAGCGAATGGAAGAATTCATTTCTTGCCACCACCCTCTCAGTCTGGAAAACCCTGTGTTGCTGAGACGGCAAGGAAGGAATAGTTTCATTACAAATTAGACAAATGTTGCTAACAGGTAACCTGCCTTAGGATTACCTGAAAAAGGACTCTTGGACAAAACATCATGAGTAAAGGTTGGGTTTCGATGGTTGTGAGCGACAATGCCATTAGAAACAACAAAGCAGAATTGGGATCATCAAAGATACCATCGTGCATTCTCAATGAAGATGAATGAACAAACAAAGAATAAAAGAACAAATGGTTTAGGTTTATAAAGTTAATATAAGGCACGAAAATAAAGGACTGTTATCTATTTTATAATAAGGTAAATTTATTTAAAGTTGACAAGTGTAGCTATTTTTAAAAGTGTGTGTATGGTCATGTCCTTTTTTCTCTTCTAGTTGGAACCCTTAACATAATAATTGTAATAGTTTAATCTCTTAAAACACTCTTCAGCAATGAGAGAAATACCATGGTAATTACAGACTTAAATACCAAATGGCAGCTTGGCATTCCTGTCTTTTTTCTTCTTCAAACAAAATAATTCAAACATAGAGGCCAAATTACCATCGGTCAATAAAACATCACATAAAACAATAAAACTGACTTAAAATCTTATACCAATGATATTTGCAGAATCAATCATGTATTTATGAAAATCTAACACATTCAAATAAGAAAAATAAACTTATAACCAGTCTATAATGGTTTCATAAAGTTTTAAGTAACTTCTGATAAAAAAACAAATGGGTTTGAAAAAAGTAAGAAAAATTTCGGTAAAAATGTAATTACATGCAATATAAACATACCTATACTCTGAGCTGCCTGACATGCCTCAGGTACTTGATTTCCAGTGAGGTAAGTGTAAACTTTATTGACTGAGGAATCATTATTTTCTAAATTTTCAACTCGTTTAATGTCTTCAGAAACATTTGATGAAACGGCATTTTTTAACCAATCAGATAATGCCAGTTTTCTTTGCATTAAGCATAAATGACTATTTGGTTCAGCTATAAAAAAATAATAGAGGTTAAGATGATAAATTCAGTATAAATCAACATTCAAAATAATTTATATAATTGTTGAATTGTAATTGTTGAAAAATACAGCTATGTTCAAAAATAAAGATGCTAAGGTTTAGCAGTAGTGATTTAAAAAAAAAAAAAGATTAAACATCCTGATCTGAACTGATTACCTTTTTCTAGTCAAGTACTTAAAATCCCACCTGATACATCTCACTTGGTGGTTGGGATCAAAAGATAATTCAGGAACAATTTTAGCATTCCATACAAGACTGTGTATTTTTTTTTTTTTTTAATTCAGATTTTTGAGCTATATCTCTTTTGAAATACAAGTATGATATACATAAAAAAACAATATGGATTGCATTATATTAAAAAAAAAAATTCCTTACAAAGATTAATATTACAATGTAGTTAAATTATACATTAAAAATAAATAAATTAAACATAAATAACAAAATTATGATATAAAGGATTTGGTAACAATCATTTAATTATTACGAAGGTCACTATGAATAATATTTCTTTCCAATCATTCATAAGATACATAACAACTTCAGGCAACAGTTAAATGAACATATGCAGATAATGAGTGACCGATTAACAAAAACGAACCATACCAAATATTGGTAGACTCTTACAAAGCAGAAGCCTAGTTCTACTCTTTTATATGCATAATAAGCAATGCTAATATGAACAAATTCATTCTGAGTGCAGTCATATGTCCATAAGGCTGATAGTGTGTACTGAAAAAGTGAAGTTGCTATAGGTTTCCACTCTGTTTCTTAAAACACAGTATGCATTACAGCTGACACATATATGTTATTAAATTGGATGCTCACTGGCTGATGATAGGTTATTAAGAGATAAATTACAGCCCTTAAAGATAGCAGATACACTGGGACCAATCATCTTCTAAATGATAAACTCACTGTTTGTTACCTGACATGGATTGACTATAAACATGGGGAGATCAATCATGATTTTGCCCAATTGTTGGGAAAAATCATGTCATCAATTGTTAACTGGACATTTTTAAATCAATTTAATTAATTTATTTTTAAATTTCGTTTAAAAAAAATAAATCTGACCTTCATCAAATCAGAAGAGAACCACCATGTCCTACTTACATCAATTTAGATGAAACAATAGAACATGCATTTTTCTGTGCTCTAGATGTATTAAACAAAAGGGGGAAAGCAGGTCTCAGGGACAAGAGGTGGTTACAGACAACCTGAAAATGACTGGGGAAGGATAGCTGCAATGCCATTGCAAATAACAGAGCTTGTGTTGGCAAGAAGGTCAAGAACATGGTAGAAACCCCCCTTGAAAAGGGAAGCAAGAAACACAGGGTATAGTCCAGTCAATAAAGAATTATAGAGTTTGTTTTGTTTTTTTCACAACATTATTTCAGAAACAGTACAGAATATGAAATATGTGTATATAATAAAAGTTGTAGAGAATTTAATCAACATTAATTTAGTAAATAGTCATGTTTTGCATACCGTTTTTGTGATATAAGCGCAAAACCAAAAAAAAAGGGACCTTTCACCCCCCCCCCCCCCCATCCTGTTCCCAGGGCCAAAACTCCAGGACTTTTAGTATGTTTACTTTTTAACTACCCTGAACATATTTCTAAAGAAAAACCTTGTATTACAGGAAATGCAATCTACACCCTATTTCAGGCCTTCATTGACAGGACTAGTACAGGCAGTGGCAATCAGTAGAAAAGAGATGTAGGTAGCCACATAGCCACATCCTCCCCCCTCTAAGAGTAATGTTACATAGTAGTTCTGCAAAGTGTTGATGAAGAATAGGAAGCTGGTGTTTTAGTGAGCAGGAATCTCACACTTCACAGTTTCCTCTCCATACTTATGTTATAATAAAGGTAATTACTATACTAAAACTATTTTTTTTGAGGATTTTTTTTTAGTACAGTAAATTTATTGTAATCCCAAATAATGAGACAGTAACAAAGTGTTTTTTTTTTTTTCACCATTGCCTAAAACTCTTAAATTTTTTTTTTAGAATTGGTAGCTAGATTGAAAACCAGTTGTTTTTTTATTAATGGTAAAAAGTACTAGAAGTAACCTAAGTGAAAGACATAGGATCAGTAAATTTAAGGCATAGATAGAAGATTCAATACAACTAAACTTGATCTAAGTCATTAAATCCATATTAATTATTTATAAATAATAGATACCATTGATCGACAAATATCCCCAGAGAGCCTGGCAAAGTCCCCAGATACTAGCATGAAGTACTTCAGTATTGCCAGTTGAAGAACCTTCTAAAAGCTTTTGGGAAATTGAATGGTGATCATGGAGACCAGCGAATCCAATGTTAGGAGTGACAAATGGTGAGCCATCATCATTTTGTACAAAGGTACTATGCTTCAATGCACACTCCAAGTGAGCCTCAGCAGTTATCTGGAATGTAATAAAACTTATATAATTTAATTTTTTTTAGTAGTCTCTATATTAAATCACTTCACACTTGAGATAGGCTCTGATAACAAAACCCTCAGTTAACGAATATCCAAAAAAAAAAGAAAAAAAAAGGGGGGGGGGGAAGATAATTGAAGTAACACAAATATCTATTTAAAACAAAATAATACTTATTACTTATGAAATAATAACATAAATAAGTAGCATTATAGCATGTGTAAATCAAAAAAGTTTAAAAATCACTTAAAAGGAAAAAAATCACTATATATTTTTCATATGTTTCGACAATCTGTCTGCTGCCGCACAATCTCTATATTGTCTGAAAAAAACTAATGATGTTACATCAGTTCAGCCAATAATGAAGCACCTTCTCCAACCCAGCAAACCCTTCTTTATTAGAAACTAGCATCCCCAGTTGGCTTTGCCCGATCTTATAAGTAAAGAACATAGATAGGTTTAACTAATAATAGAAGTTTTATTTTTAACAATAAAAATTTTATCACGCAGTTGAGAATTATTTTCTTACAATATTACTATATATTTTCACTCAAAGCTGTCATTTTGAACCCGGTATTATTGCAATGATTAGTTGGTTGAAATTTGCTTAAAAGCATTATTGGATATTCAATCATTAATTCTAATCTATGAGTTGGTAATTTAGATGGACAGAGACTTTTTAGGAAGAAACTGTGGCGGATAATGGACTGCATTATCAGTGCTTACAACCCTATCAATAGAGATATTCTCTATGTCACAATTTACTTTTTCAATATTAATGTTATTAATATTCTCTACTATAGTATTTGTATGTAAAATTACTGCTCTTTTACACAACCAATGGTATGATTTATTAAATAAATCTGAAACATCAAAATGAATTTGAAATCATTAAAATTTTACTCTTCTTAAAACCTTCATCAAAAACCAAGGTTAGATCACCCATTTTTTACACAAAATATCAAAAAATAAGAAATCGATATTTTGATAAGGCAATAATGTTTAGTGCGGCAAAAATAATTTTATTGATTTCATTTGGTTGGATTTTAATTTCTATCTAACAATAAAAGTTAGTGACAGAGTGACAAACTTCTGCCAATTAACAATGTGAATTTAAATCATTATTTTAGTAAACTATACTATTTAAAATCTTCCTAGAACTATGAAGATTCTGTAGTTAAAATTTGGTACAGATGGGTTTAATAATTTTACCATTGCAAACTCTGTAGCAGAATGCCGCTAACCACATATTGTTCCATTATTAAACATACCTAGGATCCACACGTCACACTAAATAATATTAATTTTTTTTTTATAACAATTTACAGTCAGTCCCAAAAGTATTTGTACACCTCCATTTTTCAAAAAAGAAACACATAATTGTGAATAAGGTCTGTAAAAAAAAAAAAAAAATCACTACTATTTCAACAAATAACAGTTTTAATTATGAACATATTTTCAAATTTTTTAGGAACAATAACAAGTGAAAAACAACAATAAACTGACATGGGTATGTTGTTCCATTCTTCTTGAAGCACTCTCTTGAGTGATTCCACGTTTCGAATATCATAAGTAGAAATTCTTTTTTTCAAATGTTCCCACAGATGTTCGATGGGATTAACATCTGGAGACTGGGGGAGGAGTTTGCATCCACTTTGGAGTGTTGTACAGTATCCACATCTTTGTTTTCCAGGCAGTGTGTTTTGGGTCATTGTCTTGTTGAAAGACAAAATTATTTCTAATCCCCATCTTTTCCGCATTTACACACAAATTACGTTTTAAAATGTCCACATAACGATTAGCATCCATTATTCCATCAATGAATTCTAGATTCCCAACCCCACTGACAGACATGCAACCCCAAGCCATAAGAGAGCAGCCACCATGCTTTACAGTAGGAGTTAAATTTTTCATTTGTAGCTCAGTATTTTTTTTCCTCCACACTTTTTTGGGTCCATGAGACCCAAAAGTCTCAAATTTGCTTTTGTCAGTAAAAATTACTCGCTTCCAATAGTCCTGAGAGTGGTTTTGGAATGACTTTGCGAATAAAAGCCTCTTATTTTTATTTACATCATTGATGAAAGGTTTCTTCCCTGGACTTCTTCCATTGAAACCGTGTCTGTACAAACACCTCCTTACTGTGTTTTTGTGCACTGACAGTCCGAGGTCATTCTGCAGTTCCCCCGCTAATTTTACTGCACTTATTTTAATTTTTCTATCCAAAAGTCTCTCAGCATGGTCATTTAATTTTCTGGGGCGGCCTATTCGTGGTTTAGAAATTAGTGATTTAGTGTCACCATACCTGTTAATGACTGAAGAAATTGTGGTGTGGCTCCTATTAACAATTTTCGCAATTTCTCTCAGAGAGCGGCACTCGTTATGAAGCTTGATGACTATTGCACGTTCACCGACTGTTAACTCACGTCCCCTTACGCCCCATTTTAATTTTTTCACTAGATTCTAAAATAAATGCGTGTATAATAAAGCCTAGAGGTGGACTGGAGGAAAGAATTGTTACTTTTACTGATAAGGTCATAGTGGAATTAGAGGTCAAAGTTGACTGTACGAATACTTATGGGTAACCTATTTTTCCAATTTTTTTATATGATTAGTGTTTTTATTTCTTGTTGGTATTTAATTTAAATTTCGAAAATATGTTTTTTCAAAGGTTATTTATTTGTTCTAAGAGTACTGAACTTAAATTAATTTTCCCCCAAATTCTTATAACGAATCTATCCTGTTTTTATTAAAAAATGAGAGTGTACGAATACTATTGGGACTGACTGTATTTGAATTAAGCCAATTTTATCAATTTCTAGCTCTATATAACTCTGTACTGTTATAACCTCTCTTAAATGGCACTCGCCACATATCGCTTTTCATTCATTGCACTTCATTCATTACAAAATTCATTGCACACCATATATTTATCGCTTTTTAGCAACAATTTAATAGAAAATATGTATATTTTCTTATTGCTTAACCTTTCTTCAACTATGATGATGTAGTTAAGATTTGGTAAGGAGTGGTTCAGTACTTTTGCATTTAGTGATCAAAAATGAAAAATAGCTTGTCCTTTTATATAATAGTATAGATACAGATTAATTTAGAACATATGTTTTATTGGCAATTGTTTACAAACACCTGTACTAAAGCAGTATTTATAAAAAATAAATGTTATTTAGATATTTTTGGGATATTTGTTCAGGAGCACCCCAAGTCTGATTAAAATTTTTTTTTTCAAAAACCTTCCGGGGATATACCTAGTAACTACCCAAATTTTCACGGCGATTGGATATATGGTTTTGGAATCTATGGAGTACAGGCAGACACACATTCATTTATATATATATATATATATATATATATATATATATATATATATATATATATATATATATATATATATATATATATATAGTAAAAGAAATTAGTTTTCCTAGAAGAACATCCAGTCATAATGTCCGTACAAAGATTTTCTAATGTCCTGTTCGAAAATTAAATGTATTTGTGATAATTTTTCATTTGTGAAAAAAGAAAAAAAAATATAAGGCTCTGTTGATTGGGATTCAGTTATCAAGTTTGAGTGCACCTGATATTGATGTAATGATTCCAACACATCTACTGTACTGATTAAATAATTTTTATATTGCTCATTTCTGATTTATATACAAAAAAAGCTTTTTAAAAGTAAAAAGGTTAGTTTTATGAGGGGGTTTATGAAAGAACTTTGAAATTGTGAAAGAAATTAGCTAAATCAGAAAATAAATATGATGCATGAGTTTCATTAACATTAAGTTCAATGAATTGCATTAATACTACAATTTATAAAACAAAATAATATTTTGGTTTTATTTTAAAGTTAATCATCAAAGAATGTTTTAGATAATAATTAAGAAATTTCGTACTTGAAAGCTAACGTTAGTTTCTTCATTATTATAGCTTCTTAATGCCAGTCTTTGTAGAATCTGAGGTGATGTGTCATGAACTGACCTCCCATTCAGAACAGCTTCATTAGTTACTGCCGCAACTGTTGAGAGAGCAGTTAGTTGCAAAGAATGTCCCCAACCAGGAATAAAGCTCCTTCCTTTGAAAATGCCAACATCAGCAAGGCATCTGGCATCTAAGCTCCCTATCGTTGTCTTTTCTAGAGGTATAACTTCTTTCCAAAACTTCAGGACATACATTTTTGGTTGAATACCTTGAGGTATATATTCTGGGATATCAGGGAAAGCAGTATCTTCTTTTTCACGAATACTAGCTGTTGAAACATCATCATCCTCTGGAAAATCCATTAACAATTAACAACATTATATAAAGAATAAAAAAAAAAAAAAATCATCCTAGCAAAGCAAGAAGTTACTTAAAATATTTATTGTTTTAATGATAGAAATTTGTTTTTGTACTCTTATTGTACTCCAAAAGAAAATTTAAAAAATCATAAAATTTAGAATATGCATACAAAACATATTTTAAATCAGATATAATAAATTTAAATAAGAAACCAAACAGTTTAAATTTTATAGGTAATGGCTAAAAAATAAATTTTGTACCTTGTGCTTCAACATTGAAGTATGAATCTGATTTCAGACGTGTATAACCACTCTTATTGTACCATGACAAAGCCTGTGCTAACTGTTTAGGTTCAAAAGTATAACCATTTATTTTATAAGCAGGTTGCTCAACTACATCATCATAATCCAAATATTCCCCATCTAGAAGGAGAAAAAAAATAATATTAACTATATTAAGGAATTCCACCTAAGAAAAACACAATAAGGAATGAGAGTTTACCAATGTTTAAATCCTGTGGCTGAAAAAAAGATGCTTTCATAAGCTGCACCTTGTGTGAAGAGCTACCAAGTTGTTTAGCAAGTTTAGATGTTGGGCTAAGAGCCTTATTTTCCATTTTTTCATCTGTAAGATATAGTAATACGTGAATAAAGTAAATAGCTTTTTATTTTTAGGTAGATATAATTAATTAAATACCTTCAATTACTATTATTATATATATAGTGTTTCACACTATTATAAAATAATACTAATACGTAAGATCTAAAAGATCCGTTACTTTCAAGCATATAAAGGTGTCATTCATTTAGTAATGATATCAATAATGTATCCCAATAATTCACAAATCTAGTTAATTAGAAATAAACTGCTGTTCCTTTACAAAAAAATCACACTAATTTGTAAAAAATTAATGCATTTTGGTCTTCTCAGTAATTCATAATAATGTTTACACAAATTCAATTAAACATTAAATAATATTAACAGTTTCTATTAAGAATTCCATTAACTCGATATAACCCCTCTAATATCTAATCTTCAATTCTTTAAATTATTATTTGTTTTAATTTTTCCCTTTAATATTGGATTCACTATCTATTATTTTCTCTTAATATCCCTCCACCTAAACTTAAATCAATTCAACAGATCACTGCTGGAAAACCTTCAAGCCAAAAAATGAAACGGCAAAAAACTGGAGACTTTCCTAAAATAGAATGATCTCTTGTCACACTGATGGTAATCAAATGGGCAAATTGGAAGGAGTAATGGTGAGGGTAAGACCACGCTTTTTATACAGAGCTTGGGAATAGATAATTTTGTCCAGAATAACTAACTACATACATATTTAAAGTTATTGTTTTTTTAAATTTTTTATTAAATGTTAGTATTTTATGAATATTGTACGATGAATTTTACTAAACACTGAAAAGCACAACAATTTAAATTTATCTTACATAATCCCACTCTTTACAAAATCTTCATACTTTGATACTTTGCAATAAAACTTTAATCCTTTGGCATTACAAATCATTAGGATTGTACAGTCTCTCCAATCGATTTTATTTCACTGATATACGAGGGTAAGTCAATAATTATCCGCAATATAGCTATATTTTTGTATATGTTGGCAGTACTGTTCTTTTGTGTTGATGGCGCATGCTTTGTTTATTCGTTGTTATGTTTATGTGTGTATCAAGCTGGTAGGTTAGTTTTGTTATCGCTGTCGTGCTGTTAATAATGGCCGCTCCACTTTCTATTTGCACCAAAGAAGAGCAACGTTCAGTGATCCGTTTTTTTGTGGTCGGAAGGTGTATCAGGGGCCGAAATTCATCGAAGACTTTTGGTACAGTACGGGAACAATTGTTTGCCACAACGGAGTGTCTATGAATGGATTGAAAAATTCAAAACACAGTGAACAATAAACAGTGAACGTTACAGTGAGATGCTTACTGCTAAGCTGAAGCCTGCAATTCGAAGCAAACGCCGAGGACTGCTGTCAAAAGGCGTTGTGTTGTTGCACGACAATGCCCGTCCGCATACAGCTGCCCACACTGTAGAAACGCTCGCTTCAGAAACTCAATTTTGAAGTATTGAATCATCCTCCATATAGTCCCGATCTCGCTCCATCTGATTTTCACTTGTTTGGTCCACTCAAACAGGCAATTAGGGGCCGTCGATTTGCCTCGGAAAAAGCATTGAAAGAAGCGGTGCATTCCTGGCTCGCATCTCAACCCAAAACCTTCTTCCATGAGGGCATCAGGAAACTTGAACAACGTTGGACCAAGTGCGTTGAAAAGCAAGGGGACTATGTCGAAAAATGATGTACTTGTAAGTTTCCTATTTCATTTCAATAAAATTTTATAACTATATTGCGGATAATTATTGACTTACCCTCGTAGTTATTTGAATACTGAACTGATTTACAATTTAAAATTAAATTTTAAGAAATAATAAAGAATATGTTCTTCAATAAACAATAAAACATACCAAGATCAAAGGGACTAGTAATACCATCATCCATATCTTCATCCTCATCACCAATTTGCATTGATGTAGGTTGTAGGATACCACCAACCTAAAACAAGATGTTAGTAGATTTTACTTTCATAAGTTTGGTGTATATATGCTAAAAAATAACCAAAGTTTATAAACCGTCTATAATATTTAAAAATTTATAATTATATAATCAATTTAAAAATAATTTCTGTAGCACTACATGTATTTAATAACATTTACATATATTCTCCTTTTATAAAAATTTGTCTTAAAACATTATAACAAATTATAATCATTCAATACATACTTGTTTCAAAGGAAATTGTGGAACAGTTGTACTTTGTAATGTGGCCTGTGGCGCTAACTTTTGTCTTTTCAAGTCTGCAACACCATTATCTTCTTCGTCAGAATCACTTAACCCATATTTAGAAAAATGATCCACCTAAAAAAATAAATGAAAACATTTATAAGTTTGTTTTTTTTGGCTAGAGGTAAGAATGGTTTGTGGCATAAATTGTTAAATGAAGTAACTTTGAAATGACTTAAAAATGGGGATAACCTTATGTTTTTTTAACTTGACTATACTGCTAAATTAGTCTAAATCCATAAAGATTTCTACAATAATTAGAAGAAAAAATAAATAAAAAGGGAAGTAGTTAAAATCAATCAGTTAGAAATATTGAGTAACAAGAAAGATTTTTAATTACTAAGATTTGACTATTGCAATTTTTATGACAAAAATTAAACTATACACTGATTCATGCAGTAGTGATGAAGAAATATACATTTAAAATCAAAACGAAGCTATCACCAATCAAATCTAGTTTTATTGCTCAGATAAAATACATAGAGTAATCACGAAGTACATCAATTATTAAGGAAAATATATAAAATTTAACTAGGCTATAATAATACTAAAGTACAGAGATATATTTAACTTGGAACCTCACCTTAAATACCCAGGAACCAGTTTGAGGACGATATTCAACAAATGTAGTTTTGTTCTTGGCTGAGGCACGCCTAAGTTTACTTTCGTAGTCGAGAGCCTCTATCCTATGAGGATCAGTAATGGGTAGCCTGTTAGTTTTGTCAATTGGCCAAACTCTATCTAATGTCACCTGAGCTCTTCTGTTTAAGCCCTCACCTAAAGGAGGTTTCTGATTTTCATCAGGGTATACAATAACCTCCTTGTGGCGGAAATGAACTAAAAACATGTTCAACAAAGGAATTAAAGTTTTGATCAGGAAAAACAAAAAAAAAATATTAGAGAACATCATTTCAATTCACAGAAGCCTATTGAAAGATCCATATAATATTATATAAAAAGAAAAGTGATAGGTTGTATACAGATTTTAAGCAGATTTTATCTAAACCATATAGCATGAACAATAACAGTAATCCCATCAATAAATAATTGCTTAACTAAACTTTATTGAGAATAGTAAAAATGAAGAGTTTTATTTAAGCAGGTTATATCTAAATTTTAATGTATGACTGCATAATCAGTGCTCACAACAAAAGGCCCATAAATCATATTTTTCACAGAACATCAAAAAGTAAAGTACCGGCATTATGTTTAGGCAATTTGGCAAAAACAATTTTATCGATTTTATCTGGTTGGATTTTAATTTCTAATCATAAATGTATATGATAGTATAACAAACCTAGTTTCTGCCACTCAACACTCTACATTTAAATTATTATTATAGTAAATTTGATTATTGCTAAACCTTCCAAGAACTATTAAGTTGATATAGTTAAAATTAGATACAGATGGCTTTAATAGTTTTACAACTGCAAATATCAATAGTTTTTATTATCAATTTCAAGATCTATATAACACCGTATCTTAGTAACATCCCTTGAATGGCACTTGCCACCTATTGCTAGAATTTCCAACTTCAGTGCATACCACATATTTATTGGGGTTTCAATGAAAATTATTGCTGAACCTTCGTTAAACTATAAAGCTGATAGTTAAAATTTAGTATAGATTGGTTCTGTAGTTTTCGGGGTTAGTGATCACAAACGAAAAATGACTTGTCCTTTTATATAATAGTATAAATACATGTTTGGGTGATAAAACAATTTACAATATAAGGTTGATTTAGCATGTTGAATTAAAAATTAAAAACTGTAACCTACTAAGTTCTGTAATTAAGTTCACATCTCATAAATAACAAATGCTACAAAGTCAAACAACTTATCAGTACAATGGACCCATATATCCGAAGAAAATCTCCAACATTTAATTCAAACAAAAATTAACTTATATAAAACAGTCATACTACTATTAATGTATAACAGTACTTCTCTCCAGTATGGAGCTATAAATGTGAGTCTTACAATTAAAAAATAGTAAGGATACAAAACCTATATGTTATTCGATTTAGATTTTTGAAAAATTAAACAGTTCTGGAATTCATGAAATTCCATAATCTAAACAATTGGCATTTATAATCAGCAAATGAGATAAAGAAGATAAATAAACAAACGTTACTAGTAATATGCAATACAATGTGTAATATAGAATAGATTAAAATTTAGTTTATAATAATAGTAATAATAGAATAAAATTTATAGTAATAATAGAATAAAATTTAGTTAATAACATATTCAGAGAAGTTGGTCTAGATTAAAAAAAATAACAAGTAATATATTAGTTAATTATTACTCAAATATAATAAATTTTACTGAACAAATATTTATTCATTTATATTATTCGTTAAGTTTAATTTAGTTATTTTTAATTTTTTGTTTTTGTTTTTCCTATTGTAAAAAAAAAGTATTCTACTTTTTCTTCAACATGGCTAAATTAATATTGTAGTATAAATTGTTTTACTACCAAAACATGTATTAACTAATGTGTTACAAAGTTGCAAATTTCATTGGAATAAAACTATTATTAAATGACAAAAAAATTAATCTAACCTAACAAATTAACAACTTAAAATTTGTTCTTAATTTATACCATATAAATTAAACTACACAATTCGTCATCCTAGAATTATCTTGTTTCAAGACCATTTTTAGGGTATACAGAGTTAAATACACCAAAAATTTAGAAAAAAATTCTTGTTCTATATCCATTTAAATAAAAGTATCATCTTAGCCCATAATAGTTTTCAGTAAATAAATGTTCTTTAACCCAAGTTTTGTGTCTACTTTAAAGAATTATCTTGTTCTGTTAATAGCTTGAGGAATTATAGTGTTCTATAGACAGTTAGATTTCATTTTGTTCTATATCCATTCGGTAAAATTGTGTCCATGATTGTGTCGCATAAACTTCAGTTTTTTTTTGTGAATAATGTAGAGTGAAATAAGCTCTTTGCCACCTTGAGAAACCGATAGAATGTTCTTCGTATACTAGGAAGTGAGTAAATTTTATATTTATACAATAGCCTACTGATAATATCAAAGGCAATTTTGAGATGTAGATAGTTAGGGTAGGCAGTCATAGATACTCAGCAGATCAAAATAAAAAGAAACACATTCCCAATTATTAAAAAGAAATTGATTAGTTTAAAGGGATATAGAATTTATTGATCTAAAAATGGTCTATATCCCGTATTTCTTTAAGGTTATGCAAAAATAGCCATTTTTGTTCTGTTTCCAAATGAATAAAATCGTTTTAGTTTTAAATCAATGCAATCAGGATGTAAGTTTGATGTAGTAAAATATTATCTAATACACTGAGAATATTCAACTGCAAATGCATTTACATATTATCCCAAAATAAGAAAGTAATTTAAGAAATTCTGGGATGACAAATTATAAAGATTAATAAAAATAAAATGCTCTTAGATGGTATTTTTATAATTTTTAAACTAACAAGGGGACGTTTGCAGTTTTAACTCACAGATTTGAATGCCGATTTTTGTGTGGGTAGTCGGGAGCTATAATAGTGGGAAACTAGAGTTATAGCCTCCAAAGGGCATTAGGAGCCGAGAAAAAAAATAAAATATGAAAATCACGTTTTATTTTTTTTCTCAGCTCTAAGTCAAGATAGAGAAATGGTTCTTTCACGTTTAATTGTAGTTACGTATGCTATTTTAAATAAAAAATACTTTTGTTATGCTTAAAACACTACCTGGCCTTAGAGTGCTCAAAACCTCCAAAAAAATGACAAAATTCCAAGGAAATCCACTGTAAATCAGTGGAAACTTTTTTTCATGAACAACTGACCTCAAATCTTGATCTAGCGCACCATAAAACCCTTATATGTGAAATTTTATCAAAATCAAAAAATATTGATTTTTTATCCCTTTCGAGGAGGTTCAAATTTTGAAGTTGAGATTTAATCAACAATTTCTACCGGCCACAACTGCTGTGTTCAACCGATTACAATAGTAATAGAATCACAAGAATCGGCATACATTCTGCTTTTTATTCATGCATAATACATTGGATTTACTCCAGATTTTAGTGGACAAAAACTGATGTGAATGAAAAAATCCGAGGTCAACTATAACTTGAGATATTTCAATAAGGGGAAATCCTGCGACCTCCGGATTTGGGCTAAACTATGCAGTTTTACGTCTTCTAAATGACCTTAAAATTTTGTCTTAATCGGTGGCGAAATATGTGAGATAGCGCAAATTATTTACATTTCTTCAGAAATTGACAGCCTGTAAGTTTCTACATGTTTTTTGAGATGTGGAATTTGAAAGCAATATCAATTTTTAGTTTAAAAATTTTCCTCACCTATATTATATAAATAAGACGTTTTAAAATGACATATTTTAATTTCAAATTGCATAGAAATCCTAATATTGATGAATAATAAAATCTTAATATCAGGTTTTGGTTAAAAAATACTTATTATTTTTTTTTTAATTGGACTTATTTGAAATTTATCTTGTAATAACTAAAATAATAATAGAAATAGATCATTTTAAAACGTCTTATTTATATAATATAGGTGAGGAAAACTTTTAAACTAAAAATTGATATTATTTTCAAATTCCTCATCTCAAAAAACATGTAGAAACAATTTTGTCGAAATCAAAAATAATTTTTTTTTACCTTTAAAATTGTGTAGGATTTTAGTAGGCAAGGCGCTGTCAATTTCTGAAGAAATGTAAATAATTTGCGCTATCTCATATATTTCGCCACCGATTAAGACAAAATTTTAAGGTCATTTAGAAGCTGTAAAACTGCATAGTTCAGTCTAAATTCGGAGGTCGCTGGATTTTCCCTTACTGAGATATCTCAAGTTATAACTGACCTCGGATTTTTTCATTCACATCAGTTTTTGTCCACTAAAATCTGGAGTAAATCCAATGTATTATGCATGGATAAAAAGCAGAATGTATGCTGATTCTTGTGATTCTATTACTATTGTAATCAGTTGAACACAGCAGTTGTTGTGGCCGGTAGAAATTGTTGATGAAATCTCAACTTCAAAATTTGAACCTCCTCGAAAGGGGTAAAAATTAATATTTTTTGATTTTGATGAAATTTCACATATAAGGGTTTTATGGTACATTAAATCAAAATTTAATGTACCATAAGAGGTCAGTTGCTCATGAAAAAAAGTTTCCACTGATTTAAAGCGGATTTCCTTGGAATTTTGTCATTTTTTTGGAGTTTTTGAGCACCCTAAAGCCAGGTAGTGTCTTGAGCATAACAAAATTATTTTTATTAAAAATAACATACACAACTGCAATTGAACGTGAAAGAATCATTTCTCTATCTTGGTTAAGAGCTAAGAAAAAAAATAAAACCTGATTTTCATATTTTATTTTTTTTTCTCGGCTACTTATGCCCATTGGCGGCTATAACTCTAGTTTTGCACTATTATAGGTCCCTACTACCCACACAAAAATCGGCATTCAAATCTGTGAGTTACAACTTCAAACGTCCCCTTGTAAGAATAAAATAAATAATTATTAAATCTGTGAATGTATAAATACCATCAATGAAATCTGTAAATAATAATTTAGTTTAATAAAACTTTAATTACCTATTTCATCCAGATTAAGACCTGCTATATCCATAGGATCAGGATAAAAAATATTTCCATAATTTAAACGGCCAATTGTAAAATTCTCAACAATACAATGGCCTTCAGGGTCAACATGATCGACTAAGGCATCTAGATGTGGGATTGTGTAATAACCAAGTCTCTTCAATATAACTCCTGTTGGATGAGGGGTTCCACTATCTTCCAGAGCACCTGGAGCAGAATCTTCCACTTCAGATTCAACTGAAATAAAAACACATTCAGTGTAAGTTAGTACTATTAATTTATTGAACTGAAATTATGAGTACTATAATATTTTTATTATACTGGGAAAAATAAAATTGTACACTTAAAAATGAATTTTTTTTGACCTTAGGATTATATTTATACAAATCTGAGTTGCAATGTTATTTGTTTTTTTAGGGCTAAATGTCCTTATATATTACAACTACCGCAGAAAGGATGCGTTACCAACTAATTTTAACTTCTGAGGGTCCACCATGAAATAAAGGTCTGTATTGGGTTGAGAATAGTGGACTGTATTTTGAAATTGGGGACTGGTTCATGAGGGAGAGCCGTGATGGGACGAAAATAATTAAAGTTTGGCTTACCTTGGTGCCGAGAACTGTGGGCATGAAGAGAGAAACTTACCGGCTGACTGCAAGGTGAAATGAAAGAGGTTGAGGGTAATTGCGAATAGGATAGGAAAGGTACATGAAATAAATTGCAGAGCCGAAGTTCCAACAAGTGTTCAAGTCGGTGGCGGAAGAAGAAGTGGGGGTTCGCGAATCCTGCCACCAGGAGCGCCCCCATCGAAGGAATAGCAAAACCCGGGAAATTTGAAGGGGCAAAAAACCGCGAATATTCAACATAATCCCCCCCTTGAAGCGTATAAGCTTCAATAAGCAAAACAATTTTTTTTTTTTTTTTTTTTTTTTTTTTTTTAAATTTGTTAGTACTCATGCAATTAGAAGATAAATGTTGGATAACAAAGATTAGTAAAACTCAAACAAGGGTTAATTGGCAAAAATAAACAAACTAACGAAATCAAGGGGTCAAACCACGCACACACTGCAGGCATCCCTGACATCCAAAGGAAGAGGAAAAAGTCGCAAAACCGGACGAGTGTATTCTCCACGAGAAGTCCTGACCCTGGCAATTCGCACAACATTATCAGACCCTGGAAAAACCTCGACAACGCGCCCGATAGGCCACTGAAGCGGAGGTAAATTCAAATCCTTTATAAAGACCACGTCACCAACACTTAAATTAGGCGAATGAGCAAACCAATTTTGTCTCAGTTGCAAGGTGTGCAAGTACTCCCTACTCCACCTCTTCCAAATACCATTAAAAATGTGTTGAATATATAACCATCGACACTTGAGAGATGGTTGCTCATATAATTGTGCATCATCAGGGGGAACACACAAGGAGGGCCCAATCAAGAAATGAGCAGGTGTGATTACATTAACATCGGAAGGATCATTGGAAAGCGGAGGACGTGAATTTAGCATGGATTCCACTCTGATCAACAATGTATTGAATTCTTCAAAGGTAGGAATATGATTTTGTAAAGAAATGGTTAAATGTCGTTTAATACTCTTAACAGCTGCCTCCCAAAGGCCACCACTAGAAGGATGCAAAGGGCTATTAAAATGAAAGGTAACTTTGTGCTCCTCACCAAAATGCGGAAGTCGCATAGAATCGGCCTTCAAAAGCTCTCGAAAAGTGCGGTTCAAAGAATTGGCAGCCCCGACCAGATTGGTTCCACAATCGCAATGAAGGTGAGATACGATACCACGGCGCACAATAAACCTTGACAAGGCGGCTAAAAAGGCAGCCGTGGTCATTTCAGTGACAGCTTCTACGTGCATAGCCTTTGTAGCAAAGCACACAAACACCACAAAGTAACACTTTGTTCTTTTAGCTTGGCGTAAAGTAGAAGAGTGAATTATAAAGGGTCCAGCAAAATCGCATCCAGAGCGTGAAAAAGGTGGAGAGGGGATAACTCGGCCTTCAGGGAGGTCACCCATAAAAGGAGGCTTATTGCGAGGCTCAACTCTAAAGCACGTAACACATTTGGAGAGGGTAGAACGCAAGGATTGACGAAAGGAAATTATCCAAAAGGAGGAAGCAATAAGTGATTGCAACAGATGGGCAGGAGCGTGAAAATATTTCAGGTGATAATAATTAATAATTAATGTTACAATGTGATGCCTCTTGGGCAATAAAATGGAATTCCTGGCACTAAGGGACAAAGCTGAGTTAGCCAAACGACCACCCACCCGAATCAATCCCTCATTATCAATAAAAGGACTGAGCACAGCATATTGCTTAGGAATATTTTTTCCAGAATAAAGCAAATCAAAAATATTGGGAAAGGATTCCTTTTGAACAATTTTGCAAATTTGGTTACGAGCAAAGGTAATTTCAGAAATATTCAAGGTTCGAGACAAATCTCTTTTTGATATAGGCTTTCTTAAGTTATGAGTGAAACGCAATATCCATGCCACCACTCTGGACAGAAGGATCCAGGATGAAAATTTGTTGTAAAAAGGTGTAGGAACAGAGGTAATGGCCAAGCTTTCGAGTTCCACGGCCTTTAACTCTTGGCTAAAATCTGACTCCGAACACTTAGGGTCAGAACACTCAACAGGCCAAACTATACGAGGACCAGAAAGCCACTCGGGCCCATTAAACCAAAGTTTATGACTCAATAACTCTAAAGGTAGAGCACTGCGGGAAGCCACATCGGCAGATTAGACGAGGAGAGCGAACATAAAACCAGGAATTCATGAGGGTAAGATCCTGAATATGAGCCACACGATTTGCCACAAAAGTTTTAAACATATGAGGAGAGCCACGAAGCCAGGCCGATACAACTGTAGCGTCTGAAAAGCAAAGTCTTTCTGAAATGATGATTTCTTTAGAAAGTAAATTAAAGACATAATCAAAATTTTGAGCAAGCAAATATGCTGCGCAAAGCTCTAGCTTAGGCAAAGTTAAAACTTTCATGGGAGCAACACGAGTTTTGGAAAATACAATGGAGACATGATGGCTGCCATCACCCAATTCAGTACACAAATAAATGACTGAGGCATAAGCTTTCTCTGAACTGTCAGAAAACCCAACCAAGCGATGAATACCCTTAGAGGGAAAGAGAGGACGATTAATTTCTATAGGCGGCATCAGTGAAACCTGATCAAGAAAACTTTTCCACCCATTGCACATGGAAAGGGGTAAGGTTTCGTCCCAAGAGAGCTGGGTAAGCCAAATATCTCGCATAAAAATTTTTGCCCAAAGAACAATTGGAGAAATCCACCCACAGGGATAATAAATCTGAGAAAGCTGGGAGAGAACTGATCTTTTAGTGCATGAATTATTTGATGAAGTATTCAACTTAAATTCGAGAAGAAATTTATCCAATTGGGGATCCCATGAGACGCCCAGAATTCTAACCAATGAGGCCAAAGAAGTGGAGAGCTTTTGATTCTCAGGCAAATCAGCAAGTAACGAGGGGTGATTACTAGTCCACTTACGCAACTCAAAACCACCAAGCATGAGGAGTTTTTTAAGCTCCGCCATGAGCGTCTGAGCTTCTTCTAAAGTGTAATCACCATTTAGATGATCGTCGATGTACGTTCTCTCCTTCAGCGCAGAAGCAGCACGAGGGTACCTCCAACCTTCATCTAAAGCTAACTGCTGGAGGGTTCGAATGGCCTGAAAGGCTGAAGGGCCGACACCAAAAGTAACTGTGGTGAGCTGGTATAAACGAAGAGACTCCAAAGGGTTCTCACGCCAATAAACCAAATGAAAATGGCGATGAGGTGGATACAAGCTTATTTGACGATACATTTGGCAAATATCGCAAGAGAAAACGTAAGGAAAAATCCGAAAATTAACAATCAAATCAGGAATAGAATTCTGCAACTTAGGTCCAGGAAGCAGGACATCATTTAGGGATAAACCATTTGAGGTGGGCTGACTGGCATTAAAAACCACCCGAATACTCCCAGTATCTCCGTGGCGCTAGAAGACTCCATGATGTGGCAATACATAATGTGGACCTTTTAAGACATCTGGATTATCAACAGGCACTAAATGGCCCGCACGTATATACTCATTGATGCATTCCCGGTACTTCATGAAATACTCCGGATTTTTGGAAAAACGTTTCTCCAGCGAAACAAAACATTTGCGAGCAGTACCGGCTGAATCCCATAGGGGCAATGCAGTAGGGCGAAAAGGTAAGTGCACCATATAACGACCTTCAGAATCTCTCGTCGTGGTTTCGGAATAAATTTGCTCGCAGAGAAGGTCATCTTTTCTAGGAGGGAGAAGAGGCAGTTGATCAATTTCAGAAAATTTTTTGATGAGATTGGAGACCTGTTTGTTATCAGAAACATGGCAAGTGATAAGACCCGTCACCCCCTCAGGAGTGGAAGCAAGTGCAGGAGCTGAACCCATAAGAACATACCCTAAACAAGTCTTGTAAAGAAATGGCATACCCTCCCCAAGAGATGCAACTCTGGTTTCCAAAATAGAAGCAGATACGTCGGCGCCAAGCAACACATCTACCCTGGACGGGACATCAAATTCCATATCGGCTAAGGGATACTGGGCTACTAACTCCTTAACTGAAGGTGCAATAGGAGAACTAGGTAAATCATTTGTAATTTTATGGAGAACCATAAATAAATGTTCATGCTTAATAGTATTTCCATCAGTATCACCAACGCCTAGCTTGGCATATCCAAGAGGTTTCACAGGAACAACAGAAACACCATTTAATTGGTCACAAGGTTGAGGGGAGAAAACATTAAGAAGCTTAGCACATCTCTCAGTAATAAAACTAGCCTGACTTGCTGGGTCCAGCAGGCCACGCACAATAATGTAATTATGAGGTGAAGAAAAAATCCTAACTTTAACTGTTGCGAGTAGAACAGTTGAAGTGAACTGTTCACAAGCAAGCGAAACATTTGGTTTGGAAGACAAACTTTGAGACTTATGAGAAAGAGAAACAGGACTTATAGGCATGGCAGGCGAGGTATTAAGAGAAGGTACTCCAACAGAATCAGAAGCATGAAGAGTGGAATGCCCATCAGGCTTAAAACTTAGAGATGCTTTATGGGCATTAGATAAAGAATTAGAATTGGGTTCATCAAAATGTAAAAGAGAATGGTGACGTTTATGGCACTTGGCACAAGTGTTTACCGAATCACACTTATGATTAAAATGTTTAGACAAGCAATTAAAACAAAGCTTAAGTCATTTTACCTTCTCATGGCGCTGCTTAGCATTTAAGCTCAAGAAAAGAGGACAAGCATATTTTTTGTGATCACCTTTGCAAAATATACACACAAGCTTAGTGTCCGCCAAAGCAGTATGAAAGGAAGACATATTCCTTTTTGGGACCAAGCTAACAGTAGCAGGTTTAGAGAGCTCTGAATTTTTATAAACATTTAATTGATCTTTTATGAAACTAATTAATTTATCCAGTTTAGGAAAGGTTCCACCCAAATTTTGCTCAAATCTCAAGCGAAGAGTTTTATCCAATTTCCGAAGAAGTAATCTAACTAGCAACTCAGCATTCCCCGACTCTATATCCACTTGATAGCACTTTAAAGTTTGAACACTTATAAGATAAGTATCAAGAAAACCCTGGAGGGAAGCTACATTGGCAGCAATGGAAGAAATATCCAATATCCTGTCCAAGCACTCATTAATTGAAGCCCTTTTATTTTGATATTTAGAGATTAAAAGATTTAAGGCAGCATCGTACCCCTCAGATGTAATAGGTTATGCCCTAATCAACCTTAGAGGTTCCCCTTCAAGCAGAGATATCAAAAAATGAAACTTTATACCACAGATAAGCTTATATCCTGATGAATTAAAGTTTGAAATTTGGAATTGAATAGATCAAAATCACCCTTATCATTAAAATTGTCAATTTGAATCTTCGGAAGAGAATGCAATAAAGAATTACCTGCTGCACTATTGAGCTGGGAATCGTGACTGATATTACCACAGTTGTCATTTAAAGTCCATGAATTCAGACTGGAGTTCACCAATAACACTTTTATCCTCAGCACTATCCAAGGCAGATTGAAAAAAGGATTTTGCTTCAGCTTCAAGCAAATTAAGTCGTTCTTTAATGACTGATAAGGCGGTAGCCGATACACCAGGTTTGGCTTTTTCTTTCAATAAGCTAAGGAAATCCTTAAGAGAGCAAATATGACTTTGAACGTGAATATCCATAACTGGGAAATTATAAAATGCCAAAAGATAACAGTTCCAGGAGAAAACAACGAGAAAAGCAAAAAAAAATTTCCAGCGAGCAAGCACACGTTATACCTCCAAGGAGATACGAGAGAGAAAAATAAAAAAAAATACAAAAGGAGCAAATAATATTAAATGAGTTAATATAGGCGAAGAAATTAATATAAGCAAAAAATTTAAGCAAAAGAACACGAGAAATGCGCAATAGGTCAAAGTATGCTGGAGCAGGAATGAACCGGCAAGCGCGTGCAGGTTCTGACCCCCTAACCCGAGAAACGCATTTATTATTATGCAAACCAAAATAATTGGCACACAGCAAAAATAAGAGCAAATAAGACCTTTCAGCACCAACAAATGACTCCTTCTCCCACCCACGAAATGAGAAATGTAAAAAACAAGAATGAAGCAGCGAGCGATAAGGGAAAACGATAATTTTAGCAATCTTTTCGACCAAAAACGGGAATTTAATTTAGATCTGGCCCGGAGGACCATGTATTGGGTTGAGAATAGTGGACTGTATTTTGAAATTGGGGACTGGTTCATGAGGGAGAGCCGTGATGGGACGAAAATAATTAAAGTTTGGCTTACCTTGGTGCCGAGAACTGTGGGCATGAAGAGAGAAACTTACCGGCTGACTGCAAGGTGAAATGAAAGAGGTTGAGGGTAATTACGAATAGGATAGGAAAGGTACATGAAATAAATTGCAGAGCCGAAGTTCCAACAAGTGTTCAAGTCGGTGGCGGAAGAAGAAGTGGGGGTTCGCGAATCCTGCCACCAGGAGCGCCCCCATCGAAGGAATAGCAAAACCCGGGAAATTTGAGGGGGCAAAAAACCGCGAATATTCAACAAGGTCAATTGGCCCAGGCTGGATTTGAACTAGCACCATTGTGGCTACATAAATGATAAACTTGAGGTACACATGATTGTATAGAAGGATCAATACAAATCGGATTGATGAATTAATTGCCACTTCTATTGGGATTATTTTATTAGAGTATTAGTTTCGAATGGTTAACACTCATCTTCAGTAACATACAAAATTTTAAACACACCAGCACTATGTTACATGGATTATATATACTGAAGTTTTCAAAAATGTAAGACAAGAGCGTAATTTCAGCCAGATATCCTTCTTTACAGCCGTTGGCCCAGTTACAGTACCTCCTTATTAAGAGCTGAACCAAAGACCATTCTTGGGTTGAGAAGTTGAGGTTTTTTTTTATTTAATTTAATTTTTAAATTTTTATCAAGGGTTAATTAGACATGACTAGAGAAGAGAAGTACATGAACAAATTAGTTCATTGAACTAGACCCGGAAAATAAAGAGTGCTCTCTGTTTTGGTGAACTATAGTTCTTTTACCCCACCACTCAGACAGGGAACTGTCGGACCTACAATCAAAAGAACTACTGAACTGAATGAACTAGGTAGTTCGTCTTCACATCGTTCCTCATTTAGGGTTTAATCATGTTGAGTCGTGTCTTCTGCCGAGGTATGTAAACAAGTTTGAACAACAAATAACCTCATAATTTGCTCCTATTATGACTAGCGTCTACTTTCTATTTCTGTTTTAGTGTTTTTTAGTTTTTAAAAACTCAACAAAACTCTTATTCAAAGTTTTATACTTGAAATAAATCCGAAATAAAAATTATAGTTTTCAAAAAATAGAAAAACACACTTTTATAAAAAACTTAACTAAAAAGCTAAGGGTGGTGAACAATTTGCAGCAGTCAGACCTTTTAATTTTTAGAGTTCAAGGTTCGAATCTAATTTCAAGTTTATCCAAATTCAACCAACAATTTTTGTTTTTTTGACATATCTCAGATCAGGAATGGGCAAATTTTAATTTTAAATAATTACAAAATGTAATTATCAAAAACTATTAGTATATAACATTTATTGATTGGATTAGCCATTTCTGTATTATGGACTCTAACTAATGGGCCCAAAGCTAACTTTTTTTGAAAGTGTGAAACATTTGTCAATGTTTGACAATTGGTTGTGGCTAAACACCTAAATCCAATTCAGCTAAAGTGATGTCTTTAGATGCACAATTTAATAACTTTAGTTTTTTAAATATAACATTTACGATGAAACCATTTTTCAATGTTTTTACAAAAATCTGAAAAAAGTTTGGTTTTTTCGCCACCCAAACATTTTCTCCTTATCAAATTAAGTTCATTTTTGATATTTTATTCTCAGGACCCATCTGGTCCATATAAAAACATAAAACCTACTACTCCAACTTTTGCAAGACCCCCCCCCCATTTTGGGGGTAATTTAACTGGACTAAGTGAGAATATTAGAACAAAGTTGTGCAATTATTGTATTGTCATTGGTCCTTAAATGTATGCAAATTTTCATGTTAATCAGATTGCTGGAAATCAGTGAAAATTATGATGAAAGATTCAGTTTCATACAGGTGATGTTAATTAAAGCTATAGATGTTAATGAAAATAAGTGTCATCTATGTATAATCAATATATCATAAATATTAAAAAATGTAAATAAATGCAGAAATAAGACAGAAGCGGTTTTTATTTTTTCAAGAACCTTTCTAGTTCATTTGACATCTCAGTTCCCTTCCTTTTTTCCATAGTTCAATTCCTCTCTTAGTTCAGTACATTTCTAAAGTTCTTTTGAAAAATGAGCTATGTAGTTCATTAGAATGAACTATCTCAAAAAGAACTATTTTGCCCACCTCTGGACACGACAATTATGATGTATTCACAAATAGGAAAGGTTTGATTTTACATGATGAAATACCAATGTTTGGTTCATATATTGATTTGTATTGAGAAACAATGCTAATTGATACTAGAAGCAGTAATTGAAACAGATAAATAATTATAGCACATTCAGTAAGTCATGGTAGAACTGTAATTATTTTAATTGATTTGTTAAGGTAAGTAACTTGGCTGATCAGAAGATAGCTCTGTCATGCTACAACTAGGAACAACAGTGTAGCAGATTATCCTTATTTCAAGTTTTCATTCAGTTTCGATACTTTATTCACTATTTATTTGATTTTTGTGTTTTAAGCAGGTTGCCCTGCTTTAAAAAATAATTTTATTTTGTGAGAAATTGTCAAATATGACAGACCCTTTAATACCAATATGAATACTCCATCAGCAACAAAGTTGGTTCACAATTTTTTTCACTTCTTTGTGGAAAACAGAAAGCTATCAGACATTGATACTTAAAAATCTGAATTAGTTAATTAGAGAAATAAAATGGGATACCTGAGCTTGAAGTTGTTGAAGGTTGTTCTGTTAAATCAGTTTTATTAAAACTTTCTCCATTGAGTGAAGTTGAGCTGATTTGAAGACTTTGGTTATTGGATTTTTCATTAGTGGGACATAGTTCTGCCATCGTATTTTCCATAGGGTTAGAATCCAGAGATCTGAAATAAAAGACATAAATACATAACCATCAGCTTAAAATCATAATAAATAAATGTATTAAAGGATTAAGTTTATAACATTTATGAAGTGGCCATCAGAACTGTACAAGAAAACTGAAAAAAAAGTCTTCAAATTAAAAAATTTATTTGATCATAAATTTAAATATGACAGAGGGGTCTCATGTAGTTTAATGTGAAAGAGGCTGTGACAACTTTGAGCAACAAAATTTATGTAAGATAAAGAAAAAAAAATGATGAAAATTATTTAAAATTATACATCTTTAAAACAAAGTGTTTACAAATCGAGACAAGAGGAGGTACTAATGGAAACTAGGTCTCCATCATGACTCACATATCAATGTTTCTCTTATGATTTTGTATATCAGAAAGTTTGTTGACTGTTATTGCAAAACAGGTGTGAATCAAATATAAATATTTATAAAATAAAAAAAATGTTTTACTAGACTGTAACTGATGAGAAACTTAAGTTATCGAGATTTAAAGTGTAATACAATATTATAATGCAAAAAAATTTTCTTTTTTTTTTTTAAGTTATTTATTGAAATTTACAACTGTATATGCAATATAAAAATATAATATGATACATCAAGTAAATATGATGATAATGATAAAAATGACATCACATGTTTTAAAATCAACTACCCATTGGTAGCATTTATATAGGTTCTATATAATGAAGTACTATATTAGAAGGTCCCGAGGCCATCTTCTTTTCAGGCTTCTCGGAGGGTTATTTGGAATGGAATGAGAAGCAAGTTCTGATACTAATGGATTTGAATGGTTGTGGAGTTTGCTATGAAAGGATAGATATCTGGTTTGAGCCAAGTCAGAAACATAAGGTGTATTAATATCTTTGTGGATAAGTTTGTTTGTAACAAAGAAAGGAGCATTTACGATTTTGGATTGTAAGGATTGGATATGAGAAGAATTGGATTGTTTAGTGGAGCCTCAAAGCTCAACTCTGTAGGTCCGAATTGGTCTAATTACTGTTATGTAAATGAGTCTTCTGTAATTAATGGAAAGTTTGAACGATTGTCAAGTAAATGTTAAAGTAGTCAAAAACGATGGGCAGTTTCTTGTTGTTTTAGTATTTTATGTGGATTCCAAGTAAGTCGTTAGTCCAGATGGAGTCCTAGGAAGCGGATCTGTTCAACAGGGATTAGTGGAACGTCATTAAAGCATACTGTAGGACAGGAAGTCATAGATTTGCGACAAAGGGTAAAGGTTATTTGATGGGATTTATTTTGATTCTCCATTTTTGACACCTTTCTTGAATGTTTATGATATGGGATTGGAATGCCTGGGAGGCATTCCAATTAGCATATGTGGTGGAGATGATGCTAGGATGCGTCAGGAAGGCAGCTGTATACACCATGTAGGGGATTGGACCTAGGACACTTCCTTGAGGAATACCAGCAGATTGGGTAAAGAGAGAAGAATAGGTAAAGTTATGATTAACTTAATCTTTAATTTACTAATTAAGTTAATCATAACTTTTCTTGTTTTATCACTGAGATAGGAGTGGAGAATAAGGAAGTATATTGGAGGTAGGAATTACAGAGTTTGTAGAGCAGTCCCGGGTCTGCTTGGTTAAAAATGGCTTGTTCTTCACTGAAAAAGGCTCCCGTGCAGTACATTCCGCACTCCAATGTGGAGAAGATGACGTCCACCACATGATGACAGCTGGATTATGGAATGTGATTTTCGGATTCCAAAATGGTGATTGGGGATTATGTGATTGGAATCTAGGATGGGATACAAGCGTTTTAAGTTTAGTTTTTCTAATATTTTACCTCTGATTGGCAAGAGACAAATAGGATGATATAAGTAAGGGTGTTCAGGTGGCTTTTTGGGCTTGGGTATCATTTTGTCTATGGATAATTTCAAAGGATCAGGGAAATATGTTGTTCAGAGAACAGGATTATTTATGAATGTAAGGAATAGGATGGCTTTCCAAGGAAGGAGTTTTAGGAGATGGGATGTAAGGTAACGTCCAGGGGCTTTTTTGGTGGGCAATCTTTGGATGATACTTGATATTTCTGAGGGATGGAATGCTTTAGGAGAAGGGAGCATTTGAAGTGGAATATTTAACTCTGTTTCAATACTTTCAAGATGATTTGGATTAAAGATATCAATATGGGATTTAAAAGTATTGAAAAGGTGCTGACCGAAAATTTGAGATTTTTCTTTGTTAGATTTTGACCACGTTGTGGATTCATTTAGAAGAGGATGATTACAATTTTAATAATTCAGGAGTTTTTTGGTGGCCATCCTAAGGATTTGTCAGTCATGTTAAGGTTTTCAGTATAGTTATATAAAATTTTAATATTCTAATTTCTATTTTTAGTCTGTTAGTTAATTTGGTGAAGTTATTTTTGTTTGATGGGTATCTGGTCCTGTGTCACCTAGCTCTTGTTCTCTGCTTTTCTTTTCTCTCAATAGGATGTGAAGATGAGGCAAATTACTCTGGAGAGAATTTAAGTTTTTTTTTTTTTTTGTTCTTTTTTGAGGTGTTATCATTATTGATATTGTGTATTGATGTAGTTAGTATTTCTATGGCAGTATCGATGTCTTGTTTTGTTTTCAGTGGAATTTTTAAGTCTATTTTCATTTCTAAATCATATCGAAAACTGCCTTAGTCTACTTGGCCAGTAATCAATGAGGGAAGGGAGGGTGGGTTTAGGAGCACAAGTTGAATGCAGGGAAAGCAGTACAGGATGAAAGGTCTTTTAAGGATTTTATTGTAAACTGGGTTGATGATATCTGGGAAGCGATGAATATGTCAAGGATATCAGGTCGTTTTTTGAGGGATGTTGGCCAATATGTACAGTTCATAGGTGAAATGATGTAATAGCTATTGGATGTAGAGACTCAGGATAGGATGCTGCCATGGGAGTTAGATGATTGACAACCCCACCATTAGTGTTTAGCTTTGTAGGCTCATCCTGTTATGAGGACCTAGGGATCGGAATAAGGATTCAAGATGATTACAGGAAAGGGGAATATTTGGAGGACAATATACAGCTGAGAAAGTTGAATTGTAAGGACTTGTAGATATGAAAACCAAGGCTGATTGGATTTCTACAGTTGAAGTGGAAGGAATGAGGAAATAAGGTAAGGATTTATGGATAAGGATACAAAAACCTGCATGTGCTGTGTTATCTGGATGGACTGATCGATAAGTGACATAGTCAGGTATGTGTAAATGTGATCAGTTTGTGAAGTGGGTCTTTATCAGTAAGGCAATATCAATGTTATTGTCATGCAGAAATATGTTAAGTTCGTCTCGGTGGTTATGTAGTCCATTTCATTCCACAAAATGATAGCCAGAGGCTTTGTGCTCATTGTGGAATATTGAATGGGACTTGGAAAAGGACTCTGATGAGGAGTGAAATGAGTGGTGCGATCGTTTCTTTTAGCTCGGATTTGAAGGATGATAGGATGTTATTGATATCTGCAGGGTTTGGAACAAGATTTGGACCTGTCTTGGTACGCAAGGAACAGTGTCAACTTTTAATGATGTTTGGGTTAGGAGGTTTACTAAGGAAGAAGTTTGGATTGGAACTGGATATTGAATCTGTGGTGGCAGTTTTACACATAGGGGTAGATGATATGGAGGAATGCCCTGACTAGGACGTTGAGGCTTTGAAAGTGCAGGCTGTGGTAGGGAGCTTTGAGGTGCCTGAAATCGAGCATGACAATTTCCTATAATATTTGAATATCAGGGATCAAATGTAAATAGTTACTGATGAGAAACTTAATTTATCGAGATTCAAGTGTAATACAATATTATAATGCAAACATATGAATAAAGAAAAAGCTATCAATAAAATACTTACTTCTTGGATTGCTTAGGTGTATTTTCATGATTCGTTTCTGAAAAGTTGTTTCTGGATAATTCAACTTCTCCATTAACTTGCACATCTCTAAAAGAAAGAAATACATTTTGTATTAACAAAAATCAGTGCTACATAAGAAGAAAATAATCATCGCATGGATTAGAAAACCAATTATTCAATTGATTTCAAATTACGGCATTAAAATTAAATCTAAACAGAAGGGAAAGAAAAATTTGGATACTCATGTAAAATGTTAGTAAAGAATTAATTTAATTAATATAAAATTAAATGGCTATCTTAAATAAATAAATTAGAGTAAGGAAGTATTTCAAAATAATAGATAGAACACCTTGAATATACACATTGTACATATGGTTTGAAACCCAACATACCTTGCATAATGAGAAATTTTTTAAGTTGAACCCTCTGTGGAGTTGCATACCTTCTTTAAAATTACTTTAAGCTTTTTTTTTGGGGGGGGGGGGGAAATATTTTGGTTAAAAACCTCAATAATTAAAAAATAAACTGTAAAGGAAATGGTTGATTCCTTATCTAAAGTATACTTACAATCGAACAGCATTAGGTGTTCGCAAAGAAAACCTCGGACTGGTTTTTATTATAGGGGATAATTCACTGACTGAATTTCTTTGGTAAATTCCATTTGTGGAAATATCAAAATGTTGTTTATTTTTTAAAACTAATCTTTTTGGACTAGGACGAATACCATAATTGTTCATTATATCATTAGCAGCTGGTTCTTCTTCTCCATCCAATCCATCAAATAAAGATTTCTGTAACATTGAAAACTCAACTGAATTACTAGAAATATTAAAATAAAACAAATTAATATTTAATTATATTGTGATCAATACTGTTAAACTATTATTCAGAATTTCTTTTAACACTTGATTTTATTTTAAGAAACATTTAAAATAATTTAGTAACAAAATCTATATTTTAATAGTGCGTATAAAAAAAAAGACCGTTTTATCAAATTCCAGAATTCAAAATCTGTAAATATCTTAAAGCTATTTATTATTTACCAATACTTAATAATCCCTTTAGAGCATTCTCTAAGCTTGTTTCTAACATTGGACTTCTTAAAAAAAAAGCCTGAGTTCAGTTATTTATTTCAAAGAAGAGACATGACAGTGTCCTACGAAATTCTTGTAATTTTAAGACATTACTGGAAAACAAATTTCACAGCCCGCTGAAGCAACTCGTGAAATTATTAAATATGAAGGGGAAGGTGTCCTTGTAGAGCGCACTGTGCAACGTTGGTCTGAAAAATTTAGAAGTGGAGATAGGACGTTGGAAAGGAAGAAGGGCTCCAGGTGGCCATTAATGGATATTGATGAGGTTCTGAAGGAAGCTGTTGAGTCAAATCCGTCCACAAGTACTCGCGAACTTGCCAGGGAAAGTGATGTGTCGAAAGATACTGTTAGTTGCCATCTTCTCTCCATGGGGAAGGTGAAAAAGACCTGTAGACTCCCTGTCCCTCACCAACTTGCTCCTCAACAATTAGCAGTCGAACCAAAGAAAAGTTTACAGAACTTCATGGATTGAACTCCTGCCTCATCCACCATACATTCCAGACCTCGCACCTTCGGATTACTACTTGTTTTGATCCATGGCCCATTTTCTTCAAGGGAAAAAATTTGATAATTTTGTGGAAGTTGAAAATGCTGTTCAAGAGTTCTTTGACAGCCATCACAAGGAATGGTTTCAGCGTGGCATCGAGCAATTGGCTAGCAGATGGGTAATGACAGTAGATAACCATTGTATTATATATCAAAGAAATAATAACACAAATATTTGTTTCAAAAACGGTCATTTTTTTTAAATACACCCTATTATTGCCCAAGTTATTTTTTCAAAGAACATAATAAAAAAAATAATTAAAAACATATTTTTAATAGGAAAAATAATAATAATAGTAAAAATAAAGAAAGAGTGATATTATTTTACATTAATTGATATTATTAAATAATTTCAAATAGTGAGAAATATTATATCACGGCGATTTAGTATGTCTGCTTTGCTTCTTTTCTCAGCAAAACTGATTTTAATCTAATTTTAACCTAATAATCTAAACCTAAAGTGTGAATATTATGTACATAAACTGCAAATATTGATAGATATAGTGTTTTTGAGAATTAAAGCTTATTTTTAAAATATCAAAGATTCAAAATACTTTAAATATAAAATACCTTGGTATTGGATTCTAGAGGAATGACTTTAATCTTCGAATTGTTCTTAGGAGATGCTTTGAAGTTCTGCCCAGTTATTATTGCCTTTTGGGCAGCTGGACTAGTAGGTTTTAATAATTCATCTGCCTTGCCAGTTTGCTTAAAATATAAATATTCATTAATTTAAAATTATAAAAATTAAAAGTATGTAAGTAAATCATAAAAATACTTACAGGTAATAGGTTTTTAAATAAAGGTGAATCCCCAAATGGCATAGAAGCATATGCCAGCATATGTTGATTTATTGGGTTGTTAAGTAAAGAAGTTTGGTTTCCACCAAGTCCACTAAATCAAAAAAACGGAATAAATATAATTTAAACAATACTGCATAAGGACAATGTAATTTATAATGTTCATAAAATATTAACAAATATGGGTTGCTTACCCTTGTTGATTATTGACTCCACCTAAGCTCAGTGATGTGTTTCCTAAGCCACCCAAAGTTGTAGAGCCAGTATTTCCAAAAGTAGTTGATGTATTTCCAAAAGTACTTCCCCCAAACAAGTTGGTATTTGTTTGTCCAAGCAATCCTCCTGGTTTATTATTTGACCATAAATTATTTCCAAATACAGAACCACCACCACCAAGGTTGGAGGTGCCTATTAAAAAATAACAATAAATCTTTCAGGTACTGTTTTATACAAACATTATTACTAAATACGAACCTAGGGTGTTCGTAGTTGCTGTACTTCCAAAATTAAATGAAGTGGTGGGTTTGAAGTTATTACCAAAAACAGAAGTATTCTGGTTTGTAGTTCCAAATGCTGAGGTTCCAAAACCAGTTGATGTAACTGTTGGTGTTCCAAAAGTTCCAAAGCTCAATGTTGGTTTTGCTCCAAACAAGGAACTACCTGTGCTTGTAGTGGCTGGTTGATTAAAAGAAAAAGCACTACTGGTATTTGCACCAAGGTTGAATGTAGGTTTGTTTTGTCCAAAAAGACTGGTCTGAAAAATAAATATAAAGCCTTATACTATTAAAAACAACATTAATAATTTTTTTTTATTTAATCAATAAAATTAACATTTACAGACTAGTGAGGAGAACAGTAATATCTAAGCAGAATATTTTGAAAAACTACTCAACTGTGAGGAGCCCAAAGATAGACTGGCAATACAAAGAAATACCACCGAAAAAATTGATTCAGATCCACCCACAGAATACAGAATATAATAGAAGCGGTGGGTAGGTGGGGGGAGATGGCTCCCGGCAAGGAGCGCTATCCCCGCCACCTCAACCCCGGCTGTCCTTATCAGTACCACTGTTTATCCCGTGTTTTTTTGGAACAATTGCTAATTGTTAGGTCTCTGTTGTGTGTATGTGTTTTTTATTTTTTTATTTCTCAATTGGATTAAATAATATCGTCTTGTGCCACATTTGGATGTTCTAGGAAAGAGTCCAACAAGGATTTAAACCCTCCAATAACACTTCACCGGTACATTTTAAACGCACACAGTATAGTTTTTCAATAAATTGAGAAACAAATCTTCCTTCCCTTTCGCCACAGTAAAAATATGTTTATTGTGGAGCTTTTTTAACTTTATTGTTAAACTCCCCTATATTAACAATAATAGATATTGTAACCATTTAATACAGAATATTCTGTATATTAAATTAGGATTGATAACTTAATTGCTAATTCTATTGAAATTATTTTTATTTGAAAACTAGTTTCGAATGTTAAACATTAAACCTTAAGAAGACGTTTTACATCAATAATATAGTTTTATATTTTAATAAATCTTTAAAAGGTAAACAGTTCCAATTTTACCTTTTATTTTTTCCTCAGCTTCCCTTCAGTTGAAGAGGAACAAAATAAGTGGGTTCAAGCCCTGAAGCAAGAAAAATGGAAGCCAACAAATACAAGTGTTATTTGCTCAAAACATTTTAAAGAGGATGATTTTGAAAGATCTTCTCTATTTTGAGTAAATCTAAAGAAAGGTGCAATTCAGTCGGTTTTTTGATTTCCTAGATCATTTGAGACAGACGATTATAAAGGTATATATAACTTTCTACGTTTCCCCCCTGCTTTACCAACATACATAGGTGTTTAAACTTAAAAGTTTAATATTGAATTTTTTTTTTTTTTTAGGAAAGGAGGGCCAATAAAAAGGCTTGCGACCCCATAGAAAAATATTAGGTCCCCAAATAAAAAGAGATTTAAAAGATGTTAGAGATCACTAATAAAAACATAAACGAGCTCAAAAAAACAACTAGATGAAAGATCTGTACAGCTTCGAAATAAAGCTGATTCATTAAGCTTCACTGAAAATTCACTTTCTAACCACAAAAAAAAATACAGGTTGAAAAGAAAAAACAAATTTAAACCTATGCCGAAACGTTTTGCGGTATAAGAAGAAAAACTGTGCCTACAATTACAGTCTACTAAACCATGCGAAGAAAAAGATAATTACTAATTAAATAGAGAATAGAAAATTTGCTTTCGTTACTTCTAAAACAATACCTTGGGAGAAACTCTTTTCTAGATTTTCACATTTTTTAGAAGATGGCTCTCATTACTCATTATTAATAAGATCGATCGGAATGATATTTTTTAAAGTCCGAATCCACCATTTTTTGAAAAATATCAATGATAATATTCATAAAAATAAAATAAGATCGAAAATTAAGAAATTAGTAATTTTCTTTTGGTAATATTCTGTTTTATTTTTGTTCTTAAACTACCTACCTATGCATGAATGTGATAAATTTCTGAACAATTAGATGGAATCCAATAAAATTTGTAAGAGTTGAAGCCTAAATATTACATGATAAAGTTGTAAATAAGTCTGAGGTGGAGCAGCCCGGGGTGGAGGTGGTGGGGGGAGAGCCGGCTGAACTGGAGTCACGGGGACCGTACGGCTTTGCTGTCTCTGCCGCTTCTACTATATTCTGTATTCTGTGGATCCACCTGATGATGAAGAAATAGACGATATTATATCAGCACTAAAGAACAACAAAGCATCAGGGGAAGATGGGGTAATAGCGGAGATGTGGAAATTAACAGGAGATGATTTCAGAAAAAGAATCTCAGAACTAATGATGGATATTTGGATAGAAGAAAAAATCCCAAAAGAATGGAAAAGCGCTCTAATTCATCCCCTGCATAAAAAATAATCAAAAAATGATACCAACAACTACAGAGGAATTTCCCTCCTATCTGTCTGTTATAAGATATTCTCAAAAGCGCTACTTAACAGACTGAACCCACAAATAGGAGAATATCAAGGAGGCTTCAGGAAGGGTAGATCATGTTAAAACAGTTAAAACTGATAATTAATTAATACAGATTAAAAGGAAAGAGAAACCTCTACATACTTTTTGTTGACTTCAAAAAAGCATATGACTCGGTGGACAGAAAAACATTGCTTGCAGTGTTGGAGGAGTATGGAGTGGATGGGAAAACAAGAAGACTGATAGGACTGACACAGAATCAAGGGTGAAGCTTCAGGGATCCATCAGTAAACCGTTCCAAATAAGGACAGGACTCAGACAGGGTGATAACCTCTCTCCGGTACTGTTTAACGTAGTCTTGGACAAAGTCGTGAAGGAAATGTGGAAGAGAAACGATACTGGTGCAAAGATAGGAACAAAAAACAAGCACATCAAAGTAAGATGCCTAGTATATGCGGACGATCTTGCCTTAATGGCAGAGACTGAAAGCGAAGCATTTGACGAATTGAACACTTTAAAGGAAATTGCTGAAAAGGCAGGCTTACAAATATCGTTTAAGAAAACAGAATTCATGACTACCGACAGAAATTTTCAAAAGAAAATAGTAGAGACAAAGTACGGGAGCATTAAAGTCACAAATAAATTCAAGTACCTTGGAGAAATTATAAGTAGCAATGGGTCTGAGAAGGAAAGTGTAAAAGAAAAAATTAGCAAACTGGAAAGACTAAGCTTCGCGACAAGCAATCTGTATAATAAAAGAAGCCTTTCAATAAACGCTAAGATAAGGCACTATAATATAGTCGTCAAACCGGTAATACTGAATGGAATGGAAACATCTTCCCTTCCCAGCCTAAGGAAAATGTTAGCCATAGAAAGAAGGTTACTTAGAAGAATTCACGGACCAAAGAAGACAGAAGAAGGCTTTAGGTTGAGACCTAATAAAGAAATTTACAAGGATATAAATGATCTGGAAACAGACATAAGAATAAGAAGATTAAAGTTCTATGGGCATATGGTGAGGATGGGTCCAGATAGATTAAATAGAGAAATCTTCTATAAAATCAGAGGATACAAGAGTTCTGGGGGATATGTCAAGCAGATGAAACAGGAAACTGAGAAACTGGGAATAACAGACCAGGACTGTTTTGATAGGGATGAAATACAGGAAAAAACTAAATGTAATCAAGGTTCTTATGGGAAGGAAGGATGTGAGAAAAGGAATAGCGTGGACCGAAGAAAGAAGGAAGGAGCAATCGGAAAGAATGAAGAAAAGGTGGGAAGAGAGAAGTAGTAAGAAGTGAATGATATTAGCGTGGTCTCTAAGGCCGTTACGTGGAATAAAAAAAAATATTAACATTTAAAGGATGAAAAGGACAGTTTTTCACTGCAATTAATGTAACATTAATTGACGTATGGGGATTCACTGTTATTTACATTCAACAAAAAGCATTTGAGTGTTTTGTCCTTTAATTCAAGTTTTACTGAGGGTGTAATGTTGATAGGAAGATACAAGAAGCCTTGTTACAATTAACTGATTCAAGATTCAACATGAAATTCCCTATCCAGAATGCGGAATCATTAATAGAAAACCCCAATAGTAGAGAAAGCAGAAATATCCATTAAAGAATTAAAAGCATCAAGAATCTACAGTTGCTCTGCTAAATAATTCAAAGCATTTGGAGGAGCGCGAGTTAGTAAAATACATCAATTAATAACAAAAATCAGGCTAACATGATTCATGAAGAGGGACCAAGAACAAAGTAATGCCATGGAATCTCACTCCTTTCAACCTGCTATAAAATATTTACTTTAATTTTAACCAGCCGTACTACTGATTACACCAAGGAAATTATTGATGACTATAAACAAATATTTTCCTTTGGCAAATATTAAGGTAAGTGTCCACCTGAGACAAATTCGCGTCAGGCTCTTGCTTTTATTGTACTTCATTTTCATCACAGTTCTTGAATTTTTTAGTTATTTTTTTTATCACAAACCTGTAAAATGTATGTTTGACATTCTATAAAAACCCTTAATTCTCATACAGATGAATCAACTCCATGATTTCATCACACCACTCACTCTCTTTTATCAATCATTTGAAGAACAAACTTTAATTATAATATATTATGCACATAATTACAATTATATATGAATATACCATAAAACGGCCTGACTTTGCACCAGTGATTTAACTTTGCACCAAGTTCACTAAAATGTTTCAGTTAATCAAAAAGTGTTTTGCTGTTGTCTAAATGAGGAATATTTTATATTCCTTACTTACTTATGACAACACAGATTGGGTCTAAGGAATTTTCACGCTAATCCAAGCTACCTTCCATGTTTTATGGCAGTTAGTTGATTGTAGTGTTTTAACAGGTGTGATTCCTATGTGGGATAAAGTAGTGCTTATAACAACTAAATATTTCTCAAATCGAGTAGGTTTTGCATTAATTTTATTCTATAATTATTGTAATTTTAATATATGATATTCGTTTTGCTCAAAATATTTGCCGAAAGTCATGGCATTTAAAAATTAAATAGAATCTATTTTTTGATATAATTTAAGAATGACTTTGCACCAAGTATATTTTGGTACAAAGTCACCTCCCATTAAATCACTCAACTTTAATAAAGTTTTTTGAACTTTATTCCATACAGACCAACAGTTATGTAATAATTAATTTATTCAGAAAGTGGCGAGGGACCTATGGTTCAACCAAATTAAGAAAACGGTTGGGGAGCATGTTGTAATATACGAGGGATCCTTATACCCTAAAAAAATCATAAAAATTATGAAGGACAAAGTAGTTGTTTCAGAGATGCAAAGAATGAACAAATCCTGGAAGTGTCAATTGAATGTACACGAAGTTGAATATGGTTGGGATGAAGTCTTAGGCCACATTGCTCCTCCTAAACCAATCAATAAACAAGAATATTTAGAAGTTAAGGAGTTAATAGGCTGGTAAAAATCCAAATTATTTGGGATAACATTTTGCTTTTTGTTATTAAGTTTTTTGTTATCTATGAGCAAGTATATCGATGAATGAATGCTATTAGTAATTTACTATCGTTTCCTTCAACAAAATCCATGCAAACAGAGGAAAATATCGCTAGGCTAAGGTCCAAACACTATCAAGAAATGATTTTGCACCTCTTAACTAGTATCAAGCTTTGATTACGCCCCAGAATAAGTTTCTAATGCTTTTTTAATTGAAATCATATAGGTGGTGCAAAGTCACGGGTATTATCTGGTTGACTCGGCACCAAAGTTTAAAAACAATAAAATTAATTATAAGTTTTGTAAATTTTGCAATTCTAAGATTAAGTGATGAATCAACAGGAGTTTTAAGCTAATTATTCAAGGCAAATATTTTAATACATGCATTATAAAGATTATTGATAGGCAGTTAAAGAATGAAGTTCAACAAAAGTGGTGCAGTCAGGCCATTTTACGGTTATTACATCACTCTCATTTATAAAGGTTAAACAAAAATTTTGTCACAGCATTCAACTCTCCGACACCCCTTCCAACACGAACGGAAGATTGGAGACTGAGTCTCATAGCAGGAATATACATGTCCCTTTGTGATCGGTGCTCACTACTATGACATATTGTAACCAACCAAAATGTTGTCTACACCTTTTTTATTATATATATATACACTGCCGGTCAAAAGTTTGAGACCACCCTGAAACGATACCAGTAAATTTAAAAGTTTGATGTTAGGTGAAAAATAAATGGATTTAAATAAAATTAAACGCATTTATATAGTTTATACCAAGATCTTTAAAGTTCATCTACCTTTAAGAGAAGAAATTAAAATTAAGTTTTCAATACATAATTTAAAACAAACTGTATTTTCCATATTAATTCCAACAATTTCGTTTGCCGACAGAATAACGTTGGATTAAAAAATTTGAAATTTGAATTAAAAATTGAGAAACGAAAATCTCCCATTCATATTAAATGAAGGCAGCGGGAATTTTTGTTGAGCCATTTCAAATTTAATTAGATATTTATGAACTAAGTTCCTTTTTTTCCTGAGTGGAATAGCACGTAATTGATTTATTACGGAGAAAATCTCAAAAGTGAAACAAAGTGTTTTTACTTATAAATAAAAACATCAACATAAAATTAGATAGAAAAAGAGAGGCAGAACGATATTAAAGATATTAAACTTTTAAATTTACATACTTTGGCTCAGGGTGGTCTCAAACTTTTGACCGGCAGTGTATATATTAGATTGTATTTCAAAATTTAACTTGATAAATATGGTAATAATTACAATGTTCATCATGATCAAGTCAGCAAACCATAATAGTTAACCACCATTCATATGGCTTGATCCAGTTTAAATGCATTCCAATTTCAATTTTATAATTTGGAAATTGATACAGCGTTCTAATGCATTATATTTATTTATTTGGACATTAAATGTTTTTCATGAAATTGTATAAAAAGGACACTTTAAATGAATATATGTTTATATAGTGTTAGGTATGGACAAATACACTTATTATACAATAGCCCAGTCAATATAGGTTTCATGTCGCAACTAATTAGGAGAAAGCTGAAGTCCCGACCCCCACCCCTCTTGTTTTCCTCCCACCTCTTCAGCAACATTACAAGTACGGAACTTTGGTTATGATGACGACAGCTCGAAACCTAATTATGCTATCGGAGTGTTCTTTTTTTAATTTTACTTCTAACAACATTACAAACAAATTATGTTATATACACTTTTTATGTAGATAGCTTAGTTTCGCCGTAATAATTAATCATATACAGAAAACTGCCACTACAAAAAACAAGACGTAACTTCAACAAATTATTTATAGATTTTTATCGCTACGTTTTTGGTAGTCTATAAACAAAACTTATAGATAATATAATTGGTTTTAAAATGATGTGTATCATAACGCATAACGTTAAAACTATGGCTTCATAGAGAGCGTTGAAAGAGTAGTGGATACCAGTGGGCCGGTCCTAGCAGGGCTAGGCTGAGGTGCACCATTGCATATACTGCTGCTCATGATCATGAATAGTCATTCAGTTGGAATGCAGCAACAATTTAATAATGTTTATTTTTAGGTTATTACTTCCAAAGTTCATTTTTTTTGCTATAATAGTTTATTGTTTACTTGTATCACTGGTATAGCACAAAATTTTGCATCTAAGATTCAACTCCAAAAATCAAAAATCTGACTGCTGGATATTGTTCACTACCTTTAGCTCTAAATGTGATAAAAAGTCTTCCTCAAAATATCTTCGGGTTTAGGGGAGAGAGGGGGTGAAAGTCATATGTTGTTAGCTGTCTGATCTCGGAACTCGGAAAACATTAATTTTAGCACATAAATACATAAAAAAGCAAAGCAAGTTTTACAAATGTTATTTTACTCCTCTCTTACCCATATCATAATTTTAGAGCTATGAAAGAGGGAAAAATAGAAGATTTTTATTACTTGAGGTAAGTCGCAGTTCTCTGGAATAACACGTTTGTCGATACTCATTTGGCTATAACTCTGAAACTATTTGTCTGATTCAAATTTCTCTTTTTTCATATGAAAGCTGGTTAAATTTACTATTATAACTCAAATCTTTAATTTTGATCTAGTCCCGTAAAACACCCACGGAAGAATATTGAGAAACCTGTACTGTTGAGAAAAACTTGATTTTTTCGGCACATTTATCACAATAACTCCGGAATTATTTTTTTGATTCGAAATCTATTTTTTTCCATCTGAAAGCTGTTTAAATTTTCTATGAAATCCTTTATATGAAATTATGACTGCATTCCTGGAAATACCTATGGCAGCCCATTGAACATATCAAAATCATCACATTTTGCCAAAACATACACATTTAGCGTTTTGGCATAGGTATTTCACGGAATTTAATCAGAATTAAGTATATTGTGTCTATTAGCAAATTTAACTAGCTTTTAGATGGAAAAAATAAATTTCGAATCAAACAAATCGTTTTGGAGATATAGCGATAAATGTTTCGAAAAAAAAAGTGAATCTTGAAAAAGTACGGTGTAGTCAGCGGGCTGTCATGGGCATTTCATGGAATTCAATCAATAGTAAATTTAACCAGCTTTCATATGAACAAAGAGAAATTAGAATCAGACAAATAGTTTCGGAGTTATAGCCAAATGAGTATCGACAAAAGTGTTATTCTAGAGAACTGCGACTTACCTCAAGTAATAAAAATCTTCTATTTTTCCCTCTCCCATAGCTCTAAAATTATGATATGGGAAAGAGAGGAGTAAAATACAGTTTTCCGTATATGATTAAGTATTACGGCAAAACTAAGCTATCTACATAAAAAGTGTATATAACATAATTTGTTTGTAATGTTGTTAGAAGTAAAATAAAAAAAAGAACACTCCGATAGCATAATTAGGTGTCGGCATATAACTAAAGTTCTGTACTTGTAATGCTGCTGAAGAGGTGGGGGGGGGGAAAGCAAGAAGGGTGGGAGTTGGGACTTTGTGTTTTTTTAGTGTATACTTTATGTACTAGCAAAAATTCAGCTTTCCCCTAATTAGTTGCAACAAAGCCTAATTTCTTACCTTCATTGTAATTTCACATTCATTACAATTAATTGTAATTGAAATTTCATGCTATATAGTGAAATGAAAGAAGGTTCTGGGGTTTCAAAAAAAAAAAAAAAAAAAAAAAAAAAAAAAAAAAAAAAAAAAAAAAAAAAAAAAAAAAAAAAAAAAAAAAAAAAAAAAAAAAAAAAAAAAAAAAAAAAAAAGACTAACAATTGAAAATATGGCTAAAGTAAATAATTCAGGAGAATTTCAACATATTTAAGGTCAGACATTTAATCTACATTTTGATCCAATGTTCATCATAGCTGATAATTAAGGTGACATTGCATACCAGTGAAAGTAAACATTACATACCAGAGTAAATTAAGATTTACAGGATAGTAAAATTTATATTTTTCTTGATCATAGATTATTAATAACACATTTTTATAAAAACTGAAACACTCACAACCAACTGTTTTAATATTTCTAAAAACATGAGCTCATCAAAATATTAGTCTTAGCTATGTAGGTTGTCATTCACTTTAATACCTAATTAATACAACAGAAATTTACAATGACAAAAGTAATAATTTAAAAGATTATTCTGATACCAGTAAATAACAAAAAAGTGGAAAGAATGCTTGAGGATAAAGCAACTGCTTACTAATTATCGATTTTGCAGTTTTATAATAAAAAATATATTAGTTTATCATGAAAAAAAGTTTTTCTTTAATAAAACATTCAAAAATGGATGCAGAAATGTGCAGTGAGGGGGCTCAGCTCTTAAATTTATTAAGAAACTAGTTGCCCATGTGCTATAAATTTCAGATGATGCAATAAAAAAGCACTAAGTTCAAAGATCATTATTAAATAAAAAGTTTCCTTATCCATAAAATGAAAAATACAATAAATAGTTAAACAGAACGTACATTTTGCTGAGTGCCGAAAGCACCAAACCCAGTGGTAGGTTGAGCCAATGTTCCACCAAACCCCTGAGAAGGCTGAGTGGTCTGCCCGAAAAGATTTGTTTGAGTTGTAGCTGAAAAAACAAAATAAATATATATACATATATAAATATGTGTGTATATATATATATATATATATATATATATATATATATATATATATATATATATTTTTTTTTTTTTTTTTGAAGAGAAAAGATTTGACCCCGGTTGGGATTCGAACCCAAGTCTCCACCTCTCTAGCGTGGTGCCTTATCCACTAGGCCACCGAGCTCGTATCCGAACCAGGGAAATCTTCTCTCTTCACTGATCCATAATTTCAATTAATAGATTAATCAATATTAGATTAATAATAGATTAATCATAATTCAATTAATAGATCCATAAATTAATTTAATAGAATTATTTCATAATATATATATATATATATATATATATATATATATATATATATATATATATATATATATATATATATATATATATATATATATATATATATCAGAATTTTAACAATGAGTGTTTATTGTATAATAAATATATATATCTGCCCAACTACAGGTAATAAGAGGTGCTAACATTTTAAATTACTCACAACAAACCATGCAACAAAAATGTTTGAAATAAGAAATTAGAGGAAACTAACTTCTTTCATGTTGATTTTCTAAATTTCACTCATTTATCACTTGACAAGTTCATCCAATAAGCCCTTTAATTACATTAGCCACACAGATTATGTAGTATTCAGTAAAATAATTTTATAGCTAATGTTTGTTCAAGTGCCTGAAGTATGTTTCAAGGGATTATAAAACGGTATTTTTTTAATAAGGATAAATTAAATAGAGTGGTCAATTAAATATATATTATCATATAATCTGCAACTTATTGGAAAACAAACACAACTAAAACACTGTTAGAAAAATGCTGTCACATTTTGGTATGATAATTTCAAAGGCATCATCATAAAAATCATACTGAAAAAGCTTGAATGAAAACACAATAGCTAATTCTTAATCACTAGACAAAAATGTAATTTATAGCATATCTATAAATAAAATTCCTAACTAGCATCCTCAAAAACCTTTTGAACAAAATACATAATTATAAAATTTGCAGCCACAAACAGAAAGTATTTCACATATACAAATGAAAATTTGATAAGAAATTGCTCATCAGCCTTTTCAAGGGCCTGATTAATGATGATCATAACTTAAGAAATTATTAAAATACCCACAAAACAAAAATAAAACAGGGGACTCAATGGCTGAGTGAATTGGGGCAACGGTCTCAGTGGGCTTGGTACAGAAGTTTTTGGGTTTGAATCCCAACTGTTCCGGGTTAAAATTTATTTCGTGGGGGAGTTAGGGAATGAATACTGACCTTCCCACCCTGGCTAGAGTACGTTGTTAACCTGTAAGATACCCGTCTTCCCAGACCTATTTAGAGTGCAGAAGGGCATTAAGCCCCAACAAACAAAAATAAAACACAAGCCTGAGTTCCTACTAAACTGCCTTTTAATCTTCAACTATCTTTTGTCATTTCTTCATAAAAGTTTGATCTCCTTATAATCTCCAACTATAATGGCCAAAAGCTTTGATGCAAGGATCCCAGAGCAGCTGGTTCAAAGGGTAATGGATTCTATTGCCACCTAGGGATGGTCCCTTGAAATAAATGACACTTATTTTTTTCTTCTAGATCTGTTCTTTTGATAGTTTCAAATCCCATAGGACCCAGCCTTTGTTTCAGATTTTGTCATTAAATTTTTTTTATTTTGGCCAAAGCCAGTGACACCTTTTCTTTCTACTCTAAACAGGACACCAAAACTAACTATATTAAATGGCGGCTCCATCACTACGACCATATTTTCAACAATCATTCTATGCAGGTCTTCTGTGCTCACTGTATCCTTGAGAATACCTCTCTGATGAGACCTAAGACAACCTGTAATTTTGCCTCAAGAGCTTTATTATATCCAATAGCTCTTCTATTTAGAGGATTTTCTAATGTTCCAGATATGTCCTCTACTTTTTAAGCTTAACTAACCAAGCTATCTCCCCTCTCCAATCTTTCTCCCTTCTTGGTGTAGGGTGATAATCCCTTCTCCACCTTTATGTTTCCTTTTAGAATAAAATACCGAAGTTAATTTTCAGTATAGTTGGTTCCTATTTAGCTTCAGAGTAAACTTGTTCATTTGGTTCTAGTTCCTACTTTATCCTTTATCGGCTTGGTGTGAGCAATGAAACTAATTCTTGACTCTTAGAGTTACTGGAAGACATTTTATAATTACAAAATCTTATATATATATATATATATATATATATATATATATATATATATATATATATATATATATATATATATATATAAATTAATGTTTGTTATATTTTCCAATAACAATCAACAGTATGTGACATAACTTTAGCAAGATGTGCAAATACCCATGGAGGTTTCTGAAACAGAAAACCTATTTTACAACAGATGGCATGCATGGTGATAACTAACAGTGTCATTTGTGAAATTCCACTATCCTGTAAACATTTAAGGCTTAGAATTTTAAAACCAGCCAACTCCCTTTTCCTTTTTTAAAATAGTTTTTTCTACTAAGTTAGCATCAGGAGGAAGAGTTTTTTTCCAAAAGCAGATTAATCTCATTAAAAACGCTTCTATAAAAATCTATTGATCAGCTGCAGAAAATATATAAAAATGGATTTGGATGATTTTGAAACATTAAGTATTAATTTATGATAGATAACAAAAGCATTTTCAACACATTCAAAGCGTTTTTAGAACAATTTTTTAGATGCTAATTTTATATCTTCCCTATATTTTCAACTAAGACAGTTTATTAAAACAGTTTTCATTCACTTAATGTGAATATTGTCTTAACTGAAATAGCCAGAAGAACATTCACCATTTATTTGTACTCTTGTAAGTTAGATCACTTTTACTACAGGTGGAAGCAGATAAAAAAAAAATTCAAATTCATTTTCTTTATGAAAAATTCAATTGATTTTGCTCATTCAAAACTGGTACTAAATGAGAAATTGTTTTTGCATTACAGACAACACTTAGAATTTACCTTGGATAAATGCCAGCTGATGACAATATTATAGTTAGATCTCAAATAATACAATAACAATTTCCTTTAAATTAGATTTTTGTTTAATGTGTAGCTATTCATATAGAGTTAATAAAGAATATATTCTAAATCAGAATAAGATCTATAATCCAGAGCTATAAACAGATTCAAACATTTTTTAACAAGAGAAGTCAATATTAAACACCAAATAAGGTTTTGTTAAAACCACTTTTTTGGATTGAGGAAACAAAATATTAAAATATAGCAAACATGCAGGTATATGCATGAATAACAACATTTAAATCAATTGCAATAGCAGATAACATTAATCCAAAAAGTTCTAGGATGTGATTAAGGTTAATCCAGAAAAAATAAAATAAAATAAAATAATAATAATAATAATCTGACCAGCAGATAACTAGCTAAAACACAGGAAATTTATAATAAAACTTAGGACATTAATAATTAATATAACTAACTTCCGAAAGGTTTTTGAGCTGCATTGGCACCGAACGGATTGGAAGGTGTAGTCGTATTGAATCCAAAAGTACTTGTGGTAGTAGCAGTTGGTGCTCCAAAGGCTGTAGCAGTTCCAGAAGGTTTTCCAAACAGAGTAGAACTTCCTGTTCCAAACACACTAGTAGTTCCAGTTCCAAAACCTAAATTACCATGTAACGTATATGAATTAAGAAAAGTTAAACTTAATGTAACACACCTGTCAATAGCTCCTAAAAGATGTTGTCTTCAGATGTTTGAGAATGATTAAATTAGATTTGTTATAAGTTTCCATTTTAATAGTTTAAAATATACCAAGAAGACATTGATAAGCATTGCTTAACCCATAAGTAATAAAGGCTTGAGTATAATAAAATGACATAATAACCAACTAAATAAAAACCTTTAGGAATGGATGCAATTGATATAAATTGAGAAACAGGACTGTTTTTGAACATAGAGGTAGAAGACCAATCAGAAAATGTTGGCAAGGCTGAAGCCTCACTAACATATTCAGCTAATAGCAAATAGTTTGACATCATTTGATATTAAAAGAGAGACATCACAAGCATTCCTGGCATTATAGACTTAAACAGGCCTAGAAGTAGACAAAGCTGAGAACAATATAACAGAAGATCCTTCAATAACTGAAGATATGGCTATAGACTCCTATAAATTTAAGAAGGTAATGGAGTTCACTTAATTAAGATTATCAGTGACAAACGATAACGATGAAGCTACTAAAATAAAAGTTTAAAAACTGAATGTCAACAGATCCTATTTAACTTAAGAAACCAGGTTTAAAGCATACTCTTATCAAGATAGACCATGGGTCAGCTCTACAAAACCTTGATACAGATTTTTTTCTGCTATGTAGTGAAACATAGATATGTCACTCAAATGAGTGTTCAACATTTTCCTAATCAAGGCACCTGGAGGAGTTGGACATTGCAGTCAAAGCTATGCAGTTAAGCTAGAAAGGCCTTATGTTCAGTAAGGAGTTTCACTTCAGTACCTTGTTTTGCTTTAATTTATCGATTTTGACAATTCAAAACACTGATTGACTATTAACCTTATTTCTCATCTTCCTCTAATATGAATAGAGCTGTATAGTGTATGATGGGACGAAAGAGGAACTGAATTAAAAATTAAATTGTTTCGTCATAGTTATTTGTAGATCTCTAACAGATTCCCACATAACCAGTTTACAAGACAATTGAAAAAGGGTTTTACATTGTTTCTAAACTGTACTGGATTAACTTGAACACTAACTCCTAAATTTTTTTTTTTTTTAATTTAACTCATACTAGCTTTTAATTATATTTCTAATCTGTATACCCTACAACTACCAGATCCTGTCCATACATCTAAGCTATATTCATTTCATTACCCACAGATCTGTGGCATAAAATAAATATCAACTCCTTAATACTAATTCTCTCCTTATCTTCATTAGTAAAAGTACTTTCTTTTAATTTATTTTGTTTGAAAGAAAACATTATTACAGTATACCTCATTATTATGCCTCGGTATAAATAAAAAGAAATCATATACATAAGTAAAATATTCACATTGAAAATAATAACTGAAGGACATTTAATCAAACACTTTTTATCCATGTCTTTGAGATCAAATGATAATGATTAAAAAATCAGGTTATAATAATTGCAAAAAATAATTACCTGTACTTGTACTGGCTCCAAAAAGTGAATTCTGACCAGTGGAACCAAAAAGACCTAGTGAGCCCTGAGCACCCTAAAAAAGATAGGTCATATCAATTTGGTTTTTAGTATTATATTTAGTAAAATATACATAAGTTATCAAACACTAATACAATACATACTTTATCAAAGTGCACACACAAATATAAACTCCTGGACAAAATTAGCACATAATGTTTATTTTGTGCACCCCATAACACAGTCACCTCAAAACGCTATTCAGGCAGGGAGCAAATCACTCTCTAGGGCGTCTTAGCACCATTATCCAATCATCTAAGGAATGTAAAGCAAACATTCATTCATCACCAAACTAGAGAATTTTCCAATGTGCATGCCATCAAATTTAGGCCTGGCTATTCCATGCTCTCTGGTAAGAAGTGGCCTAGTGATAGGGTGTCTGGAGGTTAAATTCCTTTCATGTAGACTTCTTATTGTATGGTTTAAAATCAACACGTTAATGGCCCAATGAAGTTCATTTATGATCAGAAGCCTTCTTTAGAACCGCTGTCTAATGCCAAAAGCGTTTCAAAACAATCTGGCTGAAGTGACCCTTGGTGGATCTTGCCTGGTCTCCCTTGGTTACATCCAGTCTTCCTGAATCAATCGAGTATCTATAACCTGATTGGTTTATTCCCAAGCATACAGAAACTTGACTTTTGGACAAGCCTTTTCCTAAGAGTGTTTATGCTTTAACTGTGATTTCTTCATGCCTATCTATTATTTAAGATAGATTTATTATTTTAAAAAACTCAAAATTAAAAAAAGGAATAACTTTAATAAAAATAAACACGATAAGACACAGTTGGAAGTGTAAGAAATACTACATTATTTGTTTAATCTTTCGACTAGGAAGAATGCATGAAAGGATTACGGCTAATCAAGGTTCTGTTATTAATATCAGTACTGGTTAGAGCAATTTCATTTAAGTCTAAAGAAATTTCAAACAAATAAATAGAAAAAACAAGATGATGCACTAATTTTGTCCTGAAGAATGTAATGTATGGAGTATGAATCACAAATCAATAAAAATATAGATGAAAAATATATATTTAATTATTGATCTAAATAAATAGAAATGATTACCTGTTGGGGACCTTTACGATTAGCTGCATAATCTTCAAGACGAAGTTCTTCCAAAGATTTGCCCTCATATTCTTTCATAACAGTAATGCAATGGTTCCTAGTATTAATATTGGTGCTAGATCCATTTTTCACCATGGTATCTGTTCCGGTCACAGGAGTAAACTTAATGGTAGTTCCACCAGCTGTTGCCGTTCCACCAAAGGCTAAAAATCAACAATGAATTCTGTATTTTTTTACATAAACTATTGTAGACAATGCACATAATTATAAAATATAATTTTGATCTTCCTGCTATCAATTAACATTACATAGAAAGTTTTTGTCATATGCTAAAACATTCTTTAAATACAGAATATTATGAATATAAACTTATTTCATGATTTAGTGGTAGCATTAAAAAACAAAAACAAATTCTTATGTATAAACATTAAGTAAAGACAAATATACTAATTTCTTGATAAATAAATGAAGTTGATGTTAACTGTTTAAGCCTTATTTAATGACCAACATTCATCAAGATTTTAGACTGATGTTTTTTTATGATTGATAATTAATTTTAAAGCAATTTTCAAATTATCTAATATGGAGATGCAACATTAGTGTGTTTCTTCAAACTGTTCCTATTCATTAAAGCAATCAATAATCTGCTTAATACAAAATCTTTGAAATGTTTCCCACTATTTTCTTTCCATAAGTTACATGCACCATAATTTTAATCATATTATTCCTGGATTACCCAAAACTTTATGGTACTTGCTCTCGAAAAAAAAAAAATGAGGGACTTTACTTCTTTCTTTTAATTTATGCTATTTTTCAAAACTTGTGATGAGTAAATAAAAATGTTTGTTTCCAATCCACCATAAAGTTGAACAGAAGAAAACTATTAGAGCTAATAACAATGAATAATCAGCAATGTTGAATAACTCATGTTCTAAACTGAATTCTAAAATAAAAAGCTGGGGTGTAACAAACTTTTGTCACAGAAGGATGGACAGACTGACTCCATTGAGATTTTATTATTATTATTATTTTCATAATAACTCTACTTTAATAAGCTAATTTCCAAGTACTTTTTGTGATTTGTTTACAATTTCAGTAACACAGTTTATCCAAAATCAACCAACACTTTTTGGTTTTATTGACAAATCTCAGAGTAGGAATGGGCAAATTTGACTTAAAAAATCCTACCTTGCACAAAATCTAATGATCTACAACTTTTAGCATATAATATTTTTTTAATAGACTAGTCATTTTCGTGTTATAGACTCATAAACATGACTAAAACCAACTTTTTAAGAAAGTTGGCAAAATTTGTTGATCTTTGAAAATCGATTGTGGCTAAATGCCTAAATCAAATTCAGCTGAAGGGATGTCTATAGACGTACAACTTAATAAACTTTAATTTTGTAAAGCATTTTTATATGTTTTTTTTTTTTTTTTTTTTTTTGCAAAAATCTGAAAAATGTTGGGTTTTTTTGCCCCCAAAAAATTTCCCCTTATCAAATGTGGTCATATTTTTGATATTTTATTCTCAGGACCCATCTGGACCACATAAAAATATATAACCTAATACTCCACCTTTTGCAAGGCAGACCCGCTTTTTTGGGGGTATTTCGAATGGACTAAGTAAGAACATAAAAACAAAGTTGTGCAATTATTGTATTGTCATTGGTCCTTAACACGTGCGCAACTTAACAAGATAATCAGATAGCTGGAAATTAGTGAAAATTGCGATGCAAGATTCTGTTACATACAGGTGAAGTTAGTAAAAGCGTATTAAAATCTAATACTTCTATATTTATTAAAATTTATCATATTTTATTATATAATTAATTATGACTTATATTTGAGTGGATCAGATAAATTGTTTTGAATAAATAACACAATGAATTATATATATTAATATAAATAAATAATAATATGAATAAATATAAATAAATAAATAATATGATTAATATGTATTATTTAGATAACTTTAATATTTTACTTTTATTCTTATTCATGTATAGAAAAGTAATATGAATTACTTTTATTATACTTAAATTATCCCTCTAAATAAAAGTTAATAATAATACTATCAATTAAAAAATTATTGAGACCTGTAGAACCACCAAAGAGCCCCGTGTTGGTCTGTGCAGCTGGTTGACCAAATAAAGAAGGTTGTTGAGGTTGAGCTGGCTGAGGTTGCTGGCCGAACAGGCCAGTAGATGGCTGTTGAGTTCCAAATCCAAAAGCTGGTTTTGCCTGCCCAAAAGCAGAAGTAGAAGACCCAAAAATTCCAGTGCTTGGAGTTGCATTTTGTTGAGTTCCAAACAAACCGGTGCCTAAGAAATTTTAAGAATAAATTAAAAAAATATTACTTGTAACTATATTAATTTAAAAAAGAAAAAAATGTAAGCATAGGAGAATGGATTTTACAACAAATCATGGCCTAATCAGTTAAAATTGAATTCTATTCAAACTAACTAGTCACTAGATGAAAAAAAAAAAAATGAATGAACCCAAACCCATGAAGAAAAATTTTAACTTTGTCCTACTCGAAAACTTGAGCGTTCCAAATGTAAAAAGGAAACAAAAAAATTCATTGAAAAATACAAGTTATTTTCTTGCTTGATTGTCTTTGTTTTTGGGGGCACTGAATCCGATTTCAAATTTGAACCTTTAAAAAGTTCAAGCTTTCTGAAAAAATTACAAAAAATATAGGACAGATCCATAAGTACATTTGGTTTTTAAAGAGTAAAAGTAAGTAAATTTTTCATACAAAAAATAAATTTTATTCAATAATGTATTCACTGCTTTTGTTGATGACCTCTTGCCATTTTTCAAACGATATCAATATTCTGCTACTTATTATATGTGGTTTAGAGGCAAAAGACTGATTGAGTAATGTTTCCACAACTTTCTGGCCAGTGAACGATTTCCCTCTGAAGGAGTTTTGGAGGGACCAGAATATATTGTGGTCAGATGGTGCTAAGTCAGGAGAATGTGGTGGCTGTGGCAAAACCTCCCAGCCAAGTTACACTAATTTTTGCTTTGTGATGATTGTGCAGTGGGGTCTGATCTGCCATGGCCATGGTGGAATACACCTTAGCAATTTCTGGATGTTTTTATCACAATGCTTGGTCCAATTTTGTTAGCTGTGTGCAGTAGATCTTCAAATAGATCATTTTTCTTTGAGGAAGTAGCTCGTAAAACAGCAATGATCCCATTATATAGAGAGCAAAATCTTTTTTTCAAATGTAAGATGGCCTTTGTTTACTCACCAATAGCTGTCCATTATCTCCTGTACACTACATTATCATAGAAGATCCACTTTTTCAAGTTTGCCTAAGTCAGTTTGGTGGCACCCAAACAGCGAGGCAGAACATGTAGACAAGCTTCTCTTACAAGCTTCTTACTCAACTGTCTCTGTCCATTAGACATTTCTAGCATTGTCCACTCCCACAGCTCCTCAACATCCTGACAAGAAGACTTTTCAACAACTTAGAGACCTTCTCATTGGGCACTTGTGACTTATGCCAAGTAATACTCTAATACTACATTCAAGGAGGCTGTAAACCACGCTTAGCAATTGAGTCATAAAAATTAGACAGCAAAGAGAGTGGTCAACAGCTAGCATTTCAGTTCACAAGGTGAGTAGTAGAGAACCCAAGGAAGAACCTAAGTACACTCTATTTGGGGAACACCGATAATACCTGATGTTAAGCCCAACAGTTAGACTATATGCGGACTACAAGTCTACTTTAAACTCTCATCACTCTCTGATTCTGGCTCTAGCATCTGTAGAGTCCATATCATTACGTAAACAATCTTCAATTAGTGTACAGCTGTTAGTGAAAATTGGCAGTTTTTCTATTTAAACAATCACTGTTCTTGCTGTGGTGAAGTTTGAAGGTGTGAGTATTAAAACTATCTTTTTATTATTATTTATTGGCACTACGTCCCAAGTTAAGACTTGGCCTGCTTCAACATCGACCAACAGTTTTCCTGAGTAAGTGCTGCTGCCTTCCAATTTCGGGTACCAAGCAGAATCCTGGCATCAGTAGCTACGGAATCTTCCTATCTAAGCTTTGGACGACCAACGATGTAGCTACATCTCTCCAAGTTCTACCCATAAGGTCTAAATCGTCGGCATATCCAAGAAGCTGAACAGATCTATTCAACAAGGTCCCTACTACCTGTATTCCTGCATTTCTCACAGCCTTTTCTAAGGCTATATTAAAAACAAGACAAGCCAGGCCATCACCCTGCCTGACACCAGTCTCTGTAGTGAACCCTCTAGACAAATCTCCACCAATTTAACATAAGAGATACTGTTCTCCATTGTCATTTTCACTAGTCGAACAAGTTTATGGGGTATATACATTTCTAACATGGCTATATAAGCTTCCTGACGATTTATGGAGTCATAGGCCTGTTGGAAGTCTATGAAGACATGGTGCGTGGAGATCTGGTATAAAACTATCTTATAGCATCGTATAATTTAGAGCTGAAAACAAGCGTTCTATTAGAGGTAATTCTTAATCAGTTCATAGAATTCAGTGTTCCTTTATTTAAGAGCATGCTCTCAGCAATACCCACAATTACTTCATTTTTATTGAAATTTTTTTGATTATTTTAATTTCATTTAAATGGCTATTTGTCCAGTTTGTAAGATTATGGTGAGCCATGATGATAAAAATACCAATCCTAAATGTGGTCTAACAATCCTAAATCACCTGATCAAGACACCATGAGCACAATCTTAGAAGCTCTCTAAGACATTGACAGGGTGGAATGGCAGAGAACTAGAAATGATGACCCACATTCACCAGTCATCATTGCAAAATTTGTGAGGCAGTCAGTGAGGGACGAGCTGATTCGACTCAGAAAAGTGAGAAGGGACTTCTCGACTCGACAGGTGATATTGATTGGGAGGAGAATGACTGTCACCATACCTATCTCAGCAAGGAGATGACTCCCACCAATAGGTATCTGTACTGGCTGGCATGGAAGAAAAAAGTTATGGGAAAACGGAAATATGTTTGGTTCTCTGGTGACAGATTACGCTGCAGGCTGGAGGATGGCCATCCTGTCATTTTTATCAACACAGCTAAGGATCTTGAAGTCTTCATTTGAAACATTCACTCCTGGTTCTGAAATATGGCTCTCCTCTCGGACTATCACATCACTCAAACTACTCGCTAGAAAAATCATTCGTTTAATGATCGTTTTATTTTGTTTATTCTTCTTCTTTGAAAGGATTTTTCTTCCCTATCGAAGTTCCCTTCAACCAAACTCTTCTCCCAGCCAGTTCCTCCATTCCTCTCTATCCATTGCTTCTTCTTCCGTTAATCCTCGGCCAGCCATACTTTTAGCCACAACATCTCTCCACCTGATGCGAGGCCTACCTCTCCTTCTCCTCCCCTCTGCTTCCCATTCATAAGCAATTTTGGGGATTCTTCTATTCTCCATTCTTTTAATATGGCCGAACCATCTCAATCTTCTTCCCTCCATTTCCTCCAGAATATTTCACTTAACTTCCATTTTTTCTTTTATGATCTCATTCTGGATTCGTTGAATCCTTGAGATTCTTGCTGATCTCCTCCAAAAATTTTGTTTATTACTTATTTTATTATGTGTAATTCTTATTATATCAAGGTTGTTTTCTAATTTATTTCTCAGTTACTCTTATTTTTTGCTCGTTCGTTTCTTTTTTCAGATGCATCTCGTAAACTATTCTTAGTTAAATTCTCTTAACTGTCATTATTGCTAACTTACTATTTTTTCAAACTATGTTATTGCTTAGTATCTTCTGAGTTTGCTTTTCCTTTCTTTTCATCTCTTTTCCTGCATCCTTGTAATGACTAGCATCTTAACTGTCTGTTATGTTAATGCCCAATCCCTCTCTGCCCACTTCCACGAATTCCATCAATACTTCACTGAAATTTTTTATTGTATCATTACAATATCTGAAACCTGGCTCAAACCTTCAATTTCTTCCCTCAGTGTCTCCCTTCCTAACCACTATCTGCTGTGTCATGATCGCACTAACCGCACTGGCAGAGGTGTTGGTCTATTTGTCCATAATAATTTCGGGACCCAAGTCCTATGCCTGGCTCCTCCATCCGAAAATCCCCGCATTGAATTCCTATTTGCTGAAATAACTATACATTCTCCAACTATCCAAGCAGTAGTAGTTTACTGCCCTCCACATGTTTCTTTTGATACCTACTATGAAACCACCCTTTTTAACACAGTTCCTCTCTACTCACATGCTTTTATTGCTGGGTATTTCAATACCAATTTCCTTTCTGATTCCTTGGACAAGTCCTATCTTGAAAACCCTTTTTTCCCCTCAACCTAAATGTGGTTCTTTTCTCCCCTACCCACCATACCTTAACATGTAATACATGGTTTGAGTTGATTCTCCTAAAAACTTTATTTATTCTTCCCATGTACCAATCACTTTTCTTTCTGATCACGATTTAATACCCCTGACATACAATATCCAAACTACAATGTTCATCCCAAAAACCATTTCCTATAGCAATCTTGATTCCTTAACATTATCCTAGATTCAAAATGATATTGATGCTATAGACTGGGATTCTATATCCCAATATAGATTATATATCCCTCCCACACCATCAACAATATGGCTGACATCCTTACATACAATCTTTTATCCATCCTTGACTCCCTTGCCCCCTTAAAACCAACCTTATACGACGTCCACCAGCACCCTGGATCACGAAAGAAATTAAAAATCTACAAAAGAGATGAGAGGCTGCCCAAAGAAGTTTTCGACGGACTAGACTTCAGGACAACTCCGTTTTGTTTAAATCCTTTCAAAATCAGACACAAACTGCCATTCAAAGAGCTAAGTCACAGTATTTTAAAGAAACCCTTTCCTCTTCTGTGCCTATGATCCAAAATAAAATGGAAAATACTATCAAAACTGTCCTTTTTTTATTAAGAGTATTAATCTAACTTCTAAAAACAAATTTTTGGTAGACCAATCAAACAAGACTTCACAAAATTTGTATTAACAAGAAACATAGATAAAAACTTTAAGAAATTCTCCTCATAACTGTATTATTGGGAAAAGAGAACACACTCAAATGACAAGTTCCTGTATATCTCAACTTGAACTCTCTGTTTATAGTAGATATTCCATACCAATAACGGGTAGAAACCATATGACACTGAAATGAGGAGGACGCATCTCACCACAATTAATAGAAAATACCTAACAGGTTTTTTTGCTGGACTGCCAGCAAAGCTTAGCTCAGTAAATGTATTTTACCTCTTTCCAAATGTTTTTCTTGTGCTCAGTTTTGTTTTAGATTAGAGTTAATAAACATATAACTCAATTTAACACTTTGACTGTGGAGTACTACACTGTGTTCTTATTACTAATATACTTCTAAGGATATTATATCCTTGGTAGGTCTCTCGCTTTCCAGTGTTAACATTGATACTCTGCCCTACTACTTGCAAGTGTTTAGTGACTTAAAAATTGCCTCTGTTTTTTCTTTTATTCCAATTTAACTATTCAGTGAAGTTAATACCATAAATTAAGTTTTATATATTTTTAATAGTGTTATTTACATTGCGTAGTTTTTAAGAATGTATAGTAGGTTAAGTTTTATGTTTTTAGTGTTACAATGTTGTTAATAGAGGGAAATGATTTGAATACAATTTATAAAATAAAAATATATTTTTAAAAAATGTTTAATAATTCTTTTCTTTTCCATATAAAAATTGTTTGATATCATTCAATTGAATAATATAAAAACTTATTTCTATTTTGTTTAAATTAACTTTCATTAAATATATGTTTATATAAAAATATGTTTCTATATTATATAGAGTGGGGTGTAAAGTTAGCATGCCTCCTCGTGGTGCACCCTGGGTAATTCTAAATCTGCTAACACCGCTCGCCAATAGTGCCTCCCAAGCACGCAATTATGAAACGAGCAAACACAAGAAAACAACCAAATAATTTAAATCGCCCTTTTCGGGGCACTGATAATCAATTGCATCATTTTTTAGAATGCTGGCGGATTAAGCACATCAAAATTTACTGAACTAAAGACAATTATTCATCAAAATGACGCGGACCTATTTATTATTGTCGAAGCTGGAGCCTCAACTGAAGCAAGACATTTATACAAATTAAAAAACTATTCTAATTTTTGTTTTAAAAAGATCCCGACAAATTGCATCCGGCATAATTGTGGGAGTGAATTGCAGGATAGCAAATAACATTAATGTGGTGCATGAAATGGATGAACTCGATAAATTTGAAGCAATTTGTATCGAAGTCTGGCCCAAGGGCTCTTATTTCAAAATTATGTGACTATACAACCCACCTAACAACGTTCCCAACTTAGAATCAATAAGACTTCTTAGTAAGCACTGCAGCGGCATTATTGTGGGGGACTTTAATGCACATTCTCCTCGCTGGGGCTATTCAACAAGTAACGGATCGGGCAAAGCCATCGAAGAATTACTGGATTTAACAAATCTCATCCAAGTGCCCTCAAAGCCTACATTCCTGTCCTATGCTGGACACACTAGCACACCCGACCTTACAATGGTAAATGCCAACCTTATAGCAAGGACTAAACTAAACCTCGCCGATGCAATAGATGGTTGCGGGCACCTTGTTATTTGTATTGACGTAAGAAGCATAACACAGCAAAAAAATCTCCTAAACTGACAAGATGGAATTTAAAAAGGTAGAAAGGAACAAATGCAGACAAAAACCCAAGGTCTCAGACGCGATCTTCCCGGAGTTCATATGTCACTTAGGTCAAACAGCTAAAAATACATTCCTTAGGCTAATAAACTTGACAGGGACCAAAAGAGTACTGCACCAATGGAGAAAAGCGGAATAATACCCCTCCTTAAAAATGGAAAACCCGCCAATGACCTAAAAAGTTTTAGGCAGCAGAAAAAATGGTAGAGTGAAGGCTCTGAGAGTTCCTCGAGTCCAAGGGAGCAATCAGTGACAACTAAGCCAGATTCCGAAAATTCCGATCGACGACAGACCAAATTATTAAATTTACCCAAGCTGTCAAAGACGGGTTCCATCGAAAACAGTCTACTCTAGCAGTACTCATCGACTTCAGAGCTGCATACGATAAGGTATGGCGATCTTGACCGGCTGGGGGTACAAGGCAACATCACTGGAAGTGAAATGGATCCGAAATTTCCTATCTCAAAGGCACATAAAATGTAAATTCCAAAATTCTACGTCGCCGTACAAACAACTGAAGGAGGGTATCCCACAAGGTGCAGTCTTGAGCTGTATCTTGTTTAACATAATGATTGACGACCTTAAAAATTATATTAAAGAAACGCATGGTGTGTCGTGTCTGTATTTACAAAGGTATAGGTCTCCAAAGAACTTCTCTCTCAAAATATCTTGGAGTGAACTTGGACTCAAAGCTATCTTGGAAAGACCATATTAATACAACTACAGAGAAAGCCCAAAAACGGAACAATCTATTAAAAAGATTGACAGCCCGAACCAAGTGGAGCTGGAGCCGGCTGTTATTACGAATACTTCAATGGCTATATTGCTGTGGGGAACAATGCAAGCAAGTACGACGGGGAAGTGAGTGCAATACATGAGGCTGTCACCAAATTAATCACCATTAACATGCACCCGCATAATGTTGTATTTTTGGTTGATTCCCAAGCAGCTATACTGGCACTGAGCACCAATATTCCTACCGACTGCTTACACACTGTTAAATGTCGAACGGCACTAGATTAGCTCATCAAGATTGGATGGAACACAGGGCTGCAGTGGATCCCCAGCCATGAAGGAAAAACTGGAAATGACAAGGCCGATGACCTTGCCAAAAAAGGTGCTAAATCTGCCCAACCCGCAGTTGCCACGACCTTAAGTGCAGCAAAGAACATAATCAACAGCACCATTGATGCCTATATGTACAATCACATGAAGGAACAAAGTGAAAATAAGAAGTGGGAATGCCTACTAACTCATGGGCCGACTGGTGTTGGGCTAGACCGAGCCCAAGCTGTTGCAAACTTCAGACTTACAACTGGACACGACTATCTACAGGATCATCTTAAGCAGATTGGAGTCGCAGACAGTAACATCTGCCCCCTTTGCAACCTAGACAAGATGGATAGTGATTGAAAAAAAAAATTATAGAGTAATATTATTGATGAATTGGTATATATAGAGTAATACCATTGATTATTGAATACATAAGACATAAAATATTATAACATTACATATACATAAGATATTTTGAACTTTTTGAAATAAATCTTTAAAACTATTCTTTTTTCATAAAAAATAATTTAATATTTTTAATACAATTTCTTTAAATCTTTAAAAATTTATAAAAAGTAGTAGACTTGCATTGCAGGTTGCATACCCCATTGCATTTGGTGTGAACTGCTACATACAGTAGTAGTAACTTTTTATATATTTTTTTATCAGTAATTTAGTTTTAATGCCGTTATTACCATGTTTCAAAGCAAGGTACAAGTTTTAAAACTAAATTAAAGGAAAACATTTTTTTCTGCCAACAGCGATATTTATATATTTAAATGCCCGCAGTCAAAGTGTTAAATCATGAATATTATTACTTTCTTGATTATGGTATGTAATGAAATATCTTGATAAATGAGACCCAAAAATAAACTCCATAATTTTATTTTTTAAGCAATAAATCCAACTGAAATGTTGATACGAAGTAATGAAGATGGATATACAGTGAGGTGCATTTATGTCTCTCCCTATATTGAGTCCGGATCAGCATTAATCTAAATAAAGGGATGCCAGTCAGGATTCAATTTTCCTGACAATTTTTAAATAAGTATTTTAAATAATTAATTAATTAAATAAAATCTTCTCCACAAGGTTAGCGTGGGGTCGAATAATTAAGATGTGTTAATTATAAAGAATAATCAAAATATATTAATTATATAAGTGACATGCAAATGGTAAATGAATTTTAATATTGTTAAATAAAAAACTAGATATATATTCCAACAAGAAGTTGACATATAAAATTACAGACAGGAAATAAAAATCATAACTTAATTTAAAAACTTATACGGTAACAAATAAACGTAACCTAGACTTATCTTAATCTGAGAGAGATGTTATGATGTGGGAAAGGTGTCCATTGGAAGTCATCGGTGAGATGACTATGTCTAATCGGCTACATTGTCGTAAGGGTGAGAATCACCAGACTGGCCTACCAGGGAGACAAGGCCAGACCCAAGTTCCTTGAGGTCTTGGGTCTCAGGAGAAACAAGACAGGACAAGACCCCGAAAATATTTTTCTGGCCCTTTTTGAAGAATAGGCTCCACCCTCTGTACTAGGGACATGCCCACAGACTTCCCAGTTTTTTTTTAATTTTAGAACAACTTAAAACATCATGTTTACCCCAAATATTACACGGTAAGGGATAGGCAGGTAGAGAAACGGTCCTTTGTTGTATGACCCAATAAAAGGTGTGAATTCCCCGACCACCCATGAGATGCTTGTTAAATTAAACCCTATAGGTTTGATACATAGCAATACATATATAAACAATAAAAAGTAACAATTTGTGGTAAATTAAAAAAAAAAAAAAGTACTACGCAAAAATAAGGCCCTTTTCACTCTAGTCCAGTAAAATAAGGCTGTTTTTGGGATGTTTTTTTGGGTGCTGAATCCGAATCTGAAGTTTGCTACCAAGGCAGACGTCAGCTTCATATCCAAAATTGCTTATGATCTCATTCCGGATTCTAGGTGATCTCCTCCAAAAATCCATCTCCACAGTCAGAAATCTTTTGCAATTTTTCTAGAGGCCATGTTTTTGAGCTGTATAGCATTATGCTTTCTACCAGGGCCTTAAATATTATTTTTTTGACATTGGTACATATGTTGGCACTCCAGAGGACTGAAGTTAACATTCCGATAGCTTTCCGTCCATCTGTCATTCTTTTTTTCACTTCTTCTGTCGCTCTCCCATTGATTTCAAGATTAGTGCCTAGATAGCATAAATGGTTGACCCTAGTTAACTTAGTTAAAACTGGGTCACTTACCTCATCGTTTTCTGTTGAAATATATTTTGTCTTGTCATAGTTTATCTTTAGGCCCCACCTCTCATACTGTTTGAATCATTTTCTGAATATGAATGAAATATCAAATTCATTTTGTGTAATGATTACCTGTTCATCAGCAAATAGTAGCTGAAATATGTGTATTTTTCATTGGGATTCCCATTTTGCAGCATCTTTGTGACCAATTCTCTAGACATCTATGAACATATATCGTAAACAAAGTCGGAGACTTGCAATATCCTTTTAGAAGGCCTTAAGTGTTTCCAAACTCTCCTGATATCAGTGAGCCAATTTTTTAGTTTACGTTGGATTTGTTTTCCCTATAAATTTCCTTTATCACTCTGGTTTTTGATAAAATTTTTATTTAATTATGATTATTATTATTTATTTTTCCTATTTCATATTCTGTAAATTCCTATTTTTTAGATGAATCTATATTTTATTATATATATTTTGAACTCTTAAAAAAGTGAATAAAATTTTTAAATTGCTTTCATTATCTCCAAGAGTTATGTATATGTCGGGTGCAAGTTCTAAATACTTTAATTAGTAGGGGCATTCCTGAAATATATGTCTAACAGTGATTATCTCACTAAATCAATGTTGATTTAATATTATACTAAATAAAAATGAATATAACGCTACATCACAAGTAATATCAACTTGGATAATCTTTCTCATTTTAGGGAAGTGGAAGTAACAAAATACATGTTAAAAGTTTGTTTGTTTGATTATTTCGTTTAACGTCACTTTATGCTGCTATGGCTGATCGGACGATGCTACGGTGGGAGTCCTAAATTTTGCCCATCCAGGTATAATTAGGATAGGAATCTTTAACGAGTACCTGACATCGCACAGACTCGGAACCCCCATTTTACGTCCCTTCCGAAGGACGGCATAGCTAAGGATTTTTTACTCCCTTTAAAAAATCCTAAGGTCATCTGCCAGGCTGCGAACCCGCGATCTTGGGTTTAGTAGGTTGCTATGCTAACCACTACACCACAGGTGACTCCACGCATGCTAAAAGTTATGTTAACTTCTGCTATATTTTCTCAAGGGAAGTGGAAATAAGAAAATATAAAACTTCTGATATACTTTCTCGCATTCATTTTTGAATCAATGTGTTTATTGAACTAATAATACAATCTGTCCCTCTTTAGGGAAATAAGTAATAAGGATGGCAAAGAGTCCTTACATATTCACAAAATATGTAAACTGAAAATATCTCACACAAGTTGATATAACAAATATAAATATATAAAACACCCAACCCATGCAGAAATTAATTCTGTTAACTTTGGCACATTAAAGAAGAGGAAATAACTATTCATCAGTAAATAAAACACTAAATCCATAAAGAAACCCATATTGTTAACTTCGGTTTCACCTTTTTACATTTAAATATAACACTAATCCCGATAATTTTATTTCCAATGGTCGGGTTACAGAGAGAATGTATCGGAAAGTGTAAACTCGAAGTGAAGTGTAAGAATAGAACTGGTTAATGTAACGCTAATCAGGCCAATCTGGTGAAGCTCTGCATCTGGACTGATACCCAAAGAAGAAACATAGTGGACTATTAAATAATAGTACCATTTAATATTGGAATCTCAATAAGAACAAATTAACTTCTGGTAGTAATTGACAATTTAAGAACATGTAAAAATTACATTTTCGTGAAATTTCTAAACTACATAAAATTTGGAGGCAAAATGTACATCGAAGGGAATTCATTTAAGTTCACAAAACTCATCAATGGTTGGTGGCTAGACAATAAAATATATTTGAAAAGCAACAGTAAAACATAATACAAGAAGGAACAAATCAGTCCTTACAGGAAAACTTGCCAAAACATCTTTATCATTACTACAACTAAGTTTAACATTCTATCTAAAAAGATCAGCAAGTACTTACTAGTACTACTAAAAGCTGGTTGAGTAGTTTGTGGCTGGCCAAAAGCAGGAGTTGTAGTGGAGCCAAAAAGGCCTGCTGATTGCTGAGTGGTGGTTCCAGAAAATAAGGATGTTCCTGGAGTTGATCCAAATACTGGAGCATTGAATCCTGATGTAGCTGGTTTACCAAAAGCAGATGGCCCAAATGGAGAGGCAGTTGATGCTCCAGAGAAACCAGAACCTAAAAGGATTTGACAAGGTAGCAAAATAACATTCAGGAGCTATCAAATGTTTAGGTTCTTAATCTTAAATGACTTACAATGTACTTTCAAGGGAAGCGTTTATGGCTAAATAACAAATTATATGACCTAGAGTTGGCCTAAATAAGTAATATCATTGTAACATGTCGGTAATTCTACTAAAGAACTATCATTGCAACAAAAAATGTAATATATACCTTGGAACATGGTGATTTGTTATATTAAAAGCCAAATCTACATTTAACACCTCATGACATGTACGTAAAATGATTAACAGGGGATCTGACAACGATATCTTCTAGTTATAAGCCAAGTTTGCAGCAGTTATAACATCCCATACTAACGCTCGTAAGCTAAAGGTAACGTTGAGAATAAACAACCAGAGATGTTCAACAGCACCATCCCTAAAAAAAATCATTTCTAAATTTTTTTTTTCCAATACTACATATCTTAAAATTATAATTTGTATAACGGTCAGTAGAATTTCATTAGTGAATATTTAAATAAATAAAAATAAAAATTATATCATGAACACATTGCATATAATTTTGTTAGCGATCTAGTTGACCAATAAGAGGTAGAAAGACATTTTCTTGGCAGTACTTGATTACTAGAGAGCCAATCAGAATTCCCCTTTGATACTCATTCAATCTCTTCTTTGTGAAGTAAATCTACGAGAAGTGGGGAGGTTGGGATAAGATGTTATGGTTGTGTTCTTCGAATTGTCAACATTTCAATGGTTTCGCTATTAGTTTTGTTTCAGTAATGTTTACTTCAATTTGTTTTGTTTTTTATTTCATATCTGATTTTAAACCTATTTAGTCTCGAAGTGTAAATAAATAGGATGTATACTCATAGGTTACAATGTTTGGGACATAGCCTGTAATCAAATTACCCATTGACTACGGTATTGTAATATTTAATGGCTGATTTTAATAAACACTGTTACACTTTTATTTAGTCATGATAATACCTTTATATCTACAAAGCAGTAATTTGCTTTTATTGATTGATTCAAGGTGCTTTGCATTAGCTAACACCTTAATTTAAATTATCAACTTGAGGACTTTCTCATTCTTGTAATGTTAAGTTATTTTACAGTAATTGAAAAGAGAGAGTTAAAAGACTATAGTATATATGAGGGGAATGAAAATAAAATCATAAACATGGAGCACAATAGTAGACAGTCAAATATCATTATGACAAGTAACAATAATTCTTTAGTACATAGTGAATTAAAAGAAGCAGCTACCAGCAGTGTTAAAAAGTTACCAAAGAAGCGTAAGTTTGTTCCGTCCGAAGAAGAAGTAGACAAACCTAGTGACAATTATATTTCCAGAGTGGTTGTCCCTCCACAAGTGACAGCTGTGGACTACTCTTGTTTAAGTAATTCTCAGAAAGTTAGAGAATTAGAAAGAACAAGTTCATATTTAGAGCTATTAAAAGATGAGCGAATGGAAGTAAGTAACTTAGAAGAAAATAGTGAATTAGGGCGTTCATTGCCTAATGCTATAGATCTTAATGTATGGGTTGACAATCATGTATTAGCAAAAAAAGACAATGCTTATCTTCCCGGTGTTATAAGTCAAGCTGGAGGAAATGGCGAAGTATGGGTCAAGTTTGATCATTTTGATGGGGATCCATTCATATTTACTGATGTGTTGAGTTCTGGTAAATATGATGTTATATCAGATGCTAGCCCATCAGCAGGCCAAGTTACTTTAGGCGCTAGGGTTTGTGTGCGTATTTCAACTGGTGATGATCATCAGCTTCCTCCAAGAGTTTACCTTGAAGGCGTTGTTTGTAAACTTTTAACTTCCCCAGTTAGATTTGTTGTTAGACTTATAAGGGAAGGCAAAGAAACAGTGGTTAAAAGACCTGATCTCAGGCTGTTGCTGCCTCCCTGGTATGAAGAATTAGAAGATGTTGAAGAAAATTGCAATATAGTTCATCCAGGTTTAGCCAATGGTTTTCCACTTAGCAATAATGGTCATTTGCCGATGCACCATGTTTCCACTCTGCAACCAGAATCAGTGACTTACTTCAGATCAAATCCTACTTCACCATTACATAGTATGGCCACTCCCAATAGTCTTATGTCTGCTGCTCTTTCTAATACTAGTGGTGATGATTTAAGACCGAGACATGATGATTTCTGTGAAAGTGATGATGATTTACGAAGAGAGGATATTCTTTTTACAAATGATGGTATGTTTTCTTCATATTTTAATTTCGTTAAAGCTTAGACAAATTTTTGAAGTCATTTAGCTTTTATTTGTGGGAAAGTTTTATTATTTCATGAATATTTGTGTATTTTAAAGATGGTGGAAAATTGTCTGGAAGTAGCAAAAGAAGCAGCATGCATAGCAGAGGTAGTAATTCTAGTTTAATGGATCATGGTAGTATTACCCCGCGATCCACACCTGCAACTCCAAGGTTGGTTGAACATATAGTTTAATCTGCCATCTTTTGACTTTTTAATTACAAGTTTTTATAGGCATTTAAGTTTCTAGTATTTTCGTATTGAAGTCTATTTTTACATTTCTTGGTAGTTTAATGATACATGGTAGAAGTTAGTAATCTGTGGAGTTGATATATTTTTTTGGGGGGGGGGGGAATCCTGTAAATTTCTAACAACCTGAAAGTTTATAAAAAAAAAAAAAAATCTTTATTACATGTTCATTATTGGTGTTTTTAGGGTCAATTTGTCATTTTATGGAAAGGCTTGTGTGGCATTGTTAAATATTTTGATTTCATTGTACCAAGTATTAACTGTTAAGCTAATTGATTCTAAGTTGCCACTGATTTGTTTTTTCTTGATTTTAAGAATCTTAATTGTATAAAAAATCAATAATTAGGTATTATTGATGACATTAAAGATCTATTAAGATTTAAGTACAGTAAACATGTTTTTTAAGATTGCATTTTTCTAACGTATGATGACAAATAGTAAAAGGCCTTAGTTTTAGTGTTGTGTTTTATTTAGATTTTTATTAACTTCTTTGATTGTAATGCAGTTTTAAGGTTAAATATATACAAGGAATTTTGTTTATACTTTGCGTTTTCTTGACTTGGTTCAGAATTTTCTGATGATTATAAAACACCATTACCATTATTATTATTATTATTGCTTTGAAAAAAGGTTGATTGTATTGATTTGAAATTTATATCTGGTTCTATGAGATCGCTTTTATGTTTATTTTTTGTGTTTTCAATTTCATTGTAGTTAAATATAATAAATAATATCATCGTGCAGTGATATGTCTAAATATCTAAATTGAAATTCTGTCATGTATTTTTAATTTAAGTTGTTTTTTGTATTAGTTAAACCTATAAATAAAAAAATTTAAAACATGACATGGTAGATTGTTCTTATAAATCATTTATCGATGTTGGGATTTTTATCTGTTTCATATTTCAGCCACTTCGATTTTTAGACTATTCAACTTTTTGTATTAATTTGAAAGAAAAGAGCTAATAATGTAATTGGATGTGATAGGACATAAAATGGAGTGAATTGAAATAAAAAATAGTAGCCTTAAAGTTGGAAATAATTATTCAGTTATCCAGGGTGCACAATTTAATCTTTATTTTTTAATTATTTAATGTTAATTTAGATGTTGAATAGATAATCTGTTTTATAATATATTTTTAATTGGTGATTATACAAAAACTGTCGAGGAAATTGTTTCATGTTTGTGTTAATTTGTATGTAAAAGTTGTAATTTCATTTATGTTATCTGACTGCCAAGTTTAGGTTGATAACTATTATTTTAGACTTTTTAATGGGTTAAAACATGATTGATATTGAAACGTTGGTTGTGTTTGAGGGTACGTATTGGTCAGTTTCTTGTTTATTATTATTCCTCCTTTAGCCTCCGAACCACATATATATTTATATATTAATTTTAGTGAAATCCCTCTTTGATTATATTTATAATCCAATTCCATTTATTTATTTATCGTAATATATTATTTATTTACCGTGTTAGGTCTCAGGCAGCAACGCCCCACAAATATAAGAAAGGGGATGTTGTGTCTACCCCTAGTGGGATTAGGAAAAAGTTCAATGGAAAGCAATGGCGGAGGCTTTGCTCTAAGGAGGGTTGTACTAAAGAATCCCAGCGAAGGGGCTATTGCTCAAGGCACCTCAGCCTTAAGGGTACCACCCTTAGACCACAACCAACCAACTATCCTAGGTAATTTTACATATAACCATCGAAGAAAAAAATAAATCAGTTTATTGATAACTAACACTTGACCGGTCGCTGTATTTATTTTTTTCACATTTATTTATTATTGTATTTTTCAGATAAACATAACTTTAGTGACATTTTATCTGTTTTAACTTAAAATCTCTATTTTTACTTTTGTTATATTATTTCAATATCTGTGATCGTCAGTTATTTGTTTGCCTTCAAAAAAAAATTTTATATAAAATATTTTTATCATTTTGGTGTAGTTTTAGAGATCACAATTACAGCAGATTTTATCTATTAACGCTTATTTTCTGATTATAATAGTAATTAAAATACCTTGATTGTAAGAAGATATATTGTTAATCATGTTTTAAGTTTTTATCAGTATTATTACTGATTTAATCATTTTATAGATAAGGCGGATAAAGTTTTAGACTTATTGCTTCTGAGCAATATTAGATTAAGTTATCTATAAAATAGTTGTAGAATGATTATTTTTCTTCTTATAACATCTTAAATTTGTAATGAAAATTCAACATCCTTAAATATATAAGTGTTTCTTAATGAGAACAAATTGTTAAAGTATTTATCAAGGACAAAAGGTCATTGGCATGGTGGAAAAAAAAAAAAAAAAATTCACACAATTTATTTGAAATAATTACTTATAAATTGTAAATTTATGATTTAAGTACTTTTTGTATTTTCAACAGTTTTAGTTATTAATTTTATTAGCTGTTCATATTGTTTGTTGATTATTAGTTAAAAGTTACTCAATAAAAATTCTTAAATTTTTAATTTCTATAATTATTAATGCATATATTTTATTCTTTTGATTATCTAAGTAGAATGTTGCAGTTGATTCTCCATGTTACTTGTATCAGACCATAAATTTTTTTCTTTTTTTTTTTTAAGCAATTAAATTTTTTAAATAGTAAATATAGTTGTAAAAAGAAAATATGAAATTGGATTTTAGGAAATATTGATAAGCTGTAAAATTATATTAATGTTGCATTGATTTTTTATATTTATTTTATAATTGAAATAAACATCAATTGTTTACAGAACGAAAATAAACTTAGTGGATTAATTTATACATTAAAAAAGTAAAATACCTTCCATTAAACTTATCTTATATCTTTACTATTCTATATAAAATAGAAATGAAAAAAATAAATTAACCTTAGTGATTAGTATCAGTATGCTTCATTCAGTGTATTTTATAATTAATACAACACTACATTATGATTAATATATTATAGTAGTAGAGGTTTATAATCTTTCTTTAAGAGCTGAACATTATGTTTTATTTTATTATTATGTATTATAATTTTTCTTTTTTAAATATTTACAGAGGTAAGGGTAGTGTGATAGATGGGGAGGAAACTTCTCGAGATTCAGATACATCACCAAATTATGCAGAGCGACGCATGACTGGAAGATTTGATCCGGATGAAACTGAAGCTGCTAATATGCTGGGTAAAATAAGATAACTTGTCTTAAACAGTCTGTTAGCTATTTTCAGAACATTCGTGTTCAGTTCTTTTTCTTTTTTTTTATCTATAAATTGAAAATATATTGAAATGAATGACGTAGTGATAGTAATATCTTCTTTATAATATTGAGAAATATCAACAGTTGAATCAGTAAGGTTTATTAAATTTAGGAATATATTTCTTCTAGAATTCTCCTATAGCTTTCCGTATCCATCCCTCCTCTATCCTGTGATACTCTTAGATTAGCTCTGTCAATTGGGCTCAAAACTGGCAGTTCCATAATACAATTGTATAAATGTTTTGTAACAGTTCTATATGTTAATAAGGGTACTCAACCTGAATTTTATAGTTGCTATGTGAGAGGTTAGTGATAATCTGATACAAATTATTGTTTTGGGGAATAAGTTTGTAGCGTTTTTATCAACAACTTTTATTAGAACAAAAATCAATAGTTATAACAATAAATTAATCAATTATGTATTCATTATTGCTGTTTATGTAATCCTCCCACCTCTCAATTGCTTTTGTTTATCGTCTGGTCTGGTATCGAAGAAGTTGTTGAGTCAGTTTTTAAGGTCCTCTTCTTTGTCGAAGGTAGCATCCCTTATATGGTTCAACAGGAAGAGGAAAATATGGTAATCCATGGGTGCAATATGGCGGATACTTAAGTACCTCCTATTTCAGCTCTTGGAGTGCAGCATTGACAACTTATATAACACGGGGCACGGCATTGTCGTGAAGGAGTATTTTTTGCAGCTTATAGCTTGATGCCGAGTAAATGCTGAGAAGCAATATGAAGGTGATTTCATAAACATAAACATTTGACTAGAGCGAACTGGGATATAGACAAGTCGCCATACATCGAGTAAATTTCTTTATACAATGCATATTGCTCTCGATGATATTGATGGGGTCGGTAATCATGGTGGTTATTAAAATTCGGTCTGTACTCTGTTTTTATAATTACTCTCAAAATTTTTCTTTTTATAATTATTTTGCGCTTGGTTATTTTTATACTGTTTTTTGTCTCCGTAAAGTCTGTGTACGATGTGGGCCGCGCTGTTTCAATTCTGTTTCAAGGCCCGTCGATTCTTTTGGTTGTAGGTCCTTTTGGTCAAGGTATTGGAATACCAAAGCGCTCCCAAAGACTTGAAGATCTGCTGATGTACTAATACTCAGCTCCCAATCTTCTCATGCCAGTGGAAAGAGGTCTCGCTGTTCTGTACCTGAAATAAGATATAAGATAGAACTGCCGCGAAGTTACGTTAACGCTTCCAAAAGTCCCTTCGTTCGGGCGCCAGCTAAATAAAAGGATCGCGGGACTGAGTTTTAAAAAAGAGGCTTTATTCTGAATTACATAAATTGATCAAGAAAAAACACAATTTATAACTTAATACAAAAACTTCGTGTTGAACACCTGTACGTCCTAACGCATGATTGCAGAGTGTCGCTGAGGCCAGGTGGAGGGGGCCTTTTATAGGGTTTCTGGGATTGGGGATATCATACATTTTATTTATATTGCTAAGTCCATAGAGGTACCCATAACTATATATATATACATGTCGTATATCTCAGGTTATCGCATGTGGGAGAGGGGAAAGGTTTGAAAATCGTAAGTTCACAGCTGTTTCATCAAATAATTCGGAATCCGTTATTTGTGGTACATTTTGTGTTCTTTATATAATTAAAACCAATCACATTTGGAAAAAAAATTGATCCTATGAATTTTTTTTTCTCAAATCAATAGTTTTAAATCTGTAGGGGAGGGAAAGGTTGAAGACATTGGCTAACTTGCGGTGAGTCACACTACTCCGTGAAAACACGTTTTTCTGTATTGTTTTTTTTTACTCCAACTCCGAAACTGTTTGTCCGATCAAAAATGTATTTTTTTCGTTCTAACGCTGGTTAAATTTACTAACCAATCTATATATGAAATTTTGATAAAGTTCCGTAAAACACTCATTTCGCATAAATAGTTTCAGAGTTATAGCAAGAAATATACTGAAAAGAAGTGGATTTCACAAGAGTAAGGAGTTCTCAGCGTGATGGCGTGAGTACATCATGGGACTTGATCAAAATTTCGTAGATGAGGTCTCATGGTAAATTTAACAGGCTTTCAGATGGAAAAAAAAAGAATTATCTGATCGGACATATATTTTTGAGGTAGTTTTATCCGACAACCCCGTTTAACCTCGTAACGATTTTCAAACCGAATGGCAATTCTCGACATTGATGTGTTTCTTGAAATTTATCTAGAGTAATTTGAAATATTAAAAAAATTGCTTTTTTTTAATATTGTTTAACTGTAATTGTGTAACAGTTATTTGCACCGTATCGGAATTTCGGAATCGGCCGCCTGCCAAAACTGCAATAACCGAGAAACTTTGCACCATATAGTTATGGAATGTAAGGCATATACACCTCACAGAAAAAAAACTTTTTTAGGACCTTCAGAATAACAACATTACATATAAAGAAATAATAACACTAAGCGGAAGAGATGAGATAGGCTACATTTTGAACTATTTTAAATCAATAAAAAAATTCATTTAAAACATAAATAAGTAAAATGTTTTTTTCAATTTTTACTAATTAATTAAACTATTATATCTGGCTGTATGGAACTATCCAATGCCAATTAATTAAAAAAAAAAAAAAAAAAAACTGTAATATGTTAAGTAGCAAAGTATGCATAGATTGATTTGTTGAGATCATTATTGAAACATCATTAAAATTTCGATTGGCTAGAATTTCAAGAAATAGTTTTGAAAAAGTCGGGAATTTCTAGAAAAATTCTTGAAAAAGTCGGGAATATGCCGGGAATTTTGATAGCTGAAATTGGTACACCATGAAGCATGAACTGAGAAGTTTTTATTAATTTATTTATTGCTTGGCTCTACAGCCCTAGATGGGCCTTGGCCTCACACAGAAGAGATGACCATTGGAGTTTATCCATAGCTTTTCTTCGCCTTCCTCTTAATCTGGTACCATCCGGTCTGTCATTCATCATCCTCTTTGGCAGCCTCCCGTCCGGCATCCGTTGGACATGTCCCAGCCACCGCAACCTTCCTTCCTTGATGACCGCCACTATATTCGGTTCCCCGAATAGCTGTTCCAATTCTTTGTTCCTTTTTATTCTCCAATTTCCATGGTCGTTTACTGGGCCAAAAATTCTTCTGAGAACTTTCCTTTCCCAAACTTGAAGTATTGTCTCGTTCCCTTTTGTTAGTGTCCAGCACTCACTTCCATACACTACCACAGGCCTTATGACTGTTTTATACATGATAACTTTTGTAGCTCGTGATAACGCTCGGAACTTCAGTATTTTATTAAGAGCGTACATGCATCTGCTACCTGCTGTAATTCTGGCCTTAAATTCAGTTTTTATTTCGTTATTTTCCATTATTACGGAACCTAGGTACTTAGAGCTCTTGCACCATCTGAACTTATGCTCATTAATATGCATCTCCTCTTTTCTGCGAGATTGGTTTCTTGCTGTAATCATAAACTCTGTCTACTGAGAAGTTTTGCATCCAAGAAATAACAAATATTACCGCCTTTTAACCTTGTAGTATTTACGAACCGTTATTTCCTCATGAATTTCATTTTTCCTTGATATGATAGACCCTAGATATTTTGAATTGCTCAATGTGTTCAAGCTTTATTCCAGAGATATCTACTTCACCAAAATTTTTACTGTTTCTACTACTAACCATATATTTCGTTTTATTGGTATTTTAATTATTAGACCAATTTAGTTACCGTATTTTATGAGCGTAGTTGCGTTTATTTTAATATTTTCCTCATTTTCACCCAAAAGTACCAAAGCACCAAAGCATAACCAAGAACCAGAATTTTATCTCCCATCTCTAATCTTTTTTCCATAAGAATTACATTCCTAATGACATGTTGTAGTGCTAAGTTAAATAATACCGTAGAAAGAGAAATTCCCTGTTTTAGAAAGAATGTACCTCAAACTTTTCGGAGTAAAAGTACCAATTTGGACTTTATTAAATGTTTCGGACGTGCGCTAATTTACTAGATTAACCAATTTCTTTGGTATCCCCAGTTCAATCAATGTATTAAACATTTTCTAGTGGTTAATCAAATCGTAAGCCTTTTTTGGAAATCAACATAGAGCTAATGCACTACACCCTTAAATTCTAATTTTTTCTTCATTGTCGAAGGGGAAATATTAGATAAAGAAATCTATTATTATTATTTTTTTAAAAATTATTATTGTTATTATTTTGAGATGATGTTGAATTTTTCAAGTTCACAATTTTTCCCCATGAAATACCCCAGCAACATCTGAAAAATATTAATTTTTATTCAAGTCGTTAAAACTGTTTAAAAGTTATGAATTTTGTATTTTATATCTTATTTCTAGTCAGTTAACTTTTAAGGGCTAAAATTTTGGGAAATGGCAACTACAACATATATTAATTATAATAAAAAATATGGAAATAATCTGAGTGGGAGCTTTACCCTTTGCTGTCCTTTACACTTAACTTTTCTCTTTGCACGTGAAAACCTTGCAAATTCAAACAATGATCTGTAGTCCCTATAATAATAACTAACACTCCCATGGCTTTGTTTGATCATCTGCTCCAGTCATACTTGATCTTTTTTTTTTTTTTTTTTAATTCTCCTCCTTTTTAAATCTAAACAGACAGTCTATTAGCCCTCTTGATCGAGGCGGTAGAGGCCTTGCTCTGTAATAAAAGTGAATTACCATTAGAACCTTAACTAGTCACCGACTACAGAAGCAGCTGATTAGTCAGCTTTACCGACTATTTGGTCCATCTCTACTAATTATGCATAATGTTGCATTACTGTTAGGCACAGCACCTTGGACTACAGATATTCAAATATTAGGTTTATAATATGGAAAGGAGTAAAGTGAACCTGGTTCAAATCGGTCTTGTGTAGAGTGGAATTAATTTCTCTCTTCCACCTTTTTAGGAAAATTTTGTGTTGCTGAGATGGCAAGAAAGGAGAGGTTTAAAAAAAAAAAAGAAAAAAAAAAGACCTTTCATTCCTTACCTGAGATATAATTAATTGAGTATTGTTTATTAATGTGTCTTTAATTACAGTACATTCATTTTAAACCCAATATGACAATAAAGTCTTTCGTTTTTTTATTTCTAATTATTAGTAACTGTTTCTGTATTAATTGTGTCATCAGCCCGAATGAAATTCTCTCTTGTAAAGTTATGAGCTTTCAGGTTTAAATTTTTTTTATTTTTTTTTATCTCATTAAATATTTTCTTATGGAAAAACCAAATCAACTAGTTTTTTTTTTCCTTAGTGTGTTTAGGCACTTCTCGCTCTGCCACTCCTGCATTTTCACCCACTAATCAGAATGCCTCTCCAGGAATTACAATGAGATCTCCAGTTACCGTAGGACCTAGACAAAATGTCTTCCTGCCAATTACAAGCATTCAAAGGCACCCTCATCCATCGCCTGTTCAACATCATTTTATGGTCGGCTCTTCTTATCAGCAGCATGTAATAAGGTAAGTGTTATCCCTTTAAAATGAACTTAAACATGATTGATTAGTTTAGTGTAATTTTAACCACAAAAAAATATTTAAAAGTGAGCAGATTATTATGAACATTGGGTAATTTGTTTGTATTGACTAATGAGATTTTTAATAAATAATTTTGTCAAATTCCAAACCGTTTACATAGGGATGATACTTGTGAGAGTATTATCAGCTTTTCCATTTTATTTCACCTTATCGAAGTATGGTGTTTCATTGTTAACAATTTATACAAATTTTAAAAAAATAGTTTTTATAACTTTCAGTGAAGTGATTAAAAACTAGTTAATGCTACTACTTCAGTATTTGTAAGTTATAAATTTGTTTAGTGTGATTAAAAAAGAAGTTATAACTGCCCCTGTAGTTTTATCTGGAATTTTATGGATTAGTAGTTATAACTTCACTTTTGTTGTGATTAAAGTCAAGATTCAATTATTCTCCTATAGTTATAACTTCATTATTGGGAGGATGGGCACACTACACTTTTGTAAGTTGTCACTCGACGATTTTTATGAAAGTAGGAGAGAGAAGATTCATCAAAAGAATTTTTGAATAGGTGCAAGGAGCTGATGCTTTTTTAATCAGAGAAAAGTTTTTCTAACATTGGAATTTCTGCTATATAGTGATGAAACTTGAGGAAAAGCACATTCTCCAAGACAACACATAGAAATCTTTTTGCGTTATACAGCTAATCCAGGTTTTCAGAGCAGAGGAGTAGAAAATGCATTACAGCGGTGGGGGGAGGAGTAACTAGAGTTCCAGTGGTTTGATAACAATCTTTATACAAATTTTCCCATACCTCAAAAATAATTCTGGGTACTCTGGGTTTCTCCAGTAATACTGTGTTTTCTGACTGCAGTTTTATGAAAAAAGTCCTATCTGTATTATTATTTTTTAAAATTTTAAACATAAAGCCTTTTTCCTCGATGTCAACAGGTGTGAAGTAAGAAATTTTGAACTATCTGATTAATTAGATCTCACCAAAAACCAAAATTTAGAATGGGTTCCCCCAGGGACTTCCTACCCCCATGGTACTCTACGTTACACTTGGACCATGGTATTCTGAGGGTTAATATGTCATCTACTTCCCTATATTGGTCTCAGAATAACCAAAAATATTTTGTAAATTTGTCATTATATAATTCCTTAGTTACGTATTGAAGTATTTCCAGTCATCGTTTGTCTCTTCACCAGTGTGGTTCGGTGGCTCTGAAGAAGACCTGCAAGGCACTTATTAATATTTCTACTAGGCTGCATCTCTGCTCATCTTCTTCCCCATAAATGTATCTTTAGTTTTATCTTCATCAAAAAAGGTGATAATATCGTTTCATCCTCATACTCATTTTCAAATTCATATTCTGAATTGAAATCCATCAAAACTAATTCATTCTATAGCTATTTTGCTATACCGTATACTACTAGGTATACTAGCCATTTCAAAACTGCGTTTTAACTTGCAGTGAGGTCAACAGCAGTTTTTTCACCATCAGAAATTTACCATGAATCACAGTGCATCATGTCAGCTTGTGGTGGGCCTGGACGTTAAACTGGGCAAACTTACGCACAACTCACACTCTACTTAACAACTGACAACTTATAAGAACAGAGAGCGCAGTGTAAAGAGAACAAATACAGGCATAAAATGAAGTTATAACTGTAGTGGAGTTATATCTTCAGTTTTTCGGGAATGGTGTAGTTATAACTATGAAGGGGTAAGAATGAATTTTATTCTTATTGATCAAATTTTTGTTGATATTTGAATGAAGCAAGCTGTTTGATTCCCTGCCGATACAATTCCTCAGTTTTCTATTGTAAAAAGTTTTCTTCTCCAATTTTTACTCCCTATTTTTAAAATGTTTTCCTCTTATGAAAATGAATTAATTGTTACTCACAAAAGATATAGGTCTGGAAGTGCAAGATCAGGACTATTTAGGATGGGTGTTGTTGAAGTTTGTTGGCATACGTTTAAACCATTTCAAGTTTTTGCTCTGTGTTTTTGAAAATAGGTTGCTGGTTGTTGTTCTGCTGCATCAAAACATTCTTTTCACCAAAGCCAGGTATCGTTTCTCCAAAACTTGCATTCATTGCAGCTGTTCTGGGTAAAAATCAGAATCAACAGAACGTCTTTCCAGAAGAAACTGATAGCACATTACACCTTATATCTATATTTACTATTTATATTTCTCTTTAAGTATATAATTGTCTATTGATCTCATTAGGTATATAGGCTGCTCTTTATTACCTGTATTCTTTTTTAGACCAGAATTAGTTCGTCCTTCAACACTCATGGTTCAACAAAACCAACAACAACTGGGGCAATCCGAAGGCTCATCACCTGCATCAGGAGGCCTGGCTACCAGTGTCATTAGAATATCTCCTAATCCTCAACAAACTGCTTCTCACATTGCTTGGAAAGTTGAAAGTCCATCTCCTCCTCCAGTCCCACCTCATTCCTCTCATGGTTATATTCTTCAACAGGCCCTGACTAATCATGATGTAAGTTTTCATTTTTTCTATTTGAATTTCAGTTTTTCTTTAATATTTTTAAAGCTTTGATTATTTATTATTAAAATAAAAAAGAGCAATAATAATAGAAAACGATATTCAAGATCTATCTATACCTGTGTCTGACCTATATTATTATGCAGTTATTGGGTCGTTTCATATGAAATCTCTGTTCTTATTATTTCAGAAATAATATTTACTATTATTCTAATTGATCTCACATTATTAAGTATTTTACCAAATTTGGCACTGGAAACACAATTTTAAAGTAAGTTTTATTATAGACAACTGGTGGCAATAGCTTTAAAAAAGACTTTCGATCATCGATCCTATTTACTAATTCTTCACACTCCTAATTAAGAAGTCCTACTGCAACCACCTTTACCTTCAACAAATTTTCTGACTTTATTCATAAAGCCCTAAATTTTCCAGTTCTGAGATTTGTTGATAACAGTTGTTCTGACACTTGATAATATCACATTAGAGAAAATGAGGGTAAATATTTTTATTAAAATGTTTTGATTTTATCAAGTTGTTTTTGTAAGTAACCTTTTCTGTAAAAATGGACTTTTCTGATAAAATGACACAATACAATGTTTTCTAGTTCTGTTAGGCTTTACTTAATTATGTATAATTTTTTCCTTGTCCAGCAATTTTCTGAAATTAGATCTCCTAGTTATTGTATTTTATAAGGTTTGAAAATATGCATAAGTTTCAGAGCTCATCTTTAATTGACAATTTATATTACCAACTTCCTTCTTTTTACTCAACATAGCTACTAACTTGTAAATTTTGCTAAAGAATCTTTTATTGAGGACAAATGAGGCGTTGAGAACCAGAGTGTACTATCCCACATTTTGTGAAAATTGACTTTGAAACGTTTAATGATGATATCCCATGATTTGATGTTTCTAAGTCAATTTTGTGGGATAGTCCGCTCTGGTTCTCAATTTTGTGGGATAGTCTGCTCTGGTTCTCGAAGCCTCAAATCATTTATAAATTATTCCCATGTTGAACTAAAATATTTTGTCTATGGAATATATGTAATCCCTTCTAGATTCATAATGATGAAACAACACAAAACATCAGACAGCAGCAGCAGTCATTAGAACACCATGATGTCCAGCAGCAAGCTAGTAACTTGCGGGTATTAAAGATTGAAGACAGATTAGTTTCCAGAGGCCATCAAGAAACTGTTATTAGAAAAGATAACTCTAATCTTCACTCTATTAATGTTGAAAAACAAGCCACTGTTTTACATCAGGCAAGAAATAGTTTTATATTGCAATCATTATCATTATTTTTTGTCAGTCCCACAATGAAATATTGTGTTACAGAATAAAGCAATACCTTTTTCTAATGATCATCAGATGATGGAAACCAGTGATACTGAGCGGGAAGTTGTGGCAAAATCAAATGTGTATCAACAAGTTATAGTGAATAATCCTACCGAACTTCTTCCTGTTTTACCTCTTCAGCATAAATCAGAAGAACAACCTCAGAGGAATGGTGGAATTGGTAAGTCAGTAATAATATTTTATAATGATAGTAATTCTATTTTATTTAAAGCAATTATAATTTTTTTTTGTCATTTTTTTTTTTTTTTTTTTTTTTTTTTTTATTCTGCTGTATCCTTAAGAAAATCTATAGTTTTTAGAAACTCATTGATAAAAAGTATATTATTTCTACAGATCTGTTATATAATCATCTCTGTTGATAATATCTTTTAGAGTGTTTATGTGCACTTAACTGATATGGTTAGGACCTAGATAGGCTCGGATAACTAAATCCTCAGTTAATTGAGATCCCAAAAAAGATTTTAAATTTATTTTATAAACACAGTAGTTGACACTATAATTTTTTAGGATTAAAGCTGTTAGCATCTTTTGAATGTCATCATCTTATTGGTTTTTCATCCACATTATAAGCATTATAAATTTATTGCTGGTATTATTTTTCTATTTTTTGTTTCAGCTGTTAATACCTCTAGTGGAATGACAGTATATCCTTGGGAATCTCTTGTTCCACTGTTAGGTTCATCTCCACCACTAACACCACCCCTCCTCTCACCACCATTATCAGCTCCTCCTGTACCTGACACACCTTCTCAAGAAGAAGAGGATGATGATGTTTTTGAAACTGTCAGAGAACCTCCATCAGGTGCGGATAATAGTGGAAACGGTGGTAAAAGGAGAACCCAATCACTTTCTGCATTACAAAACAATAAAGAGCCTCAAAGTCCCTTAAAGGTATTTTTAGTAATTATTGGGTTTTCTATTTTTTAAATTTTAAATATGTAAAAGTAGTTTTTAATGTAGTTGTAGTATTAAAAAGATAGTTTGTAACAATAGTTTCTATTAAATTTAAATATTTAGTTTTAAACTTAGGTGTAGAGATATGGGATGTTTGTTTTCTTTTGATCTAATTTAATTTCCTATTATAGATTAATCAGTAGTTTTTTTGTTTTGTTTTTTCAGGGAAAAGATCGCATTAGGAGGCCTATGAATGCATTTATGATTTTTTCTAAAAGACACAGAGCTTTGGTACATCAGCGACATCCTAATCAAGACAATCGGACAGTTTCTAAAATTTTAGGGGAGTGGTGGTATGCACTAGGTCCGGAACAAAAACAACAGTACCATGAGCTAGCATCTGAGGTATTTCCTTTTAATATTATAAAAATTTCATTTATATAGCAAGACTCATGAAGCATTTATTATTGCCTTCTTAAAAGTTTTTATTTTGCTACATTTGTGGTTAAATAAGCTTCCTATTGGCTATCATCGACCAAAAATTGCATTAATAATTGACTACAAGAGTTATTTCTGATATTTGCTCCTATGTTTTTTAACATATTATTCAAACTTCTTAAATTTCTTCTTAAAAAAATAATTTTAGTGGAAAAATAATATTATTTTTTGTGATAAAAAAACAAAAACATTTTGTATTAATTGATAAAACTGAACTTTATATAAAATGTATACACCTAGAAAAAGAAAGAACAAATAATATCTCTTATTTATTAAAACTTTATTAGAAAATTTCTATATTTCTTTATCTGGGTAATGTTTTTTGGCTAAGCCATATTCTCAAACCCTGGAATCATTATTAATAATTCTCAGCAAAAAATATGTATCATAATATCAAAAAGATATAATTATTACTTTATATTAATATGCACCCAATTTCAATTATCTCTAATGTAATATCCATATCTAAAAATAAAATTTCATTTGCATTAAGTTTTGTGAATAAGTTAAATTTACTATTTTTTATATGATAACAATAAAGTTATTAATAAGTTATAAATCTTAAGAATGATTATTTATTTTTAGACATATGGATATTACATTACAGGTAATTGATATTGGGTGCATAATAATATAAAGTATTGTTTATCTTTTTTTGTTTCCTGATTCATATTTTTTATTTTAATTATTATTATGGTGGATTTCAGGACTTGGGAATATGGCTTAGCTATGAAACTTTGCCCAAATAAAGATATATTATTTGCTCTTCCCTTGTCTATCTATATAAATATTTTAACTATATAATATTTAACATTAATTAAATATATTGATTTTAAGAAAGCATTCGACAGCATATACGTCAATATACAACCGACATTAGAACAGATAAGTGTTGACAAGGGATACGCCCAAATAATATAAAATATGTACATCAAAAACAAGGGATACATAGAAACAGAAAGAAGAGGAAAAATATGTCCGATCAGAAAAGGAGTATTGTATCACAGCCATAAACTCCCAGATATGAAGATCTCTAAAGAAGTTCAATATCTGAGACAAATCATTTCATTTGAAAATAGAAACCAATTAGTAATAGAATCAAGAGTCAGCAAGGCATGAAAGAGATTTTGGAGCCTTAGAAGTATATTTAAAGGCCGCCTAGAAATAAGACATAAAACGTGTACATTCAACAGCTGCATAATCCTGTCCTGAGCTATGGTTGCCAGACATGGTCACTTACTAAAGCCTTAGAGAGGAAGATAACTACCTGTCAACGCAAGATGGAAAAAATGATGCTGAGAATTTTCATTAAAGGAAGAAATAAATTCACCCCGGATAAGAAAGCACACCATGGTTACCGATGCCGTCACCTATGCCAGAAGAATGAAATGGAACTGGGCAAGTCATGTTATGAGGCAAGGCGAAGACAGCTGAGCTAAGAGAGCCGTCGAATGGATCCCGCAAGATAGGTTCGGCTAGTCTCCGTCCAAAAGACTCTTTTATCTCCCTAAAGGGAAGGTATATATGTAAATACATAATGTTGTATATAAATATTGTAAATAACGAGGAAGTTATATTTGTATATACATATAAATGAATACTAGTATTATTAAATATATAGATTACTGATATAGGTATCTAATTTATTTTTTTTTATAATTTAAAAAAAAAAAATCTGTTTTATGTTTATAACTCTTTACTTCTGAAAATATGAGCAATGAAATTAAAATCTTAACTGAAAGTTGGTATAATAGTCAAATATCAATAATTAAGCAAAACCCTTCTGCTTATCTTCTTATTTCCCTTGCTTTTTCTTGAGATTGCATTTCTTTTGAACTTTTTCTTAGCATTTCATTTAAAAAAAAAAAAAAAAAAATGAATCTCATTACTTCAATTGTTTCCCCCTGAAATTTTAGAATGTATAAATATTTTTCAGGTAAAAGAAGCTCATTTTAAAGCCCATCCAGAATGGAAGTGGTGTAGTAAGGATAGGAGGAAGTCATCTACAGGTTCAGGGCGGGGAAAGCTTGGATCTGTCGATGAATGCAGTGAAGGACCTCCTCCTCCTTCTCCTCAGATAAATATTCAATCATCTACTGAGGTGATTTCATTAATAATTATTAAATCTCAAGTTCTTTACAATTATCAAATGTGTTACTTTTATTGAATCCAGATACCATATATTTGTAGGGTATTGCTATTAGTATTTCTTGGTTATTATGAATATGCAATTATAAGTTAATAATTGAAAAAAAAAATTTCTAAATTACTAAATTTTCTGTTTTTTATATTGTTTTTTCTGATTACCACTACAGTTTTGCTTAGAGGAGATTGACAATTTGCTGGATGAGCCATTGGGGAAAGGAGATAGACAAGTGATGGCAAGAAGGCCTGTGCCATAATAATGATGCAAATAACACATTGAATTCAGCACAATGGAATTCCATTATGCAAGGATGAAATGTTCCACAATGCTTCATGAGGATTATCGGGTTATTCCTACTATCAAATCTTGAATTATGATACAGATGCTGGATTGAAAACTTAAATAGCAAAGGTGTTATTCCGTTTAGGGCTCTGTTTTATGCTGCTGTAAAATGTGATATATGTCACTGTGCACAGGCACCACCATCAGAAGGAACTCATTCCTAGTGTAGTAATTTACCTGCTAGGCCAACGGTGTGCACCAAAGAAGTGCCCTATGTGCGGAGTTGGGCAAAATTTAATCATGATTAAATATTTGATAACTAATTCCCTGAATCACTAATCTATTAAACTAGAATTTAATCATGATTAAATCTGCCAGTTGATATTTCTGTGAACTGAATCATTAATTGATTAAAAAATGAACTGAAAGATTTACTCTTGATTAAATTTTGCCCATTTCTGCCTGTGTTTAGCTAGAGTTTCCTATAGCTGTTATAGTTTCTTATAGCTGGCATGTCATTGTTTGAAAAATATCAACCATCTTCATTGTTGTAATGGTGCCCAGCTTGCTGTGAAGAACGAACCTAATGAACAACCTCAGTGAAGCAACTATTTGTATAGAAAATAATACAGACATACCATTTGACTTTAATTTTATGTAGTTAAACAAATCACAAGGTCTGGCAGTCAAAGAAACACCTTGAGGTGAGTAAACATGGACAAAAGCTTTAAATTTCATAGTTACATCAACAATGTGATAACCAAAGCATTAAAGTCTGTATAAGAAGCCTAGGAAAATCATAGGATTGACAACCAAAAATAGTGAATTGTTTTTGTGGTGTATAGTTTAGGTATTATAACAGAAAGATCATATTTTATCATGTAAAAATATGATTTTTACTTATTGCTTAGAGACCCCTTGAAATCATGTATCAATCAAATTATTTTCTATTTTATCATTTGTCCATACACTATATAATTTCTTCTTTTTTTTCCATAGAGCCGTGTAGGAGTTACTGAAAATAAAGCTGCTGATCCATCTTTAGCAACTCAACAAAATAGCATACATCATGAAGAAGAATACTCAGATGATGATCGCATGGTGTGTAAATATAATGAGAACTATTGATCCCTTCATGATCTTTCAACCTTTAACCTCTTAGTTTCAATAGATTAGGCTTCTAATAATTTTAATATATTTTAGTTATATTTTTAATGAAAGAGTTTATTTTGTTGTCTTTAGGTTATTTGTATGGAGGATTCAGAAAATGATCTCAAAGGCAAAGAAAAGGCGATGGAAACAGGGGATGTGGAAATGTCATCTCAACAAATCTTTAATTCAGGGCACAGAGCACAAACACCAACTAATGATGTTACATGTAGGCCAAAGCCCATTAAGGCCAGGTAAAATTGATATAAGAATTTAAAAATTTGTTGCAATTTTGGAATATTGCATACTTAAGTTATGTTTTTTCTTGTAGAATTGGTTCAACTGGCCTTGAAGGACCTAACAATCTCAAACATCCAACAACACCTGGTGAACCTGTGCCAATCGTACACTATCCGTACCATTCTCCAGTCAATCCAACTGGTGTTTCTGCGTTTCAACCAACGGGTGGCGGCGCGTTTAAAACTATGCCGGTTTCACCAAAGGTAAAGCCTCTAATGTTTCAAAGCTCTTAAAATTTATCTGTATTTTTGAAAATAATGCAATAAGTAATAGCTACCCCAAATATAGATTCAATAACTTTAAGATATTATCATAAGATATTAAATTTAAAACATATAAATTATCTTTTCTTTTTTTAATTGTGTAGATATAGTTTGGCATTGATTTAGTTTATGGAGAAGATTTACTATTTTATTGTAACTGATGTGTGATATAGTGCAGGAGATAAGGGAACGCTACTGGGTTTTGGAGAGGTGTGAACCAACTCCCACAATAAGTCTCCACCCGAATATGAAACATTTATGTTTTCATATTGGTTATATAAGTTTTTTTTTTTTATTGTTAACGGTTTTGATTGGACTATCGCCATCTTCATTATTTTTTTGGGGAGAGGAGTGGTAGGGGCTCTGAATTTGTACTTAAAGAATGGCTTGGCTTATTTTAATGAAATTTGATAATTCTGTTTCTTTCATACTTATTAACATTTTTTAAGGGTTTTAAGTTTGTTATAATTAGTGGGAGGTGGGGAGGGAGGGGCTATATTTGTACATTGGGAAAGGCTTGGCCGATTTTGATGAAAGTCTATAGTATGCTTATCTGTATTTTATAAAATTTACATTCCAAGTATCTAAATTCTCTTAAATAATTTAAAATTTATTATTAAGTTATTTTTGTAAATAAATTACAATTTTTAAAATGTAATTTTCAAAATGTATAAATATTGTTGAACTCATTTAAATGAAACAAATAATTTAAATAAAAACTCTTAAAACCCTTAAAAATTGTTAAGTACGAAAGAAACATAATTATCAAAATTCATTAAAATCGGCTGAGCGGTTCCCCACCCCCACCACTTCCCTCCCTAAGAAAAATAATAATGGCGATAGTTCAAAACCGTTAACAATAAAAAAAACTTAAACTTAAATGGTGGAGGTCAAAACTGATATTCTAATATTTATCCCTATTTCTTCCATTAAATAGGGAACTATTTAATGGAAGAAATATTCTAATCCAATTAAATCTGTGAATAATTCATAACTTAAATTACAAGTAATGGCAATCTGTAATCCAGTTACATTTAAGAATTAGTAATCATAATTCATAAAGTAATTGTATTAAATTACAGAATGTAACCCCAACCCAGGATTACAATTAAGTGTAATAGTAATTCATAGATTTTATTTCAATTACAATTTGCCCAACTCTGGTTTAAATGTTAACTCAATAAATAACATAACCCTGGTTACAATAAATGTGAAAAACATCAATTGTTTTAACACTTTGTTTAACATTCATTTAACTAATGTGAATTGTTTAACTTGAATTAGTTAAAAGTAAACTCTAACATTTGGTTTCTAATAGATATAAGAATCACTAATGTTTTCATACTAATTTAATTGCTAGCTTAATAATCCTGCTTAGTATAAGTATGAAAAACATTGATACTTTTTAACAAGTTGTTCTTGCTATTTTAACTAATAAAATACTTATTTAACTAATAAAAGCCCCTGAGTCATGAAAATACTTCATGTCGTCTTTAATCAATGAGAATAGAATTAACTAGAGGAGCCTTCCCCTGGCAGAGAGGCAGGCGGAGATGTGCTGCACTGGGTAGTGGGGGGTCCCACCCCTAACGGTCCTACTTATCCTAGGACGGGCACTTCCGGAGCACTGAATTTTAACTCATTTCTCTATTTTTTGTTAAATAATCATAATTGTAATTTTTCTACCCATAGTAATTGTTTTCTAACCTGTTATTATTATAATTATGAATATTATTTTTCATTGTTATAATTAATATAGAAGGAATGGGAAAGGTGAACCATATTGCAAAACATTAATGAGAGCATGAGAATAGAAATTATTTATGAATTTTTTATTGACCTTTGAAGTGAATAACTTTTTTCAGTTTTAATGTTATTTTTTGTTTCTCTATTTCTTCATTATTATCTATAACAATTTTTTTAATTTTTTATAGTAAAATAAATGTTACCAATGCTCTGAAGGAGCCAATGGTTGTGTTGTGGTTATCTTCCTCACCCATTAAGAAATGATTATTGCCTTCGAAAAAATTTGTATGTAAACCTTCTGCAGTCAGCTTATTTAACAATACATTTATATCGCCCCTAAACGTCTAAATAATAACTAATGATGTTAATACATAATTTATTTTCATTGTTTTTGAGATGTACCTTCTGAGTTGAAAGAACTTGGTTCCATCATGCAGGATTTCGGTATCGATCGGTTTACATTTCAGTCTTTTTTGTTTCATATTTCGTAATTTTGGTTGTGGAGGTTCTGGAGGTAAGTTATTCTGTTAACGGTTTAAAACTCTCCTTTTCTAAAATATAAATTAAAAATTTTTTTTAATTTATAAAAAATTAAAAAAACACATTCTAAGAATTTTACCTTAGTGTTTTTGACACCAAATACAATGGAAATGCAGGGAAAACCGATGGAACAGTGTCCTTTTTTAATTAAGTTCTAAAAGGTGATGATTTATCAAAATCAGATTCAACAAAATGTTGACTGCAAATAATGCTATACTTAGATGGTTTCCAATTTGTTCTCCTAATTGCCTGGATCCATTTCTCCTTGAAGTTTAAATTCTTCAGAAAACTATGAAAGCATTTATTATAGTTGGTAAATAGAAAACTGGGTGCTTTATATTATTGATATAGTATCTGTAACCTCAAGCAAAACATGCAATAAATAGGTACTTACGAATGAAATGCTAGTTTCTCTTCTTCATAATCAAAGGTTTTCTTTTTTTTTGCTGTTGCTGCAACCGAAGGCTACACACATACTCATTTTATCAATTTGTAAAGATCAAACTATCAAAATAATTAAAACTACGCTATCAATTGACAACTGACAAGAAAAAGCGGGCTAACCCAGCACAAAATGGTAGGACAGGACCGAATAGGGGTGGGGGTAAGGGACACATCCCACCCCAGCCGAAGGCAGCTCTATTCTATTCTGTTCTCACTGTCTTTAATACAAGCGCTACCTAATATTGAAAAATATTCTCATCCAACCAACCCTCATAGAGTAAGGTACTAAAGTTACGAGGGTGAATCAAATATAAACGGTAATTTTCAAAATTATATTTATTGAATAATATTATACAGAAACTATACCTTCAACATTTTTCAATGTAGTCTCCTGCATTATCTACACACTTCTGCCACCGATTTGGAAGCTTGAATATTCCCTGTTCATAAAAAGACTGAGGGCGAGTTTTTAACCATTCACGCACGTGCTTTTCGACGTCTTCATTGTTTTCAAATCGTTTTCCTCCAAGTGATTCTTTCAGGGGCGCAAACAAAAAATAGTCAGATCTGGGGACAGGTCTGGACTGTAAGGAGGGTGTTCGAGAGTTTCCCAGCCCATTTCTTCCAATTTATCCCTTGTCAACAATGCGGTGTGAGGCCTTGCGTTGTCATGGAGAAGGATGACATCTCTAATGGGCACACCTCGTCTTTTGTTCCGGTAACTGGTTTTTGCTGACTGTAGCACCTGGCAGTAGTAAGCCGCATTCACTGTTCGTTGATCGTGAAGAAAATCAATGAGTAGAACTCCCCTTGAGTCAAAACAAATTGTTGCAAGAACTTTTCCGGCTGAGAGACGAGTTTTTTGGCTTTCACTGGGCAGCCTTCATCCTTCCTTCGCCACTCCTTACTTGCCATTTTCGATTCGGGGGTGTAATGGTGGACCCACGTCTCATCACATGTGACGATGCGCCTCAAAAAATCTTCACCTTCTTCTTACATAATCGATTTGAAAACAATGAAGACGTCGAAAAGCACGTGCGCAAATGGTTAAAAACTCGCCCTCAGTCTTTTTATGAACAGGGAATATTCAAGCTTCCAAATCGGTGGCAGAAGTGTGTAGATAATGCAGGAGACTACATTGAAAAATGTTGAAGGTATAGTTTCTGTATAATATTATTCAATAAATATAATTTTGAAAATTACCGTTTATATTTGATTCACCCTCGTAGTTAATGGGACCTTAATAGCCTGACTTACATTATACAGGGTGTCCCGAATTTAAATGGCAAAACTCCAGGAACTTATAGGGGACCGAAAAACTAAGACAAAAAGTCCTTTAGAGATTTGCTCGTTTTTGCTTAGTTGTAGAGAAAATCGCAAAAAAAAAAAAATAAAGAAACAAAACAAAAATGTTGCAGGTAGCGATTATCACCTTTCAAAGTTCGTCAGGCTAGGCAGTGAGATATGTAAACACTTAATGTTATCCTTTATATTCTTTTATTTGTTTACATTTTGGCTTCCTTCTAGGATTATAATTCCTAAATTAGTCTTAAGTCAGTTACTCAGATATTTTTATGTGAATAGCATCAGCCACAATGCCGCATACATATTCTAATGTTGAATGCGCTGATATGATTTTTGTGTATGGTTTCTGTAACGGTAATGCTTTAGAAGCGGTGGGGGATTATGCGCGCCGATTTCCAAATAGAAGAGTGCCTAATCGACGAGTCTTTTCGTTAACTTTTAATAGACTACGAGAGACTAGGTCATTCTTAATATGTAATGAAGGCGACCAATTCCAGGCAGCAATAAGAGCAGATTACCGGAGAAGAAATTGTGTCCAACGCCACTTCGATAACAATCCTGAGACTAGCATCCGAAGAGCATCTACTGCATTAGCAATATGGCGAACTTTGAAAGGTGATAATCGCTACCCATACCATCTTCAAAAAGTTCAGAATTTATTACCTCAAGATTATGTCAAGAGATTAAATTTTAGTAACTGGTTTCTTGACAAAAATCGGGATGATAATTTATTTCCATTAAAAATAATATGGTAATTTTTATTTCCATTAAAATAATATGGACCGATGAAGCTACCTTTACAGGAGGAGGAATTGTTAATCAAAGAAATTATCATGTATGGGCTCTTGAAAATCCCAGAGCTATTAGAGAGAATAGGTTTCATCATAAATTTGCTATTAACGTTTGGCTTGGAATTTGGAACGGATTACTGGTGGTACCATATTTTTTACCTGGAAGATTGAATGATATCACATTTACACATTTTTTGGAGAACGACTTTTCTAATTATTTAGATGACGTTCCCTTACAGCAGCGGATTGAAATGTGGTTCCAACTCGATGGATGTCCAGCTCATTATAGCAGAGTTGCTCGAGGTTGGCTGGATATAAATTATCCACAACGATGGATTGGATGTGGAGGAGTAGTACCTTGGCCACCCAGATCACCTGATATGAAACCCATGGATTTCTTCGTATGGGGAACCTTGAAGCAGAAAGTTTATTTGGTGTCAATCAACTCAAGAGAGAAATTAGGAGACCGAATCATAGATGCAGTGCACCAAAATCATCATCAGAACAATGTTTAGCTGCAATTTATCAAGTGAGTGCTAGATGTAATGCTTGCATTGGTGCAAGAGGACATTTTGAGCAATATTTACATTAAAAAGAACATAACATAAATATAAATGTAAATAAATAAGTATAAAAATGAAAACTTGTTTTGTTTTTTTTTTTTTGCGCTTTTCTCTAAAACTAAGCAAAAACGAGCAAATCTCTAAAGGACTTTTTGTCTTAGTTTTTCGGTCCCCTATAAGTTCTTGAAGTTTTGCCATTTAAATTCGGCACACCCTGTATATAAAATAACATGGACATATCAAAATATCAATGTCATAAACTTCGAAATATCGATGTCCCATCCTTATACTGAGGTAGAAGAAGTGGTAACAGTGGACCCTAGTCATTGGCTCAGGCTGGCCACGCCCTACTCCCGCTATTTTAGGCCATTGACCTTCCCTAATCTCCTATGAATTCAAATAATTCGATAGTTTTGTCCTCATTATCCTTATCTTTTTCTTCAATTTTAAAAGTCTTATAAATTGAGTATGCTTTCTTACCGATGATGGTCATAAAAGTTGCCACTTTGTTTTTATTTGATTTTTTGTTTAAGTTTACTGCCTCAGCAAACCATTTGTAGGATTGTTACCATGATTTCCAGGCTTTTGCCAAATTTGATTTCTTGGAGATATTTAAAGGTTCTGGAGGTTGAAGGTTAACTGCCGAGTTGGATTCGTCTCCACTCATCCCAAATTAAACTATAAACATTCACTAATGGACAAATTTATAAATATAATCTCGACCGAACTAACTAGGTTTCGGCACCATGTAAGAAAGTAAATAATCTTAATTGAATTATTATAAAGAGTGAGAATATTTCATGAGCATATAACTTCCCAAAATTCAACTGCTTCATTCATGGTTACATTATATAATATATGGTTTTAACATTAGTAATTGAGTGACGTCATTGTTTGCCCACTGACAGTTCCTTCCTATTTTAGAACCATTCTCACTTTTTTCTAAGCTCTCTATGAATCGCTCAGTTCATAAAAATTTACTTATATTTCTATAATATAATATTAACCTTTACTTTCATAAGCAGCTCTACAACCCAGAATGGGTATTGGGTTCCTGCACAATGCTATTTCACACTTCTCTGCCCCCTGCCTTCTTCCTCTATCTTGTGACTCCCAAAACCCTCAGATCTTTCTCCAAGTCTTGTCAGATCTTCTTTATGGTCGGCCTACTCTTCTTTTGCCAAATACAGTTCCATGCGATAGTTTGCTTGCCATTCGGTTTTTTGATTATATCTCGAAAATGGTTAACTCTAAAAAAATATGTTTCAATTAAACATTGAAGCTAATTAAATTTCCTATAAAATTAATTATATATAAATTTATCCTTATTCTAACGGTTTTCAAGATGTACATTATTAAAAATCGATAATTTTAGAAATAAAAAAAAATTTTACCTCACTTTTTGTTACCCCTCATTTCAGCACTTATTGACTGGACTATATAAGGAGTGCAGATCTTCGCTCTTCCAGGGTATCCATGTATACATTAACCTTAGCCAACATTAAATAATATTGCTCAAAGAAATAAAAATTCAGATTTATCAACTTTTCTCATACCACTAGATTTATTTACCATTCCCTAATTTTTAAATTTTTGTATTTTGGTGCTGTTACAAACAATTAACAATTTATTATGATCTGTTATTGTAGGTTGTGAAATCAGAAATTTCCTTCACATTAAATGGAAGTACAAGTGGTTGGAACTTACCCTCTAAGGATACTGGGGAATGGAATAAAACTGAGACTGTAGTTAAATCAAATCATCAGATGTACAATGTTACCTCATCCCAACCGACTGTATTGCACCAATCAATTTACAAATCATCGACGACCCCAACTTCACAGGTATGGTTATTTTGTGTTCAGTGTCTGTTATTTACTAGTTTAATCTCTGGTATTTTACAAGTTTATCTCATTAGTATATCATCAGATTAAACTCCATTTAATTAATATTTGTTGTTATTTCAGGGAAATGTGAAAAGTGGTGTTGTTCATTTAAAATCATCCAATAAATCGTCTATCAACTATTCTGGATCACAACAAGTTACCCTTCTCTTACCTTCTTTAGATCTGGTTCTTAAGCCATCCCCTGCAAGAGATTCATCTGATTCGACATCTAATGTCAATTACCTAGTCCAAAATAGGATACACAATACTTATCTCCAATCTCAAGGTAATATTCCATTAACTTAGTCTATAACATCAGTTATGTTTTTGTTTTTATAATTAAACAGCTATTTTTCTTGGTCGGAATATTGTACAATGGCTACCAAGAAGTTTTGTAAAATCTGATAAATTTTTACTCCATGAGTTTAATGTTATTAAATATATATATATATATATATATATATATATATATATATATATATATATATATATATATATATGTATATATATGTATATATATTGTTATGTTTAATTCTTTGTTGTAGGTTAGTTTACAAAAATTTCGAATATTTTGAAGTTAATTTTCTTTATAACAAATTTTTAATTATTTGTCCCCATTTGGGCTGTAGTTTATGTTTCAGCTTTTTATTAGATAATGTAAAAATTGTTTTCATTTATATAAAGTTAACTTAATTTGTTATGTTAATTTTGAGGGAATATCAAGGGTCGAGCTTTTCAAAGATAATGATTTTGACTCAAAAATATATATTTTCAAATAAAAGAAATAAAAACATTTTACAATTAGATTACATTTTTTACTTAACGTATTTGTAATTAAGATACCTTCTATCTTCTCAATGACTGTAGGTTCTCACAACCCAAATGTTCCCCAATATGTCCTTCTTGCATGAAACTTCCTTCTTTTTCTTCCTTCACCAGTTTATTCAAAAACTCCTCTCATCCAGACTGCTAGTATAATTTATTATTTCTTCACACATGTGACTTGTTAAATCTCAGAGAGATGTTGATGTTTCAAAATCCGAGAGATGAGAGCGAGAGGTGTTGTCGCCTCGAAGTTCCATAGCAGAGAGCCATGTTGATTCTCCGGAATCCGAAACAAGAGAGCCCGGTGTTGATGCCTCGGGATCCATATGCAGAGAGAGAGCTAAAAGACGCCAGCCCCAAGCGTCCTTTCAAAAACCGTTAACGGCCAAATCTGCTCCATCATGGCCTTCATATTTATTACGTCTTAACTTAAAATAAAATATACAAAATTCAAATTATACAATAATAAAACATTTAAAAATCCTAATCATTTTTAGCATATCCCAATTTAAATTGATAAGCAAAAACTACGTAACAATTAGATTGGCGTTGAACTCTCGCTGGCGCCAAATTCAAACTTGAATTCTTTTAAAATACAATTTATCTCGACTCCGAAATATCACTAAATATATTCATATTCATTCCCTCTTCCCTAGTTTCCCTTCCTAACTACACGCTTATCCGCCATGACCGGGTTGGCCGGGCGGGCGGTGGTGTAGGTTTATTTGTCCATGAAAGCCTCAAGTTCCGAATTCTTGAATGTTCACATCCAACTGATCTACCACAAATAGAGTTCCTTCTCATTGAAATTTCCTATAAAACTCTCCATCTCCTGTATGTGGTAGTTTACCGCCCACCCCATGTTCCTTTTAACCCATCTTTTGAGACTTCCCTGTACAACTACGTTCCCTTTTATGCTAATGTCATTATTTCTGGGGACCTGAATTCTAATTTCCTTTCCGACTCATATGGTAAATTGTTCCTAGAAAACCTCTTTTTTTCCCTACATTTCTTCGTCGTTCCGTTCTCTCCTACCCACCATACTTCCTCCTCCGATACTTGGCTTGACCTATTTATCATTGATTCGGCAAAAAACCTCTCTTCTTCCCAGTTACCTGTTCCTTTCCTCTCGTCTCATGATCTGATTCAAATATCATACAATGCTCTAGCACCTCCATTCCTTCCAAAAACTATTTCATACCGCAATATAGAATCCTTAACCTGTGAGAAGATCCTTCCAGACCTTGAAGCATAGAACTGGGCTGAAATTTACTCCTCCTCGATTGATTCCATGGTAAACATCCTCACCACTAACCTCCTAAATATCCTTGATATCCACGCACCCCTCAAATCCTTCTCAGTTCGTCGTCGCCCTGCTCCTTGGATAACTTCGGAAATAAAGCAGCTCCAAAGAAACCGAGAAGCAGCCCGAAGACGCTTCAGACGCACGAGGATGACAGATGACTACCAAAGGTTCAAGATACTTCGCAACTCAACACAAGCCTCGATTCGTCGAGCAAAATCTAATTATTACCATGAAGCCCTCTCCTCTGCCCCTGATCCCAAATCGAAATGGCATATCCTCCGTAAACTTTCACTCTGTGATTCCCTTGTATCCTCATCTACCTACCCTGTATCTCCCGATGAATTAAATTCATATTTTGTTTCCACCTTTTCTCCTGATTCTCTTCATCCTTCCTCCTATTTTACCCCAGCTCCTACATTCAGTGATTCTAATTTTTATTTTTCCGATATCTCCCCCTCTGAACTTATTTCCTCCATAATGAATTCCCATTCCAATTCTACGGGCGCAGATGATATTCCCACCAAACTAATAAAACTATGTTTACCTGAAATCATACCAGTCCTCCTATTCATTTATAACTTTTCCCTCCGAAATTCAGTTTTCCCAACCTCATGGAAAAAAAAGCATTAATCCGTCCTTTAAATAAAACATTAAACCCCATGTCTCCAAATGACTATCGCCCTATCTCCATCTTGTCTAATCTTTCTAAGCCCTTGGAAAGATTAGTTCAATCTCAAATTTCCAAATTCCTTGAAGAATCTAACCTCCTCGACCCCCTTCAATCTGGTTTTCGTCCCGGCTACTCCACCCAGTCTGTTCTCCTAAAAATCACTAATACATATTTACCGCAATAGATGACAAAAAATTTCTAAAGCCTTCGATTCCCTTGATCACTTTATCCTGTTCTCCAAATTAAAATCATTAAACTTTTCCTACAGTTCCATCCGCTGGTTTCAATCTTTCCTTTCTCACTCTTACCTCAGGTATTGCTCAGGGATCCAGTATTTCTCCTCTCCTATTCAATTCCTACTTTAATGATCTTCCTAATTCAATCTATCTCTGTTCCTACCACCTCTATGCAGATGATTCCCAAGTCTATCTCTCCTTCTCCCCTTCAGAGCTATCCACTGCTTTCGCTAAAGTTCAGGAAGATCTGGACAGAATTAGTGCCTGGGTGACTTTAAATAAATTACAACTTAACGAAAAGAAAACTCAGGCCATTCTAATAGGCTCTAGCTCCCTCCTTAATTCCTACTCACAATACCCTCCTTTAACCTTAAATAATCATCCTATCTCTTTCTACTCCTCTGTAAAAAATCTCGGGATTGTTTTTGATCAAACCCTCTCTTGGAAACCTCAGATTGCCCAAATTTCCTGCCGTTCCATAGGCCTTCTCAAATTATTCCACCGAAACCGTTACCTTCTTCCCCTGTCAACCCGCAAGCTTTTAGTCTCTTCCTTATTATTCCCTTACATTGACTATGGTTGTCTGGTTTACGGTGGCCTCTCGACGGTTCTCGAAAACATACTGAAGCGAATCATGAACTGCTTCGTCAGGTTTGTCTTCGGTAGTCCTAGGCGTTCCCATGTTTTCCACCTCTATTCCCAACTAAATTGGCTCTATCCCACTTTCTGTAAACAATATTTCCATGGAACATTCCTATACCAAATTATCAATACCCTCCAACCTTCTTATATTTACAATAAGCTCCAATTCAGATTTGCAGTCAATCCAATACATACAAGATCCCGTCTTTCTGATCTGTATACCCCATCCCATAGAACTTCAATATTCCAACGCTCCTTCCTTTTCCGCTCAACAATCCTCTGGAACTCCATCCCTCCTCACATCAGACAAGCTAAATCCCTGAAAACATTCAAATATTTATATTTCCAATACCTCCTTCTCATCCAGACTGACGCTTGCTATCTATCTAACTACTTAGTCAAAAATTATTATTGCATTGCTGGATTCAGTTCTGGAATAATTGAGATTCCTTTTAATAAAAATTTAACTTTCCATGAATATAACATTGGGTACTTCTATTGTACATACAAATCATATCATTGTACCAAAAGATTTTTCTATATCATTTTATTTATTTATTTTTTTTTTTTTCTTATTTAATTCTATCTCCTCTAATTTGTAGAATGTTATCTTCTTTTTCTTTTCTTTTTATTTAAATATCATCTATGTACATAGTGTCATTAATGTATTATTGTTTTTTCTTTTTTTGTAGCTCATTATGTCTCTAACCAGATTTAATTTAGTTATACCTGCAATTATCTGTTATTCTTAAGGGACTTTGTCCCAGAATAAAATTATTTTTTTCTATTCTATTCTATTCTATATATATATATATATATATATATATATATATATATATATATATGTATTTTTTTTTTTTAATATGAGGCCTGTTATGCCAAACCACGTTAGATCCATTTTTCTATAAATTATGTTTTTTTATGTTTAAGTTCTGGCTTAGGTTTGAACTGTTAATTTCATTGTATTTGTATAAGCCCGAATTTAGATGATATTTACAATCAAAGTTATCCAGATACTCACCAAGTCCAAATCAAAGTATCAGATTCTTAAGAATCCTAAAATACGGTGTGGCAATAATACCTTTAATACTTGCTTACCCATCATATTTATCAATACTATAGTTGCCAAGTAAATTCATTCTGTTTCCTTAGAAATTCACATCTTTTGTTTTTATTGGTCTTATGTAAAATTTCAAAAATTGCACTTAAAGGATTTTGCCATAACATAACTCTTATAATGAATGTAAAATTTTATATATATATATATACTTACATTATTATTATCATTATTTTTAGGAAGTGAAGGAAACAATAGACAAGGATCTCAGAACAATGGTATCAAATTAGTAACTCCTCAAAATACTAATCCTACGGTTATCGTTAGCAAGTCAAATATTTCTCTGTAAGTAATGGTTTTGTAATATAATATTATGGTACAATTATCTCTAGCTAAGATTATTGCTACTTTATAAGCTTTTATAAATTCTTATTTTTAAGTATATTTTATTAAGTGTGATAAAACTTTTCTGTTTAAAAAAAAATATTTAAATTTCATTTAATTTATTATAAATATCAGTTAGTTGAAAAAATCAAAAGAAATCATTACTAATAATCTAATAACCACTATAAAGGATAATGGGACAACTTGTTCTTCAAGTTCCCTGAGTAATCATGTATTAGAAAAACAATCTCAATTGTGACTCATGTTAAATTATGTATCACACATCAGCAAGAACACTGTCACATTTGGAAATTTATCAATTTTGATTTTAACCGACTATCCCTGTTAAGGAAATAAACTCTCTCCGATGAACAAAAGTGTATTAAATGCATTCCCTCACAGTATCCCTGGGGGCATAAAATTTAATTAAATTTAGGTTATTAACTGCTTATTCTAAAATGATTCCGAATCTTACAAGTGCTTTTCTCAAAAGATAAGAAATTAGAATTATGACACTGTTCTTGCTGACTTGGCATATATACTAGCCTGCTTTGCTATTAGGAGCCATATGTATTAGTTTAAATGTTGATTTCATAGAATAGGTTAAGACTTCATCTAATCATTTTAATTTTATATTATTTTATTTTACCATTTATTTATTTTATTTTTTTAAGGCCAAAACCTGACAACAGTGAAGAACATTTAAGTAGTAATGTAGTGACTTCTGAACATCAGATATATTATCAAGGTTTGTTAGTTGTGTTATTTTATATTTGACTATTTATTATAAAATAGATTAAAATTTGAACCTATCATTTCTATTATTATTATTATTTTTTTTTTTTTTAAGGAGAATATAAAATAAATGACCAAAGTATAAGTACTTCTAATCATAATTTACAAAGCTATACTCCGGTAAGAAAATCTTTAATTTACTTAATGTTTTTGTAATTATTTATTATTTTTAAAATTGTATTTGTTTTACTTACTTATTCCCTGTAATGTAATAACAATCAACATTGGATAGACCTTTCCTCTATTAATTATTGTGTGTTTATCGGACTTACCTATCCTTATACTTAAAAATAAAATAAGTTGATTTTCATTATTAAAGTTTAATTTCGGTAACGGTCGGGTTAAGAGGAGGCAACCCCTACGCGCGCCGAGAATACCTTCTTCCGATTTATTTCGGTGTTTTAGTCGCTACTTTTCGAGGGGAAAGGTTATTCTCATTTATTTATGGAGAAACTTTAAATCCCTGTTCAAAGTAATATTAAATTCTGTTTACCTTATGATATTAAAATGAGAAAAAAGAAAATAATGAAGTGGAAATAAGAAAATGTCAAAATATAAGACACTAAATCAATTTTGAATTAATTTTATATTAAATCAGAATTAATATAATGCTAAACCACCAGTAATGTTAATTCTTGATAAACTGAGGGAAGTGTAAATAACAAATAATAAATATTTAAAAGACAGAATCTTAAGTATTTATTTCACATAACTCCTATTTATTTAACATTTGTAGCTACATGTTTCGGAGAAAATGCTCCATCATCAGGCTTCTAAAAATTTTTAAAAATTCATTAATCTATAACATTACACCAATAGTTTTACAATTATATAATATGTCATTTACCTGTGATTATTTTCACATTGTCCATTCTCCATGTTATAAGGGATTATATAATATAAGACAGAATCCTTGTTGAAAGTTATGATGTTAATTTCTGTTATATTTTCTCAAGAGAAGTGGAAATAAGAAAATATGAAACCTATGATATACTTTCTCACATTTATTTTTAGATTGATATGTTTTATTGGAGTAATTATACAATCTGTCTCACTTCAGGGCAATAAGTATTATGGATGACAAAGAATGCATTCACAAAATATGTAAACTGAAATTTTATCACTTAAATTGATACAACAAATAAAAATATATAAAACACCAAATCCATGTACAAATTTATGTTCTTAAGTTTTGTAAAACTTTTACACATTAGATAAGAGGGAATTAGAAAACATGAATTGATAAAACACTTAATCCTTTATGAAACTCATTTTGTTAACTTCTGTTTCACTTATTTACATTTAAGAAGACTAAATATCAATATAACACACTAAACAACACAATCCAAGTTAAAACTGTAGAAGTGATTGTTTACATGTGCGGTAATAGGAAAGAACTATCGATAAATGTTAACTCGAAGTGAAGCATAAGCATCAAACTGGTCGGTGTAGCGCGGGTCAAGCCAGTTTGGTGTGCCTCCTCTTAAGCCGACTGTTACCTTAATTTCTTATATTTATTCTCTTCACTGATTTGGTTTGCAGAATATTGTAGTTAATAAATCTTTTAAATTGAAAGTTAGTATAGCTGAATGGTTAGAGCACTAAACTGTGTTCTCACCCCCCTGCTTTCTCACTGTGGTTAATATCCATGTGGAAAAAAAAGAAACAAACTAAAAATGGACTTGTGAAACTGTTGACTTGTAAAAAGGCTACTAACAAAAAAAATTATTAGAAACAAAAATAAAATGTATTATTATTTGTGTTCCTAGGATTGGATTAGTTGCCCTTATTTTTTAATTTTTGAAGATTTTTATTCTCCGTGATTTTTCTCAAAAACATATAATCTGTATTGAACGTCTGGGGGGAGGGGGAACAAAAATGTGATATAATGAGATTTCTTTGTCATTGTAAACGATAGTTTGTAGCATAGACACTTTTGTGGCACTTCGAGCTCTATAATTTAAAGACTTTCAATAGTTAATATGGAAAAACCTTGAAATTTTAAATTGAACATGATGCTGACCACATCAGTTTCTACTGTTGTGTCAAAAAACTGCATCCTTAGTAAAATAAATATTGAATCACTATTAAAACAGCCCCTTGTAAATACTTCATCCTAAGACCATCCATAGGTTGTCAAGTTTTCTTAACCTTATTCAATTAAATTGTGTCAATTTTTTCATTATTTATTCAAAACATACTATTTATTACTAAGTTTTATTATTCTGATATATAAATGACTTTTTTTTAGATGGATACTTCTGAAAAGCAATCAGAAGTTAATGTACCTACATCAGAAGAAAACAAAACATTTATATTAGATCCAACTCCTGCTCAGCTAGGCAAGGCTCCATTACAAAGAAGACAATCTATGGGTATGCTCTATAATCAGTTTTCAGATCATTAGGTATTAATAATTCTAAGTATTCTCTTTCAATTAAATTTAACATAAACTTTCTGTTTTAGCTGTGACATCTGGAAATGATAAATCTTTAGATAAAAATGATTCAATAAGTTTTAATCAAAGCTTATCTCTCTCTAATGACAACAATTCTGAAGAAAAAGAAACAGTACCTGAATCTCCATCCAGTAAAAAAAGTTTTTTCAAAAAAAATGTTGAAGATGGAATGGACAGGTATACTATGATGATAGTAATTTTTTTCTCATAATTCATGAATTATGCATGTTTCAATTATGCTTCATTATTGGCATAGGGTTTTAGAAACTGTAAATTTCGAAAAGAAGTTTTCATCTTTACCTGAGTTTAAGCCTGATGAATGTCAGTCACCAAGTGCCATCTCGGTGCCATCAAGCCCACATGTGTTCAATGTGCAAAATTTAAGAAAGAAACATCAAGTTACACGTAAGAATATTATTATTTTTTTTTTATATTTCACTAATTGGGGTATTTGTATTCTTGAATTGAACTTGATACTAATAATGAACTATGTTTCAGTTGGTTATCATTATATACATTAAAAATGCCAGTTGTTATAACAAAACTTACAATTATATTTTTGTTGTATAATTATTGTAAATCATCTTGCTTAGGCATTGCATTACTATTTTATAGACCCAGGTTTGAGCTTGCCTATAGCAGAAATTTTTTTTTTTTTTTTGCCATTAGCCAACAGCCTTATGTTGACTCTTGGACACTTCCTAGCCTCTATAAAGTGAGTACATAACTCTTCAGTTTGTTAGAAAGAAAGTATGGCAATTTACTGTACTTATCTGTGCAGCTGTCGATCATAAAACAATACTTCCTTATCAGTATCAAAATAAAGTCCTTTCATGGGCTGCAGTGATAATATATGTTTTAAAAAAAAATATTTTTGATGATACTTGCAAAAGTGATTTAACCCACCTGATTCACACTTTTTTTTATTATTTATCCCAGTTGCACTACAGACCTTCGAGATCCTTTGGACACATGAAATGATGTTGCAGATGTTCATTGCTTCCATGAGCACAGGCAGCCTCAATCTTATTTCCAACCATGGCTTAAATGGTGCTCGCTGCCAGTGCTCTTAACTTCTACTTATGTTCAAACATTCAGGTCCAAGGGCAATGACTAATTGGTCAAGATTCATGAGATATGTTATTCAATGCCTTGAAAATAAAAGTGGTATAAAAATAAATAATAATGGTAGTAATCTATCGTTGTTATCTAGTTTCTCTTGGCCAGGCTTTATTGCCGGTGATGTTGACTGTTATCACTCGTCCTGGGGCAGCGTTAATTCAGATTATAGAGGTAATAAATTATCCCAGGCAATTGCTAATGCTGGTTTGGTCTTGCTAAATGACGGTTCGTCTACTAGAGTTAAAAATATTTGTCAAATAAACGAAAGTGCAATAGATATTACTTTTAACAACTCCTCACCTCTCGCTGTTGGTGCACTGAGGACCCTATAGGTTCAGATCATCTCCTAATCATTGTATCACCGATATACCCTAAAAATGCAAAATGTATCTTGAAATCAAATGATCACCCTGAGCTTTCAGCTGATATTGCTTCCAGTGGAAGTGGAATCTTAAATTTGCAAACTGGGGCAAATTTATAAATTTAATGCAAAATCGAGTTATAATAATATTATATAATAATATTTGATCGAGCTGACAAACTCTTATTATTTTTAGTAAAAAATGAAAACAAATAAAACAGGAATTTTTCATCGTCAACAATCATAAATTTGCTCAGAAAATAATAGAGAGTCAATGAAGAATCATAATCTATAAAAAAAAATATTCTAAACATTCAATATGTTTTATTTATCTTTGTAATTTTTGGTTTAGTGGGTTTTTTTCTAGACATTATTAATGAAATGGTTTCCATAAATACTGTTAATCAAGTATTAATGATTAGAAGTCTAATATCTATAAATCTTTTATTTAAAATAACATTCTTTTAAGTTATAAATTTAATGTTTATAGTTATGTTTTTGTTTTTTAATTGCATTATTATAATGTCTTATTTTTCTTTTCTACATTACAGAGGAAGAGAGCATAAATTCAGATGGACCTCCAACCAAGTCTGGCAAACTTATTGGTGGCACATTTTTTGGTCCGGATTTTAATTTAGATGCCTTCAAAGGTAATTTGAATAACATAATATCTGTATATCTTTTAAAACATTGTTTTTCCTTTTTTGAAGGAGGTCAACTTAGGTAAAAAAATTAATATATTCTGATTTATAAATATTATTAAATTCTTTAATAATTATTTGCACGTAGCAAGGTTGTACTGTAGATGTTAATTCTAAATTTAAGGTCTTGAGTGTACTGAAGCACTTGATGGCTTGTCTCCACAAACACCAAAAACACCTAGTGGTGCCAGGGACCAGGAGAAAGGTCATCGTAAAGTCCTGGAGCAGAGAAGAGCACTAGTTATGCAGTTGTTTCATGAACATGGTTATTTTCCATCCACACAGGCTACAAATGCTTTTCAGGTTAGAAGGGACTGTATTATTATTTAAGGGTTAAAATGATGATCGTATATTTTTAATGAAATTAAACAATAATCTTTCTTCTGAAGTATATTGTCCTCTAAGAATAATATAAATGTGTAGTGAAATAGTACAATAGTCTGGCTGCGATAATTTCAGATAAAGATAATAATAGATATAAAATACAAGACATGCAAGTTTAGAAAGTAGTTGTTCCAATTGAGAATAGATCTTCGAAAGTAGTTATTACAATTGAAAATAGATTTTCAAGTATACAAACGTATCTATATACATGTTTTGCATCCAAATATACACAAACATAAGAAAAAATAATCGAAATATGCTTAGAAAAAGAAAGAAAGATTAAAAAAATAAAAATAAAATTAATATTGAAGAAGTTAGAAACAATTAAAAGAGAAAAAAAACTTAAACTAAATGAACAATGTTTAGAAAAATATTTCCAAATCCTATTCATGTATTTATAAACCTAAACACATAAAATAATACATGTGAATATAGATGATTAAATAATCATTAAACTAATTCATTGGTATTGGATTTACCGAATTTTCTCAAATTAATTGTTAATTATAACTTGCATTTGCAGATTATTATTATTAGTGTAGAGGTATTATCATTGTTTAGTGGATCAAATTTAATTTATTTTATAACATCTAAGAATTACTGTTTTAATTGTAAAAAAAAAAATATATATATATATATATATATATATATATATATATATATATATATATATATATATATATATCACCTCCTTTCCCCCTCCCGAAAAAAAAAAAAAGAATTATTTTTCAGAAGAGCAGTTTAATATTGTAATTATTTTTTCATTCTTATTTTAATTAATTTGGCTATATTTTTTTAATTAATTTTTTTTCATAAGAATGCTTTTGTTTTAAAAAAATTTCCTTTATTGATATATAAACGTATTTGGTTTAACACCTTAACTGCAGGATGGATTTCAGATTGCCCAATCTGTGCAGTACATGTCCCCAGTGCGTTCCATGTCCCTGGGGACATGTATTTAAACAAAATGTTACATAACAAAAAAAAATTCACTCTGCTATCAGGAATGGTCCACTTATCTTTATTTTTAATAGATTATTACAGCATCATAGAAGTAACATATGTTATAGCAGGAGGGGAATCTAATGATAAGGGATGGAGTTAAAACAATTGAAATTATAAATTACACTTTATTAGCTATAAAATAATTTCAAATTACTAAGAAATGAATGTTAAATGAAGTGAAATTATTTTACATTCAAGACAACAACCTGGCTCACCAGGACATCTACTGCAATAACTGGTGACGGGCCTAGCATGTTTATCTACTTCTCTACTTGAAATTGTCTTCCTCAGTTTCGCGTCACAGCCACGACTTTTCTTTCTTCCAGGACCAAAGGAATAATTAGATTGTTTCTTTCTCCGCATGTTTTCATTGATTGTGGGAGGAATATTATCTGTGTCACTGAAGGAAACCATACTTTCAATCAAAGATCTAAAGTAAATGATTGTAAACTTGTTACTAATTGGTTGTAGATCAGCCAAGAATTCACAACAGTGGTGCCGAACAAGACTTCAAATATGACTTTACGATACTATTTTATGGTTTTTCTCACTGATACCAGCCTGTCCGTACATGTCACCTCATAATCATGGTCACCTCTATAAACCACTATGAGGTACATGTCTCCAGGGACATGTATTTGAAAAATCATAATTTACAATTGTAGGAGCCGAAACAGTCAACAACCATGCATACTGAAGTAATTTCAAAAACATTTCCGAGCTTTATGAACTTTTTTTTTGCCGCACTGGAGGGTGGTACTCGATAAAAGCATCCCGCACTGAAGAAGACACTGCTTACATGTCCCCGGGGACATGTATCGCAGTTAACGTGTTAAAATCTTTAAACTTTACCTTTATATTTAATTATGAGGTTTTCTTAAACAAAAAATGAAGCATTTATAATACACATGATAGAATAGAAGGATCAATACAATTAGGATTGATTAATTAATTGTCATTTCTATTGGGATTATTTTATTAGAATACTAGTTTTGAATGCTAAAGATGAATCTATATCATCATGCATACCTTAAGTGATTCTTAAGCCAGCCAGGCTACCACGTATAATCGATCAAAAGCATTTATAATATTTACTCCTATTTTTACAGGCTGCCCATTCTAACATTTTTCCAAGTAAATCTTCACTCCAACTCAAAATCCGTGAAGTTAGGCAAAAACTAAAAGCTCAACCTAATTTGACCCCTGGTGGAAATAATCTTATGAGTCCACTTGAACCATCCACACCTGGTAAGTATCTTAATTTCTAACTTGAAAGTGATGTAATGTTTGTATGCTTTATTCAAGCTCTTTCAGTATTAAAATAATGAAAATTATATATACAGTAGAACCTCACTAATTTGACTTCTGTTTGTCTACGGGTTATCCGACTCTCCAGCAAAGTCCGCGGACAGATAGTAAATTTTCGCGGAATCCCTAACAGTCTAGTAAAATTGTACATTTTGATATTCAAAAGGTCAGGTAGTTTGGATTTTTTTATATGTTGGTGTTTTGCTTGTTTATGAAAATTCAAGTTTTGAATCTTAAAGCACAACTGCTCACTAATTCTTAAAGCATCAAATATTTCGAACTTTTCTATGTTTTTCCAAAATATCTGCTTCACGGTTGGTTCTAAAGAAAAGTTAGTTGTAGCTTAAATGGGGATTGAGATACAGGCTTTCAAATTTTCAGAATTCTCTCTGGCAGAAGTTGTGTTTTTTAAAATGAGTTTTGCTCTATTCATCCTTAGAGTATGCTTCATTATGAACTATTTTAAAAATGTTAGTTTGCTATAAACCAAGCAATACAGTGTTAGTATGGCCAATGCTTCTATATATAAGTTGCTAGCAAAAAGATTTCTATCCAAAAATATTAGTTTATTGGTGTATATAGTGTATGTTTCTATTTCCTTTACTTTTTTTAAATGTTAACTTATAACTTTTAATATAATTACAATACCCTTTTAACTATGAAAAACATGTGCTTGAAATCTTTGGTTAATCTGACCTTTTGGCCATTCCGCCCTACCCCTTGGTCTCTTATGAGTCAGATTAGTGCGGTTCTATTCAGTATATATTAGTTTGATTTTTTTTTTTTTTTTTTTTTTTTTTTTTTTTTTTCCCTCTACGAATTAGGTAATTGAAAGTTTTTATAGATTAAAAAAAATGGTTTCACCATTCAATGAATAAATAGGTGACATCTTTAAGAACCTAATGAACCCTGTTCCTGCTAGTTGCATTAAGTTTTAGGGTGGTGAACAATATATATATGAGTAATTTTTTAAAAATATTTCTCTCTCCCTTGGGGAATTAAAAAGGCATTGATAATGATTTTTTCATAGATATTTGTTAATGCCCATTGAAAATACTTTTATAGTTGCCAAAAATCAAAAGTAGATGGTCAGGGCCTGTTTTGGCATGATTATTCATTCTTTAATTATTTAAATATGTCCTGTTTTGTATATATTATAAATTAGTAATTTATTATACTATTGCAGTTCCTCTCTACAGCAGAATATGTGACTGGACCAAGATTGTTTTCGAATGAGTTTCATTTCACCAAGTTTCGAATGAGAAGGTCATTATCAATATAAAAATGTATTTAGATCTGACCATTTTCATTTTTGATCTCTTTTTCTTCCATGCTTACCCATTGTACTGCCTGTTGGTGGTCCCTTCACAATTCAAGCTTTGAAATCACTCAATAATCCCCATTTTTTATTTTTTTTTATTCAAAGATCCTAGTATCCTCTAGATTTATTCATTTTAATTTTAGGGTATATTGATATATCATGGGGAAAGGTGGGTGCTTTATGGTAGGAATAAATATTGAAGTGGGGATAAATTAAATTTAAATTTTCATTCAGCAGTTATAACTATAAGTTAAAAGGTTATTAATTAATGTGTCAAAGTGGCCATTATTTTCATTTAAGTTTGAATCATCAATGAAGTGTACAAAACATATATAAAAATTGATTGATGAAAAAATGACTATAATAAAATTCAGTTAATGAATACAATAATTTCATTTGATTGAATAGACTGGAAGAAATATTTTTGTTATGTATACATTTTTTTTCTGGCTAAAACAATCATATTAAGTCCTTTATAACAATTCTTAATAAAACTAGTAGCTATCTGCCTGTTTTATTCTAAATGAATTTTTTCAGTTAAATATTGACTGTTAATTCATTGCCTTATAATATCTTATTTTTGGTTTTAAGAATTGATTAGAATTTTAAAAAATCAATAAATCCACAGGTAAGTTTAATTTTTGTTCGTTTCCTGGTTGTTTTGTGAGTTTGTGATGGGTTAAAAGGAGATTGTTAAGTTTGGAAGTTTTCTTTCTAGGTATATAAAACTAATTTCCATTCAAACAGTCACTTAGGCTCCCATCATTATCTGGTATCATTGGTATCAGAGAGTAAGTGTATTAATATATTTTTCTTAAAGAATTTTCTCTCTTTGGCACATTTTTAAATTTTTTTAACCTGTATGCGCTTTTTAACATTATTGTTAATTAACTTTTTTTTACCCAATTGTCTCCATAATATCTATGTTATCTATAGCTAGCCGTTTTTATACCTTTTCCATCTCCATTCTTAATGATGATTTCCCATTTCCATATCTAATTAGCTTCCTGTCCTTCATGAACATTCAAACCTGATTGGTGGGAATGTTTACCTCTAAATAGTGATATTGTTGTTCTAGTTATTTTAATGCAATAGAATATTAGTATTTGTATTACTAGTTTTTATTTCTCTATTGTTAATTAGGAATAGTTTCAGATCCTCTAGACACTAAGGATTATCAACCTTTTGATAAAAGTTATCAGTTATTCCTAAAAAATAAAATTATTTCATATTAATAAGTATTAAACGATAATATATTGACATTTTTGATACTAGGTATACCACCACATACAAATCCTGCTGGGCAAACACCTACAGGAGTACCACCAAGCTCTAGTTAGCCCCCAACATCACAGCTCATGTATCTTGTCCTCTGTACCATAGGGCAGCCTGTTTTAAGATAACTTTACCATAATTGATCTCAGCACGGTTATTGTTCTCTCACTTGCCTTTTTTGTTGTTCAAACTTTTAATCAAAGCACTTAAATGATTGTTATTTTTTTATCTTATTATTTTTTTTTCTTTGAAAATTTGATGTGCTTTGACTGAGCTTTTTTATTAAAAGAAGCATTTTTTTTTTTTTTTTTTTTTTTTCAGTATCTTGCCTTTAGGATTGGCAAGTTAATTTTAATCATAAAGGCAAGTTTTTGAACGATTGGGTTGTGGTGCTTCAAGTTTTAATTTACTTTACTTGGAGAAAACGTCTATAAAACTCCTTTTCGGGCTCACTTTAGCATTAAATAAAATTTTATTACCACAATCCTTATTAGAATAAATAAGTGGTCTATTGTAAATTTGTGTCATATTGTACTCTTATCAAATCTAAATTAATTGTATATTTTATTATACCTACTGCAGTTGCTGATTTTAATTAGCACTGCAATATGTGCTTTATATAAATGTATATAACTCGATTGTGTTATAGTCATCATAGTTAATTATAGTATAAATTTAAAAAAAATATCTTTCAATAAATGTTAATTGTTTATGCATTTAAGTGCATATTTCTCAAACATAATTTGTTGTACCTAAATATTGTTATGTAGTCATATTTTAGTAGGTGTTTAGCATTCGGTCTCACCTACAGTGCATGTGAATTTATGATTCCTTTTTCAGTTAGTATTCTTTATTTTATATTAATTGACAGATAGGTGCTATAATATAGATAAAATTTATTTTGTTTCAATTCATATAAGTTTAGCACAACTTAAATTAATTTTTATACACAATTGTTAATTTTACATTTTGGTTTTTTTTCTCCTTCAAATTTTATAAAAATTAAAGTATGGAGATACTTTTTATGTGTATTGTGTTTTCTCGTCTATTTTATTTTATTTTATATTTTAACAGACTGAACATATTATATAATATATGCTCTATTAAGAATTTTCGGAATGACACAATAACAATTTTTTATTTTACTGTGATTTTTGAACTTTGTGTATTATATTTACGTATGTTATTTGTTCGAAATAATTTAGATTGAAAGAAAGATACATTTATATATTATTTATTGTTTGTATCTAAAAGACAAATTTATTATATGCTTTGATATTTGTTATATTCTTTATATTTGTTTATAATTATGTACCAGTGAGAAAACTTATGAACCAGGATTAAATTTACTGTTTCCGTTTATTACTCATTAGAAATGATTTTACCTAATTCCTATGGTTTTAGGAATATCTGAAAAAATATTTTTGAACGTTACAATAGTTCAGTGATTTATATTCTTTTTTAATTTAAACTTTGTTGTATGTATCTTTGTTTTAATATATTTTTAAGTATTACATGATAAAAACTAATTGTTTTGATAATCAGTTGTTATTAAAGGTGCCTTATTATTGTTCATTCAAACTTCGATTAAATTTATGTTTTAATACTGAAATGTATCCTTATATGGCTGTATAATTTATTTATTATATATATATATATATATATATATATATATATATATATATATATATATATATATATATATATATATATATCATATACTAGTTTGCACTTTTTGAAACCATTTAATGTTTCATAATGTCAATGTAACATGTATATATATAAGCATACATACAACAAAGTTATACCCATTGATTTTTTATTTTTTATAATTAAGTCTGTGCTTGTACTTGAAAGTTGTAGTTGTAGAGGAGAGACCAAACCTCACCATTTTGTATTTTTTTTAGAAACAGTTTTATGCTCATTGGTACTAACTATTCTTATAAAGGAATTTTAAGAGTTTCTAACTGTTTGTTATAAATTTAATAAAAAATTAATAAATCAAATTCACTTTTTAATTTATGTAGGATTTATTGCATGAAATTTGAATGGATTAACAAAAAAATAAATCTCCTAACATGTGGTTTGGTCACTTCTTCCATAGAATTAGTAAAAGCTCAGTGTCATATTATTCTTGATGTATACTTTTAAGATAAATCTGTATGCAAAATGTGTGCTATATAACCCATTTAATAAATGTGATAGCAATTTGTAATTGACAAATCAGTGCCACTTTTGTAAATACACATAAATTTTAAAGTTAAAAATATTTATGAATAAATTATATTTTAGTGTAATAATAGAAGCTCTGTTTTTGATGGGACTAAAAACTGTAATAAACGGGGTAAAAATATATATTCACTTATTGTTAGTTAAAAATATGGAATTATTTACTAAAACGATAACTGATTCATAGTTATTTTCCTCTAACTCATTAAGTTAATTGTGAAGAGCTTAGAATTTTCAATATTGTTAATTTATGGAATATAGATGTAATGGTTCAATGAATTTTTCACTGTTCTGTACATTAGAGGTATCTTAGTTATGTTAAACCCCAGAAAAAAATTATTTGAGTCTGAATCAAATCATTTGAACTTAAAATTATAATTTTGCATTTACAATTTATACTTCTTATGTTTCAAATAATGTGCTTTCTTTAGCTTTCATTTTGCTGTTGCAAATGAAGGCTTTAAATATTTACAATCCTTCCAGTAGAGAACATTGATGTAAATAACAATTTGTATTACAGGGCACATTGAACAAGGAAATAAATGATACAGTAAAAGATTTTTTTATTTTATTTTTTTTTTTTTAGTTTTAAAATTGCCTTTCATTCCTATTGATTTACTTGATGTACTTAATAAAGTAAAAATTTCAATTTCTTCTTTTTCCAGAAATCGCCATCAACTTATTAAGTATTATATAAGTTATTAGTTAGTTATTTATTGCATATATTTTTATGGGTATAGGGTTTTAAGTAGCATGAAACATCATTAGATTCTCATTATAGAATCTATTTTAATGTATGTTTAAGTAAAATTGTTGTTACAGAGGGGTAAGGTCTAGCCATTAAAGAAGGATATGCTTCCCATTTTAATACTAGTATTATTATAACAAGCTGGTGTTAAAACGCATTGACCACCACAATAGGTTCAATGACCAATTTGGAAGTGTTACAATACCTATCTCATTTTGATCTGCTTTTGCTTGGTTCTGCATAGTTTGCAACTGGTCTGTCTCTGTCAGTTAAGAAGCATTTTTATCCATTTATGAACCCATAATTCTTTATTCCATGCTTTTGCTGAGGTGTTAATTAAATGATCCTCTTTATTTATTTAAGGCTTTTCCTGCTTCAAAATTATTCCCCTGTTAAGTATTTTAATTAAAGATAACAAAAATAAATTTATTATAAATTTGATTGAAATAGACTTTAATTGAATAGGTGATTTGAAAAACCCTACAAGTCCACAAATCAAAACTATTCAGAAGGCACAAAAAACTGTTTATCAAGTGTATTATTTTTTTCCCCTTAATGAAGACATGTGTTTTCAATAAAGCATGCCAATGTGCGTTGGTAACTATAGCCCGGTTTTTTTATAACAATGACATTGCTGGGAACTGATTGAAATGTGGTGACGACATTTGGGGTTTTTACACCCAAGGATGGACAAGTTGGGTTTTTCCAACCAACGGTGGTATTTCACTAAACTAAGTACCTAATAAAAGAATTAAATTTTCCGAGGTAGGTCGTAGTGCAATAATAGTATCCAACAATACTGGGGATAGGGCCAGTTAATGGTGAGATTAATAATTTGAATATTATTAAAATTAAAATAAACGAAATGACCAGTATTCTGGAATAAAATTTATTTAACATCCAAATATTTAACACCTTCAATTGTTAGCTCAGGAATAGTATCTTCTAACAAAAAACACCTAAATTCAAAACTAATAGTACAAACTATATTATGAACAACTAGTTTCTTTAAATTCTTAAATCTATAGAAACCATTTAATCCATTTTCAGTAACATTAAAACAATCACTTATATCCAAGTATTCAAGAGTTTCAGCGTATTCTCCACTTATCTTGTCCAGAAACCAATCATCTACATATGGACAATTTCTTAAACTAAGCCATCTTAGTTTATTTAAATTAGTCAAATTGATAAGTCCTTCATATCTGAGCTTGGTATTAGATGCATCAATGCATTCAAGATACAAGCCTGAAACATAGGAACATGGTAAATCTGTACAAATTTCTTCGTCCTTTTTCTTTTCTACCCACTTTTCATCATTGTGAAACTTTACTTTACCTCCACGGTAAACAATGAAATGAGCAGCAGCTAAATCACATCCTAAAATTTTATGTCTCTCTTCAATAAATCTTTGATTGAAAATTTCATAGTTCCTTTTTGTATTATCTTTCAAATCGCTGAGCTGTTCTTGTGTTATAGATAGGGGATTATATTTATGAAGTCTAGGAACTCGATTTTTCTTGGGAGCAAATGATTTCAACAAATCAACCAAAGGAAATCCACTTTCTGTGAAATCTTGTTTAGGAGGTTCTGGTAAGTTTCTGGATGAACCAGAACATAATCGTAACCAATAGAGTCCTGATATGATACCAAGATCTAAAAAAAATAATTTTGTACGTACATAGATATAATTATAAATAAGTATAAATGTATAAGCCATACATAACCTAAACTTAATTGTTAACCACCTTTGCTTTGAACAACTTTTAATCTCATTTGGTTTACTAGCATCCCTAATAACTAAAAATACTAATATTTAGAAATTGCACAATTTAAATAAAATGACACCTTTCCAAATTTAATCACACCAAAGAGGTAAAATTTTGAATGACGAAGTTAACCAATCATTGAATCATCCTTCGCTTTTTGTGCTTGATGCACTAATGTGCCAAAGGGAGTGTGATTTATCTAAAGATTGTCATACTATTTTTGGTGGAATAGCAAGGTGAAATTCATTCTGTGGATCTTTCCTGTACTGGCATATTAGCCCAGTATAAGTCTGTTATATTCTGCTATAAGTCTGTTATATTCTTGTTGTAAACCTTTTGAATAAATTAAGGCTTTATTCGTCTAAATTGGCGATTGGTAAAACAAACAATAAACTAACAATTATTACGAATTACAGAATGAATGAAAGTAACAAACACACGTCATAACCTTAGAACAAAACGTATGATTCACTATAACATGTGGAGTTGAATCATACCACATTCTTCCACCCTTTAGGGATTAAGTTCATAGTCCTCAAAACGCGAGGGCATTCGACGTTCTCTTGTTGAACGTCGTAGATTTTGTGTTGGAGGAGGCGAATCAGCTTCAGGCGGAGGAGGGTAGTCATGTCCTGGCGAATGAAGAGGCGATTGCTGAGGTTGATCAAGAGTAGAAGGGTTGTGAATTTCTTGGTACGAGGCTGCTCCTTGGTCTAAGTTTCTTTCAGGAATTTCATTGGCGTTGGGAAACTCTGATGGTGTCTCTCCACAAGGTGCTAAGTGTTTCAGAGACACTGTCACCTCCCGTCCATCGTCCAGTTCCACTTTAGCATACTGTGGATTAACATCCAGAAGTTTCACTTCTTCAACAAGCGGTTCGTATTTACTGGAGCGCACATGCTTCTTCATTAATACTTTTGATGAAGGAACCAGCCAAGAGAGTAGAGTATCACCATTGGTGGATCTTCGATTATGCTTAAACATCCTCTCGTGGGGTGTTTCATTAGTTGAGGTGCAAAGCAGCGATCGTATTGAATGGAGAGAATCTGGGAGTACTGATTCCCAATCCGATACATCCCTGTTCAACTGCTTGAGTGCGAGGGAAATGGTTCTCCAAATGGTTCCATTTTCCCGCTCAATTTGCCCGTTACCTGTAGGATTGTATGGCGATGACATCGATGTAGCTATCCCACGAGTATGAAGAAAATCCTGAAGTTCCCTGGATGTAAACGATGTCCCTCTGTCCGTATGAATATATGAGGGAGTTCCAAAAACCGAGAATAAGTCCACGAGGCAGTCGATTACAGTGGAGGAACTCGTGTTAGGGCAAGGATATGCAAACGGGAACCTGGAAAACTCGTCAATGATAGTAAGCAGGTACTTATTTTTGGATTTAGATGGAAGTGGACCTTTGAAATCCATGCTGATTCTTTCGAAAGGATGAGTTGCTTTGATTAGTCGGGAATGATTCAATTTTAAAAACGTTGGTTTTACAGCATTGCATGTGGGACAGGAGGCCGTTATTCTACGGATTTCGTCCACTGAATACGGCAAGTTGTGAGTACGGATCCAGTGTACCATCCGGGACACACCAGGATGGCATAAGTCGCAATGGAGAGAGAAAAGTTTGTTAGGCTGGATGGAATTGCACACTCTGGAGAGTGCATCGGCCACTTGATTTTGACTTCCTGGTCTATAGATTATGTCAAAATTGTAACAAGACATCTCAAGGCGCCATCTTTGTATCTTTTCATTTTTTATTTTATTTTGGTGATGCATGTCAAACATGAAAGATACCGAACGCTGGTCCGTTATTATTTTAAAATAGCGTCCCAAAAGGAAATGCCTCCATTTCTTCAAAGAGCTCACCACTGCGAGTGCTTCCTTCTCGATAGCAGAATGATTGCGCTCGCTATCCGTGAGTTTTTGAGAGAAAAAAGCTACTGGTCGACCAGATTGGGAAAGTACGGCAGAAATTGAGTAGTCTGAAGCGTCCGTTTCTACAACAAATGGCTCTCGATCATCAATAGTACTCACCACTGATTTTGATATCTCATTCTTGAGAAACTCAAATTCAGACACAACTTCAGGTGATAAGGGGAATGATTTAGAGTCCAATAACTTCCGCACCTTGTCTGAGTAATTCGGGACCCACTTAGCATAATGAGCAAACATGCCGATTGTTCTTTGAAGTTCTTTTGCAGAATTTGGAGGAGGTAAGCTGAGGAGTGGTTTAAGACGATCTGGATCAGGCGAAACAGTTTTATTTTCTATTTTATAGCCGAGAAGTTTAATTGACGTTTGAGAATAGTTACTTTTCTCTTGATTTACAGTGAATCCGTATTTTTGTATTGTATCCATTAAACGTTTGAGATTTCTGTCATGTTCACCCTTGTCCTCCCCGCACACAGTGACATCATCCAAGTAAGCGTACGTTTTGTCTAGCTTCTCTTTGGAAATGACGTCATCTATAACACGCTGGAAACAGGGGACCCCATCTGTCAGGCCGAATGCTAAACGTCTAAATTGATAGAGTCGACCACACGCCTCAAACGCAGTATAAGGTCGGTCCTTCTCTCGTAGGGGTACCTGGTGGTAGGCACTTTTAAAATCTATAGTGCTGAACCATGTGTTTTTGGATACCATAGAGACTGTTTGCTGGATATCGGGGAGGGGGGTAAGCATCTAAAAGTGTGTATCGGTTGATGGTCTGGGAGTAATCGACCACCATACGTTTTTCATGATTGTCGTTGCTAACTACGAAAGCTTGAGCTCTCCACGGTGACCTGCTCTCTTCTATAATCCCATCTTCGAGCAATTTCTCTACTTCTCTTTTCATAAATTGGTAATTTTCAGCAGAGTGCTTTCGAGATTTTGCCATGATCGGCTTAACATCACCAGTAAGGAATTCAAAGAGTGGCGGAGGCTCAATTTTGGCGGGTGCTAAATAGCAGACTGTCAGTGGTGACTTTGACCCACCGAACGATAACTTGAGTTCGGAATGTAATTTTAGTATGTCGTGTCCTACAATGACATCGGAGCATAGATCTGGGAGTACATTTAACTTGGCATTTGAATATCTATGTCCCAGGAATTCTAAGTTGGCTAGACAATAGCTGGAAATTATGGTATTGAGGGAAGTAGATGCCATAGAAACTGATACAGTTGTAGGGTACGTTCTGAATTTGCATGATTCCACAAATCTCTTGGAGATGAAGGTTTCTGAGCTTCCGGTATCAATTAGGGCATGAGTGAGTACATTGTTTACCTGCATTGGGACGGTGGCCTTACTGAGTGATGATGAAGAGGCTGCAATGAGGGCTGCTGACTTGGTTTTGACTGGCGATTTAGTCCGCGAAGATCGACAAACCGAAGCCCAGTGACCAACTTTTGAGCATTTGTTACAAGTAGCATCAACTGCAGGGCACTGCTGACGACTTCTATGTCGTGAACGACCGCAAAAGAAACATTTCTGATTCGGTCGTAACGCTGCTGCCAGGTTGTCCGAAGTTTCTGTGGAAGATTTTACTTGCTCCTGTGGTACAGAAGGAAGTGCATTAAGATTTGCATCTGAACATGTATAGGAGGCTAACTGATTTTTAGCCGACTCTAATGCACGGGCCTTCTCAACTGCCTCATCAAGAGTGAGTGAATTGAATTCGAGTAACCTAAGGCGAATCTGATGAGAACTGATTCCTCGGATGAAAGAATCACGGACGTAGGTTTTGCGGTGAGTCTCCGCATCCACCGCTGAAAATTCGCAGTTTTTGCTGAGTAGCTGTAATTCCTGATGATATTGATCAATAGATTCTTCGGAAGTCTGTTTTCGTGAGGCGAGCTTATGCCTAGCGAATATCTCATTCGTGGGTTTCACGTATATTGATGTCAATAATGCGACAGCATCAGCGAATGTCGTTTTATCAGCAATTTGCTGGTACACTAAAGGAGACAAGCGATTAATGAGTAGTTTGAGCTTACCCGTATCATCGATCTCAGCAAAAGCTCCAACGAAGTTCTCAAAACTCTTCAACCAGTATTTCCATTCCTGTGTTGCTGTTGGCGAATGTGGGTCGGCATCGAACTTGTCTGGTTTTAAGAATCGATCCATAATTGAAGTTCCAAAAAAGACGAATAAATTGTTGTAAACCTTTTGAATAAATTAAGGCTTTATTCGTCTAAATTGGCGATTGGTAAAACAAACAATAAACTAACAATTATTACGAATTACAGAATGAATGAAAGTAACAAACACACGTCATAACCTTAGAACAAAACGTATGATTCACTATAACATGTGGAGTTGAATCATACCACAATTCTGCTCTAAGTCGGTTATATTCCAGTATAAAGGTTGTTTTATATTATTCGTAGCGTATGTACACGAGTTATGTGACTCGACACAAAAATTACTTTTTTAAAAAAAGAATATATTATAAAACAAAATAAAAATTACAATAATAAAACTGTTTACTAATTTATAACTATAGCAACTACCACGTATGATCTTCTAATGATCTGATGAGATGAGCCGAGGATTATATAGGTGTTTTATGCTGAGCTTTGCAGATCGGTATATTTATTCATATAACTCGTCCCTCCTTAAGTTCGAGTGTTCTCACGAGAATGTTGGAAAAGTAGGTTGAAAGGAAGGATGTTCGTCAGAAATTTCCATTGGTTCAGAAGTGTCGTCATTGCTTGAATTAGAATGGGAAACGCAGAATTTCTTGCTGAAGTAGGTGGCGATCGAGGTTTTGAACTGTTGAAATAGTAATAGCAGGAATAAAATAACTATAAGTATATATATGATGGGTAGGTGATCGGTAGTAGTGATTTCCTCAAGTAATTCCAGCGGTTTCATTTGGATATTTAGTAAATGTAGTTTTTCAAAAGAAATATTAAGTTCGGCGGTGGTGGGGGCCGGAACGTGCGTAATGCGTACGGGGGTTGATTCCTCAAAAGTAAAAGAAGGTGGATAGTCCAATAGTACTTCGTTGGGTGATAGTTGAATCAGAGTTGTAGGTTTTAGGCTAATACTAAAAGTAACGTTATTTCTTAGAATAGTTAACAAAGTGTGATTATAAACTAAATATTGATTAATAATACTAACATATTTTACAAAAGGTTTGATTACATCAAGATTATATGATATACATTGGTGAATATTATTATTCACAATAAGGTTAGTGATACAAGGATTGGTAATACGTGTAATATTAGTACAATAATAATTAGATAAAATAAGATTACAATTTCCAGTATAAAGGGAATCAGTTTTAAGTACCAGGGAAGGGTGAGTATGAACAGTTTTAAGAAGGGTATCATCCACGTAAGGATAGGAGAGTAGGAAGTAAGTTTCAATAAGAGGTGTTTGCAAAGGGAGTTGGATAAAATAATGAATATGTGTCGGAGTTAAGGAACAATGTAATTTACCTGTTTGCCAAAGAATTTCAGGAGTGTTGGAGATAAGTTGGACATTGTTGTGGGAATGTATGATCATGAGCTCTTTATAGGATATAATACTATTATGAATTAAATTTAATTTACAGAATTCTAGAGATACATCTAGATCATTAAGTTTGTTGATGATTAATTCTAGTGTTGAATACAATAAGAGATTATGATAATTAGTTTCCATTACATTAGTAACATTTTCTATTAAGAGTTTTCTGATTTTATTGGTATTATATTTTATTACACGCATGTCTCTATTAAATTCATCAATAAGTTTTTATTTATGGGTAGTTGATTTTCGACGTTGTGTGCCAAATGATAATCATTCCTTTCCATATTGTTAATTATTTTGTCATAACGTTCGCGGTCATTTGCATCCATGTTTCCAGTTATCCATGATTTTGCAGTTCCTAATCCATTAATTAAGCCACGTTTTTGTCGGTTATTGGAGGAGTTGGGGTGATTGATGAAAATATGATCAAGTTTGGTTTGGGCATACGATAGATGTGCCATTAATATGTCAGTTTGAGCTGAAGTTAATTGCGCCTTAAAGGTGTCAAGATAGGTTTTTGGGGATGGGTAAAGGATTGTTTTGAATTTGTATGGTCCGAAAAAGGTTATCAATTTCTGCTTGAAAGGATGTAAGGTTGACGGAATGTATATAAGTAAAGTAGCGATTAATTATATATGAATTTTGAATTTTTAAAGGAATAATTCCTGGTCCCTGAGATAGGTCAGTCATTTTGTAAGAGGGCACTAGGGCCAGGCATAGGAGAAGAATCAATGATCCTGCTGTCATTGTCGTTCCTGAAAGGAGGAATAACAGTATTATGATTTTCGAATTTTGTTGGTCGTTTCAATAAGCTGGGATGTAGTTTAATGTGTTTTTTCTTATTTATTTGAGCTAATTTGGTATTATGATTGTATATAGCCTTTTTAAATTTCGGTTTTGCTTTATTCCGGAGATTTGTTTTGATGTATATCTGTCCGTGGGGAATTCCGACAGTTTCTCTATTTTTATTGAGGTTTTCTGTCCTGGTTTGTTTTTCTTTATGAATCATTTCTTTAATAGATTTTTGTATCAATAATTTTTCGGCATGATATAGGTTAGTTTGTTGTTCAAAAATTAACTGTTCCCCGCTTAATGATGGGTTGATTATTCCGAATGTGATTTCGTTAGGCGTCAGTTTTAATTGAGAATTAGGGGTGTTATTATAGGCGATTAACGCTAGTTTGAGTACTGTCAGTAAGTGTAGAGAAGGTTCTTGGGTTTTAATGATGTTCATTAACTCATTTAATTTGGAATGAGCTCTTTTAATGAGTCCGTTGGAATTGTGATAATTGGGGGTTGTAAAATGGTATTGAATATTGTTAAATTGTAGGAAGTTTTCAACACCTTTATTTGCAAATTCAGGTCCATTGTCCATCTATATCTTTTGGGGCGAAGCAAATAAACTGAGATAACCTTTTAATTTGTTTATTATTTCCGTACTATTATTGCTGTCTATGATATATCCGTAAAGTTTCTTTGAAAAGCAATCAATGATTGTTAGGATGGTGGTGTTGCCATAATATAAGGTGTCCATCTGTAGTTGTTCAAAAGGTTTGTTAGGTGTGGTGATAATTTGGTATTCCGGTTTAGGGGGGTTTCTATCGTATTTTATTTGTTTACATATTTCGCAATTATTAACGTATTTAGTTATGTCTGTGAACATTCTGGGCCAATAATAGTTTTTTTCGTAATGCTCTATAAACTTCATTAATTCCTCTGTGACAAGTTTTTCCGCAATGATAGTTTGATATGTGCAAGGTTTGTTCGTCTTTGTTTTCTTCGTCTTGAACATATTTAAGGTATCTTTTGATCTTTACAGCTGGAACTGCCTAAAAATTTCTTCTAAAATTTTGTTTTCTACTTCTGAATTGGGGTTAGAACAGTATACTCCGTAAGTTTTGTTAGGTTCAAGGTGTTCAATACATATTTCTTCCAAATCATTATTATAGGGCCAAGCCGTGTGCCAGATAAAACGTTTCTTTGTTGAATTAAATAGTGTTTTATATTGATTTTTAGATTTGTGTCCTCTTTGAAGAATAATTTGTAATTTTTCTAAGTTTGCAACTTTGTCGGGATTGTCTACTATACCTATTTGTTCGTTAGAGCTAATTTGAGAGTGGGCTGTCATTAAACTTTCACTGTCTTCTTCTCTCGTATTTGTAATTGGGGTAGTTTCTTGGATTTGGATGTTAATGGAATTGGTCCTACTTAATTCTTCAATGTCGTCTGTTTGTAATGGCGGATTATGATTGGATTGTAGGAAATTGTCAATAGCCACATTAGGGTCAATTTCGACATTTTGATCGGAGTTGATAGTATTTAATTCATACGGAGGGTTTCGCGACAAAGCATCGGCTACATGATTGGTTTTTCCGTTTACGTATTTTATAGTGAAATTATAATCCGATAGTTGACATTTCATATTTAGGTTCTTTCATATTGTATAGGTATTGAAGTGGTTTGTGATCTGTCTGAATAATAAATTTGCGTCCGTAGATGTATGGCCTAAAATATTTACATGCCCATACAATGGCAAGTAGTTCTTTTTCTATAGTACTGAGGTTTTCCTCATGTTTGTTTAAGGTTTAAGAGGCATAAGCAATGGGCAAGTCTTTTCCGTTTGTTATTTGTGATAAAACCGCGCCTATTGCGTAGTTTGAAGCGTCCGTCGTTACTTTAAAATCTTTTTCGAAATCTGGCATTTGAAGAACAGGGTTGTTTTGAAGTATTGTTTTTAAAGTAGCAATAGCTTTTATATATTTTGGGTCATTTATATTTATTTTTGTATCCTTTTTTAATTTACTAGTTATTGGTTTAGCTATTTTGGCGCAATTTTGAATCATTTTACGGTAGTAACCTGTTAGTCCTAAAAATTGTTTAATCTGTTTTTGTGTGCTTGGTATTGGGAAATTCTTAATTGCTTCTAGTTTTTGGGGATTAGGTTGAATGCCGTCTTTAGAGATAATGTGTCCTAAAAAGAGAAGTTCTTGCTTAAAGAATTCGGTTTTGTCCAATTGAATTTTTAGATTATATTTTTTTAATAGATTGAATACTGTTTTTAGATGTTTTAAGTGTTCAGTTAAACTATCCGAAAAGACTATTATGTCGTCCATGTATACAAGGACGTTCGGTATATTGGAGAATATCAGATTCATAGCTCTTTGAAATGTGGGTGGAGCGTTTTTTAAACCGAAGGGCATACATAAAAACTCGTAGTGCCCATTTTCAGTGCTGAAAGCCGTTTTCGGTATCGAGCTAGGGTCTAATTCTATCTGACGAAATCCTGAAGCTAGGTCGAGAGCACTAAAATAAGTAGCTCTACCAATTTTGCCCAATTCAATATTCGGTAAAGGGAATTTATCATCTATAGTTTTTTCATTAAGTTTTCTGTAATCTATGACTAATCGAACTTTCCTTTTTCCGGAGGCATCTATTTTTTTTTGGGACAATCCAAATAGGTGAATTGTAGGGGGAAGTAGATGCTCGAATGATTTTATTTTTTAATAATTTTTCTATTTCTATTTTTATATCCTCGTTAAAAATTTGGTGATAGCGGTAGTTTCTGGTATATACGGGATTTTCGTCTCTTGTTTTGATAGTATGTTTCATTATAGGGGTGGAGCTTAATTTATCGGTCTCTTCTTTAATAATTTCCGGATAAGTTTGCAATAGTGCTATTATTTTTTCTTTTTCTTCCAAATTCATGTGGTTTGTTCTGATAATGTTAGGTATATTATTGATTTTATCTATTTCTAGTGAATTATTATTTAAATCATTATTGGGTACACTAACTTCGTCTATATCCATAGGCTTGGGACAAATGGTCATGAGTTCCTTGGCATCTATTAGACATTTAACTTTATTATTTTTTATCCTATATAAACCTTCATGTTCGGTATATTAATCTTCATTTAATTCTTTTATTAGTCCTTCCTTAAGATTATTTTTATTTTTTATATCTAGTTCTACTATATTTAAACCCTTTCTTAATTGTATTGTTTTATTTTTTATTTGCTTAAAAATAGGTAGTTTTTTATCCTTATAAATTTGTAGCGGGCAACACTGTTTGGAGAAGGTTATCGGCTATCAGCTGGCGTGATAACCAAAGAGGTTATGTGAAATGGATTTGCCACTGCCGCAGTTAATATATTTACATTTTATTTGTACCATTGTTTTTATATAGATGTATTTTTAATTTATAATTATTTTTGTTTAGAAGTTTATCTAATTTTCATTTTCATATAATGCAGTGGCAAATCCATGAGAAACCTCACTACAGCTGATACCTATAACCATATATACTACTGTTACCTGTTTTCTAGTGTGTGGATATAAAATATTAATTGTTGTATAAATTTTTGACTAAGGCTTGTATAAGGACATCACGATTGGAATTAGGATTTGGTTAGGAATAAAGAGGAAAATAAAATAGTGTTTTTTTTCTTAATTGCCACGCACCTCACAGTGGTGACCCCGACGTTTTAAGTGAGTACCATTTTCCGTTGTATTACTGTGGTTTATTACATTATTGATATAAGTAATATGGAAAATCTTATTGATTTGTGCCCTATCGAAGAGAAGGCTCCTATTGACCAGGGAGAAATTCAATCTTCCACACACAATGCACTCTCTAGGTTGCCAACGTTTTATAAAGATGAACCAGATCTTTGGTTCATACAGGCTGAAGCGGCTTTTGCTACCTGCAAAATAACAAATAGCAAAACTAAATTTCAGCATATAATTGCACAATTGGATCTAGCCACTATAAGGCAAGTGGCCGATTTGGCACGTAACCCTCCCGTGAATGAACCGTACGAAGAGTTAAAACGCAGGTTGCTATCTAGTTTTGGCCCTTCAGATACAACCAGAATAAAAAAACTTCTAGAGGAGCAGCAACTGGGGGACCAAAGACCATCTCAGTTTCTACGGAAAATGCAGCAACTGGCCACCGACAGCATTACCGAGGAAATGCTCCGAACTCTGTGGCTAAGAGGATCGCCAGAAGGAATGCAGGCTGCTCTAGCCGTTACGGAGCAGACGGACCCCACGAAGCTGGCGTTGATAGCTGACAAAATAGCAGAGATTCAGCAGCCGTCAGTGCAGGCAGTAGTGTCGAATCCACCTAGGCCTACGTCGAGAGAACCAAACATCGAAGAAGCTTTAGAGCGTCTATCAGCAGAGGTCGCGTCGCTGAAACTTCAGATGAGTTCAAGAGGTTGTCGTAGGGAGCAAAGGTCACCCAGCAGGAGCCGAGGTAGATCAAGAAGTAAGAGCAGAAGGCGCCTTTGCTTTTACCGCGAGAATTTCAAGCAGAAGGCTAATAAATGCCGCCAACCCTGCGAGTGGAGCCCAACTGGGCCGTTAAACTAATCGCAGCGACGAATGAGGCGGATTCCGTCGCTGAAATCACCAATCGCCGACTATTTATCGCCGATAAAAAGTCCGGGGTCAGATATCTGGTGGATACAGGAGCTACCCTATCTGTCTACCCGGTGAAGACACACAATGCTCAACCGAGCGAGGATTTCACCCTCTACGCGGCAAACGGGACTCCTATTCCTACATATGGCACTGTAGTTCAGAACCTCGACCTTGGGCTACGTCGGAAACTGTCTTGGCGGTTTATTGTGGCGAAGGTGAGCCATCCCATCATAGGCGCAGATTTGCTGTACCATTATAATATGATGGTAGATCTCGCGGGATGTCAGTTGGTGGACCAGAAGACAGGACTCACGACCAGGGGAACAATAGCGAAGGTACCAGTACCAACGATCTATTCGGTACCATCTGGCGAATGGTACATGAAGATACTGCGCAAGTACCCTGGGGGTGACGCAGCAGACATCTTACGTCAAGCAGCCCAGGCACGACGTGGTCCATCATATAGAGACGACGGGAGGCCCAGTTACAGCGAAAGCCCGTCACTTACCACCGGATCGCTACAATGCCGCCAAGAGAGAATTTCTCCAGATGGTCGAAGAAGGGATCTGCCGTCCATCGAACAGCCCATGGGCCAGTCCACTGCACATAGTGCAGAAGAAAGATGTGGGAATACGATCATGTGGCGATTATCGGCAATTTAATTCGAAGACAGTCCCTGACCGCTACGCCGTCCCTAACCTGGCCGACTTTAATGTTAATATGCATGGGAAGAAGGTTTTCACCACTTTGGACCTTAACCGTGCATATTATCAAATTCCAGTAGCAGAAGAGGATGTTCCTAAGACGGCGGTCATCACACCTTTTGGACTGTTTGAATTCTTGCGTATGTGCTTTGGCCTAAGGAACGCATCACAGACCTTCCAGCGATTTCTTGACCGAGTGCTCCGAGGGATGAATTTCGCTTGGTGGTTCCTAGATGATATCATCATTGCTTCAGAATCGGAAGAACAACACCAAGCACATTTGGAGGAGATATTGCAGCGGCTGGAGAGAAATGGACTGACGGTGAACCTGGCGAAGTGTATCTTCGCCCGTCGAAAAGTAGACTTTTTGGGCCACACAGTCAGCGCTTCAGGGATTACAGCTCTCCCAGCCAAAGTGGAAGCCATCGCAGCATACCCAAAGCCTTCTACAGTACGAGATCTTCGACGTTTTCTGGGTATGTTCAATTTCTATCGGCGCTGCATACCCGGAGCGGCGGATTTACAGGCTCCACTTAATAAATTTCTAGCTGGAGCTAAGAAAAATGACAAAAGGATCATCCCTTGGAATCCAGAAGCCACCGAAGCATTCGAACACTGCAAGACTGCCATCAAGAAAGTTGCAGTGTTAGGACACCCTAAAGAAAAGGCGGAGCTTGTCCTTGTATGCGATGCATCGAATACTGCCATGGGGGCAGTCCTGCAACAGAGAGAAGGTAGTGTTTGGCGGCCACTGGGTTTTTTTTTTTTTTTCCAAAGCCTTCTCTCCAGCGCAGAAGAAGTATGCTACGTACGACCGGGAGCTGCTGGCTATCCATCGTGCTATTAAGCATTTCAGATACCACCTGGAAGGAAGAAATTTTACGATATGGACAGACCACAAGCCTTTGGAGTATGCGTTTCTCCAAAAACCAGAAACAGCGACGCCTATGCGGATTCGGCTGGTAAACTTCATCAGTCAATTCACAACCGACATCCGTCACGTACCCGGGGACAAGAACGTTGTAGCTGACGCACTTTCGAGGGTCGAGAACATCAATTGTACCGAAGACTTTGCTCGAGTGGCATCCGAGCAGCGGAAAGATCCAGACGTTCCAGAGCTTCAGGGGAACGAGCGCCTTCAGCTCCGATGGATGAAACCTCTTGGTACAGATTCGTCACTTCTCTGCGAAACTTCAACTCCTCAGGCGCGACCCTACGTTCCCAAATCCATAAGAGAAGAAATATTCCATCGCCTGCATAGACTTAGTCACCCCGGGATTCGAGCTTCGAGACGATTGATAAGTCAACGTTTTTTCTGGCCAAATATGAATGCAGACGTTTCTAAGTGGGCCGTTGCTGCATACCTTGTCAGCGGTCAAAAGTAGTCCGGCATACTGTTTCTCCTCCGGGTAGATTTGCTCCAACTTCCCGATTCGAGCACCTCCATGTAGATATTGTCGGACCTCTTCCGCCCTCCAACGGAATGCGATATTGCCTCACTATCATAGATAGGTTCACCCGCTGGCCAGAGGCATGCCCTTTAGAGGAAATTACAAGCAATAAAGTGGCGGAAGCAATGGTGGGGTCATGGATCTCTCGGTGTGGTTCGCCAGCCAGGATTACTACGGACCAAGGACGCCAGTTCGAGTCTGACCTATTCATAAACCTTACACGCATCCTTGGCATTGAAAGAAGTAGGACAACGGCTTACCATCCTCAGTCGAACGGTTGCGTGGAGCGGTGGCACCGATCCCTTAAGGCATCCTTAATGGCAGCGCTGAACACGGAAGGCTGGACAAAAACACTACCAACTGTGCTTCTTGGTCTTAGATCAGCGGTGCGAGAAGACAGCGGAGCTAGTGCAGCGGAGATTGTTTTTGGGCAACCCCTGCGACTCCCAGGGGAATTCTTTGAGTGTTCTCGACGCCCCGAAGACACTGAGGCGACTCTAAGAACTATTCGGGATGCTATGAAGAATATTCGACCGGCACCCCACCGCAGCAGCACGGCAAAGACATTCGTTCACCGCGACCTAAGATCATGCAGTCACGTGTTCCTGAGAGATGACACCGTGAGGAAACCATTGACTCCTCCTTACTTCGGACCTTACCGGGTTTTAGCAAGAGAGAGAAAAACATTTCGGATCCAGCTGCCTTCAGGACCGAAAACCGTCTCCATGGATCGCCTGAAGGTTGCCCACTTGCTTCATGAACCAGGAGAGGACAGCGGCAACAGGGATCAACCCACTTCTGCGCCCGCTTCAAGTCCCAAAAATCCTTCAAATGACCTCGACACAGAACAGCATCCAACATCGCAGCAGTACCACACACGTTCGGGCCGACTAGTGAAGCCTAAAGTGAGGTTCTGTGCCGATGTCATTGGGGGGGAGTGATGTAGCGGGCAACACTGTTTGGAGAAGGTTATCGGCTATCAGCTGGCGTGATAACCAAAGAGGTTATGTGAAATGGATTTGCCACTGCCGCAGTTAATATATTTACATTTTATTTGTACCATTGTTTTTATATAGATGTATTTTTAATTTATAATTATTTTTGTTTAGAAGTTTACCTAATTTTCATTTTCATATAATGCAGGGGCAAATCCATGAGAAACCTATAACCATATATACTACTGTTACCTGTTTTCTAGTGTGTGGATATAAAATATTAATTGTTGTATAAATTTTTGACTAAGGCTTGTATAAGGACATCACGATTGGAATTAGGATTTGGTTAGGAATAAAGAGGAAAATAAAATAGTGTTTTTTTCTTAATTGCCACGCACCTCACAAATTAAAACTAAATTTTCGAAATCTATATGCATTCCAAGTTAAAGCATTGTGTCGCTTCCTAACAGTAAATGATATTTATCTGAAAAAGGGAGTATGTATAGTTTAATGTATTCATCAATTCCAAAGTAGGGTTTTAAATTTATTAATATATACTCCTCTACAGTTTTTTGTCCGGCTGGAGTGGATACTACAAAATCTTCTTTTATCCGCGGGATATGAGAGGCTATAATTTTTGGGTTAACGTAATTTTCTGTAGAACCTGTATCAAGGAACCAAATTCTTTCTGTGTAATCTTTACAGTAAGGCAACGTTCTATTAATTACATTTAATTCGAATGATAAGATGATTCCGGCCTTACGCAATTCATCTGATCGCTGCCTGTGGCTAAAAAAACGTCTTATCTAGCTCTTTCTTCGTTTGAGTCTGTATTTTGATTTTGTTGTTGCAACTGCATTTCCAGTTGCCCTAAGCGTTCTGTTAAAAGTCGTATGGTTTCATCTTTGTCTTGATCATTATTTGTCATCAAATTAGGTTTTTCTTGAATATGTGTCAGTTCGTAGGGGGAAACAAAATTTTTGAAATTCGCTCTGTTCCATGTTCTCATAGAGACAGTGTTTTGGGAGTCTGGTTTAGGATTAGGGATAGGGCGATTATTAAAAGGATGACGTGGGTCATTTGGATTATTTTTGGGAACCTGTTGATTGAAAAATTTTGTGGTTTAGAAAAGTTAGGTTGAAAAGGTTGGAATTGTTGTTTGAAAGGAGGTTTTATTTGTTGATTATTCGCGAATTGTTGATTAGGAAAATTGTTTTGATGAAAAGATTTTGTTTGATTAAAGGAATTCGGGAATGATCTCGGTTGTTGATAATTTTGATGATTTCTTTGTTCGTTTTTGTTTTTGTACAATTGATGGATTATAAATGAACAGCGCATATTGATAATTCTTCTGAAATCTTCTAGATTATTGGGATCGAAAGTCATAATGTGGTTAGAAAGCTGCCAAGGTAGGCAGGAATACATGTGATGAATTATTTCTTTTTCTACGTAAGAAACAGCTGATTCTAGCTGTTGGTCATTAAGTCCGTCAATTTTGAGTTTAACAAAAATTAAGTGTCTCAGGTTTTCGAGTCGATTTAAAAATTCTGTAGGATTTTCCTTATTATGGGGTCTTGAAGCGTAAATTTCCGCTTTTAAAGATTCATATGACCGGCTATCAGAAAAATTTCTTTTTAATATTTCCAGCAATGCAGGTATAGTCGCGATTGATTGAGTTAAAATGAGAGATTGAGCTGATCCTATTAATCTACTCTTAACTTTGTTTAATAATTGTAAATGATTTAGCTCTCTCTGTTGGATATGTATATTACAAACAATATTATAGACACCTTCTACAGTGGATACAAAGTAAAGTAAGTCGTTAGCGTTTCCGTCGAAAGTAGGAATGTGATCGTAATCCTCTCTTCGAAGTTCATGACTAATATTAGGAGATTGTGTGCTAGTCATTTTTAATTTGGCTGGTGTAATTAAAGGAATGATGAATGTAAAAGAGTTACAAAATAAGATACAATAAAATGTTATATAAAATAAAATGTTATATAAAAGTAGTAAAAGCGAAATAAATGATTACTTAGTATTCTAATTATAGGACTAACTTACAGATATCTATATCTATCTTGCAGCTGCGGCGGCTGGTATCTCTGCTATGTGCTGTGTTGGCAAATAGTAATGAAGAAAACAGATCTTCGCTTAAGGACAAATGTTCGTCAAATCGAGTTCCTGTTTAGTTCGGGCGCCAGTAATGTGACGACACAAAAATTACTTTTTTAAAAAAAGAATATATTATAAAACAAAATAAAAATTACAATAATAAAACTGTTAACTAATTTATAACTATAGCAACTACCACGTATGATCTTCTAATGATCTGATGGGATGAGCCGGGGATTATATAGTTGTTTTATGCTGGGCTTTGCAGATCGGTATATTTATTCATATAACTCACGTAGCGGAACGTTACATTTCAGACACAACAAATATAGTTAGTTTTAAAGTGTATGCGTATATATAACGGATCCGATCCGGTAATACAAAACACGTTTTCTGAAACCTCGCTATGTCTTATCTGTAAGACATAACGAGATTTCTCGAAAAGAATATTTTTTTTGGAACCGGCACGTATACAACATATCTTCTTCGTAGTATAATTTACTTTCCAACCCAACTGTGCAGTGCTATAGTGGCTTTCTGAGAACCGTTCCGGTTCTCCTTTTCCTGTGTTTAAGTCTGATTCAATTTTTTTTTTTTTTTTAAAAATGGATGTTGAGTGCGTAAGGAGTTATACTTTTCTGCTTGATCTAGAAGACAAACAGTACTGTTATACGGACAGAAAGGAACGAACATGGAAAGCAATTGGAGAAGTATTAAATCGGCCAGGCAAGTGTCTGAACATCTCAGGATCAAACTAGTAACAGAATTTTTTTTGTAAATTTAAATGTTAACAACTATTAAACTTATAAATTCAATCATATTAGTGATTTTCTTCTAGGCAGTTGAATGTTGAATCTGGTTCAAAAAGGGAATATTGGCACATTAGTAGAACTATATTGCTAAGTGGTGGTTTTATTATTGAATCTAGTGTGAATAAATGAAAGTGAGGATGTGATCATCGATGGCGAAGCGTGAAGGTAGGGCCACACATAATGAAATGAAAAATAAACATTATTCTGGAACTTACTTTCCCCTAAGAATAACAATAGTGCACAATTACAGGTAAAATTGTCTGGCCGTATTATTTACAAGTTAATGCTTCAGTAATCATGACATATATTGTCGACAGGGAAAAAAAACAAAAAAACAAGTTAGTACAAATTAAAAATAAATAAATAATAATAACATAAAAATACAATCGTATATTAAAAAATAAAATAATTCTAAATATTTACATATTTGCGGAGGATTGATTGTGTAAAAGGTGTAGCTACATTTTCTTCAAAAAATCTCTAAAAATAAACAACCCATCAGAAAATAAACATATTTGGACTTATTCAGTCCTGTTCCGATGAATTGTTTTCATTCACCATGTCCGTTTTTTCCGAGGATTTTTGCAATTTTTCTTGGTTACAACGTACGCATACTTATAATATGCGTAAGCTGCTATAGCTGTAACTGCTGTGACCGGAATGGTTGTTTCAGGATAGGTGTTGATCAAAGTTAACTCCTAGGTTTTTAATAGAATTTTAGAAACGAATGGGAAGGTTATTATTATATTGTCATTTATGGGTTGTTGTAATAACACACACACACACACACATCTAGAATGATTGAACACGAGCACATTTTATTGGGTTAAAACATTACACAAGAACCACAGATGTCAACATAACCTTACTTTTTCCCACAGCTGATCACATTGGCGGGAAAACTAGATAGCAATATACAACAGTCGTCTGCCACTTTTAATATAAAAAAATCAATGGTAATGACAGATAATATATGGTATTGTTGTTATATAAGATATACAAAAAATCTATAAGATATAAAACATTGAGTCGTCCTCCACTTGAGACGAAAACAAGGAAAACAATAGTAGTGGAAAAAAAGAGGGAACAAAAAAAAAAAAAAAAAAAAAAATATATATATATATATATATATATATATATATATATATATATATATATATATACAAAAATGATCAATAACAATAAGCACATAAATAAAGGATCCAAATATAGCAAAATAATAACTAAAAGTAATTATAGAAACACTATTAAAATATCTTCAGGTCAATTCTAGCCGCTGCAGTCATATTCCTCGAGGTATTTCGGTTTACGTCTTTGTCTTTGAAGGCGAGTCTGAATTTGAGGGGCCTCAATGTTGTGCTCCGGTGAAGGCTGCTGCATCGCTTCATTTCTATCGGAAGGCAGGTCGGTTCGAGTCAAGTCCTGTTCCGGATCCATAGCATTGCCCATGCCTTTGGGTGTTCCAGAGGGAGTAGTAGGCGGTAGTAGGACTGGTTGCTGGCATGTGTCTAGGACCGGCGGACCTTCAAGCAATCGCTGAGGCAACCCGAACGTAACATGTCGATTCCTGCTGCTATTTTTCCCTGGTCCAACTCCGTTTCCCTGGGTTTGGGTTAACCCTGGGGTTCAGGCACATTTGTTGAAACTAACTGATTAATATGTCGCTTTAAAGTTCGTCCAGAGTCGAGCCTGATTAAATAATGGCGGGTGCCGAAACATTGTACGACTGTCCTAAAACACCACGTTTCTCAGTTGTTTTGGAAAAAACGAGCCTGAACTCTATCCCCCTTTTTAAAAGAGCGGATGAGAACATGAGGGTTTGTCGACTTCTGCTCTTTGGTCGGAAAGACAAGGTCGAGCTTAATCTTCAGTTTCCTGTTCAAATATAACTCTGCTGGTGAAAATCCACATGAAAGGGGGGTAGCTCGGTACCTGAAAAGGATTCTTTTAACCTTTTCATATACAGTTCCGGGTTCGTTTGCTGTGGCTTTCAACCTTCTTTTCAATGTTTGGATACTTCGTTCTGCAAGTCCGTTGGTTGCTGGGTGTCCAGGAGGAATGAGGCGTTGTGATTTCCCTCGATCTTTACAGTATTGTTTGAAAGCATCACAAGTGAAGATAGAAGCGTTGTCTGACACCATCTGGTTAGGGAATCCATGGGTGGAGAATATATCGTCCAACAAAGTTATAGTCGCCTGAGTTGTAGGAGCGTCTCGAACCACACGAACTTCCAGCCATTTGGACTTGGCGTCAATGCATAGAAAAAAGTAGAAGCCGTTCATAGGGCCAGCATAATCTATATGAAGGCGTTCCCAATTGCCATTTGGGTCATCCCATGGGTGTACAGTGACTTTAGGTGGATTGTTTCTTAATGGTGCACATTCCAAGCATCTTCGGACCAAATGTTCTATTTCCTTGTCTAACCCTTCCCAATACACGTACCTTCTTGCTAGTTGTTTCATCTTCGTGATTCCAACGTGAGTGGCATGGAGTTCTTCCAATATGGCAGCTCTAAGTTTATTTATTGTTATTATTGACAAATAGACAAATTTTTTTTGTAATAAATATTTATTGTTATTATTTATTGTCCTTGATTTGAAATGGCTTTCACACATGGTTCACGGACCTTATAATCATAAAAGTAAATTACAATTTTAATAATATTCATTACGTGTTGTAATGTAATTTATGATGCTAATGTATTTTGAATTGTAAAAATTGAACGAACTCGTAGCGCTTCCCAGTTTCGACAAATATTTGCTTGTATGTGAGGTCGGGGAAAATGTTTAGGGGAAAATATTTGACGAATATTTGTCTCATTTTGTTCTCGGTATTTAGCAAATTCCGAATGTGTAGAAAGGGTACTTTTGCTTTGCAAATATTTGGCACTGGACGCATTCCAAATAATTGGTTTTAAACAAATAATCAATGCTTGGCTGTGACTTAACCTGCGAGTTTGCATTAGAAGTAGTAGGACATATCATACAATGTGGAGTCATATTGACCCGTAATAAAGATTCTCTCAATGTATTCAAATGTTACAAGATCACTCAACTTTGGAATACTTGTCAAACTGTGTCCACGTTTGCACAGATACCAGATGAAAAGCTGCTCAAGGTCTCAACCCACTCACACCCCTATAGTTTAAAGCAGGCCCGTTTTTGTCAATTTGACCCGTACGTTGTAGAACGAATGTTAACCCAGCCCCATACCCTTAGCACTCCAACACCCTTTTTAAGATAAGGAGGCTTAGAACGGTAATCAACTATTTCCCCGAAATGTTGACATTGAGGTTTTACATTCAGTAGCTTTCTTTTTAATGGAGATTGTACTTATTCTGGTGTACATCGTGATGTTAATGTTAATAATTGTTTCATGAAAACCCTAGTGTAGGGTATTAGCCATGATGGCGCTCCCAATTAATGATTTCCTTTGGTTTTAACCTGTTTCATTATTTGCAGTAAATAACGATGATCTAACTGTTGAACCTACCACTGACGATCGGACAGAACTCGTGACACTCCGACAAGATTGAAGAATCATGTTCTTCACTTATGGGAGAAAGAATGTGGCGATAAAACAGTTGCTCTATTAAGATCACATGGTTTTATATCTAAAGTTAAAACTATTGTGAAAATTTATAGAAGATAAGTGGTTGAAGTCTCATTTCGAAAGTTTAGCTTGCTGTATTCATTGGCTTTGTTTGTCAATGAATAGTCTTGTTTATTTTAACTTTGACATCTTTACTAATCTGTTTTAGTTAGCCTCCACTATAATAAGTTATGAGTTACTCATTTTAGAACGTGTAATCGCTTGTTTATAGTTATGAACGTATTTTCTTTTCCTTGACCCTTCTTGAACTTTGTGAAATGTTCATCAATTAAAATAATAATGGCATTTCGAAATAATCGGAAATTAATTAAAACCGTATTAATTGAAAGAAGACACTTTTTTTCAAATATTTCTGTTAGTAAACGTGATGAAAGTTGTTTTAGTTTATTGAAGTCTAGGATAAAATTTAATGGCCCTCTCACAGTATATGATTACATGAAAGAAGTTTTGACCAATCCTGTTAGTGGTTATTATGTTACTAAAAATGTTATTGGAAAACAGGGAGACTTCATCACTTCTCCTGAAATTTCTCAACTTTTAGGTGAAGTAAGTATTATGTCTGTTTAAGATTTATGTTTTTTATTGCCCCACTGCTTGGATCACTTGGATCTGTATTTTTGATTCATCGTTATCTCGTAAGTTCAGTGCTCTATTATGAAAAGTGTATCGAATTAACTTCAAATCCCACCTGATTCATCTCACTTATGGTTAGGACTAAAAAATAATTCAGGTACACTTTCGATATTTCATATGAAATTCCCCACTTTATTGACAGTTTTTAAAAATACCTTATAAATAATGAAGATTTGGGAATGATTATTATATCCAATAGCCTAATACCATAAATGTATGTATTCTTCTAAAAATGTAGTCCACTGTAGATTCAAAGCCAAGCTTTCGTAATACAGTAACTTTTTATTATTTTAATAACCTTGTACCACCTTAACTGGGAGTCTATTGTATAGGAAGGTCCCAAATGTTTCTTTATTTATCTAATGTTTTTAATCAAGTTGAATAATCTTTCTATGTGTTAGGAACACCTTGTTGTGATTGTGGAATGCATTCACTTGGCATAGATCAAGCAGAAAAACATTAGTTAAAACTTCAGAATGCAAGATAGAAGCTACGAGGGTGAATCAAATATAAACGGTAATTTTCAAAATTATATTTATTGAATAATATTATACAGAAACTATACCTTCAACATTTTTCAATGTAGTCTCCTGCATTATCTACACACTTCTGCCACCGATTAGGAAGCTTGAATATTCCCTGTTCATAAAAAGACTGAGGGCGAGTTTTTAACCATTCGCGCACGTGCTTTTCGACGTCTTCATTGTTTTCAAATCGTTTTCCTCCAAGTGATTCTTCACATGTGATGAGACATGGGTCCACCATTACACCCCCGAATCGAAAATGGCAAGTAAGGAGTGGCGAAGGAAGGATGAAGGCTGCCCAGTGAAAGCCAAAAACTCGTCTCTCAGCCGGAAAAGTTCTTGCAACAATTTTTTTTGACACCAGGGGAGTTCTACTCATTGATTTTCTTCACGATCAACGAACAGTGAATGTGGCTTACTACTGCCAGGTGCTACAGTCAGCAAAAACCAGTTACCGGAACAAAAGACGAGGTGTGCCCATTTGAGATGTCATCCTTCTCCATGACAACGCAAGGCCTCACACCGCATTGTTGACAAGGGATAAATTGGAAGAAATGGGCTGGGAAACTCTCGAACACCCTCCTTACAGTCCAGACCTGTCCCCTTGTGACTATTTTTTGTTTGCGCCCCTGAAAGAATCACTTGGAGGAAAACAATTTGAAAACAATGAAGACATCGAAAAGCACGTACGCGAATGGTTAAAAACTCGCCCTCAGTCTTTTTATGAACAGGGAATATTCAAGCTTCCAAATCGGTGGCAGAAGTGTGTAGATAATGCAGGAGACTACATTGAAAAATGTTGAAGGTATAGTTTCTGTATAATATTATTCAATAAATATAATTTTGAAAATTACCGTTTATATTTGATTCACCCTCGTAGTTTGCCCAATGGTATGGATGATTATTCAGTGGTTTATCCATTTTCCTTATAGCTGGAGTCTTGGAAAATTCCTTATGCTCATTAATTAAGCAATTAATGATACGCTGGTTTAAATGAATACATTCAACACAGTAAATTGTCACTTTTTTATCACAATAAACATCAAAAGGCAAAATAAACACCTTATTTTCTTTCATTCATTGTTGCAGTATACAATGCTCATGTATTGTCCTTACATAAATTTCTCTTACAAAGTTCATAAGCCAGTATATTTATCATGTTTTAATCTCGTAGTTCAGCCCTGTGAGTTTCAATTAGTGATTTAAAATTCCCGGGAATTTAAAATCAAAGAAATATTTCAAAAATTCCTAAGAATTTATGATTAATTAATAAGATAGCTCAATAAACTGCAAATTAATAGGTAGAAGCATTAATTATATAGGTAAAACAAACTCAAAAACTGAAATATATTTTAAAATAAAATTATAATCAAATAAAATTTCTGGGAATTTACAATTTTGAAAGTGAAATCACTCAAATTAATAGGTCAATGTGGTAATTGTGCGATAAAATAAAATACAAATACTTTTATATTAAAAACATCATAAAACAAGTAGAATGTAAAATGTTTTTTTAGGTCCTCTAGTCACTGTCACTCTCAATCTCTAATAAATCTTCTTGATCCTTCTCCTCTTCTTCTACATTTCCAAACCAGAAAAAAATCATCATCCTTTCTTAACTCTATCTCATCATCTTCAATCTCATTCCTTCGTCTTCTTCCTGCCCTCCTTGTTCCTCTGGGTTGCCTTCTGCTTGCTAGCTTGTTTCTTTTTTCTCCTCTTTTGCAGGTGAAGTATTCATAATCTTCCAGTTGTAAGAAAGAAATGTCAGTTTCACTGCTCACTCAGACAAAAAACAGTCGCCAATATTCTTATGGCTTCATCTGCCAAGTCATATGTACCTCTCAATCCACTCCTCCATGAAAGAAGCTTGATAATTTTATCTTTATCATCCATCCTTTCCTAAATAAACTTTCTCTTACTTTTAAGATGCCCAAACCTATCTGCTGAGCACAATCTCAAACAAAATCTTTGGCGTTTAGTAGTTTCGTAGGGTTGATCAAACTTCCCTGCATTTTAGGGTCTATCATATATGCTGTGAGATGAATTGGTCCAATGTCAAAATGTTTTCTCTTGATGAACTCCATGAATTTCTTTTCTTCGGATTTTTGCAAGGGTGATGTTGGTAAGTATTCCTACATACTTTCCTCTAGTTCATTTAATTTTCTGACCACTATATGTATTTGTGTGTCATTTGATTCAATGGATGTGATAAGATCAAAAATTGATGTAAGCAGATTTTTTTTTTTTTTTTTCTATTTTAACCCAAAACACAGCATTGTCTGGAAGTTTTCTTTTAATGGATGGGTCTAGATCAGCCTTTTCATTGACGACCAATGTTTAAAGGACCACTTTGTTCGAATGCAAACTCTCCAAACAAAAAGGTGGCTACCCATCTGGTCTGCCAAGGCACCTTCAGAGTTATTCGACCCTCAAACTGTTTCTCAGAAGAAATTTCATCAAACAAAGCTATCAATATGTGACTGTTTTTGATAGCCTCTTTACTATAGCTATTACCTCTGCAAAGAAACGTTTGACAGCCTGAAATCCTAAGATGCCAGCACATAGTAAATGGATAAGGTGAGCAATGCAGCCAAATGGTACTATGTCAGGATACTTTTTTTTCAACAGTGTTAAGGCTGCTTTCATATTTGGAGCATTGTCGGGCAATAACCAACAAAAACATATCTGGACCATACCTCTCGATGACTTATCCAATGATCTCTGCCAGGTATTCAGCATTATATCTCTCTGTTATGATCATTTTGAAATCTACAAAAAATGGTTTTGGCTTTGAAATCATAAAATTAATTATAGACTTGTTTCTGGTATTGCTCCAACCATCACATTGAAGAATTTTTTTGCTTCCAAAAAAGTATTTTTATTATTTCTTCTTTCATTTAGGTATAGGTTTAGGTTTTCGGATCTGGTCTTAACCTGCTCGTTAAAAATAAACACGTTTTTTTGTTTTCAATGTTTTAAAGTTCAAAGAATTGAGTAAATATTACATTAAGCTTTAATTCCCCTCTTGTTTACAACTTTAATGTACTAAATAGTGTGGCAATTTTGATAATAATTGGCCTAACAGTTACAAATCGTAAAGTTGAAAAAACATAAAAAAACAGGGAATTTAAAAAAATAGGTAGTTTTTGAATATTTTAGACCTAGGATGTTTGAAAATGAGTTCCAAGCAGGAATTGGTTGTTAAAACATAATTTGTTTTTAAATGCTTGCATTTTAAATAATGGTTTAAGAATCGAAATCCATTTAGTTTAGTTCTATAAATTCCCAGCATATTGTTTATATCGGAAATTAATGCATTGAACGATAATACTTGTATTAAATGTATGAATTTACTGAGTTAACTTAGTTTTAACACAAAGCCAAAATAAATAAATTTTAAAAAAACTAGTTTTAAGGTTCTTTAACTGTTAGTAAGTGTTAGAACATTCAAAATCTAAAAAGTTTCATAAATTCACATTTTTTGGGAATCTTCCTGGATCAAAAAAAAAATTCTGGCATTATTCCTGGCCCATATCACTAGTTTTAATGGCAACTCCATTGTTGGTAACTACCTGATTACAGACTGTATGATCTTTTGGCTAACTTTCTTCAAGAGTTATTCAAATATAATCAAAAGCTGCCTTTTTTTTTTTTTTTTTTTTTTTACGGTCCTGTTAAATTTTCGGTTCGCTAAAGTTGCCTTGTGCTGTGACATACAAAAGATGTATCGTCCAGTGCCCGTTCATGAACAGGACCGCCAACCCTGCAAACACATTTTTTGGACCCCGGACAACAATTCGCGAGTCGAAGAGGCGCAGCTGAATAACCGTAACATACGGCTTGGCCCCTTCAGCATTCCTGGCCATGCGCGTGCTGCATCAACTTGTAAAAGATGAAGGTTCCGCTTTCCCCCTTGGCTTCAGCAGCCTTAATGAATCAAACTTATGTCGATGACATAATAAAACTGGTGCTAATGATGTCCAGTCTGCTAGTTTCCTGCGGTCACAATTAACCAAATTGCTAGCTTAGGCGGATTGAGCTCCGCAAATGGTCCACAAGTCACTCTCAAGTTCTTGAGGATCTCCCGAGGAACATGTGCGAATCCCCTGTGGTTTTGAATGACGAGGACAAGTCGTTGAAAATTTTGGGCTTAAATTGGGGAACCATCTACAAAGCCAAAATAAATAAATTTTAAAAAAAACTAGTTTTAAGGTTCTTTAACTGTTAGTAAGTGTTAGAACATTCAAAATCTAAAAAGTTTCATAAATTCACATTTTTTGGGAATCTTCCTGGATCAAAAAAAAAAATTCTGGCATTATTCCTGGCCCATATCACTAGTTTTAATGGCAACTCCATTGTTGGTAACTACCTGATTACAGACTGTATGATCTTTTGGCTAACTTTCTTCAAGAGTTATTCAAATATAATCAAAAGCTGCCTTTTTTTTTTTTTTTTTTTTTTTTTTTTTTCTTTCTTCTTCTTTTCCTTATATGGTACCACCACCATTTATTTGTAAATTAACATGTTCCATGCCTTAAGCTGCCTTGTTATCTTAAAAGTATTTCAGTATGAAAAACTGTTGATGTTTCAGCCTTTAATCCAAATTGACCTTTTAGCCTTATCACATGCCACTCAGACATCAGCATTTACAGACCCACAGACATTTCACTGCTTTGACAGTTATATCATCATTATGAATGCATTGTACACGTGTAATATAAATAATATTTACCTATTCTTTTATTATCCATTACTTTTTCAGATGGTTGCTTTGTGGACTTTAAATGAATGGAACAAGTTAGGCTCTCCAAAACATCTTCAGTTAGTTGAATTAGGACCAGGAAGAGGGTCTATGATGCACGATATTTTAAGGGTACCCATGTTCAGTTTTCCGTTGTTTAGTTTTCTAAAAATGATTTTTAAGTTATTTGTTGTTTTAGGTTTACAAAAAATTAAATCTTGATAATGATATTAGTGTTCATTTTGTGGAAGTCAGTGATGAACTCAGTACAGTTCAAGCAAATAAACTTTGTACTTCTATTTTAAAACATGACAATAAAACTTGTTATCAAGAAGGAAAAACAGAAAATAATGTTCCTATTTATTGGCATAAGGCGATTCAGGATGTTCCTAAAAAGTTTTCTTGTATTTTAGCTCATGAGTTTTTTGATGCATTACCTGTTCATATTCTACAGGTCTCTCTCTGAACCTTAATATTCAAATTTTATGTAATATAGAATATAAAATAAAATAAAAATTTCTGACTGTTGAAGAAAACAGTAAATGGTTGGCGGGAAGTCTTGATAGATCTTACTGAATGTGACACGAAACTTCGTTATGTTATTTCTTCTGGCCCAACACCTGCTTGTGTATTTAGTAAAGTAAGTTTGTCTGAACTGAGAATATATATAATCAATGAAAATTGATATTTTTCTATTAATGTTTATTTATTTTTTAATTTAGTACTCCAACGGTCGAGATTATTTTGAAATCAGTCCGCAGTCTGGTCTTTTGCTTGAACATGTTGCCTGTTTATTAGAAGAACATGGTGGGTTTGCCTTGATTATAGACTATGGCCATACTGGAGAAAAAAAAGATACATTTAGGGTAAGTGCTGTTTGGCATATTTTTCTTTTTTCTTTAGTTTACTGCTGAGCATTCAAAGATTTTGTTTGCCTAGGAGAGATAAATGCAAGGATAGCATATAATAGTTTTATTTCTCAGATGTGATGAAAAAGAGCAGATTCAGAGTTTCCTATGCACAGTGTAAATCATATAATAAATAATGGATATTATTTCAAGGCTTTAACTTTATTATTCATGTACTTTCGTTAATTTAGTTATTTTATTTTCTGAATATGTTCATTAATCATTATTATTCATTGCTTGTGAGTGTGTAAGTAATATTTGCAAATGGAAAAAAATAGTTAAGAGTATAGATTTTGGTAGATAATTTGGCGAAAGTTTTAGAAAAACAATGGGAGTATGCTTCGTTTTTTCAGGTCGTGTAACTACTTCCTCTATATTCTCTTCTATATACTTGATCTGTTTTAATTTTGATTTCTACTTTATTTATTCACAACTTTTTTATCTATACTATTATATTAAAGGACTGGCCATTATTCGTTTGTGATTTTGACCTCGTCATCTTTATAGCAATAATAAAATCTATTGATTTTGAATCAATTTGAAATTTAAAAAGTGATAATATGTGGATAACAGTGAAGTTTGAAAATTGACTGGGAGGTGGCAAGCACCATTCTACATCAGAGGTTACTAAGGTACGGGGTTATATAGAGCTTGAAATTGATAATAAAATCTATTTGTATTCAATTAAATTATTAAAAAAGATTTAAATATGTGGTTCAGTATGTGGATCCCAATGACGTTTGGAAATCGACCGATATGTGGCTAGCGCCATTCAGCAATAGATTCTGTAATGGTAAAACTATTAAATTTATCTGTACCAAATTTTAACTAACCCATCTTCATAGTTCAAGGTTTAGCTACAATGAAATTTACAATAATAACGAACAAACAAACTTTATTTAAATTTCGGTTCAACAATAAATGTTATCCACGAATTGTTTGAAGAAAGGAAAATGTTATAATCCAAGTAAATCTTGGTAAGCCCTAGGCTTTAATCTTCTTGATATGGAGTTTCCAAGGATATACTCCACAGCTCCAGATGTGACGTGGAGAAGCTCAAGGTGTCGCCTTGTGAGCCTGTTAAAGACCTCTTCGAGTCGATCAACTCCCAGTTCCCGGTGAAGCTGGGAATTCCTCATAAACCAGGGTGCGTTAACCGCCATACGCAGTATTCTGTTTTGGAATGTGAGCCATAATTGTGTCCTCATCAAATTGGGGAATATCTGAGCAATACAGATTGAATAGAATAGGACTGAGTATGGCCCCTTGGGGTACTCCGGCAAGGATAACTTTTCTCTCGCTGATAGAATTGTTTATTCTTACCTGGAATGTCCTGTTAGTCAAAAATGATTTTATGATGCTGAAAAGGTAGAGCGGAGGCCAAGTCTTCTTCAGCTTGTGCAGTAAACCACGGTGCCACACCGTGTCGAACGTTGCTGTCACATCTAGGAATACTCCCGTGTTATATTTTTTTGCCTCAAAGCCACGGTAAATTGCTTCGACGACTCATTGGACTTGGTGTGTTGCCGAAGTGGTGGGGCTTGAAGCCGAACTGATGTTGTGGGATTACATTGTTGTCTTCTAAATGTGAGCGGAGATGCTTCTCAATAATCTTCTCCAGTAATTTCCCCAGTGTGTTGAGGAGACTTATTGGACGATAACTGTCTGGTTCGTGCTTGGGCTTCCCCCTTTTGTGAAAAAGGAGTACTATGGCATTCTTCCAGGCGTGAGGATAGTAACCAAACCGGAGACAGGCATTGTATATGCTGGTGAGCAGCGCAATGGTTTTCCTAGGCAGCCGTTTGAGAACTAAGTTAGGTATCAGATCATCTCCTGGAGCTTTTTTCCTTGGCAGCCTTCATATGAGAAATTTCAGCTCAATTGGAGCGACGAAGGGGATAAGGGGTTCTACTGTTGTGGTAGGTGTCATGAGGTATGTATCTACATCGTTGTCAGTTAGTTCATCTTGTCTGTCAAAGTCTCTGAACTTATGAGAAAGATGTTCAGCGAAGGTTGCACACTTTTCGTCATCAGTCGTTGCAGTGTCTGTTCCGAGTGTTAGAGGGGGAATCTGTGTGATTTGCCCAGTCAACCGTGTGGTTTCTCTCCAAAGCCGTTGGTCTCCTGGCACGAAACTCTCTAGGTAGCTGTTGTATTTTTGGAACCGCTCTTTGTCTAGTTCTAGTCTAATTTGGCTAGAGAGTCGGTTCATCTCACGTTTGTGATCCGGTAGTCTGTAGCGTTACCATTGATGTCTAATGTGGTTTTTGTGGTGTATAAGGTCGAGTATGTGTTGTGGGGTCTTGTATTGTTTGTGTGAATGAGAGTATGTACATGAAGTCGCTGTGTTTATAGAGTTGTATATGTGTTGTGTGAGTATGAATATGGTTGTGTCTATGTCGTCAGTCGTGTGGTAGTGTTTGGGGATGGGAAGGGAACTCATTTCCTCAGCGAAATCCAGTCCACCTTTCCCGTGATGAACCGAGGAAGAGAGGGTGGTGGTTGGGCTCGGGCACCAAGATAACAGATCACAGGGAGGTGGTCCGAGTCCAAGTCTGTTACGGGAGTTTGATGAATAGGGGTGGCAAAGTTGCTGAAGAGACCTATGCCTAATATGTCTGGGCGGTAGCTGTACTGGGCTGGATAAAACATGGGCTCTTCTGGAGAACTTATTTGGAGACCAAGTTTATCGGTGATTTTTAGAAGTTTGGTCCCATTTGAGTTTCAGGTCCGGCAACCAAAGTCTGTATGTTTGCTGTTGAGGTCTCCGAGTAATAATGTTGGCTGTCCAGTAAATATCAGTTTGAAATATTATCAGTATTATCTGTTAGTTTCAGTCTAGCTGCTACTGCGTCTAAATTTTGAAGTTGGGGTAGAATTTTCTCGGATTGCTCCAGGTCTTTCCTAATAAGAAGTGCTACTCCTCCAAATCTATCCTCCGTGTCAGTTCTGTATATTGTGTAATTCCTAATTCGCAATCTGTCGCCGGCCTTGAGGTGTGTGTCTGTGATAAATGCTATGTCTATTTTGTAGCATGCCAAAAAGTCTATCAGTGTGTTTTGTCGTTTTTTAACACCGTTAGCATTCCAGTTGAGTAGTGTTAATGTGTGAGTCAGTTGGTTATTAAAATTCTCCATTTTCATTTATAAACATCTGGGAAATTAACTGCATAAAAAACTGTTTAATTTGTGGTAGTACCGGTTTTAAGAGGTTAGTCAGAATGTTAGCTAAGTTTAGATTGTCAAGATCGCTAGTATTTTCGTGATTGGTTGGCTGAGTGGTCTGTTGATTATGAGATGATCTGGGCTGGAATATGTTGGAGAGTCTTGGGGGCACAGGGGAACGTGGAACAGTAATAGGTTCATCCTGGGCACATGTGCTAGTTTCGGATCGAGCATTATTATTATTCACTGGAATAGCTTGTATTTGTGGTATGGATCTAGTAGAGGAACTGGGGAATTTATGTTGTGTATTTTGTGGAGGTTGAGTGGTATGGGATTGTACGTTTGTGTTGGAAGTGTATGGTTTGTGTGTGTGTGTGTGTGTGTGTGTGTGTGTGTGTGAAGGTTTCATCGCCGGAGGTTTGTTTATATTCCTGGCTCTGTATTGTGTGAAGGCAATACAGCCCCTGTACCTCGGACTGTGATTTTCACCACAGTTCACGCAGGTAACACCTGAGGGTTGTTAGTGCAGCTGGATGTGAGGTGGCCCTCAGAACACTTCCCACATCGCGGGTCCAGCCTGCAGTAATTTTTAGTGTGGCCTACCCTAAGGCACCTTCCACATTGAGCTACCTGGGTAGAGATTTTACGGGGTTCCACCGTTACTATGGTGTGGAACAGTGACTTGAGAGATAAGATATTCGTACCCGCCTCATTATTCACCAGTTCTATGGCACAAGGAGGGGTTGGCTGTCTGTACCTGTTATTAAGCCTAAGGACTTTAATAACGGGGTAAGTGGGGGTCAGTAATTCCTGAATTTCTTCGTTTGTAAGCGAGTAAGACACACCTCGGATAATAATGGAAAGATTTCTTTCCTCTGGGTTCACGTACGAGTAGTATTTTTTGTGTTGTGTGTCATAATATTTTGTCAATGATCTAAAGTCATGTGTTGTTGTCAAGGTTATTTTGAGTTTTCGGTTACACTGTTTGGTTAGAAATTCATTGATAACATTTTCTTTTATTTCTCTTACTATATGTTTGTATGGTTCGTTGCTAAGGAGAAATATTGGTGGTATTTTTTGTTTGGTTTCTGTTTCATCATTATTTGGGTCCTCGTCCATATTTATCTGTAAGCCATCAAAACTATTGTGAGTCGGTACTTGGGGGAGGGTCATTGTACGCGATTTCTTGGCTCTTTTGGATGGCTATGTGGTTGACTCCCAACCGTCATCATGGTCACTGTCAACTGGGGGCAAAGGGAAATTGTAGATTTACTGAAAGAAGGCTCACCTTGATCAGGAGGTTGTTGCTGACGGGATTGTTGTTCTAGCTTCAATAACTCGGGTGTGATGGTCGAAACTGTTCTCCGCTGGGGTGGGGGTGGTTTCATCTTTGTTTTCATAAACGATTTTTAACGATCATTAACCCACTCAAAAATACTCAAGTATCTCGGAGGTCAAAATATACGTGGCTATCACTTTTGATGGCAACAGCTGTTAACAATAATAAAAATTTAAATGTACTATGTTGATTGGCAGAAACGAGGTATACCACCCTGCCATATACTTTTATGGTTAGAAATTAAAACCCAACCAGATGAAATAAATAAAATTATTTCTGCCGGATAAAAATCATTGCCAATCAAAATGTCAATACTTTGCTTTTTGATATTGTTTGTAAAAATATGATTCATGAGTCTTTTGTTGTAAGCACTGATAATGCATTTCATTATGTGCAAGAGTTTCTTATTATTCTCTGTCCAGCTATCAACTCCCACAATAAAATTAAAAACTGGATGTTCTATTATGTTTTTATGTAAGCTTCAACCACCTAATCAGAGCAATATTAATCAGTTTTTTTTTTGTTTTTTTAAATATATTTTTACTTTTATACTTTATTTTATATATATATATATATATATATATATATATATTTTTTTTTTTTATTTATTTATTTTTTAAGGGTTTCAGGAACCATCAATTAATTAATCCATTAGAAGCTCCGGGTACCTCTGATTTGACAGCAGATGTAGATTTTGCATTTCTTAAGGATGTTACTAAAGATAAATTAATTTCCTTTGGCCCTGTTTCCCAAAGGTCTTTCCTGAAACAATTACACATAGATGTTCGCTTACAGGTTATCTTTTTGTTTATTTATTATTGTTTATAAGTTTGTAAGGTAGTAACTAAAACCATATAAAGAAGATTGCTGTATTTTTCCAAGTACAGTAGAGCATCAAAAATCTGAACCAATTGGGACCATAGGTAGTTCCGATTACCTAGAAATGCTGCTTAAACCCATAATTAAAAATACAGTCCTGGAATACAGTATAGGAAATAAAAACAATAGTTTGTATGTACTTACATACCTATATTATGTACATTACTGTAGTTGGTTTCTTGAAGAAATATGTTGAGTACATAAAATTGAAACGAACAGAGCACTAGTTACAGTACCCAAAAAGAAACACTCTAAACCTAACTGTACAAAATCACGTATATATATATATATATATATATATATATATATATATATATATATATATATATATATATATATATATATATATGTATCTATTTTACATTTAAAAAGTCGCTAATTTTTGGTTGCATTTGCTGTGATACTCGTTTTCTGCCAGCCGAGTCCTTCATTCACTTAAGTAGTAAGAGCTGAACTTGACTACATTCTGGCTGTGTTTTGTACCAAGTCATCACTGTCTCTATTGCCGTAAAAGCTTTAGAATGTGAAGGGACTAAGGGTTCTTTTTCACTGTCATCACTGCCTTCATTTGTATTTTCTGATTCTTGAACTGAGGTTGCAATATCGTTTTCTTCCAGGATCTCTTTAACTTTAATTCCGTACTTTAATAGTCCCGACAACAGTTTGACTTACAAAATTATAAAACTTCCGTTGTTTCTGCACTAATTAAATATTCCAAAAAATCCTCAGGAGGCATTTGGATTTTTGACGTTTGGATTTTCAATGCTCTACTGTATAATAAATCGGTCTGTACCTTAACTCTTCCTACTTATAATAGGAATTGGAAATCTTAAGAATGATTGTGAACTATTGTCTAATAGTATGTCCATTTTAATAAAATTCTAATAGGACTATGACACTTATAAAGAAATTATGTGAATGAATTTTCATAGATTTGTGTTTATATGAAAAAAATATTGATCAGTCGGATATGATAAATAAAAGTGATGTAAATGATAAAAACTGCTTTTATATGCTAAGATATGGCTGCACTGGGTATTTTAACTTCTTAAATGATAAGAGAAGTAGGAATGAAGATTTTATTTACATAATATTTTAATCTTTCTGCTCTTTCGTTTATATCTTGCTCACAATATTCTACTTAGCTTCCCTTTGACTAACATATTTTTCTGCTCATTTATTATATTGAAGCCCATTATTGATCCTCCTGCCAAAAATATCACTCCTATTGAATTAGCGGTATTAGAGGTAGCTTAGTGGGTAAGGTACTTGACTACTATACTCCCGGGCCCGAGTTGGAGATCAGCTAAACATAGAAAAATTTATCTTCTGTTATTCTACCTATGGATCAACATTGTCAGTTTATAAAAAAAACAAATTAAATAGGATTATGCATAGTGAGGTGCATACGATTGCATATTTAACAATCCAGTCATTTGAAAGTTGGACGAAATTAAAAAGAAAATGTGAATTTATTTCTAAAAGATTTTTATATTTTTTGGGGTGCTGAATTGGAATTTGGACACCTGGAATAAGTGGAGCATTCTTTAAAAAATGCAAAATTAATTAATATGCTAATTTTTTGCTTCCTAATGAAAAAAAATATATATAACAGTAAAAAAAATTAAATAATAAACATTATAATTCCTACAAGTTTTTTTTTGGCCTAACTTGGACTAGGGCAGAAAGGACTGGTTATTATTAAGATTACCAACCTATTCTCACCAGAGTGGGAAGGCTTAGATTCAATTTTTGTGACCAAGACTAAATGAATATAAAACAAAATATAAACCAACCCTGATGTGGGTTTGAACCCATGACCTTCTCTACCCCCATGCACTTGGCCATCATGGCATCCTTTCATACAAGTTATTATTATTAATGTTTTAATTAATTTACTTATAATTAATAATTAGTAAACCGCCAAAACCCAGATTATTTACTGATTTTATGAAATGTGGTTTGTTTGTTTGAGTTTTTATTGAGCATAAAACATCATGGTTTCATCAATGTTCGTTTGATATTTATAATAAATGAAGAAATTTCGTAATCTAAATAAAATAATGTTGAAGATCTATTTAAATTTTATGAAAGAGTTTTTTTGTACTGGAAGTTCATGATTTCAGAAAATTCAAAAATTTTTCATCTTTTCTCCCAGTGCTACTGATAGGTTTGAACTTGGATTTTCATTTTTATTCTTTATCTTATTTTATATATTTTGATATGAAAATGCCTTTTGGTTGGGGGTCTAAAGCTGTCTTGTGTTTTTTTCACTCTCAAAATGTGTAACTATTTTTCACACTAAAAAATGTTACGTTTTGACATGTTTTAGCTCTGATGGTGTTGCTCATATCAAAAATTTGATAAGTCAGCAATTTAATGGAGAACATTTTTTGTATATAAAAAAAAATAATTTTTTTTTGTATGGCTAATTGATTCATACAATGTTCTCTTTTATTTTGGAAGTATTAATCCTTATATTTTATTGTTTATTATTTAATTTGTTTGATTGAGCTGAATGTCCTTATGTACTCCAACTAGGGCAGGAAGGATGGGTTATCCTACAGGTTACCAACCTATTCTAGCCAAGGTGGGAAGGTCAAGATTCATTTGGGATTCAAGTTCTCGACCTTCAGTACCGATCATGCTGTGACCCACTCCCCAACTCACTTGGCCATCGAGTCCTCTTATATTTTATTTTTTGTAATTATAAAAAATTTTGTATAACTTTTATTTAGTGAAGTCCTGAAACTAATTTCTTATGACTAGGTATATATAATATACTGATATATATAGATATCAGAATAATTTAAAAACTAGTGTGTTCAGCATGAAATGATCTTCTAAAGGACATTATTTTAATTTTCTTATTGTGTAAGAAATTTATTCAAACTCCTTCTCAAAAACAAGGGAACAAATTTTAAAAATCGTTAATTTTCAAGGCCATAAATTTTTAGAAAGGAGAAGAGACTCACAAATAATATTTTATTTCTGTGTTGAGCACTGAATGATAATGAGCACGGTATTGATGTTAGAAATTAGAAATGATACCTATCTTCACTTGTTTCATTCAAGTATTAATTGTTAATTTTGGAATTATTTAATTTCTTTTTGGCTGTTTAGTCATCCTATGTATTATTGATGATAATATTTTTAATATATAAAGCTTTAGTTATTATTTTGAAAAATTGTTATACTTAATTTTCTTTGATTTTCTTAGTATTTTAGTGATATCATTAATATGAACTATACCAATTCACCTCTAATTATTTAGGTCAAGGTAGAATCGTTATTACCTAGCATATGGTTCTGGATATAACCTTGTATATATTACTATATGTTACTTCAACATACTCATCTAACATTTAACTTGTGTTCTATTAACCCTATTAAGACGACTAAACTGGTGACCCCTAGAAGAACATTTGAAACCTTCTATCAGCGAGAGAATTTTTCTATTATTTTACTATGGCTACACCTACAGCTGAAAAATTTCCGTACCTTCAGATGCAGTTGGCGGCACTAGAGCTAAAACTAAATGTGCCCCAACACCCAATATTAATCATATTAGTGTAAAATAACCTCCTTTCTGGGCACTGAACCCAACATTATGGTTCAATCAGCTTGTGGCCCAGTTAGAACTCATTCATGTGACTGTAGGCAAAACCAAATACAATCATCTATTGTCAGCACTGGACAGCAATATGCTAACCGTAGTTGCTGACATTATTAAGTGGGACCCTTTCCTTCTTATGACAACCTCAAAGAAGCCTTAGTCTCCTGTTGTAGCGATTCCGAAGAACAACGCTTGCGAAAACTATTATCCAACCTTGATTTAGGCAACTCAAAACCCTCAATATTGTTTAGGAAGATTAAATCTTTTGCCTCGCCTAATACTAGGGAGAATATTATAAATTAGTTGTGGATCCAGAGGCTATCCGTAGCAACTCAATCAATCCTTTAAGTCATGCATACAGCTACTCTTGATGTACTAGCTACAGCCTTAGATAAAATTTTAGATGTATCCTAACCTCAACCATCTGCATCGAATGTAGAGCTCCACAATAGAGCCACCCTATTCACACAGAAATCGCAGCATTAACACAAGAAACCTCACTAAGTTCCACTATTCTCGCTCCTCTTCTAGATCTCGCATGCTGTCTCACAGATTCCACCGATGTTCTCTCCCCTTATGCCGAATCCCGGTGGAAGATGGCTTTTGTTGGTACCATTCCTCTTTTGGAGACAGGGCACGATGTGTAACTCCCTGCAAGTACATTACAAAAAACTAAGTAGCTGGGGGTCAGTGGCAACCTATTCCTACCACGGCAACCATTGTCGGTTATTCTTAACTGACACACAAACTGAACTTCGTTTTCTCATTAGTACAGGAGCAGACGTTCCTCTCTTGCTTCTGAGACCTTCGGTTCGGATCGCTGGAACCCTGTTCCACAGCACCTTTATGAAGCTAATGAATCATATTAATGTATACAGCAAACAAAAGTTAATGCTCAATTTCAGCCCCAAAAAGCATTTCACCTGCACTTTTCTTTTAGCTGATGTGAAGCAGCCTATTATCTGGTCGTACTTCTTAATTCACTTTAATCTTGCAGTTGAATTACCTGGCTGACAACTTATAGACAGCCATTACATGTGTTTCCATCATCCAGCACAGCTCACCAGGAGCGGACATACCACTAGTTTACCTGATTGATATCGTTGACACAGGGGGGAGAGTGTGTGGTGATATCAACAATATGAAGTATTCTAATTTACCTTTAATTATTTAGGTCAAGGTAGCATTGTTATTACCTACCATATGGTTCTCAATATAGCCTAGTATATTGTTATGGAAGATATATATATATATATATATATATATATATATATATATATATATATATATATATATATATATATATATATATATATATATATATAAATGGTGTTGTAGTAGCATCTGACCATTTGCCTGTTAAAAGCTGCGTAATTTCAAATTAGTCCTGGGCAGATTGATTAATATCCTCACAGAGGACACTCAAAATAAATCAGCATTCTTAGGCTTGTAGGACTGGGTCAATAGGTTTATACTTCATTCATAGCATAACCTATCCTATGCTCTAGTTGGAATTTGTAAGGACGTTAAATGCCAATAAACAACCTCCTACTTTGGAGGTACAAAATTAAATTATAACCACCTTTTTTGATATTGTGGTCTCATATATCTATTCTGATAATGTACCTATAATAAAAATCTTACCAAGGTTTCCACCAAAGTAATCTAACAAAAATATTAATAGAAAGTTTAATATTTAAAAAAAAAAAAAAATTACTGGGTCACAATTCTGTGTATGTATTTATCATTTTGTTGTTTATTATTATAAAATATATATATTCAGAATTTAATTTATAAAAAAAAGTTAAATATTAAAATTATGGTATTGATGTTATTATGGATGACTTTGAAAATGTCTGGATCTCTCAAAATATTAAGATTCGTAATTTAATAGTACATAATGGAGTTGAACTACAAAATAAATATATTAGGAGATCATAATACAAAAACTTGCAACACCTTAGCTTTTTATCATATTTACTCGTATTTGATAATTGATTATATTTATTTGTTATTTTCCTTACAGATAATTTTGAAGAGCTGTAAGAGTGAGAAAGAAAAAGAAGACATCTTGTCTGGTTACCACATGATCATGGATTCTGATAAGATGGGAGAATGTTTTAAAGTAATGTCATTATTTCCTGCAGTTCTGAAAGAATACTTGAATAATTTTCCAGTCGTAGGCTTTATAAATAAATAACTGCTTATTAACTTTTTATACTGAAGGAGATACAATCAATTATTTAAGTATTTATTTGGCATAACTCCTATTATATTTAATATTTGTAGCTACATGTTTCGGAAATAATGTTCCATCATTAGGCTTCTCTTAACCCATTTAATGCGGAAATGCAAATGGTTTTTTTTGTCTCCCGCGTTTTTATTTACCCAACTGAGGGTCGGAGAAATGGTTTGGAACAAATACGACAATTGGAGCCCCCACCGCATCAGTTTGAATAATGACAGACGGGAGCATTAAATAATGCTCTCCCACCTGTACCATAACTTACAAAGCATTATATAATGTTCTCCGTGTTAAATGGGTTAGTTTTCACATTGTCTATTCTATGTCCATATTACCAGCCATTTTACTGAGCAATCATTGAAGTGAAAATAATCACAGATTAATAGAAGCCTGATGATGGGACATTGTTTCAGAAACATGTAGCTACAAATATTAAATATTATAGGAGTTATGCCAAATAAATACTTAAATAAATAACTGTTTATTCTTTTTTTAAAGTATTCACAATACAATAGAATGTTTGTATTATTTTATTTGGTATTAAAAATATACTTATGTCTAAAATATTTTGATATTAAAATTTTCTTTCCAAGATGAATTTTTATTTATTTTTTTAATTTAGGCGGAATCTTGTATTTCATTTATCCTTAAAGCATCCAGAGAAGGTTGTTTCTGAAACAGTTATTACATGATTTTATTATGGAATAGTTTTAAATATCTCTTTATAATGCATAAAGATATACCGTAAAATGGGGTCACATTAGTACGGTGGGGTGAAATTGATACACAATTGCTTCTGTGGTGATTTCCTTCTGGCAGGTTGTTATGTCGACTTTTACCAAATGAGAGCCCATGAAACGACTCATTCTACACTCTCATTAGGTAAAAGTCGACACAACAACCTGCCAGAAGGAAATCACCACAGAAACAATTGTGTACTAATTTCACCCCACCGTACTAATGTTACCCCATTTTACGGTATTTATTTTAAATATATTTAAAATAATAAATACTATCAAAGAAACTTACAGTCCAGTACTCATCATCCCAATTTTCAAAGAAACTAAGAAAATGTTCTGGTTCTTTTCCTTGCTTAATTGTGATAACTGCATTGTCAGTTCGTTGTAGTTTATTTAGGTATGCCTAAAATCATTAATATATAAATGTTATTTTAATTAGTTATTCATTTTAAAGAGTATTAAAATGCAAACAAACCAATAATTGTCAATTTTATCATTTGCTAAGTAAGAAAAGTTAGTTAATATTTTCTATGAGCTCATTCAAGTTGAAAGAACATTTTCTAAGAAATATTTAACCTGATATATTTATTCTATTAATTAATAATACAATTACATGGGCCTGTGAATAAAAAACTGCATATGATTTTTTAACATTTTCTTATAGATTTTGACCTCTCAAAAACAGGAAAAATATTTTTAAAAAATTCTATCACATAAGTTTCTATGTATTTTGCAGTATTATGTTTATTATTATATGTATGTTATGTTATGTTAGTTATATCTATGTTTATTATTAATAAACCTGTGTGTTTTTTTAATTTTTTAATCGATAAAAAAACTTAGATTTAAAGAAATCTACAATGTTAACTATTCTTTGTTACCACTTCCTCGTGGGGCAAAGTGTTCATTCACGCTGAAGCACTTTTAATTGATAAATGAGAAATTTGGCTGGTGGGGCTGAGCAGGTTTTAATGTGAACTGCTGGGTGCTAGAAGCAAATGCAAACAATCTTATTGTTCATTTTAACGTGTTATGACAAGTCAAATGAAGATTTGTATCTCATATGAAATGAAGAGAAACTCTCAGTAGACATACCACTATTCAAGAGAACAGAGCTGTTGTTTCTGTCTAGTTATGGTTACAAGAGGTTGTATTTCTTCAAACAGCTTTTGTTATATCTGTGGTGAATACACTATTAAAAGTCAACAGAGAAATATAAGTGATTTTGTAAGGAGAGTTTATTTTGCTTACTTTAAATTAAAACTTGGTGATCAAGATAAACAGTGTGTAGAAGATGAGAAGAAGATCTTTGTTTGTGGTTTAAGGGTAAGAAAAATGCATTTCGATTTGGAATTCATATGATAAGGCATGAGCAGAAAAACCATACCACTGATTGCTACTTCTGTTCAGTTGACGTAAAGGGATTCAATTAAAAAAACAAAAGAAGCATAAGTTATCCTAACCTTGACTATAGCTCTGAAATACCTATCCCACAGCCACCTTCCAGTTTGGATGAATACCCAGATGAGTTGGAGGACGAAGTTACATTACCTCCTCAGAGTGAATCAAGATCAGATTTTTCTTTAGATGAAGATGAAAGGCCTCAACTATTTTCTCAAAGTGAGCTCATTGATCTAGTATGAGATTTAGGTCTTTCAAAAGATGCATTCTAACTGTTAGGTTCCAGATTCAAAAGTAAAAACCTTTTATTATCTGGCACCTCATTTTCATGGTACAGACACCGAGAAAAAGAATTTACCCAGTTTTTTTCAAAAGAAGGAAATTTAATTTTTTGCAATGATGTGGAAGAACTCATGCATTGCTTTGATATACAGTATGACTCATCTGAATGGCGCCTATTCATTGATTCATCCAAAACTTGTATTAAAATAGTATTATTGCACAATGAAAATAAATTTGCATCACTTCTGATGGGACATTCTGTGCATATGGAAGAAAACTATAAGGATTTGGCCTTTATCCTGGAGAAAATCAAATATCAGGACCATCAATGGATGGTTTGTGGGGACTTCAAAATACTCACGATGTTTTTGGGTTAGCAGGCAGGCCATACTAAACACCCATTCTTCTTATGCTTGTGGATAGTAGATCACAGGACTAAAAGTGATTGGAGAGAGAAAAATGTTATCAATACTACTTTGGTACCACCAGAAAAAGTTTTGTTTCCCCCTCTCCATATCAAATTGGGGTTGATGGAACAATTTGTAAAATCGTTGGAAAAGGATTGGGACTGTTTTAAATATCTATGTACAAAATTTCCGAAGGTATCAGAAGCAAAGTTGAAAGGGAGTTTTACTGACCCAGACATAAGAAAACTTTTAACCGACACCCTCTTGGTGGAAAGTATGAATGAGAAGGAAAAAGGAGCTTGGTTATCGTTCAAGGATGTAGTGCAAAAGTTTTTGGTAAATACTAAGGATCCTGACTACTAAACCATTGTTCAATGGATGCTAGCAGCATGCGAAGCTTAAGGCTTAAAGCTTTTACACTCCCACATAGACTATTTTCCTGAAAACCTGGGAGCTTACAGTGAAGAACAGGGGGAGCGCTTTCATCAGGATGTCCTTGATATCGAGAGACGGTACCGTAAACTAAAGATGGAAATCAGTAAAGGACTTGGCGAAGTATCAAGGAAAAGAAGAAAAGGTTTCATAAAATACATGAATAAGTGTAATATTGTTACGGTATGTCTCAAAATAATGTTTCATTGGTTGTAATGAAATATTATGTTTGATAATAATTTTGAATATACGAGTGCTTTTACCAATTTTTTGTGTTTGAATTAGCAAAAAACCCATTTGTGATAGAAAAAAATATACATCAGTTCTGAAATCTGCACATTTTAAAACATATATTTCAGTTAAAATATCTCATGCAGCTGACAAACAAAATTTTTTTGCAGACCTGTGTTATTATTTACTATTATTATGGGGGGGGTCACAAAATATTAATTTAATTTAGTTTTACTAATTGTGGGTTGTGGAGCAATCGCTGATCTAGAGAATGGATAAAAAGAGTTGAATGATGATAAAAGCATTTTTTTTAAATAATCTGTTAGTAAAATTAATGTCATGAAAATAGCTACTCATGCACAATAAAATACATAAACAATTTCATTAATAACTATTAATATTTCCACAGTATTCAAATATAATATTGGCAAAAAATGTAAATTTTTAATTGATAAAAAATTTAATTGATTAATTTTTAAAATAAAAAATAAAAATATCCTTAGACATTTAGAAGGGCCTTAATTTGAAGAAGGATTGTCTCACTTGAGATCAAACAAAGAAATTTATTCAGTATATGTCGACTTATCTATCTCCCAGTTCGCTTGAGTCCAACGTTCGAATTGGTTAGGGCATGTCCTGAGAATGGATGAAGCGAGAACTACAAGAAGAATTTACCATGGAAAGCTGGAAGGAGTTAGGTCTAGAGGAAGACCGAAATCTAGATGGATGGATAACATAAAAGAAGATTTAAGGAAGAATGGAATATCCATCAGGTGCGCTGTCAACACAGATGACTGGGCAAAGGCAATTGAGTAGGCCAAGGACAGCTACATGTGTCTCGCCCAATAATAAATGAATGAATTGAATCTCCTCCTATTTTGTTTAACGTGGCTTAATAAGTTGTTGTTTAATTATGAGAATGATATTCTTTTTATCTCCTAATTCTTAATTCCTAAAGTGATTCTATTGTAATTCAGGATCTTTTTGTTTGCTTTTCCAATTCATCTTATAAAATTTCAGTACTATTCAGATCTGGTGTTTTATTCTTTTTCCTCAAAAGAAATGTTTTGCTTCTATAACCCGGTTTTAAAATATTCACTTTGTTTTAGCATTAAGGAAAGTTTTAGGATTTAAGATGAAACTGATACTAGAATTTTTTATTTTATATAAAAAAAAAAATAAAAAATTTTACTTTAGGGAACAAAAATGATCTCTACCCTATTCAAACCTTCATCACATTTGTACCTAACATAATTCAAGAACTTGATAGAAAGTATTAAGATTCAGTAATACGTATAATAATAATAACGCATAAAAATTGTTCTTCTTACCTTCACTAATTCATTAGCTTTTGTCTTTTCTTCTGTCGAAGCATCATTTCCAATCCAAACATATACCACATTACCTGCATCCAGGATCATTACATCATCAGCATTCATATCCTGTAATCAAGAATGAAAGGAAATAATTTTCTGTGCAAGACATTTATCCTATGTTTTAGTCTTGTTCCTAAATATGCCTCAATAATTCCTCTCCTCACAAAATGTGAATCTCGTAAACTGAATTTACCTTTTCATTTTCAAAAGGTTTAAATCGAATGAAGTATCAGGGGAAACAACTACGATAGTCCTCTTTTTGTGCTTTTTAAACTGGTTGGAGCCATCTTATTGTATAGGAAGTAATTTATTTTTGTACATATTACTATTGGGGGAAAAAAAAAAAAAAATGATAGTCCACATAAAATTGATAGTTTAAAACCCTTGAAAAATAAAAAATTTTGCCCAACTCTGACCTAGGGAGAGAACCTCCTGGGGCTGAAGCGTCTTCTTTAAAGTGAATTCTCTAAATTGTTGAGTATGATTTTGGCCAAAACACCTTGCACAATAATTGCTCAAGAACCAGTATAATTTTATCAAGTGCTGGACCCAATATTCTTCATGGGTTGTAGTGTGGTACAAGTTTTAATTTTTTATTTTTTTTTTCATAATACAGTAGCAGTGATATCGAATGATTTTTCTATTTCATTATTTTATATTATATTGCCTAAGCAACCACATGCCGTAAGTCATTTTTCCCAACTTTAAAGCAGACACATACAAAATTTATTTGTATTATTATTATCCAAATACAACAAAAAATCAGGTTTATTGCTTTAATTTATACAAGAGAAAATAAGAAATGTACTAGTGCCTCCATTTTTCTGGTGTATCACATGGAAAAGAGCTTAGTTGTAGCATGTGGACAAAGGATTCCATTTGTGGCATGTGAACAAAACTGGTTTTAGCAGTGTTAGCTTCCTTTCTTATTTTCAAAGTCTGGCCTTGTAAATGGATTCAACATAAAATTTTACGTAAAGGATAAGATGTAACTAATTTTGGCCAAAAAGTGACTTATAGCATGTGGTTACCAAGGCGTCGATATTTTATTGGAATAGCCTACGAAATTCAAGAAATTGACTCCTTACATTTTGTTATATCTACAATAAACAGTCTTTGTAATAAAACATTTACACAATAGGAAAATAGATCAGCTGCTCATATATAATTATTTTTTTTTCTAATATTAGCTTTGAAAAATGTTTTCTCATTTTTAGTAAATCATTGGATACTTACGATTATGGAAAATTTTATTGTGAAAATGAAAAAAACATGCCTACAGTCGTCTATAGAAACCTGAGGGTTCCACTAAATTTATAAAGCTGTTTCTTTACATTGGTACAGTAAATTCTCTCTTATCCGGTATTCTCTTTAACTGTTGTTCACAAATTAGGAAGATTCAATTCAATTGTTCACAAATTTACTGTATGTGTTTAAAATTTATTAAGAAAAAAAAAATTAATAATTTACGTATATGTTACACATAAAATGAAATTTATTTATGTAAAATTATTAATTTATCTGTTGTATCATTTGTATTTTTAAGAGTAATTAAATATAACTGATCTTTTGGTAATGCATGCCATGATCATTACTGCAATAATACAATATTTTATAACATATATACATATCACACATGTATTTCTTAAGTGACACAACTCAAAAGCCTGCATTAAAAGAATGTAAAATTTTTACAGTTTTTTATAAAATATTTAAAAAGTATCTGAATTATCTTTTAATTCCAACCGTAAGTGAGATGTATCAGATGGGATTTGAAATTAATTCCATACACTTTTGACATTGTATTAAGTATTGAACTTAAACATGGCGACAAATCAAAAATTCAGGTTTTTAAGTTGTGTCACTTTTGAAATACATGCGATATGTACTTAATAATATTAATTATATCAATTATATTTAGTTATAATTTGTTTTAAAAATAGCAGATTCTACTGTGTATAAAAAGGAAAATCAAGAAGAGACTGATAAAATTTTTAAAAAAATTGATCTTTAGTCAGGTCATCTCTGTCTGTCCATATTTATTTAATATTGTAATTAAAAATTATACGAAGGGAACTAAAAATATAAATCATTACAGCACCTCCTGATGGAAGTTGTAGACTTCTTCAATTCTGATTCGCCCATAACTATTCATATAGCAGTGGAATAGGTGAGGGTCTAATTGAGTACTTGATTCATCGATTTCTGTTGTGTATGGTCCCTTTCCTCCTAAAATTTCCCAGAAGCCTTCTGGCTCTTTTCCTTCTCTTATCACAATTAGCTCTTTGTTAGCACACATCCTGTTCTTCACTTTCTGTCCAATTGCTTCTTCTGCATGGTTGCAACCCTTAAAGAAAAATAAGTTTTGGAATAATGCCTCTGAATCATCTATTTTTAATTATAAGTTATAATATTCTTTCTTAGTAATTATTTTTGAATATTCACTTACCAATCCCACCCATAAATAAGCTTTTGAAGGTGTTTCCAGAAGAAAAACATCATTAGTATTCAGAGACGCAGTTACTTCAGGCACCTGAATGACTCTTATGTCATCTTCACAGCTTCCAAATACCTAAAAAAATACATCAAACAAGATCTTTTAAGTATGAATAATTTTGAAATTATTAGACATCCACTTATATTTAATTTATGAAACAAATTTCTTTAAAAAATTGAATAAATTGCTATCTGAAATATTTTTTAAATAAGAAAATTTGATAAACTGACATTCTTAACAAATCTCTTGACCACCACCTTCATAGTCTCTATACTTTTGGATAGTTTGATAGATAAATAATTAAAATTTTAGTGTCCCATAGCTGCATCCTTAGATTTAGTCAAAATGGTCTAATTAGTGCATTTTGGATGGTATTTTAGATGAAGAGAAGCTATATTAGGTACCATCGATAACAGGGTAAATCACTATTTATAGTCATACTTTAGGGAACTGGTCAATTTAAAAGGTAATTTCATTGATACAGTTTGTAAGATGACATCTTTGGTTACATATTTAGATTATCCAAAGTTTATTCTATTGAATATAAAATTGACAAGTATGCTAAAGCTTACATTCATATTAATTTTTATATTTTTTTACAAAGAGCTAAAAATACCAGTTATTGGTGGGCATGTACCGGTTATGGTCATAGTCAAGACTAGTTATGGTCATGTGACGAAATAATCTTTAATCAAAGGTTTTAAATGACTATTAATTAATAGATTACTAGAGCTATAACAATTATCTAAATACTAATAAAATAAAAAAGTAAAATATTTATTAGGATAATGATTGATGCACTCATTCGCAAACTTTGTAGCTACTTATTAGCTAAGATAACTTTCATGAAATGATAGTTAAAAATGAAATAAAACAACTATTTATAAGATTATAATTTATAGCCACACTTCTTGTTGGTTTTTCTATATAAGCAGTAGAAAAACCAATACAACTTATAATATGGTAATCATCCCCTCTAAAAAGTAAATAAACTATTAGAATCGGAATTTATTTTTTGTGAATTATCTTATTTCCAGTTTTATTTAAACAGTAGCCATCTGCGAAGTACAGAATATAACTATTTTTACGAGTAATGGTCACTTTAGAGACATAAGGTCAAACAAGCAAAGAAAGGAATTAAAGTTTTAAAATGACATAATCAAACAAAGTAAATTTTATTTTTTATTTTTTAGCAGAAAAAACGTTTGTAACACTAAAGAAAATTGCAATGGATAGGAGTTACCATAACTCATATCTCATATTTTTATAAACCGGTTATGGTCAGTTCAAACTTATTGTTAATTAAACTCTGTTAAACATAATGAAAACCTGAATCATAATGAATAGCCACACAAATCAAAAAATAAAAATAAATAAAGCAATTTATTATATTCCTTATATTTCCTTAATTTATTATAATTCCTTACATCCTTAAAAAAAAGAAAGAAAAAAAAGATGTATTTTAGGGCACTATTTGAGGTAAATATATTTAATGGCAATTGGAAAGTGATAGGAGGGATAGTTTAATTAGTAATTGAATCTTAAACCCTTTACAGAAGTATTTCTCCTGGTGATATCACAAATAAATGGAGTAGTCCCTTATTGTTGTGAAAATTGTATCAGCTTGCCCATAACTGGTGAGGTGGTCATAGCTAGTGATTTACCTTATTTTACATCAACTTGTCAGTTGTATCTTAAATCTGATGTGGGTTCTTCAACCAGTCTTTTGTCAATATCTAGTCCCTTATAGTTTTATTCCTCAGATCAGGAATAGGCTGTATGGCTACATTACTAAGATCATTAGCAAGCCCCATGATTTTGAAGACCATGATCAAACTTTTCATTTATTATTATTTTATCTATGAAATTCCAACCAGCAATATCATGAAGTTGGTTTTATAAAATAATAGATGCTTGTTAAGGGTTTTTGTGGTATGAAAGAAGTTTTGTATCATAAGAAAACATAGCCAATAAAATCTGGCTGTTCTGGTGGAAATATTTTTTCTATACAACAGAAAGAATCTTCAAATGACCACTAGTTTTACAATGACAATATAAATATATATCTAGTGTTTTGAAACCTTGATTTTTTAATTTATTTTTAGTTAAACTCTAACTAAATTGAGATTCTCACCAATAAAAGTGACTTCTAAATTTAGAAATTTTAATTATCTGTCTTTTGTTTGCATTGAATTTTATAAAAATAAAAATAAAATATGAGCTACATGGATGGAAAAAAAAAAATTACAAATTAATGGAAAATAGATAGGAAAAAAAAAGTCTATGACACTTCTTTTTATTTATATGAGTGTGAAAGAAACTCCTTAAGATATATCAATCAAAATGTCTACAGCTCAATCAGTCAGTATACAGTTACATTATTTGCAAATATAATGTATTTTGAAAAATAAATAAATGGTCTTTTTGATGGGAATCTCAGAAAATAGATACACCATAATTAAAATCATATGTTTATTTTATATGGGAAATATAAATATTTTTTACCTGGAATAAACGTACACCATCGGTGTCATAAGAATCTGAGTCAAAGACATTTCGAAAACCACTCTTAACACCTCCTTGAAGGACAATCATATTGCCTAAAAAATAAAAACATGACAAAAAAAAATCTATGTTTAGCAATTTAAAAAATATTTATAATGATATTTATTCCAGTATTACCATAAATAAAGATACCTATCAATCATAACTAACAATACATGAAACAAAATGTTACAATAATTTTATTGTAAGAAATTATTGACCAAAATATTATATTTAATTTATGTAAAAAAGCTTTTATCTAAAATATAGAGGTTTATTGATAGTTATAATAATAATAACAAATTAAAACCAATAATTATAAAATTCATTTCTTCTCCCATTTACATAGTAAATAAAAATAACTTAAATTATAAATATTTAAAAAAATATATAATTGTATTTTTAAATTTAACTATACTTGTGGATGGAATGTACATCGCAAAACAAGTTGCGAAATATTTATTACAGTTAAGTGTCAAATACAAAAATACAAATGGCCAAGTGTTATTGACTGGCATGACTATACCCTAAATATTCTAACTGAATTTGAGAAATAAAAATTAAAAATGATTAATTAATTAAAAATAAATAAATGTTAATTATAAATCTTAATATGTAATTAATGTAGCTGATAGAGTATTATTTTGCAAATATGAAAACCTCTGGATAACACCACATTAAAATTACTACTTGTTTTTAGATGAACCTTACAACAACATTTTACAAAATATTCTTTTTTATATTTCTCATTAGCCTTTTAATATGCAATAGTACTTATTTTTTCAAAGCTTTGTTATGGAAATTTTGAGAAGATAAACTATTTGTTTGATTAATATTAATTAAGTAAATTAATATTTGTGATATATTTATTTACCATGAAACATTTTTAGGAAGTGTGATGGCTCATTTCCGTGTTCAACTCGAACTTGTATAGCCTTTCCCCCCACTTCATTATCAAGTCTTACAGCTTCCAATGCAGCAACTGCTTTTTCATCGGCAGTGCTGTCTTTACCCTGTTAATTGCACAATAAACTCTATCAATATTATATTCATTCATATAATATGAGCTAAGTTCCATTTCCTAATTTTACAATAGTTATTAACCACCACTAATTATCATCAGTTTTAACTAGTTCATATTGATAGGGAGAAATCTTATGTAACTTTAAATAATTTATGGCGATTAAAAGTTGAACTCTTTCACAGATATGTTTTACTTTACATTGCATTATTATTATTATAATTTTTTTTTTCATATATCATAAAACTTTATGGAAAGCTGAGATAACAATGGAGAGTGAGATAAAAATTAAAAAATTTAAATTGTTGAATCATGATACATTGTGTTTAAGATACATCACAGTTCTATAATAATTATTTCTAAAGTTTTCTGTTTGAAAATCAATGGAATGGATGGACATGATAATTATAAATAACATTAATCATACTTGATTTAAAATTAGTTTTAGGATACGTGTCCACCTCTAAAGAAATAATCTCGAGAGTAGTTACAAGAATCGAAACAAATGGGGATGGAGAGCAGTATTGGAGACAAGTCTGGACAGGTCTTCGAGAGACACCGGTCACAAATGGAACTGTATGGAAATATTCCTGCTCTGAGACTGTCTCCAGTCTTCCATTCGTGTTCGAAGAGTTTCCGAGGTGTGAGATTTGAATATATTTTTTTTGGATACTTGATATATAGTTTGACAGGTGTGGATAAATAAATAAAGTTTAAAAAAATAAAATCGAAGAAAAAAATATTTACAAATATTCTTTTAAGTAAACAATTACAATACTATTTTTAAATTATATATGGAACGTAAATCTTATTCAATAACTATGTAATTGAAAATACAAGGAGGTAGAATCATACATAGACTATTCAGTTGTTGAGCTTTAAGCAGTCGACTTGATCCATAAATCCATCAAATTATTAATTATTATTATAATGATGGTTGTATTGTTGACTGTTAGTTTTAACTAAGGAGATGAATTTGTCAGGGGTGCAGTCAAGGTTGAATAAACACAGCCAGTTTTTAAATGAAAAACTTATATTTTGGCGTGCCAACGTTTCGACCTGCCTTGCAGGTCTTCATCAGGGCTAAAATAACAAAAAATTGGATGTGACCAAGATGATACTAACATTAAAAAAATAAAAAAATAAATAATAAACATAATTTTAAAAATGAAAAAGAAACAAGAAAAAAATTTTTGTAGTTAACTAGATAATTGAATACAAAATAGTAGTGAAGTTTAGTCGAAGATACAGTTGTAATAGAGTAATTAAATAATTTAAATTGAATAATATAAATTTAAAATTTTGTAAACTAATACAACAATACAAACTAATGTTACAATTTTATTAACAGATGTTTTTTATTAGGAATTAAAAAAGGTATAAGGGATCTATATGAAAAGGAAAATGATAAAATAGAAAGGTAAGCAAAATAATAAAGTTGGCATAACAATAAACGAAGGAAGAGGTTGAGAAAATATGAGAAATTAAAATAAATGGACTTACTGAAGTAGTCTAGATGAAGGCTTGACTAACAATGACTGTCATTGTTAGTCAAGCCTTCATCTAGACTACTTCAGTAAGTCCATTTATTTTAATTTCTCATATTTTCTCAACCTCTTCCTTCGTTTATTGTTATGCCAACTTTATTATTTTGCTTACCTTTCTATTTTATCATTTTCCTTTTCATATAGATCCCTTATACCTTTTTTAATTCCTAATAAAAAACATCTGTTAATAAAATTGTAACATTAGTTTGTATTGTTGTATTAGTTTACAAAATTTTAAATTTATATTATTCAATTTAAATTATTTAATTACTCTATTACAACTGTATCTTCGACTAAACTTCACTACTATTTTGTATTCAATTATCTAGTTAACTACAAAAATTTTTTTCTTGTTTCTTTTTCATTTTTAAAATTATGTTTATTATTTATTTTTTTATTTTTTTAATGTTAGTATCATCTTGGTCACATCCAATTTTTTGTTATTTTAGCCCTGATGAAGACCTGCAAGGCAGGTCGAAACGTTGGCACGCCAAAATATAAGTTTTTCATTTAAAAACTGGCTGTGTTTATTCAACCTTGACTGCACCCCTGACAAATTCATCTCCTTAATTATTATTATAAGTAGATGATAAGGTAGCTAACAAAAAGGGTCATTGATAAGTAAATTCGGTAATTGTTTATCTGAGTTTTGCATTCTTAAGAACGAGACCAAAAATTAAATTAAAGGTGCCAAAATAGAATTTTATCAGGAAAATAAAATAAATAAGTAAAAAAAACAGTTGTTGAACTAAACTATTTATACTTTCTCAATTTCAATTATGACTTAGAAGAAAGAAATCAGCTAAATGAATTTCTCCTAGTCGAAGGAGTTCAAATTGCACTGCACACATCTGAATAAAATTTTTAAATTGTGCATCTTCTAGCCTCAACTCATTTACAAGTTTGGAACAAGCTCCAAATTCATTTCTTCTATTCACCCATTTTCTCACTCAACAGTCCCTATTTTACACTCTCCTTTTTTTTGTCAATTTTGTATGTAATAATAAAAGCAAAAGCCGGGCTGAATCCATTTATGAATAAAATAATTGATAATCAATAATGTCACAGCTGTGAATCTTGGGTGGAAATAAAATAATCCTGGTCTCGAGACTGCTATGACTATCAAGTCGCAAGAGCAAAAGTGATCACAGATGGACAATATCCTGAGACTTTCTCTCGATATTTTGTCTCAAATGGACACTTAGCTGTAGTTAAATGGTCTCAAATTTCATTTAAACATACTTATCCACTTGCATCACATTAATAGAATCAATGGAAGCATTTAATATTTGTATATTCATTTATATTTACAATTTTCATCAAATTTTCCATTGACTCCAACTAATCAACTTCTGATACAACCCATGATTAGAAGAATGTTCCCTCTCTATGTCTAGAGAGGGAACATTGAGATTCAATATAGGATAATAAAAAATGAAAAATAACTGAACTATATGGAAATAGAACCTATCAAATGACTTTTATTGAATAAATTGATTCCTGATAAGTTAAGGAAAATATTAGCTGAGAAAACTAGTCTTACCTGCCAGTAATAGATTATATGCTTTCTTCCTGCAGGTGTATCATAACTATATTTCACAACATATGAATCTCCTGAGAAGAAGATTCCATATTTTGTCGGTGGCACAGGTGCAAGTTTAAATTTTTCTACACGCCATATCTCAATGTTACCATTTCCTTCGTCTGGCATGAATCCTTGTGCGAGTCCACACTGTCTTATTGATCTTCCCTTCCTTGAAGGTGATGTTCCTAAAACCGATAAACTCTGAAGCTAAGATTCTAAAACTAAAAGAAATAAGTAACTCTAATAATCCAAGGGGGAAAAGAACTATTCTGTATTTTTATTTCTGTTTTTCCTTACCTCTTCCGATTCCACTAGTTAGTTGAGTGTTACTCCAGTCCGAGAAATATTCTCTGAAAGCAGATGGCTCAGCTAATTCAACGATCCTTTGCATCTAGAAGGAAAATAAAGTATTTAGTCATTTTAATAGTGTTTATATTAATAATGAAAAATATTTCTCATTCCAAAAACATTTTCCTGTTCACATCGGCTAAACTAAAAATCTTTGAACTAAGTAAGGTTTATTTATCTGTTTACTCCTTTTTAAAGCATGATTTTAAAAAAAAATAAAAATATTTAAAAATGAAGAAAATAATGTTAATAAAATGGCTGAACATTTCAAAATTAAGTCTGTACTGAAAGTGGAATCTGTTGTTAGTACTAAAGGCAGGGTCGCTGACAGGGTAGGGCAGGGGAGGGGTGCAAAATCATCAGGGCCTGGGTTAAGGTGACCACTTTTGGGAATTCCAATTACCATAACATCTCATGAAAAAAAAGAAGTTAATTGACAAAAACTTGAATTACACTTAGACGGTTAAACATATCGCTCATGGGCAAGAAAAGCGACACAACTCAAAAACAAATTTTTCAGGAGAGTCAAAAGAAATTTTAGAAGTTATTATAATAATATCGCTCATCGGCAAGAAAACCGTCCCAACTCAAAATATGACACTGTCCTTAACTCCCCGTACAAGTTTCCTTTGTGAAGATCAAGACACAACTGAAATGTGTCACTCTTCCTGCTTCCACCGTTCGCCATCGTAACTTTAAATAAATCACACATAACACAATTTTGCGGCTGAAATAAAACGTAAAATGAATTTTTTTGAGTCGTGTCACTTTTCTTGCCCATGAGCGATATCACTTTCATAATTTTACTCAAACTATAGGGTGGTAATACAATTTAAATGTCTGGTTTCAAACTCAAGTTAAAAATCTAAATGTATTTCAGATTTAACAATTTTTCCAATAGGCTTTTGTTTATCGCATTTTACATATATATATATATATATATATATATATATATATATATATATATATATATATATATATATATATATATATATATATATATATATATATATATATATATATATATATATATATATATATATATATATATATATATATATATATATATATATATATATATATATATATATTAAAAGAAAGCTGAGGCTCTCCTCTTTCCAGTGATACCAATGAAGTTGAATTGTGTAGCAAAGTTATGACTAATTAAAGAAAAGTTACCAATAATCAGTTTAAAAATTTTTTCCCTCTTGAAAAGGGTGAAAAAATGGTATTTTTTGTTTTTACTGAATAACCGATTTTCAGTATTTTGAGGATGCTAAAGCAGAATCTGATGTAATTTTTTGTGTTAAAACATTTTTAAAGGTCGTTTGCTTGAAGATCTAATCGTTTTTTTAAGAATCCGATTAATCTAAACCAGAATCTATGAAGCAGCTGTATTTTTCATTGAATCTACTCTTAAAAATAAAAAAATTGGTGCGAGAATCATGTCGATATCATAGTTTAAGCACGAGATATAAAATAAATTAGTCTAATGCTATTTAATTTTTTTTCTCAGCTTCTAGGGCCCATTAGTTGGAACATCAAAATAGGTGTCTATTATGTTTTTACTAGGAACCTCTAAAAAAATTGCCTACAAGATCCGTGAGAGGCTGAGTGTGTCCTCCCCTTGTAAGTGTAAATAAATGGAAATCTGGTTTGCCTATTTTTTTTATATAGTTTTTTTTTAAATGATTTAGCCAATCGTATATGCACAAAATCATTTAAACAATTTTATTATCTTCTGTTTGAGAAATCCTCAAATGAAGCAAAGAAGAATTATATTAGTTATAATAAATTTAATGACACTACTTATTATGATAATGTATTGTATGAATTTGGTATAATAAAATTGATAAATCACAATTTGAAGTAGTAATAAAATTACCAAAGTGACTGTATTAAATGAAATTCTTAAAAAAAAATTAAGATGTATAGTAATTTTTGACATGGATATGTCTTTTGGCAGGGGTCCATAGTTTTCTTGTGTAACTTTTTTTCACCCTCAAAATGTGTAACTTTTTTCTCACACAAAAATGTAACATTTTGACATGCTGTAGCTCTGTTGGTGTTTCTCAGATCAAAAATTTGACGATAGTTTTCTTATCAGAAATTTAATGGATAATATTTTTTTTATATAACATTTGTCGCTAGGACCTACCTTTAGGAGCTATATTGGTTTGAATGAAAGAAGTCATGTTTTGCCTACATTTTTAAGAGTTGGAAAATTTTCCTACTGTTTCCTTATCAGAAGCAGTAGATTGTTAATAGATAGACATATCCATGTCTATTGTTTTTTCCAGTCAGGGAGAAAATGAGTTTTCAGTTAATTCTTTTTGATTATTTATTATTAGTAGTGGTCACACTGCTTTCTGAAAATATGACACCTATAATTTTACTTTGTCCATAAGCCTCAGGCATGTCCTTTGTGACTAAAACCTATTACAAAATTGTTACCTAACATGAAAGGGTATCTTCTGATAAAAATTATGTCTGGAACAGGTTTGACTAGTAGAGAGTGACTAAATAGCTAAAATACTAGGCATATTTCTAATTACAGTAATAATAAATTTTTTCATTACATTTTCCTTAAATAATAAGAACCTAATAATAAAATTAAGGATATGAGTTTTGTGCTTTACCTTAGTCCATGATGGGTATTTGTTTGAAGCAATGAAATTCTGACCTTGTTCCAAAGCTTTGACTTTTTCTTGTGTTGTTGATCCTTTTCCAACCCAAACATAAATACCTGATGTTACTGTATCAAGAATAAAGCAGTCCTGAAAAAAAAAAAAAAAAAAAATGTAATTATATTATATTTTTATTAAACCAAAAATTCAAGATCTTAAAAAAAAAAAAAAACACCTCAGATTTAAGGAATGATTTCTTCAGAGGCTTCTCTGAGATCTTCTCTGAAACAAGCTTACCTCCAGCATCAGAAATTTTGTAGAGAGCAACAGTTGCCTGAAAAATTTATGATTAGTGGCATTTAGACGTTACAAATATTCATACTATTATCTAGTGTAGAGATTAGAACTTACATCCAAATTTCTTTCAAATTCTTGATCATCATCAGTTGGAGACTCATTAGGTACCTGATTAGCTGATCCAGATCCCAATGCAGAAAAGAATTTCTGGACTTCATTTTCGGAACTTGAAGCATCTACAGAGAAATAGTAAATCTATTTGAAAAAATTATTCATAAAAATAAGTAGTTATTAATTCTATACATAGGGACTCAATTGCCGAGCGAGTTGGGGCGAGGGTCTCAACACCTTTGGTACAGAAGGCCGTGGGTTTGAATTCCACCTAAGTGGGCTAAAATTAATTTCATGGTGGACCTTCATGGTGAAATGAATCTTGACCTTCCCACCATGACTAGAATACGTTGGTAACCTTTAGGATAACCCGTCCTTTCTGCCCTAGTTAGAGTACATAAGGACATTAAGCCACTACCTCCACCTCCCCCCCCCCAAGAAAAAGACATTGGGGACTGATTAGCAGTAAATGAAGTTGAAGTTACATTTTTTGACGTTAACAAACTTAATGTTTATTTGTTGGGGCTAAATGTCTTTTGTACTCTAAGCAGGGTAAGGAGGGTTAACATATGTTATACTACGTTATCAACCTAATCTAGCCGGTGTGGGATGGCTGAGACATACTTTGTGGGAGCATAAATAAAATAAAATCAACCAACCCTGTGGGAAACTACGTCCTTCGTTACCAAGGACCCTGAGAACCTTAATTAGACTTAATTTTAATCAGACTGAAAATTTTTCATATTTTTCTCAGTTTTTAACTCTGTGTGAAAAATAAATCTTTGAATTGGTGAATTTGAAAAACAAAAAAAAATAATAAAGGATCTCATCTGTCACAATAAAAAAAAAAGGGTGATTAGGTAAGTTAAGACAATCAATTACATTTAAGTAAAGTCAATGATTTTAAAAGTACCATTTTCCATTAAATCTTCTTATATTAAACTTACCATAAGTTTGCAAAGAATACTTTTAAGTTAATAAATGGAAATATATACAAAATTTAATTTTGTCTTCATATTAATTTTAATGTCCTTGAGACCTTCTAATATAGGATCATTATTTTATAGAACGTTTAAAGTGCTACCAATGGGTAGTTCTAGTTTAATTTAAATTATGAAAATAAGCATCAAAAGGAAAGCAGAAGATAGTACATATGATGCTATGAATATACACTAACAAGTCCATAAGTATTTATGAATATTCTTAAAAGAATGGTTTAATAATATTTCTGTAATTAAAACATTTATAATTTATTTTTCCGACCTATAACTGTCACATGTGCCCTTCCAGCATGATCTTGGTCTCTTATCTGATTGGCTGCACTTGCTGCTTTAAGTTTTTCTGTTCCTTTTGCTTTTGGCCCAACATACACATAGATCTCACGTCCTGTATCCAAGATGAAGCAGTCTCCCTTATTCATAGATTTGATATCCACAGCCACCTAGAATTTATATTATAAGTAAAATATTCTTGTCATTATCCATTATTAAAACTCATGTTGTTTTTTTTTCTAATACCTGTTTAACCCGTATATTCTTCTTTCCTTTAACTTGATAAAGTTTTTTCTCTCCTGGGGCATTGATGTCAACATGTTGAAAGCCAGAGGCAGCTCCTCCAGGCACATATCTGATACCAGCTGAAAAATAAACAAAAACTGAAGATCCAGAATATTACAGATTTCAGTAGTTCAATATAGTTATTGCAGAGATCAATAGTTGAATGATTAACCATATTTGTAAACTGACATCTTATTAGAGAAGGATAACTTTTTTGTTATTGATTTATTGAAGGATATATCTCTCAAGAAATTAGCATGCAAATAAGTTTTATAGTTACATCTTGAAAATATTAACATAAAGATACATAATATACACAAGCCCATATTATTAAGAAGACATGTTGCTTGTCACTTAAATGTATTAAGTGTCACTTAAATCAATTTTCAACAAAAATTATTGTATAAGTTATTATTATAAAATATATTAATTTTGAGGAATTTTTATTTAAAATTACTTTTAAATCTAAGCTTAACTCACTTAGCTACTCAAAAAATCTTTTGAATAAAAATAAAAATTAATAAGAAAGACGTACAGTTTTGTAATTTTTGAGCGCTTGAAAGAGATCATTATTGTTATATACCTGAAATTTACAATTTTCCAATAAATATTTAATTAAGAAACACATTCATAATATCCCATGAAGGTTCTAGGTGCAGTTTCTTGTTTAGTTGAATAATTCTCAACTTCTCAATATTTTTGGACAATGTACAGTCAGCACCGTAATGCAAACATCTATATTATCTCCTGGTCAATGCCCGTAACGTTAACTTCAACTAATTTTTAACTAAAGTAAATGTTGAATACTTATTTAAGAATAAATATAAACTTTTTTCATGCGACAAACCTGGCTTGAAGAGGCTTAAGAACTGCTCTGACTCATGCTCTTGAACCTCCCTGTGTTGAACTGGACCTCCGCCAAGAGAATCGTCAAGTTCTACAGATAATATAGCTGCAGCTCCAGATTCATCCTAAATTTGTCAAAAGTATATATATGAATATAAATTATTTTACAATATTATTATTAAATAAAATATTATTTTTATTTTCTCCCTAATTATAAGGTTAACTTTCTGGTTCTCATTGAACTATAATGTAAGGGCTGGGATTTGCACCCATAATCTTCTCAATACCCAAAGGGAATAAATTATTAAACTAAATATGCAAAGTCAATGACTAGATTTTAAGAAATTATTGTGGCTGATTAATGAAAGTACAATACAATTTTAATGATTTATCCATTCAAAATAATCCTATTATTATTTAGTGGTAATAATATAAGCTCTATATAAAAAAAATATTACCTAAGTTAAAAAAAATAAACAAAACTAATAAGTGCATTGAAATTTATAAATGTAATTAAAGATGTGGTTTTTTCGACTCCAATATTAATAAAATTAATTAGCAAAATCATTCATGAAATCTTCCTTTGTATCATTCTGGGTCAATGAATCTAATCCCAATAAAAACTAATGAAAAAAGATGTGATTTTTTAAAGAAATATTTTACAAAAAATCTTCATTTTTTGCTATACCTAAGAAAAATAAGCAAGATTTGATTTAGAGATATGAACCAGGATCTAAAAGATGGCATCAAGATTTCTGACAGGAAGCTAAAAGAGTAAGATTAGGACCACATATTAAATGGTAGAACAATACTATAATTTTTTTTCCCCTTTGTTTTTGACAAATATTATTGTCTGCCGCTACTAAGATAAATATGCAATAGTGCTATAAATATACAGCCATCCCTTATAAATACAGTAATTAAAGAACTTTTTAACATTGAAGGATTAATATATATAATAGTCACCTGTGAAGTCTTAGATCCAAGCCAGAAATAAATGTCCCAAGTAAAGGTTCCCTTTTTGGATTTATTTTCTTTTGTCTGTAAAACAAGAGTAAATATCAGTATAAAAAAGATCATATGTAAATATATTTTAAAATATTAAATGTATTATACTAACAGCTAAAACAATGTAGGAATCTCCTTCATAAAATTTACCGAAGTCTTTCTTGTCTACAGGCTGTGGCTCAAAGCTCTGTAAATTAAAAAAAATAATTCTGATTAATTTGTAAAATGATTTATAATCATTGTGTATTTATATATATGTATAAATCTCAATAAATGAGATTATCAAGTTTTACTCCTCATCCATATCATTCCAATTTCTGTATATTATTCCTACATATTTTGTTGTATATCAATGCTAAAACTTTTTCATAAATTCTGCTGAAATATCAAAATTGGGCCATATATAAGTTATTATCTAATTGAATACTGAATTATTATTGTCAACTGTAATTTCATTTAAAAAATGAATAATTTTAATATTTTTAAGAAACCATAATAGATATTTTCACAAATATAACCTTCAAGCACTAACACCTTTCTCCATTTTAAATTGACACAACAGCAAAGAAGAATTAAAAAAGTAGCATTTATATTTTTAGCAAAATATAATATATATTACACTTTAAAAATACAAAATAAAAAGCAGTTACGAATATAAACATTGGCGTTCACAAAAGATTAGATTTAAGATTTAGACAAAGATACTTGAAACACAGAATAAAGTATATTTTTCAATTAAATTTTAAAAAAATGGGATGTGTATGGAAAAACACTTTCCAATCTTACACTCAACACTTTTTCCACAGGTTCATTCACCACTTCCTCCTATTTGGCTGATTATTAAGTCATACCATATTTTTATTTTTTTTAAAGCATCACCAAGAAATTAAATATTTCCATTAAGATCCTTCTGTTTTTTTTATTCCAGCAGTTTCACTTAAGATTTTGTTTTTTCCTCCTTTATTTTTATCCAATAAAATGGATGGAGTATTTTCGATTTTTTCTTTCTTTCTAACTAATAATAAACATATTAATTATATATATATATGTGGGTGTGTATGTTTTATAACGAGTCATCTTTCTTTTAATAAAGAAAAAAGTCAGGAACACTGAACCGAACTGATTGAACAGACCATATTGTTTTCCTAGTCAGTCGTGATTCATTAAAGAAGCTATAAAAACGGATAATTCCGAAAAACAAAATTAAATTATATATAATATGGTTATATATATATATATATATATATATATATATATATATATATATATATATATATCAAATAATATATATTCAAAAATAAAATAATATATTTAATAATATTGAATTATTTCAAGAAAAATTACATATATATATATATATATATATATATATATATATATATATATATATATATATATATATATATATATATATATATATATAATATAACCATATTATATATAATTTAATTTTGTTTTTCGGAATTATCCGTTTTTATAGCTTCTTTAATGAATCACGACTGACTAGGAAAACAATATGGTCTGTTCAATCAGTTCGGTTCAGTGTTCCTGACTTTTTTCTTTATTAAAAGAAAGATGACTCGTTATAAAACATACACACCCACAGATAACAATTTCCCATTTCAAGTATTTTAGGAGAATCAAGATTACTTCAGTCCAAATCTATGTTGGTTGGCCAGGAATGAGATCGATGGCCGCCCGGCAGCTTGGAGTCTGCAAGGGCGAAGACAATCAATAAGTCTCTTCTTAAAGATCACAGACAATTATTGGAACCTGAGTTTGTTCTCTAAGCTGAGATATCTGGTTTCGTTCTTAAGATACCCTGATTATTCTGACGCTAAAAATATTCAAACACTCGATGTAGAAAAAAAACCCAGTCATTTTTATGATGTACATATTATAAATACATACATACATTGTCATTGCTCTAAAGCAATTTTTTAATATAGTTTTATTATTCATTACAATCTTTAAGGATTAAGTTCACAACGGCGAGTATAAGTATAATAATTAGAGGTTTTTTGGACTTACATTAAATTACATTTGGATGGGTTTAAAATGAGACAAAGAGAAAATTGATCAGTTGGTTTTCACAAGATAAAATTAGTTCGGAAAATGAAAATTCGGCCATGTTTTATGTTACGATCTGAATGCAATACTTGATATTAATGTAATCGCCAACATCATGAAATAATGGCAATGGATAGTTAGCAAGTTCATATTACACCTTAGTTGCGGCAGATAGTATCTAGATAATTTTAGACACATCGTCCATAAAAGTGCCACTTATCGAATGTGAAAATAAACACTTTCTTGGAGAATGGAAAAACTGTTTCAGGGTTAATTGAAATTCACTTGGAAATGGTTATTCCTTGCTTTTACTGGGTAAATACAAATTTTGCTACAATGTACATTAGTCCTAAAGCAATTACTAAAGGTCGAAAACAAAAATGGGTTTTTTTACAATCTATGGTTTGCATTGATGTAGTTCTATGAGAATTCATTTCAGATAGTTAAAAAAAAAAAAGTAATAGTTTTGAAAACCTATGTACTCCTGACCCGCAACAAATATGGAAATTCAGTATTAATCTAGTTGTTAAACATTACCCAGAGTGGAAGAGGTATAACCCATAATTTCATAGTTAGTATTGTTTTTAATTGGATCTTTATTTTCGAGACATTCATAAATATTAGGTTAAAATATTTCATCGCGTCAACTATTTACAAATGTTATGCAAGTATAATCCAGGAAGCACCTAAATATATCAAATCATCGATACAAATGCACAGAATTGGATATTAAAAACTTTTTTTTTTCTTTAGCGATTGCTTTAGGACTGATTTGAACTGTAGCGAACTTTTGAGTCTAAATTAATTTTGAAATTAATCATATTAGTCCTCATTGAGGAATAACCCTGTCAAAGGGATTAAATCAATCAAACTCTCCTGGAAAGTGGTGATTTTCACATTCGATACTTGGCATTTGTATCGACGATATTGTGTCTTTTATATCAGATTTTTTTTTTTGGAAACTGCTTTTATTTAATAAATTTTACATTCTTCTTCACTTTAGTACAATAAATAATAAATAGAGGTAGGAATGAATATATTCAAGCAATATATACAATAAAAGTAAGTAAGTAATATCTAAATATACATAAGATAAAACGATGTTATCGAAAAAAAAAACAAAAAAAAAAACTCAATTTCTCTCTGACTGGGAAAAACATCCCAACTGAAAAGAATAGATCATGGATGTGTCTATCTATAATCTACTGCATTTCCCATTTTACATACATTTTAGAATTAAAAGGATCATATAACTTAAATTAATAATCAAATTAAATTAAGAATTAATGATTATTCGAAATAAACGAAGTTGACAAACAATAGGGATTTCAAACCAATACACTTAAAAAATGTAGGCAAAACGTGACTTTTTTTTTATCAAGCCAATATGGCTCCTTAACGGTAGGTCCTAGCGACAAATGATATATAATAAAAAATATTCTCCATTACATTTCTGATCTGCAAACTTTCGTCGATCCGAACAATAACAACAGAGCTACAGCGTATCAAAATGTTATATTTTTGAGTGTGAAAAAAGCGTTGTACATTTTGAGAGTGAAAAACCGTTACACAAGAAAACTCCCAGCCAAAATACATCCATCTCAAAATATAAAATAGGATAAGGAATAAAAATTAAAATCCAAGTCGTTAGGTCAAACTAAATCCAATATTTGAATGCTAATTTTACGTTCTATATGATATAATGTCTGCTTGGAGGTAAAAGTCATTAAGTAACAAAATGAAATTTTTTCAGAACAAAAAAGCGGGAATACGCTCATTTAACATTTCTCAGATAGTTATATAGTGAACTTTCTCATTCTCTAGTGTGCATATAAATTATATAGCAGTTGGTGACTTTTTATACTTATGGGAAATGATAATATCAACACAATGACTTTTTGTCGAATTTGGAAAAAATTGCACTTAGTGACTTTTACCTCCAAGGAGACGATATATATATATATATATATATATATATATATATATATATATATATATATATATATATATATATATATATATATACGATATATAGATATATATATAACATATAATTCTACAAATTTAGTTCCTAATAAATTGGTATAGTTTCAAAAAAAAATTAAAAAAAACCTAATTATTTTATTATAGTTCTAAATAATATAAAATTAAGGGAGAAGAGAGGAAGGCATAATTTATTCAGCATTATGATTTTTATCGGTTTTAGCAGTTGATTTTTCTCTTGGTGTGCCCAATCAAGATGCACTGTTGAGGTATGAATCTTTTCTTTTTTAATGATTGTTTAAAAACCATTTTTTGGTAAATTGTAGATCGTTATAGAAATAATATAAATTACCAATCCTGCGATTTTGATTATAACAAACCTATTTTTGTTAATAGACGGCGTAACAGTTCTACCAGCAACACAAGGTTGTTCACCTCGACTTGTGATATATGATTACTTTATGTAATTCTCGAGAAGAGCCTGTCATAAAACCTTAAACTTGGCAATATTTTACAATGAGCGAGTTCTACTTAATCCCTGCCAGGTTATGGTGCCAAGTTACTCTACTCATTAAATCTTCACCTGCGTAATTGAGTAACAGGGAACGATTTATACCGAGAAAGATAAAATTGTTAGGATGAAAGTCCTAACAAATAGCACTACTATATTATATCAACTGTTTATTATTTTTGTTTTTTCTATGTCAAAAATTAGTAAACCCTACCCTAGATTATTTACCTACTGATTTTCTGAAGTGTGGTTTGTTTGTTTGAGTTTTTATTGAGCGTAAAACATCACGGCCATCAACGCTCGTTTGATCTTTATAATAAATGAAGAAATTTGCAAATCAAAATAAAATGAAGTTGAACATTTATTTAAATTTTATGAAAGAGTTCTTTGTACAGGAAGTTCATGACTTTATAGATATTTTTTTCCTCGTTTCCCAGTGCTATCTATATAACCTGTATGTTTGCAAATAATCCCGATTTATTTAATTTTTGGCATGGATATGCCTCTTGGCTGGTGGTCTATGGTTCTCTTGTGTAAAGTTTTCTCCACCCTCAAAATGTTCAACGTTTTTTTCACACTAAAAATGTAACATTTTGACACACTATCCAGAGGGAGACAGGTCTACCATCAGAAATTTAAAGGAGAATATTGTTTGTTATATGATATTTGTCGCCAGGACCTACTATTTAGGAGCTATGTTGGTATGAATGAAAAAAGTACCGTTTTGCCTACATTTTTTAAGTGTTGAGGCTTTTTTATGACATGCTCTAGCTCTGTTGGTGTTGTTCAGATCGATAATTAGCCGACAGTACCCTTATCAATAGCCGTATATTTGAAAGCAGAAGATTATAGATAAACATATTTATGATCAAATGTTTTTTTCAATCAGAGAAAAACTGAGTTTGTTTTTCAAATGCAGGAATGGCATTCGTTAAAAATATTGGCTATTGATAAACAATTGTCACAAGTTTCACATTTAGGAGGAACGTCTTAAGTTATTAGATGAAGGTGTATAAGTCTTGTTAGGCCAATTTGTAATAGCGCTATGATCACTACTTCTCTGCAGCTAGCACGGCAGGAACTGCTCATGTGTTTTTTTTTTTTTTCAAAATAAACCCGTTTAATAAAAAAACAACGTAAATCATGTATTTTCAATTGAAGTGTAATGGAATATGAAAAAGGGCTGATATAGTTATAGTCTTTCCTTTTCTCTAAAGGCCATCTGTTATATATTGGTAAGAAAATGAGTATGGAAATTAATATACAAGTTCGAATCAGGCCGGGTCGAGTTGAACTTTATTTCATGGTAGCCTTCCCACACTGGTCAGAATAGGTTGTTAACCTGTAGAATATCCGTTATTGCTCCCCTAGTTAGGACACATAAGGATGTTAAGCCCCACCAAAAAATAAAAATATATAATTATTATTAAAAACTATTTCCTTGAGTTTGATATTTTGGTATGTATTGTAATTTGAATTTTGAGAATTTGGAATTTTTTTTTTTATTTTTTTTTTTTTAGCTAAAATCAAAATTTTGGGCATTGTCGGTAAGTTATTTTCAAATCTCAAAACTTCATGTCTATATTAACCTAACTGAAAGCTTATTCGATTTTAAAAATAAAATCCATTAGAGGTATAAACATTTAGTTCAGTTATTTGAGGATCAATGGGAGACATTCATAAAAAGTGGACAAGAATACCAAAAATAACAAGCTATGCGGTTCGTATTTACCTTACAGCTCTCAGAAGCTGTTTATTTATTATCACATTGGACCAGCCACCGCAGAGGGAGGAGAGCTTTTCTTATTATAGAACGTATGATACGATTATGTTTAACAGATTGCAATTTTTCTCAAGAATAAGTCAATTAGATTTTTTTTTTTTTTTTTTTTTTTTTTTTTTTTAATACAAAGAAAGAATTTTTACAGTTAAAGTAAAAATAACGTATAAAATATCTTTTCTTCATAAGATAATTACAAAGCTTTGCTCGCTTCAATAAAAATATGAAAAGAAAAAGACTATTGAAGTTATTATTTATTAATTGGCGCTACGTCACGGGTTAAGACTTGGTCGGCAAAAACATCCAACCCCAGTTCTTCCAATCCGTTGCAGCCGCCTTACAATTCTGGACACCAAGTATAATCCAGGCATAAGACTCCACTGAATCCTCCCATCTAAGATTCGGTCAAACAACTGTCCTATTTCCAAAAATCTTTTAGCCAAATAGCTTCCTTGGGATTTCTTCGGGATTCATCTATCGTACGTGACCGGCCAACTGCAGGCTGGCTATTTTGATGACTATAACTACATCGTACAAATTTTTAGCTAGTCATTCGTCCTTCGAAAATCTTGGTTTATAAAACCTGGTCCATATCTTCAGAGAATTTTTATTTAAATCTCAGTAGTGATAATTCTATTATTTTTGTCAATGTCTACATTTCGAAGCAATAGATATGTATGAACAGGGCGAATCTACATCTCGTATATTTTAGACTTTACTTCCCTAGAAATAACTCGGCTACAAAGGTATCCTTCTTGTTATTTCGCTAACTCCGTATTGACATTCAGCTTGGAGAAAAATCCTGTGCCCATCTGGCCCACTAGTCTTTATCCTTCACTGTCCTTATCAACCCTGGCACTTTGCTCTCTCTAACTCTAGTCAATATACTCATCCACTGGTTCATTGTCTTTCTGGTCTGGCTTCTCGGAACCACCTAGCCTTTCGATCATCACCCATGCGGAGTACGTGCCCATACCATTTAAGCTGCCGTTCTTCAATAATTTGCTTTAGATACAATAAAATAGTTCTCTAATTCTTTCGTTTCTCAAAAAGAACTTATTCTTGTCTTGCCGATAATAGTTTTGAGTTATTTTATTTCTGCGACTGGCTCTTGAGATATTTGTCGAGAGTCGTCCAACTGTCTGCACCATATAGGAGAACAGGTAGGAATATCATTTTTCATGTGTCCTCCTTGCTGGTTTCCGCCTTGCCTGTTATTGTGGATCAAATGTAATAGAATACACCGTTGGTGTTCAGGACTCTATTAAGAACTTCAAGATTTATCCTACCTTCTCTACTGAAGATATTACCAAAGTACGGATAGGTAACCACCTCCTCTAGTTGCTTGGGATTGGGACATGTAATGTTAATCGGCTCCTCTTTTTAATTCAGCTTAAGTTCCACAACAGATAATAGAGATAATATATATAAAATAGACATCAATCCTGGCCACTCCAATAAAGCTAGTTTTTAAAATTACATATATATTTTTTTTTTTTACCACAATCTCATTATGGTTGCTTATTGAAGGGGTACTGGTGGACTTAAACATTCTAGACCTTCTAATAATTGTTGGTTGTATTAAGTGCTAGTGGGTTCAATTTAATCTCTAATAGCGAGCTTTAATTACAGCGAGCTTTAATTGATTATTCTATTTTAACCTTTAAGAGTAATAAATATATTCACTACTCTCTCGATCCTCCAAAATTTTTCCATCTACTTTTTCAAGACAAGATTTCCGACTTGGTTAAGAGCGTTTTTTTTTTTTTTTTAAACTTTAAACAAAATTTTTTTTCCACAGTAGTTTTGTTGTACAGCCATTTTTGTTATCGAAGCTGCTTATAAGAAGAAATAAAAACAAGCATGAATTCCTTTTCCGTAAAAACTAGTCCGTGCTTTAAAGCTGCCAATTCGTATAAAAACCTTCTTTGTTGTACGGTAAAATATTTTGTTAAAGATATAACGAACCTCAAACATAACATTACAGTACATTTGGAACGGGATTATACTCGTTTTCCTAGTAAATTGAACTTCTTTGTTCGTTTGTCGAAACGCTATCATTTAGTTAGTTGAAAAAAAAAATAATGTAAGCTAATTATTAATTATGAGCAGTCATTGCATTATTCTTTACCAGAAAGCTGAATTTCAATCTTAGGCGAAAGAAACATAGTGAATTGCCCGAGTACAACTAGGTTATTAGGTGTTTATCTAATTGACAAACTAGTTTTTATCTTTATTTATCTTTATCTACACCTGTCACTCAAATCGCGAAAATAAGCGAATACAATAAAAATAGCTAAATAACCAGAATGAGATTCCAGACAGGAGGGTCCGAAACCCATTGTTACCAACTCCTTTATTTAGAACTCGTAGTCAGATGAGTTTAAGCCTTCTTCGGGTCGACTCAGGGATATCAATCGTCGTTATATTCTGTTTCAGTTTTTTGTTATTTCCGCGCAGTTTATCGTAAACATTTTTTTTATGCAGTCATGATCCTTTATGATATCAATATATAAGTCTGTATACAATATTTTGTTACTGACTTACCAGTGTGAGGGTATTATAAACCGGAATATTTTTGTCAGAAAAGTTTGTAATCTTTGAGTATAATTTAGTCTTTTTTTCTGTCCTGAAAATTCATAAAGGTTTTATAACGTAAGTACAAGTATTCCGCCGTTATCAGATTTTTATTTGATCATTTATGAAGAATGGAATATCTAAATCTTAGCTCTTTTTTTATACATAGGATTTTTTTTCACGTGAATTTATTTATCCTAAGTTAACTGCATTTGTATGTTGAGTAAGATTGTTAATACAAACTGAATTGTAAGGTGTATTGTATGGGAGGGAATTAGGTGCGCTGAGGTTTGTCATTGTTAGGTAGTTTTTTTCATTGTTTGAAGTATTCTTGTAACTTCAGTAAGTAATCTTGAGAGGCAGAAGGTGCGGGGTCAGAATTTATATAATTTTCTTAGGTAAATTAAGTTACATTGTTGATTCTGTATCATTATGATCACTGTCAGTTTTTGTTATTCTTAGTCCTAAAAATGTCCTGCAAACTTGGATTTGTAATTTATTAACCTGACTGATTCGCTGACCATCTTCTCAACCACTATATATTTTTTTCTTTTATAATAATTTTTTTAATACAGAAAAATGTTCTCCTAACGCGGTTTTTGAAATTTACTGGTAATTTATACTCCAGTTTTACTATTTCAATAGCTTTGTCAAAGAATGCTTTAAGGTAATAAACAAATCTTCCCCTGAAATATTTTCATAATTTATAAACGGGCTGAAATAAACTGAAAACGGTTTGGATACAATGAATGAATGAGACAGGAAAAGGAGACAACCAAAATAAAATGAGCCTGTCCAGAAATGTGTATCCTTTGAAGAGGTTTCGGTCGTTAGAGATAAGATGGAAAAGTGCCAACTGAAAAATATATATCCCAACTAAAATTTAAAGCATTTCAGAATACGCCTTGAAACAGAGCAGCATCAGATCGGAAACAAACCAATTCCCACTACATTTCCTACTGGACATGCTCCTTCGACCATGAAGATGGCCTCCTAAGATAATGCAAATAGATTCAGGTCTGTGGCTAGTTTGAGAACTTCGTATTTTGTTCGGTTATCAGATCGGAAACGACGTAATGTTTTGATTATTAATGGAATATTTTGTAGATATGTCGGCTGATTTAGAATTTTGTTTTTTAAGAGCTATTTTGTTTCGCTTTACTTTATATTATATAAGTAATTGGTATCCGAAATCAGCAGAAGCAATTTTAAATTGACGATTTCTCTCATACATAATGTGCACTTATTTTAATTTTTTTCAACGTATAATTTCAGAATTGTTGAAAGAAACTTTCTACTTGATGGAACTTACCTATGATCATACTCATTCAATGTCTCTTATGATTTTTAGAGGGCAATTTTTCTCACTCAATTAATCTAGATAGGAAAGAGTGAAGGCGATCAGGTAAGTTGACATTTCAAGATTTATATCATCGATACGAATGCAAAAGTATCGATTATGAAAATAAGTATTTTTTGTTTTACTTTAGATATTGTTTCAGGACTGATATGAGTTGTAGAATCGGAATTCACTCTGTAAAGGGGAAGATTAATCTAGTCAAATGGTTGATTATGTCCTAAAGCAATGTAACGAATCGCTAAAGATCGAATAAAAAAAGCCTATTTTTTCACATTCGATAATTTTCATTCGAATCAACAATACTATCCTTAGGTATTAGGTAAAATTTAAAGCTATGTCTTTATTTATATGTATATGTATTTATATATTTCATTTACCATTTAATCATCTGAAATAACAACTTTCAATTCACATACTTTGAAATGAATAAGACAACTGCCTCATAAAGATCTGCCACCGCGGATATTCTTGCAATGGTAATGACCGCCAATGCGAAAGAGATTGTATTATCACTTATTATGAAGATTGCAATCACAATAATAACTTTTGTCAAGACCATTCGGTAGACAATGTTATTCAGTACACTCAGCTATCTGTCGTTAATGGTCTTTACATAGAAGATTATATGGCAATAGAGTTCGTTATCTTCATTGTCCTCTCTGTGGATATCATCAAAATTACTCAATCCACAAAAAATTTAGTCCGTCATCGTACCGAAATTACTCTGGATTCATGATATGAATGTTTCATCATTTGAAACCTTTGCCGCAATTCTTATTGTTTTGTGTGCGTCAGTCGACTCCGAAATGGCTTACCTTAAAAAAAAAATTGTTTGATAATTTACATAATATCTAATATTCTTGAGATGAAGATAAGTTACCCACCCTCAAACAAACCAAGAGCGACCTATACTGGAGTAAATGTCAATCGGTCTTTCTGAACTTTAATGATGGCACTATGGGCTGGTGGCGTCATTACCTAGTCTCTGATGAAGTCCTTGAAGAAAAACACATCGAAAGGTTTCATAATAAATACTACATAATAATAATATGTCGACGACATTGTAAGCTACTAACCTTCAAAATAGATGGGGGAAAATGTTAGATTTAATAGAAGGTTTTTCAAAAGTTGATATGAATTAAACAAAATCTTACATTTTTTCTTTAAACTAAAACAAAGAACTGTTGCATATTTCCTTCTTGCTTCAAACCATTCCTCCCAAGTCCTACTGATAGCCAAAATTACTCTAATTTTTCCGAGGAGAGGATCCAAGTTTATAGTAAATCAGAAAGCTTTTTTCATGAGTTCTAAATCAATTCTGAGTAATCTTGAATTTAGAGCTTATCAGTACCGGTGACTGATGATGTCTTAAAATAAAACATCGACAATAAGCAGTTAGCTTCTTTGAAGTTTCGAAAACAGGCAGATGTTTTTAACCACTTCACAAAAAAAAAAAATAATAAAAAAGAAAGTAGATAGTTAGAGTGTATGGTCAAGAAATCACAACCAAATTGTATACATTTATGTATTAATTTAAATGTATTAAATTAATTTAATATGTATTTTTAATTAAATAAACATTAAAATTTTAATAAGGTATATGATTAATTAAATATTTCTTGACTGCATACCCCAACTATCTACTCCCTTTTATATTTCTACAGCTAACTATATATCTTCAATAAAAATAAATAAATGCATAAAATAATAATAAGAAACAAAATAAATAATAGTAATGTAAAAAAAAAAAAGTTGTTTTTCGGACTAAAAAAATAAAATTACATAGAGTTACAGTATATATAATGATAAGCTTTAAAGATTATAATTTATATTATAAATTTTTAGTATAGTCAACATTTTAAAACATTGAATTTTTATTTTTTAAATATTTAATATTTTTAATTTGTTTATCATCTACTAGATTTCCTCACATACAGATACTTCCATAGATTCATATACAGATATCTGGTTTATCAATCCTTATCCACTTATCTACATTCTCAAAATAATTACTAGAAACGCTTCGTCAGGCCTCATACTTCCAAAAATGTTGGAGTACACAATATGAATTCTTATTTTTAGGTGGACTTCATGTTTTTGTTGTTCTTTTCCAAATTTTAATTTTAGCAATTTATAACAAGCGATTTTTTTTTTATCAATTAAAGCTATTCGATGATCACGTTTTATTTCACTGATGAAATGAATTCATATGAGTGAATCAGATCTCCGGCTTTTGTGTATCACTTTTTGACTAAATAGGCCTGTGACTCAAGAGAAGCTCATGGGAAAGAGCTTTACAGTGAGTGAATCATTTTGATCTGATCCCCGAAAAGAACGGATTTCCCCATCTCTATTCCTGATACATTCCAATTCGATGAATTCGAAAAGAATCGCCTAAAATTGGCCAAGTTCCAGCAGTAATAAAAAATTATAAATACATTTGATTTTTAATTTAGGTTTTAGAACGTGGATTTCATCGCTTTTCAATCCGATAATCTGCATAATCTACAATACTGTTTAAGCTTATCATGGGAACCATAACACAAAGACATTGCCCATAGAACAAACCATTGAATTAAAACTCATCTTTTTACAAGAAAAAAAAATAAAAGAAAAATACCTTCCTATTAATTGCAAATCATGCCCATAGCATGATCCAATTTTAACAACATTGCTTAAAAATAAACTTTCGCTTGCTAAAAATAAAAAAAGAGGTGCAAACATTATTTCCATTTTTTACTTTTTAATTCATAATCATTGAAAAAAAGAAAAACTTCAGTGATGATAATTTATTTTTAACAAGAAGTAGCTAAACGTCTTGAGGGAATTAGCCCGGCTTTGCCGGCAAGGTCAGGCGAAATTGACTACCATCAGTGAGGCGAATCTTGAAAATAAAGCAACAAAAACTGGAAATGTTTATAACGCAACGTGCAAGTATCTTATAAAACGCTAATTTGCCTTACTTTTATTCTAATGTGGACCTTTCAATTGATTTCAATATGTGTATTCCAAAATATGTTAAGCGTATTAAATAATTCAAAAGAGATGTTACGGGAGGCTGCCAAAACACAGTAGAAGACTATTGAATAAATGCCAGGAGTATTGGGTTACTTTATGGGAAATAAAGTAAAATAGTTGAACAGACATGAAGAAAAAAGAGAGACAGTAGTTATGTTTGACTGTAAGCCAAAACGTCAGTATATCCTAAATATTTTTGCATAATTTCATTTTTATCACTCCCTTTACTGCTACGGCCAGCATTTTCATACATTATTAAATAATTTAATATTTGAATTTCGAGTTTTTCTAGATAGAAATAGATATTATGAAGCAGCAATGTGCGGTGCGAACATCTGGTCAAAATATGTCTAGAGCCATGAATTGTAAAAAAAAAAAAAATTTCAACCCGTATAAATCTAATTCAACCTATTTCTTTTTAATTCCGAAATTTGTGAAAAATAAATATAATTTTCTCTACCAACAAATTTATTTTTCAATTCGCCAATTGCCATAATCAAGTGTAAGCCAAAAAGATAAATCTATAAGAATATATTATATACTAAACTAAAAATATAAATAATGATCATTAAAATAGGTTCTAAAATTTAAATAATAAATATAAAACGAAATGAAAACACTGAAAAGAAAACTAATACATAAATTAAAACAATTAATGTAATGTAGTTAAAAGCCTTACATTAAATCCTTAGCTGTCGTGAATAAGTCGAAAGTCAAAATTGTGCACTTTTCGGTAGGGCATTTTTAATCGTTTTCCAAAATCCTGTAATTGATCTAAAAACTCCATTGGAGCAAAAATAGAAACTTAAACCCCTTATTAAGAAGCACAACTTTAACAATTTTATACAAGGCAGATGTGAAAAATCCTGCTTTGAAAGTTAACAGAACTCGTTTTCAAGTTAAATTGTCCTATACAGATCTTTATGACAGGCACCGAAATAACAACTTATTTAAACTTTACTGGAACTATAATTATTACATTATTGTGTTAAAATTTCACTTGGGCATTTATGAGTATTTTAAATAGGTTACATTAATTGTTATAATTTATCAAAATACATATGTATTTTGGCGGACAAACATATATATGTAACATATTTTAAGTGAATAAGAGCACTATATCATTAGTAACACTCAGAACATCAGTAAAGAAGTTAGCCACAGGGCTCCAAAATAAACACTAAATATTCATATAGGTTAATTTTTTTTTTAGCTAACACTTGAGGATGGTACATTTGCCCATTTTATAATGGAAAAATAGAAATAAAATTCTGGATGGATAAAACTATATAATATTTTCTATGAATTATCAAAAAATCCACTATCAGTCACAATTTCGCTTTCCACAACCTTAATCTAAAATTTCGATTTTCTTCTTTGTACGACTAGTGTTCTTATCTGTATTTTATGATGAAAACTACATTAAACTCGTAAATTCACGGTCTACCCAGAAAAATAAAATAACATTTGAATAATCTATGTAATTTTGTTATTTCAATGAAGCATAAGTAAAAACAAATAAATAAATACAATACTTGCTAACTCATAATTTTATTTTTAGACCTTTAACTATAAATCAAAAGGTTTTTAGAAAATGTGTCTTTTTCGAGCACTTTTGTAGATTATCCGTGTAAACGGCTTATCTGCGATTCTCTTGGCACTGTAACCCACGGATAATCAGAATTTTACAGTGTTATTAAAATCAGGAAATTTCAATATATTCCATTTATAGAACGTGAATGTAATGGATTCGATATATTTTTAGGTCAGAAATAGCGTAGAATAAAATCAAATGGCGTATTTTACGAGGTCTGGGACTGGGTTTTACGAGGTCGCTTTTATCTGGTTGAATCGATAGAAGTCCGGATCTATCATAATGGGCTATCCCAATGTTTGTCGTTCTCAATCCGAGTTGATATCCCACAGCTAATTATACGATAACAAAGTTTTATTCTTTAATAACTCAAATTTACCCATTTAGTAGATATGAGATGAAGTAAGACGTTATGTAAAAACACCACTGTAACAATTACTAGAATTTAAATTCCAAATGAGGAGTACTGGCGAGAACACCTTTAAGTTTCCAAAACGTATATTGAAAAAACATACTTCCATGTATTAAAAACTAATAATTAACCAATAGTGATTTTAACAGGACTTGATAAAGAATTAATATAACACAACTATTTCAATACATTAGAAAACTAACATTCTTAAAATTCTTAAAAGTTTTAAGAATTAGAGAAATACGAAAATATCAAACGCTCGTATTACGATATATTAATATGGCAGTGAAATGTTTTGAGTGACAGAATTACATTATGCTCACCAGCACACTTATTATCATTAATGATACTTTGTAATCGTAAATAATGAAGTAATTTTTATACGTACAAAATGTAATATAAGTACGGAGTAAAGACAGTTATGGTTGCCTTGAAAAATTCTCATAATCAACATAAAATGAATTTCCCAACAAAAAAAAAAAAGAGATTGAGAAATTTAATGAAAGTGGGATTTTTTGCTTTTACATTTGATAATTTATGAAAACTAACCTAAAGAGAGCGCTCAGTTTACAGAAGTTATTTTACAAAATTAATAATATTCTCGAATGAAAAAAAAACAAAACAAGAAAATATTCACTCTGCTTTGAAATATTTTATGATTCTATATAAATCTATAATAATAATTAAATTTAACCAAAAATAATGTTAAATTCATCCTAAACATTACAGGCCTAAAAAGGAAAACCATTAAACTAATACAAATAACGGAATTGATGAACAAATATTTTAATCAATATAAGATTTGTTATCAGTATAAGAAATTTCATGTTTTCTTTTGGCATTTTTAATCTTCTATTTATGTTTAAAATAGCAGCTAAATTAAATTTATAAGTTTTATGAAATGTTTTTTTCTTCCCGACCGCCAATTAAAAATAAAATAATGTATTCTTGAGTTTACACTCACATATAATTTGCTTGTATTTAATAATCTTGGTCTTCATATATTAATTTTCTTATTCTCTAATATCATTATTATTAAGCTTTGTACATTTACCCAATCATAGCTGTGGAAGTTGCTTATTTATTAGTACAATAAACAGTTAACTGGATCGATAAGGATACGAATATAACAAACAAAAATACCTAAGATTAGTTTTGAACGTACAAGATTTTATTATTTGAAATCGAATATATAAATGATACTAATCTTAATCTTAATATATATATATATATATATATATATATATATATTGTTATGTTTATTTTTTTTTTAGGTTTTACTAAAATTTCGAATATTTTGAAGTTAATTTTCTTTATAACAAATTTTTAATTATTTGCCCCCATTTGGGCTGTAGTTTGTTATGTTTCAGCTTTTTATTAGATAATGTAAAATTATTTTCATTTATATAAAGTTAACTTAATTTGTTATGTTAATTTTGAGGGAATATCAAGGGTCGAGCTTTTCAAAGATAATGATTTTGACTCAAGAATATATATTTTCAAATAAAAGAAATAAAAATTTTACAATTAGATTACATTTTTTACTTAACGTATTTGTAATTAAAATACCTTCTATCTTCTCAATGACTGTAGGTTCTCTCACAACCCAAATGTTCACCAATTTGTCCTTCTTGCATGAAACTTCCTTCTTTTTCTTCCTTCGCCAGTTTATTCAAACACTCCTCTCATCCAGACTGCTAGTATAATTTATTATTTCTTCACACATGTGACTTGTTAAATCTCAGATAGATGTGATGTTTCAAAATCCGAGAGATGAGAGCGAGAGGTGTTGTCGCCTCGAAGTTCCATATCAGAGAGCCATGTTGATTCTTCGGAATCCGAAAGAAGAGAGCCCGGTGTTGATGCCTCGGGTTTCATACGCAGAGAGCTATGTTGACGTCTCGGCATCCATAAGCAGAGAGCCAAAACGGGGGATGATGGAAGTTTATATAAGAATGACAAAGCCATTTCCGTTCGTGATTCACTAACCGCGAAACTACTAGAAACTATTCTGTACCACAATATAACTACCATCATCTTCATAGTTCAAGGAAGGTTAGCCAATAATAAATTTACATATTGCCAGCTTAATTACTGTTTATAAAGCGAGAAAATATGTGGTGGGGTATTAAATAGAGCGCCTTCAAGAGAGGTTACAATGATCATATCACTAGAAATTGATAATAAAATTAATAAATTAAATGAGACGCCAGCCTCAAGCGTCCTTTCAAAAAACCGTTAACGGCCAAAACTGCTCCATCATGGCCTTCATATTTATTACGTCTTAACTTAAAATAAAATATACAAAATTCAAATTATACAATAATAAAACATTTAAAAATCCTAATCATTTTTAGCATATCCCAATTTAAATTGATAAGCAAAAACTACGTAACAATTAGATTGGCGTTGAACTCTCGCTGGCGCCAAATTCAAACTTGAATCCTTTAAAAAATACAATTTATCTATATATATATATATATATATATATATATATATATATATATATATATATATATATATATATATATATATATTGCATATATGCATATTGTACATATATTTGCATCTTTAAATTCATTTTTGTTATTGTATTGTTGATTGTGATTGTGCCTTTTGAAGTTCAACAATAATGGTTTGGGTGGGCCTCAATTTTTCATCTGAATCGCAAAATAAGAAATGTACATTTTTTAGTGTAATGAACAAATCCTTGTTGAAGGGTTAGAATCATAATCGTATTTGAGGAAGAATTTATTCATGCACACATTAAAAAAAAATATATAGTATTAATAATCCACCCATTGAATTCAATAACTATAAAACTTCGAGTGAATAAGCAGAATTTAAAACCTAATGGCATGATAAAAACAGAAACTAACCAATGGTATAACTCAAACTAATATGGTATATTAGAAGGTTCAATCTTCTTTTAAGACGCCTTTGAGTATTTCGGGAAATGAAAGTGAAGTAAATTGAGATGTGGGTATCTGGTTCGGACCAATCAGCAAGGTATGAGCTAAATTTGTTACTAAATTTGTTACTAAAGCTATAAGTTACTAAATTTGTGACCTGGATTTTATGGTGGAATTTGTGTTGGAGGGATTATTATTCATGATTTGTCTCTGATATGTTTTCTATTATTATTTTATTTTATTTTATTTTTTTTGTACGTCTGTCTTCATTCATTCTGTAGATGTACCAATAGAATCGCAAGCGTCTTTTTCCAAAAGAAAATGTGATTGTGTCTGTGTTGTCATATAATTCTTTTGTAGGTCATTTTATCCAAGCACCATTTCTGACTACTACGCCATTAATTTTTTTAAGTATTTTTCGTTCTCGTTTCTTTTTTTCAAATTTAGTGTCATGAATTTTCGCCATTCCTCTGATTACTGTGGTTTCTGCAGCATATGTGGTCTCTGGTAAAATAGCTGTAGGGTAGTTCCTTTGTTTTGCGTTGCGATAAATAACTTTTTTGTTGTAGTGATTCCACGTTGGTGTATATGCCCTTTGTAATTTGATTATTCTTTCTTTATTAGACATTGTGTTTAGTCCTGTGGGTTGAATGGTTTCTCCAAGATATTTGAAAGCAATAATTGAAGTATCCGTGTACTGTGTTTTTTCCTAGGAAATTCGGAGTGCGATTTCGAATAATTTGTCTAGTGTGAATTCAGCTTCATTCATGTTGTTAGTTAATATGGCTATATCATCAGCAGAAGCCAAACGTTTCACAATAATTCTCTTGTCTTTGTGTTTTCCAATTCGAATGCCATTGACTTATATTTTCCTACTACAATTAATTTTTCTAAGACAATATTAAATAATAATGGCAAAAGGTAAATCTCAAAATAATCTGATTTTAACTGAAGTTCGCCCATGATTTTAACTTTTGAAGTGGATTCCGTTAAAGTTTCTTCTATAATTGCCCTAGTTTTTCTGTTAACCCGCTATTCTTTTAATGTATTAAATAGTGCTTCTCTATCTACCATATTAAATCATAAGCCTTTTGAAAGTCAACAAAAGTAATTGTGGTATTTCGAATTTGTCTGATGTGCATTATTGTCTTAAGATTCCAAATTTGTTCAACGACTATCAGAGATAACGCTTTCAGATTCAGAGGCAAGCTGTCTTTAAAATTAACATAAACCGAGAATAATAACAAATAATATTAGCAACATCATGAAATGGTTTAAATCTGATGCTGATGAAACCGGAATAATGCTATCACCAGTAGATAGCGGCATCTATTTCCAAACTTCCCTCGAAGCAGGAGGACTAAAATTAGGCACAGGTTTTCCTGTCTTGAATATAAATAACGTAATTAAAACTGAGGAGATTATTAATGACGCATCATTAAGAGATTTAAATAAGGTTACCTTATTCAACAATAGAGCTTTATAAACATTTTAAAGTTATTTAGATCAGAGGTTGAGTTACTCGGACGGCGCTTTATTGATTTCAGAAATATCCAAACCAAATAAAATTTATAAAGGGAAGAGATAAATTTTGAGATCCTGGATGGGGCAAACAATAAACACTGTTTTAGGAATATTCAAGGTATTGAAAAAAATGCTTACTAGTTGACAATATTTTTTCAATTTGATAAAGAAACATTCATCCCAATGATTGGCCAATCACATCACGATTGGTCAAGATTAAATTAACAGCTGATATAGTTATAAAATGGACTGACGAATAAGATGCCAGGTTTTTGTTTCCATTTACGAAACTAAGAAGTGACGGCAATGATACCGGCTCCTAAAAGGTTATTCTGAAGGCCGTCTTAGCGGAAGATAATCAAGCAGGCATAGTCGTCGCTATGTGTTAGTAAAATACATATTTTTCAAAGTTAACTTTTCACCTTCTTCTATTTTATCAACAAAAACCCAAAATATAATACAAAATAATCAGCTTAATAAATAAATTAAATATTGAAATTATAGTTCAAGAATTTTCAAAGACAAACGAAGAATGAAAGGATGAGTTCCAATAGTTTGTTCTTGATTTCATTTTTTCCCGTTCCTCTATCTTTAAATATTTTATTTATCAATATATATATATATATATATATATATATATATATATATATATATATATATATATATATATATAGATAACTTTGTAACCTACTGCCAAAGTAAAGAAACTCCACACCAATCCAACAGTGGTGGTCTATTTAGCTAAGAATGAGTCAATCGAAAAGAAATGATAAAAAATTATCAGTAACGAACTCGTCACGCAAATAATCTTTCGATGATGAATAAGTACGTTTTAAGTATTGCAAACCTTCCGGTTAATTTTAAAAGCATATAAGATCGTGGGATAAGACTATCCAAATCCCTGATTAACTGCTAATAAAAAAGGCTTCGTCCGCCTATGACGCGAATAATTCGAAAATAATAATATTAACAAGAACAGATGGAAAAAAAAACTGATGACTATTATTTTAGTTTCGTTACTGAAAGTATTCATATGGGAATGCTTCCTTCATAGTTGGGATTTCGAAGTGTAATTATGGAGCTAAGAAGTAATAAAGGAAAGACTAAAGTTTCTTAAACACTTACTGCAAGGAGCAGCGGAACAGAAATAAAAAATCGTGAACAAATTATTCTGGCATTACAAGAAAACCTTGGAAAAAAGAGGATGTGGTAAAGTTAATTGGGAAGGTACACACATTCAATATCAACATTAATCCCTATCCTAAATAAAAACAACTAAAACATGCTTTTATGAAACAACGGCATAATCATAATGAAGGGTAATTGGTCCTTTTCTCACAGGTTATTTGGTGGAAAACAAAAAAGAAATTTCTCAATTGTTTCAATTTCAACTTTTCCACCTCACAAAATTTGAGAGTTTTGAAAAAAGTTTTTGTTTTCACATAGAAAAAATAGAAATAAAAAAAAATTGTTTATCTATATATCTAGTTGGCCCTACAGGGTCTTAAACTCCTCAATAAACTTCCGTCAGTCATCTCTGAGTAAAATAAACGTTAATTATACAAAATAAAATACATTAAATTTTATTGAAGTTATTTTTTGTTTTTCTTTAAGGCAAATAAAATACTTATATGCTAGTGCGCATGAGATATGGCCATAGTTCAAAAACATGAATAAAATTATACCAATAAAAAATTAATGATATTTTTTTAACTAACTATAGTCTATAGATTCTATGTAAAAACGGAAAGTTGTTCACTACCTCCTATATCCAATCCCACAGATTTAACTTCAATGTGCACTACCGTAAATAGTATACATTTTCAGCTATTTATACGAAAGCACTTTTACGAAACAACTTATGTGAAATATAAAGTATTTTATTTTATTTTTATTTTTTTTTATTTTCTCGGAACGCTTCAATTTTTTGAAGTGGTAAAGATTAAATTCAGATCTAGCGCTCCTGAAAAACTTTAAATTCAATTGATAAAAGAATTTCTAATCATATGCCCGTTGGATTGACCAGGTTTGTAAAATATAACTTCAACGCATTCAAGCGCTAATTTGGTTGGACAAAAAAAAAAAATTACAATACATATATTATAAGAAAAATTTGTTGTTTTTATATTTGGAAGCAAAACACTGATAAATAATCATTTTTGGGATATTCTGTTGCATTTTTTTTTCATAACACTTAATTTTTTCGTGGTGGTAATAAAAGTTTAAATTCGAATTCATCACTTTTAATATGGAAATCGATAGAGAAAAAAAAAATCCAAATTTTTTCCTAGTTTAAGTTATTCCACTAGTGATGAACTTTTAAGAAAAAACATAAATTTTGATCTACATTAGGTTGGTACCCCTTAACCTGCTTGGAGAACCTAGAAACGAAATCAAATAAACAAGAAAAAGATATTTAAAAAAAAAATGAACATTCTATTAAGCATTTGTTTTCCAGGTTATAAATAGCATCAGAATAAAATATTTCAGTTAACAAATCAAATTAAATATTTCTTTAAGTCAACTAACTTCAATTTTTGATGTTGCGCAGTGTAAACATTTACAAAGACATAATTAAAGACAAAAATCATGATGCATAAACGTGTTTAAAAAAGACCCATCATCCATTACAATGCACGAATGAGAATCGACTTTTTGGTAATATTGTCACGTAATTATTAAAATTAATATCATGCATAATAGCATGTTTAAAATATGGTTGTCAAATGTAGCACATTAATTTTAAAGTTCGCATAAATGAATTGGGGACTGCATTGAACAATATTTATTCACAATTAAATTTATATCAGTGATAAACTCCTTTGAAGTAAATTTTTTTTTGTAAATAATGTCAGCATATAATTAATATATTGTATTTTTACGCAATATAAACAAATTGACTACTCACCACAATCCTCCATATCTCGATGCCTTCTTTTCGGCCGGAATTGCTGAAGGCGGGATGCATGACAGTCTTGGTCGGTGCCTTGGCTCCGAATGCTACGCTCGCTACCACCAGGAGCGCTAGTGCGGATGTGAGTCTCCCCATCTGCAACAGTTTTCAAGGGTTTTTATGTTCTATTTTCTTCACAATGAGTCTTAACCCTTCAGGGAAGTACAAACTTAACGCTGATATCAATGGTGGCTTATTTGGCGGTTGGTTCTTGTTTATAAGGAAATTCAATAATAGTTATTCTGTGAAGGTAAACCTTTCCCAACATAGTATCAGAAAAGATATATATATTTTTTTACAGTTTGTTTTCTATAATAAACGGAAGTATTCGGCGACTTGCAGATTATCTAAAATTGTATTTTATTATAGTTAAAATAACTATATATACATATATATATATATATATATATATATATATATATATATATATATATATATATATATATATATATATATATAGATATTACATCCCAAATCTAGGAAATAATCAAGAGGTGAGAAATTGCAATCACAACTTTATGGTTTAGATAAAAATATTCCTAAGATTCAGACTGGTTGGAATACTATATTTCTCTTGTCAATTTTTTTTTTAATTTTGTTGATAATTGAGACAAAAAAAAGCACTTTGCAGACCACACAACCTCCCATTAATATTGCTAAGCTCATACTTAAATGTCGTATAGGCCAGTGGAAACCACCTCACAACATGCATTTAACAAAACAACAAGGTTTAACCATTTGATGTTTAATTGATTCGCCCAGTAAAAATGTTCATTTTGGTGTGCAAAAGGTTGGGTAGCTTTTAAGTTGTGATTTTGTACAAAAATCGAAATTTGGACCTTGTTACTTAGAACAGTAAAAAAAATTACAATTTCCAACTCTATTTCTTAATTATATATACGGTATGCTAGGTAGCCATTAATTGTTCATTAATTCATTATTTATTAATATTAATTAATTGTTCATTGTTCATTGTAATTATTCTTAAGGGGCAAAGGCCCCAGAATAAAATTTATTTTCATTCATTCATTCATTGAGAAAATTCCGAAAATTTGAAAGCCACTATTTCAGTTCCCGTTTAAGCTACATAGCTCATTTTCTGCTTAAATTGTAGAAAATTTAGTTCAGTTTAATTTTAAATTTTTTGTCTTTAAATCCAACCCATCCCTCAGAAATATCAAGTATCATCCAAAGATTACCCACCAAGAAAGCCCCTGGACATGACCTTATCACACCCTATATCCTAAAACACCTTCCTTGGAAAGCCATCTTGCTCCTGACATTCGTATATAACGCTGTACTCCGAACAACATATTTTCCTGATCCTTGGAAAGTATCCATAGTCAAAATGATACCCAAGCCCAAAAAGCCACCGGAACACCCTTCCTCATATCGTCCTATCTCTCTCTTGCCAATTATGGGTAAAATCCTGGACAAACTCATCTTAAAACGCTTGTATCCTATCCTAGATTCCAATCACATAATCCCAGACCACCAGTTTGGATTCCGAACATCACATTCCACAATCCAGCAATGTCATCGTGTGGTGGACATTGTCTCCTCCGCATTGGAGCGCGGAATGTACTGCACGGGAGCCTTTCTCGATGTAGAACAAGCTTTTGACCGAGTCTGGCACCCGGGACTGCTGTACAAACTACGAAAATTCCTACCTCCTACATACTTCCTTATCATCCGTTTCTATCTTAGTGATAGAACCTTCAAAGTTAATCATAACTTTTCCTACTCCTCTCTCTTTACCCAATCTGCAGGTGTTCCTCAAGGAAGTATCCTAGGTCCAATCCTCTACACGGTGTATACAGCTGACATCCCGACGCATCCTAGCACCATCCTCACCACGTATGCTGATGACACGTGTGTGTTATCAGTAAACAATAATCCCTTCATTGCCTCCCAGACACTCCAATCCCATATCATAAAACTTCAAGAATGGTGTCAAAAATGGAGAATCAAAATAAATCCAAATAAATCCCATCAAATAACCTTCACCCTCCGTCGTAAACCCACGACTTCGTGTCCTACAATATCCTTTAACGATGTTCCGCTAATCCCCGTTGAACAGATCCGCTACCTAGGACTCCATCTGGACAAACGTCTTACTTGGAATCCACATACAAGACTAAAACGACAAGAAACTGCCCGTCGCTATCGACTACTTCAACATTTACTTGACAAACGCTCCAACCTTCCAATTAATTACAAAAGACTCATTTACATGACAATAATTAGACCAATTTGGACATACGGAGTTGAGCTTTGGGGCTCCACTAAACCATCCAATTTATCTCGTATCCAATCCTTACAATCCAAAATCCTTAGAAAAATCCTAAATGCTCCTTACTTCGTCACAAATAAACTTATCCACAAAGATCTTAATATACCTTACGTTTCTGACTTAGCTCAAACCAGATATTAATCCTTTCACAGCAAACTCCACAACCATTCAAATCCATTAGTATCACAACTTGCATCTCATTCCATTCATTCCATTCCTGAAAAGAAGATGGCCTCGGGACCTTCTAATATACTGCTTTATCATGTAGAACCTAAATATGTGCTACCGATGGTAGTTGCTTTAAAAACAAGTGACGTGTCATTTTTATCTATTTTATCACATTTACTCTTATACATTTATTTTATTTTATTTTATTTTTTCTATATACAGTTGTAAATTTCAATAAATAGTTTAAAAAAAAAAAAAAAATCCAACCATTCACCAGGTATTTTAGTGAAACCTAGAAAAGGTCGAAAAATTTGATGTATTGGCGTTACCCGTTAGCGAGCGGCTGCGCTACAATGTTCCAAAACTTGGATTTTAGTATTTTTTTTTTTTTTCAGATGTACTGGACCTCAAGATTTTCAATAGCTATGGATCTAGGCTTGAGAATTGGGAAAAAATATCTTTTTAAATGGATACGAAAACGAAGAATGGCAACATCCATAATTTTTGTACTTAGATAAATAGTTGCTGTTTCATTCAGGACGTTTAGTAATGATAATGCTAAGAATATTTCGACTATTATTAAGTTCTTAGCTCTTGCCTGGATTCTATGTGCGTTAAATATAAAATTATATATACCAGGTATGCAAGTTTAAAATGTCGTTTTAATTCCAATAGAATGCGCTCTTAGCCTATTGAAGGATTTGCTTATCTCTAAACGCTATTTTGTTTGTTAGTCATTTGTTTACAAAAGTCAGTTGTTTTTAAGTCGTTTACGTGGACGTATCATACCTTTCTTTGGTGTTAAAAATGTCTAATTTTAAGCCAAATAAAGAGCATTTGCGGCATGTCATGATCTGGCATCTGAATGTCATCGAATTCTTGTTGAGACTTATGGCGATGTTGCTCCAACCGTCAGGACATGTGAACGTTGGTTTCAAAGTTTCAAACGTGGTGATTTTGATGTTACTGATCAAGAACGAGAAAATCGACCAAAAAAGTTTGAGGACTTCGAATTGCAATCTTTATTAGACGAAGACAATACCCAAACCCAACAAATGATGGCAGAACAGTTGAATGTCACTAGGCAAGCCATTTCTGATCGCCTGAGAGCTATGGGAAAGATTCAAAAGGTTGGAAAATGGGTTCCACATGAATTGGACGAACGACAGATGGAAAAAACGAAAAAAAACGAAAAACTGTGTGCGAAATGCTGCTTTTACGCCACGAAAGAAAGGGTTTTTTTGCATCGAGTTGTAACTGGCGATGAAAAATGGATTTATTTTCAGAATCCCAAACGAAAAAAATCATGGGTAACGCCAGGACAACCATCCACATCGAGTGCAAGACCGGATCGTTTTGGGAAGAAGACAATGCTGTGTGTGTGGTGGGATCAGAAGGGAGTAGTCTAATACGAGCTTCTCAAACCCGGCGAAACAGTCAATACCGAGCGCTACCGACAACAAATGATCAATTTGAGTCACGCATTGATCGAAAAACGCCCAGAATGGATTCACAGGCACGCCAAAGTCATTCTTCAGCATGATAACGCTCCTGCACATTCAGCCAGATTGACTAAGGAAACGATTTCTTCGCTTGGTTGGGAACTCCTACCCCACCCGCCGTATTCACCTGACCTGGCGCCTTCTGATTATCACCTCTTCTCATCGATGGGACACCCATTGGCGGAGCAACACTTCAACAATTTCGAAAACGTACGAAAATGGCTCGATGAATGGATTTCAAATAAAGATGAAGCATTCTTTTGGAATGGTATCCATATATTGCCCGAGAGATGGACAAAATGTGTAGAAAGCGAGGGTCAGTACTTTGAATAAAATATATTATACTTTTTTTTAAATAACTGTGTATATATTTTAAGAAATAATAAACGACATTTTAAACTTGCATACCTGGTAATACAAAATTTGGATAGTAAACTTAATACTGGAAATGCCAGTTTTTTTAAACAGGATATAAAAAGAGTAACTAAGAGCAACTAGTAGAGTAACTTTTGCCAATAAGTAATTAAGTTTTTAATGCCAGATACGAAAATGTTTGATTCACGTAAGGAAGTCAGAAAAGAAATTTTCTCTGTCCAGATTATTTGTAAAGAATTTTCTTCACATCAAGCTATCTAAGCTTGGCAAAAAACTGACAGACAGCTGAAGATAGATTAGGAGAATATTGGCTAAGAGCTAGGTTTTCATATCCTAACTTCTTTAATTTATTTTCTGTCTGAATCGAAATATGAGGCAGGGCGTTGTCATTTAACAGAATAGGCCCTTTTCTGTTCACGAGTTGTATTATTTATTACACAGGCCAACGATGAAAAAACTTTTTTACTTAAAAGACCTTATAAATATGACACTTATTAAGCCGTATCACCTACCATTTTTACACATTTGCACATCAATATATTAATTTTTTTATTTATTGCAGAATTTAACAGCTTTATATACTATGTACAAAATAAAATTGTAAAATAATTTGTGTGTTGGATGTAGAAGAGTTGGCAGCACTGCTGAAACAGATATAGATATAGTTGAGCAAGATGATGAAGAGTTCTAAGGTGCTACAGCAAATATATAGCATAAACTGTTTACTCAGATTGAGCTTAACGTCTTAGTTAGGGATCTTGGGTTAACAAAAGAAAAATCTGAATTGCTTGGTTCTAGCCTAAAAGAAAAGAATTTGTTGGCAGTTGGACCTAGCATATATGTGTATAGGAAGAGAGAGCAGCAGTTTTCGAAATTTTTTGAACAAGAAGGTGATTTAGTGTACTGCTCAGACATTCCAGGTCTGATCAAAGAGTTTGGTGTTGAATACAAAAAGGAAGACTGGAGGCTGTTTATTGATTCTTCCAAAACTAGTTTAAAAGCTGTTTTATTACACAATAGTAACACTTATGCATCTATACCTGTTGGCCATTCTGTGCATATGAAAGAGAGCTATGAAAACCTAGAAATAATGTTGAATAAAATTGGCTATTCGGCTCATGGTTGAATGATAAGTGGTGACTTAAAAGTAACATGCATGCTTTTTGGTCAACAAGGCGGTTTTACCAAATTTATTTATTGCAGAATTTAACAGCTTTATATACTATGTACAAATAAATATACATGTTTTTTGTGTGAATGGGACAGTAGAATAAGGGATCAACATTGGTTCAGAAAGAACTGGCCTGTGAGGGAGTCTTTAAAACCCGGCGAGTACAAAATTTTCCGCAAAAACCTTGTAGATCCTAGAAACATTCTCTTACCACCTCTAAATATAAAGTTAGGCCTTATGAAACAGTCATATAATGCTTTATTGATATGAAACAGTTATATATGCTTTTTTTAAATTATATAAAATAAGCAAATTTCTCAGAAACTATGGGTGATACAAAAAAAACTAAGACCAGATTTGGATTCAGCACACAAAAAATCTATAAAAATCAGCTATTAAAGTAAAAAAAAGTTTTCAAAAACATTTTTTTGTTGGCCTGTGTTATTAATATAAATTACACAAATAATGTTGTATAAATTTGACTCAGAGACTGCCTATTCGAATCCAACTTGATAACGACTGCATCAACACTCCGATATGAATTAAAGTGCTTCAGCGATTCAATAAATCTATTCCAAAAATGCATCCCTTATTAAAAAAAAATATACATAATTTTTATGACCGATAGAAATAGGAAATGCTACAAGTAATGAAATACTGAATGCACAATAAATATTACCACTTTACCAACTTAATATTGAGTCAAAGATATGTTATAAAACTGTTTGTGCATGTATATCTGTATTATTATGTATAGCATACATATTAGAAACCTTTACCATAAAGAGGGTGATGGAGAGGTATGACACCTAATGATTTGAAATTTTGAAGTTTGAGAAACGAGAACCTTATTCAATCTGTGAAAACTATGATTCATCCATCTAATTTAAGAAATTGGGATTTTCCAGATTAATTAAGAAATCCCGTCGAAAAATACAGGTAATGCAGTCGAAAATGTTAGGAAATATTAAGTCTGGACTTCCCTACCCCATTCCAATAAATTGTAGTAAAGCCCCTATATGAATATGTATGTATGCATGTATATATAAACTATGTAATTTTGGAGGCTTTCTGTTCTTTATTCGTTGACGTACTAGTTAAAAAGAGAGTTTAATGAAACTATTATTAATAACATTTAACATTATAAAATAGTATAACGGACATGACTAAATTACATAATGATTACGTATTTTTAAAGTAAACCATTTGAGTAAAAAAAAAAAAGTATGGTGATTTAAAAAAATAAAAATAGTTCTTTTAATGTTAGAAATGAAAAGGTTCATACAATTTTCAATCCGTAAAAATAAATAAAACTTGGATTTTAGTATTTTTTTTTTTTTTCAGATGTACTGGACCTCAAGATTTTCAATAGCTATGGATCTAGGCTTGAGAATTGGGAAAAATATCTTTTTAAATGGATACGAAAACGATGAATGGCAACATCCATCATTTTTGTACTTAGATAAATAGTTGCTGTTTCATTCAGGGCGTTTAGTAATGATAATACTAAGAATATTTCGACTATTATTAAGTTCTTAGCTCTTGCCTGGATTCTATGTGCATTAAATATAAAATAATATATAATACAAAATTTGGATAGTAAACTTAATACTGTAATAGTGAACTTTAAAAAAAAAAAAACTTTGACACATTAGAAAGGTTTTGGTACTATCCGGGGAAAACTAAATATATTACTAGAAATAATACGTGAACGCAATAAATTTCTTTAATTGTCAACAGGTCAGCAGCAAGTAGTCAGATTTTGGCAATGTTATCAATTTAGCATACTTAACACCTTTCAGAGAAAAAATCATTTAAAACTAAATGCTTGATATTGTAAATATTAATTGCAGTTAAAGTTTTCAGTACTAGAAATAATTTAAGATAAACTAAAAACATTTTAAAATCGTAGTTTTAAGTCTTTTTCATTCTTTATTATAATTTAAATAATATATTATTGGTGAATTAATCAATTCAGTATGAATAGTGTAAATTATCAATTTTAACACTTGGAGGTACAGTTTAGAATAGAATAGAATAGAAATAATTTTATTTTGGCACAAAATCCCATAAGAAGAACAAATAAGTACAAAAAGAAATAAAATTTACAGTATCTATACCGATCCAAAGCCAAACCAATCAATTCCTCTTCAATATTGTTATTTGTTTTGGGAGGTTTAACGTCCTTATGTACTCTGACTGGGGCAAGGACTGGTTATCCCACAGATTACCAAGCTATTCTAGATTGAGAAAGTCTAGATTCAATCTGTTATTTCACCACAAAATATAAATTAACACGAACAAGCCGGATTCGAACCAATGCCGCACAGTGGCCACCAAGATCAACTAAAATTTAGTAAATACATAGCAGAGACAGCTGAAACAGCAGTCAGTTGTAGTACCGTTCTATCTTCTGTCTTCAATTCACAAAATTTCATTCCGTGGTGCTGAAATAACGAAGAATGGGGCTCTTCCTATCGGTTCATGAACCAAATATATTCTTCTGAACAAACACGGCCGAGTTGAAAATAATAACACTATTTCTCAGATAACAGTTCTTCAATTTAAACCCATAAAGACAACCTAGTTCGATGGAGCTTTTTTTAAAAGACCAAATGAAATTAATTCAAAAAGATACCAAACATGATCATTTTTGTTTCTAATTTTTAGCATAAAAATTAGCTCCGGACTGTGATGATCAGATTAAGCTTTTGATTTTAATCGATTTTGTTCCTTAACAACGCAGAGAACGACACGGAACATGTTCTTCTTTTAATTTTTGAATTTTCTTCCTCAAATTGTGATGATCTGATGAGGATAATTATGGTGGTTTCAGGATAATTATTATGGTTTCATTCGATTCAGCGCCTCTGAATTGTGAAACGTATAATTCAAACATTCAGGGTTATTCACGTCTCCTTTACAAGATATTAGGTAGTTACCCATTTTTAGCCATTTTGCCCCACTTTCTCAATGGAGAATAATTCTTTATTGCATTTTGAAATTATTAATTAAACTAATTAAATCACATTTTAATTATTGAAACTATAAGATTCGTAGGATAACCTGGTTTAAATTATTTATTTGATCTAATATAATTCAAATTATCATAAAACTTCTCCTTGATTGCAGGAAAAAGGTGAGGACCGAGGCCTATAATCGGCTGCCCTTGAGCTCGTTGACCTATCGTGCCCTTGCTTCACTAATGCACCATCCGTTCCCAGCAGACTTCAATGATCAACTTAATTCGCTATTGAAAAGCTTCAACAGCGTAGTTACATTTTGGTTAGGTTAGGTTTATAGAAGCTAGTCCATTACAACTGACCCCGTAAAGATTGATAGCCGGGCTGTCACTCCACCAGCTGACAAGTTAAATCGGAACATCATGACTGACCACTAAAGTCGTTAGGAGTGTTGGGACGAGAACATTAGTCAAAGTGACTAGCGGGTAAATGTATCGCCTCGTGATGGTTATTTTCGAAAAATTAAACTTTTAACAATGTTTTTACAATTGGAGATTCGTAGGAAACTATTAAGATTAGTTCGTTAATCATTGGATATTCCTAAAAAGGAATAAAAAAAAAAAAAATGAACAATATAGAACTATATATATATATATTAAAAATAAATATATATATCTAATAATATATATATATATATATATATATATATATGATGTATATATTTTTATATATGAGGGGTCGTCTTCTTTATATATGATATATATATATTATATATATATATTATATATATATAGCTATATATATATATATAGTATATATATATATAGTAATGTGTTGTGTGTGTGTGTGTGTGTGTGTAAATGTGTGTTTGTGTGTGTGCATTGTGTGTGTGTGTTTTTGTGTGTGTGTGTGTGTGTGTGTGTGTGTGTGTGTGTGTGTGTGTGTGTGTGTGTGTGTGTGTGTGTGTGTGTGTGTGTGTGTGTGTGTGTGTGTGTGTGTGTGTGTGTGTGTGTGTGTGTGTGTGTGTGTGTGTGTGTGTGTGTGTGTGTGTGTGTGTGTGTGTGTGTGTGTGTGTGTGTGTGTGTGTGTGTGTGTGTGTGTGTGTGTGTGTTTCCTCTTGTTCAAGGCTTTTTATCTATATTTATTTCCGATTTTTCAACAATATACAGTTTTGAATTGGGAGCTAATTTGACAATATTGGGCCATGTATCATATGATTTCAACTATTTAATAATTATTTCATTAATCGGACAGTAATCGAATTTTAATAGTTTGAGAAAAAGGGAACTCCTTTAAAAATCATATCAATAAATTAATACCTTGACTTTTCTTGGCTTAATAAATTCAGGCTACGAAATTAAAGTATACGAACAGTTTCAACAGCATTGGACAGTATAATTATGAAGAGTCTATAATATTACTATACACTATGATTGGTTTAATTAATACGAAATGGTCTCAGTGTCCAACCTACTTCAATTATATGAGACTGATCTAAACCGTGTCCATTGACATGAAAACAGTCATCTTTATGAGGAGAACTTATAAAGGTAGACTCAGATGGAAATGGAACTGAAACCACCTGTAGTATATAAATAGAAATAAAGGTTACTTGGAGTATGAATCAGCCAAGGCTACGGAGTGGAGATCCCCATCGCTGTTAGGTGAATATACAATAATCTTTCCTCTAATGGTTATGTTGTAAGATATTAAATACAACTCCAACTGACGGTAATCCGATATTATAATTTGGTTGGATTGAAGCTGATAAAAATGGAGCTTATAAACAAGATGCAGATTGAGATCTAAAAACATGTATAAACCTTGTTTCGTACTATTTTTCTGTGCGGAAATCTATGTATGGATCATATTTTAAATAAACTATTAAAGTGTTTCTATCAGAATAGACAATGGCCAATGGCAACCTTCAAACGGCCTTCATTGGAACATGGTAACCCAACATGCTTGAACCACGGTTAAATTAACATAAACAAATTTATAACAGAAGTTATTATTAGTCTTTATTTACTCAAACTAATAAAATTTCCATTTATCTAGTTGTAGCTGACTGAATGCTAATTCGCCTTAGAGATGAGTCTCAAGACCTGAACATACTTGTAATTCTATCTCTGCGGGACCCGTTAGAACAGGGGTCTCCAAACTACGGCCCGCGGGCCAAATCCGGCCCGCCAGTGCCATCAATCCGGCCCGCGGTGGCGGCGGGGCAAAAAAATAAAAAATCATCGATTAATAATAACTCCGTTTTATTTACTTAAGCTAGGTAAATGTTAATAACAAGTGCCTATAATAAGCATAAAATTAAAATTTACTTTAGCAAATAAATGAAATGAATCCAACAAACATTATAAATATATGTAAACGTTATAACATATAAAATACTAATAGGATTTATGTAGTTGTGATTTATCACTGATAATAGATTGTAGTTTCTGGCACTTGATTCAAATGTTTGAAAAAAAAGTGAAATAAACATTTGTTTTCTCGATAATTATCGATTTTTAATAACTTATATCTCGAACACCGTTGAGAGTTGGACAAATATGTAAAGAAAACATTTTATAGGAAATTTAATTAGCTTTGATTTCGATCCATAGATTATTTTTCTAGAGTCCACGGTTTCCGAAATACATATAATCGAAAAACCTAAACACGGGATCTTCTACCCTTCTCTCACAATTTCCCGTAACCCCAGGGACCGGAACTTTTAGTATATTTACCTTCTAATTACTCCTAACGAAGCTGTGAAGTCAAAAATAGTCGCATAATTCATGCATTGTACACCCCTCATTTCAGCACTCTCACTGGGGTCGCGTTTTTTTTTCCGCGAAAACACGTTTTTCGGAACTTTTTTGGCTATAACTCCGAAAGTAATAGTCCGATCCAAAATATATTTTTTTTATCTGAAAGCTGGTTAGTTACATTTAATAGAAGAACTTGTATATTAAATTCCCCTAAAATATCGATGTCAGCACCCTCAAAACCGCTTACTGTTTTGAAATTCACGTAATACACCCTAGCGAGCACACTACATATGTATGTTTTGGGAACATCTGACGATTTGGTCTTTTTTAGTGGCCTTGATTGGATATACTACGGAGTTTAATCAAAATTTCATATAAAAGGTCTAATAGTAAATTTAACCAGGTTATAGTTGAAAAAAATGAAAGTTCAGATCGGAGAAACAGTTATGGAGTTAAAGTGAAAAATGTGCCATAAAAAAAAACTTGGATTTCAAAACAGTAAGCGGCTTTGAAGGTGCTGACATCGATATTTTATGGGACTTGGGACACTGGGAAAAAGTGTTTTCACGGAAAAGAGCGACCCCAGTGAGAGTGCTGAAATTAGGGGTGTAGATCAATGAATTATGCGTCTATTTTTGATTTCATAGCTTCGTTAGGCGTAATTAGAAAGTAAATATACTAAAAGTTCCGGTCCCTGGGGTACGGGAAATTGTGAGGGAAGGGGAGAAGATTCCGTGTTTAGGTTTTTCGATTTTATCTCGGAAACCGTGGACTCTAAAAAATAATCTATGGATCGAAATTAAAGCTAATTAAATTTCCTATAAAATTGTTTCTATACATGTTTGTCTAACTCTCAACGGTGTTCGAGGTATAAGCAATTTGATTGAAGAGCCAGAAACGTACATATGAAATTAAAGTAAATTTAATGATCTACAATTTTGATTCTGACAATATTTCTGAGAAACGATCCTGGAAGGCACTAGTAGCAAGTTTTTGTCTGAACTGGTACCCGCTCCAAATCCAAAAATAAAAAAATGAATAGAACAAAAAATACGGAGAATATTATTCTCTAAAAGTTTTGTAACTATTTTGATTGACGGCCGATGGATAGAAATAGAGATATTTGAAAAAAAAAAACCCTGATTTTTGTGACCTTTGACCTTATATATCTAATTATGCTAACGTGCTGAGATCGGTGACTTTCTACCACTTATTTAGAAGACCAAAACAAAGGCATAAGCAAAAATTCAGCTTCATTGGTTTATTTCCGAGATTTGCTGTATAAAACTCATTTGACTGGGCTACTAGTCCCCCCCGTAACTACGTATAAAAATGTGTTTATGTTTTTTTAAAATTAATTATGGAAACACTGTCGAAATTTATTTGCGCGAGCTTGCGATGTGAGCACTTCACGATTTAATGTGCTGCTTTCTCCTAACATTCTATAACTTATTATTATTATTAGATTATTATTTATTAACATAGCACTACATTCCTGATAGTAGAGACTTGGCTTGCTCGAGCATAGATCACCTGTCATCACGGTTAGTGCTGCCGCCTTCCAGTTTCTGGCACCAAGTAGAGTTAATGTTTTAGTAACAATACCACCTTTCCATCGTAGTTTAGGTCTTCCAATACACCTCGTACCATTGATTTGTTCAGTAAGAGCTTTCGCGGGCATCTCCTCCGGACTCATTCTGGCAACATCGTAGCCGGGAGAGCTTAATAAACTTGGAGATATCCATATCTTTGTACAGACTTTGTATGTCTGCATTGGATCTTCTTCTCCAGGTTCCTTCCGAGTATACACCGCCAAAGATTCTGCGAAAGACTTTTCTTTCAAACCTCACGAGCGAAAACTCATTGTTCTTTGAAATCGTTTAGCATTCAGATCCATATGTGAGAACAGGTCTGACTAGTGCTTTATATACTCCTAACTTATCATTCCGAGACAAATGCTGCTCCTCAAGTGCTGCTGTATAGCAAAAAAGCATCGATTGGCTGCCATAATACGCCGTTCAATCTCGTCATTGATGTCATTTCGGACATAAATCTGCGTGCCCAGGTATACGAATTCCTGGACCACTTCGATGTCATGTAGTCCTAACTTTACTTATCCACACTTTACTGACTAGGGGCTCGATAAACTTGTACTTGGTTTTGTCTCCGTTGATGGATAGTCCTAGTCTCTTCGCCGAATTGTCGATTGCAGCAAAAGCGTTTTGTACTGCTTCTAATGATCTTCCGACTAGATCTATGTCATCGGCATATCCAAGAACTCGTACACTTTTGTTTAGAACTGTGCCTCCTGTTTGGATTCCGGAATCTCTTATGGCTTTTTCCAAACAAAGATTAAGTATAAGGCAAGCCAGACTATCTCCTTGTCTCACACCTGCTGTCGTGTCAAAACCTCTTGAGAAAGCCCCATGCATACTTACAAAGCATTTATTGCCTTCCATTGTCATTCTCACCAGTCTGACTAACTTCTGGGGTATATTCATTTCTGTCATGGCCATTTATGCTTCCCCTCTATCAATCGAGTCATAAGCCTGCTTAAAGTCTACGAAAACATGATGGGTATTAATTCGAAACTTCTTGTATTTTTCAGGATCATCCAGAGGTTAAAATTTGTTCAATGTTTGATTATCTTAACGAAACCACACTGATATTTTCTAATTTCTTTCCCTGCGTATGGAATCAATCTCTTGTATAATATGCTGGAGAGAATTTTGTATACTCATGGAAGTACTGATGTACCTCTCCTTGTTACAATTCTAGGAATCCCCTTTATTATTGGATTGGGTGTATAATCGCTTTCTTCAACTCCATAAGAAGGCATTCATCTCTCCAAATATCCATAAATAGATCCTGCAGGAAAGTAACCAGTTGAGGGTCATAATGTTTATATATTTCTGCTGGTATGTTATCAGTACTTGGAGCTTTATTATTCTTTAGTTTTTCGATGGTCGCTGCTATTTCTTCCCCGTCTGGTGGTTCAATCTCTATTCCTCCAGCCAGTCCCCCTGCGATGATGGTATCATCAGTAGTCAGCCCATCTATCTAATATTTTTTTGCTTTTTCGTGATTAGCGAGCCATCTTCTGCTTCGCATGCGGGAGTCCTGGATTTAAATAATTGTCTACCTTCCTTCACCATTTGAAAGCAATTTTTGTTTTTGAAAGATTTTTCCATATCCTCCATCTGCTTATTCCGCCATCTTCTCTTCTTTCTTCGATGAACGTACTTCTCGCGACTCCTTGTGGCTTTACATTCATCCATCGAACTTCTTGTGTGTCTCCGTTGAATCATGTTTTTATAGACCTTGTTCTCTCTATCTGCTCAAGCAAGGCATTCCTCATCAAACCATGGTCTTGTTTGTTTCTGTTTGCCCTTGAGACCCAGAACTTCTTCTGCAGTCTCAGTTAACGCATTTCATAACACCAACTTTAAATTTGGTACTGAAGTTGCTTTTGGTACTTATATGTTTGAACAAGTTTCTGAATTTGTATACCATGGCCCATAAGTGACGTGCGACAACAGAATCTCGACTGGTGTCCGGAGAAAAATTATCTTAGTGAATCACTGTTATTATGGACTCCGCTCGCATCTTTCTAGTAGCCTCGTCTCTCACCGCACTAAGGTTATCCGATACAAGACCCTTATTCGCCCTGTTTTACCTTATGGCTCTGAGACCTGGACCACTACAAAGGCTGATGAAAATGACCTTATTTTTGAAAGGAAAATCCTCCGTAGAATATATGGGCACACCTTTGAAAATGGACAATGGAGAAGGCGTAGTAATAGAGAAACCTATAGTCTCTATAACGAGCCTGATGTTGTAGCTATCATTAAGGAAGGGAAGTTAAGATGGGCAGGACACCTCGTGCGGATGTCGGATGGGTCGGTACAAAAATAAATTCTAATAGAACAGATATCCGGCCGGCGCAGAGTTGGGAGACCCAGGTTACGGTGGTCGAGTAACCTCTCAAGGTAGGAGGGGAGAGATCCAGGAACCCTGCACTACTCTCACTGGCCCTGATCAGCCACACCTCTCTCCCTTCACTTTTGCCCAAGTGCCATCAGCCAGCTCTCAGACTATAACTTCCTTTAAACATCATCTATTTCTTTACCTTCTCAATTACCATTCTTCCGAACGTATATAAAATATGAATATTTTAGTAATATATATTATTATAATATACGTATGTTCTATTTTTTTGTCGTTATCTTTTTTTATTTTGTAACTCATAATGCAATTATTAATCACTTGTCATAGCCAAACGATTGTCCTATGTATTGCACTCATATTTTATTCATAAGGGACAAACTGTCCCAGAATAAAGTTTATTTTCTTCTTTCTTTTTTCTGTATGCTCCATCAATATAATAAGGAACAAATATTCACGCCAATGATTCTTTTGGTGATCATTGCATACAAAAGAAACCCAGGTTTCAGGATTTTTCATCTTTTCAATAGGCATGTAATCAGCGACCGTCGATTAGCTGACAGTTTTTATTTTCCGCTTCTTTTCCACACTAGTAATTAAGTCAAATCAAAATACTGTTACAAAGATGTTTTTGAAACACACACAAACCCGCTAGGGCGTTACGAACTATTACTATAGCACCTCTATTAGCGTTTTTTTATACGTCAATTACTGTCATCAAGAAATGAGTAGAATACACCAGAACTTCGTAACATTACAGTACAACACAATAATGATTGAACTAGGGACTTTAACTAGCTTCTTCTCGCTGAGGGTGCGTACTCGGAGACTATTCTATAAATTATAGGTACCGGCAGGAAAATTAAAATGGTGTTGGCCCGCGGAGCCCTTGGAAGTAGTTAGTGTGGCCCGAAGGCTGAAAAGTTTGGAGACCCCTGCGTTAGAATATTGGACGGTGTTTCTTTTCTTTATTTCTTTCATGGCAAACCCACGGAATGAATTTCAACCTGACTACTCCGGATAGGAAAGCTTGATAACCTGTAGTATAACCCGTCATTCCTGCCCGTGAAGGAGTGCATAAGAATGTTAGGTCCCAACAAGCAATATAAATAAGCAACAGTTATATAATGATGAGGTCAACATACACGCTTATCCTCTTATATTTTTCTCCAGGCTCATTGAAGGGTATCTAATTTATAGAGGCAAGTTTGATCCTGGGAGCTTTCGACTAAATGATTAGTCTACGGCTGGTAAAAAAAATTTCTGAAACGTCCAGGTGCAAAAGGCCTTAGGCCTACCCCACCCCAGTTGTCTGTGTAAATTGATTTTTAAATCGGTTTCAGCCCCAACCGATTCGTGACTTGTACCGTCTAAAAGAGTTGAGATGTAGATGTGTATATGATATTCCATTTATCCTGTTGATTAGATTCGTTACCTGAGACTCCATCAGGAAAACATTTATAACATTTATTTGGAATCCACACACAAGACTAAAACGATAAGAAACTGCCTGTCGTTTACGACTTCAACATTTACTTGACAAACGTTCAAAGTTTCCGATTAATTACAAAAGATTAATTTACATGACAGTAATTAGACCTATGTATTTGGACATACGGAGTTGACCTTTGAACCTCTACTAAACCATTCAATTCATCTCTTATCAAATCCTTACTATTCAAAATCATTCGAAAAATCCTCATTGCCCCTTACTTTGGCACAAATAAATTTATTCATAAAGATCTTAATATTCCATATGTTGTTAATTTATCCCACACCAGATACCTATTCTTTCATAGTATACTCCAGAATCACTCAAATCCAATACACTCTCAACTTGCTTCCCACTCAAATCTCGATAACCTTCCGAGGCGTCTGAAAAGATGGCCTTGGGACCTTCTAATATAGAACTTATTGAAGTGCTAAATTGGGGTAGTTACTTTACAAGAATTAGCATAATTTTTACTAGATGTATTTTTATTTTATTTGTATACATTTGGAAATTTCAATACATAAATTAAAAAAACACATATTTGATTCGGGTCAAGAAAACTATTTTTATATGAAATTGCTCAACTCCAGTCGTATTGCCTATGAAGGTGTAACATTTGAATAGTAGAACCCTAATAAACTTTCTCCCCTCTAGAACTGTGATAATATACGAATAAAATATTTGGGGTATTCTCCTTGGCAGAAATAGGAAGATGCATCTAGGTGAGTGAAGTTATGCTATGTAAACTGAATCACTAACACGGTCCAATGCTCAAGGACCCCTGCCCCAGTTGTGACTAAGAGCGGATACCATTCTTGATGGTTACTCTCCATGACTAATGCATGAACCTATCTTGGGCAATGTTACGCTGTATTCTACCTCAATAAAAAACCGTGGTACACAAACTTGACTTTATTATCCTCAATAAAACGTTAAATGTCTTGGAAATTAAAGTTTGTTTGAACAGTTTTTTTTCATATCTAAATAATTTAGAAACAATAAAATTATCAATCAAGTATTTATTAGGTTGTAAATATGAAAAAAATAATCAGGGGTTTTTCTTTTCTTTTTTTTTCAGGTAACTAAGAAAAACCCACTAACCACTTTGACAACCAGTCAAAAGTATATATTAAGGGGCGTTTCCTATGAGGCGTTTGACGCGCACTGCTGACACGAACTTTTTACTGTTTCCTCTGAAGCGTCAGTTGTGTGCGGCTCTTTAAAGTGAAGTGTTTTTAAAATGAGTGACCAGGATATTCTTTTACGCATATTAATACTTGAAGAAATTGAAGGAGGATAAATTCTATTGGAACAAATGATGCTTGAGAGTAATGCTGAAGTCCATAGCTTATTTAAAAGGAGAAAAGATGAAGGTTTCTTTGGAAAATTTATTAATCAACATTTACAGCAGGATGACAAACATTTAATAAACATATAGATAAAATAATAAAAAAATAGAAAAAACTTTAACCTTTCCCTCTGTAGTCTTTTTTTTTTCATTTTTTATGTATTTTCATTTGATTTTATTTACTTATCTATTTTTATTTTATTTAATATTTATTTATTATTTTTATTTATTTTTTTTAACTGGGATGCAATTTATCTATCTACCTGACTACATCCCTGACTCTCTTCTCAACTATGAACGTAAATGGTACGCATACAAAAATTACTATGAAAAATATAAAACATAGTAAGGACAAATAATATTTTTTAGTAATTTCTCCATGTATTCTGCTATTTTCTTCCATGCATCATCTTTCACAACTTGTTTCTTGTACAGTCTATTACTTACATCATAAATGCAAGGAAATTTTGGATTTTGGACTCACATATAAATACTATTGGAAGTTGGATAAACTTTCCACTAGTTTTCATCATCAACACTTGAAAACAATAGTTTAAAAGTCGTTTTACTCGAGAGCGGCCTTTTCCATCTCCAGCCGCTTCGCGTTCAGTGTCGCTTCTAAGGCAACTGTTGTATTACACTTCTTATGGTAGTATCAGTATACCGCGACAGACGCCTCATAGGAAACGCACCTTTAAACTGACAGTGTCAGTTATTATTCTCACTAAAAAAATGAATTAAAAAAAAAATAATAATCTCTTTTTAACCACAATACCACAGTACTGATATTCTAGAAAACATTTAAACTAAATATACTGCTATATTAAAACATATCAAACATTTTGGCTTAGTCCTATTAGCACTCCAGAAATGTTTAAGTAGTAATAATTAAGTGACACATTTATGACATTACAATCGCGAGTGGCATGAAATAATGGATTAACATCACGCAACGATAAGCGTAGTTCTTATAAATTATGTAAAGCAATTTTAAAATGTACATCCATGTTGCTATGTTTTTCTTCGAATAAAAAGCATTAGACACTGGTTAAAAAAAAATAGTATATATTATGGTATACTATATATTATATAAGTGTATGTGTGTGTGTATATATATATATATATATATATATTTATTTAGCATTTGAGTGAAAGGTTATTTAAGGCTAACATAATATGAACAAATCTATACTTGACACAGTTATCTAGGCAAAATATTTCATTTTTTAAAAACACTATTGCATAAATTTAAATACTTACTGTGCATTTAAAGAAAATATTATATAAAAATATCGATTTTCAATTAGGATAATAATTAATTATGTAGAATATTATTTATTTATTATTTTAATATTATCATGTACTGTACATCATGAACCCGTAGTCGTCATTAATAATTATCAGAAACTTTAGGATTGTGCGCAGTTACTATTGGTTCAATGTGTCAACTATTATAATAGTATTGACGTTGGGTCAACCTAAAACTTTATATTTACGTAAAAAATAAATTGATATTATACTTTGTCTAAGCCGAATACCGTAAAAAAAAAAAAAAATAATAAACTAATCCGAGTAATCCTAAGAATCTTTGTTTATTAAAAAAATACATCGAGTTTATTAAATTTTCTAGATGATTCAGTACTATTTATGTCGACATCAAAGTATTTTAATCAAGTTATTGGTAGAAGAATTTTGGAGAGTGCTTTCCGTGAAGTTACTCGACATCGGAATCTTTCATTTTTTCATGAGAACTATTTGTTAACAATATGCATGTCGAAATCTCAACAAATAAATAAATTCCCAATAATCTTACTGCTGACCTCGTATTTATCACAATTTTCTGTAATAAAAAATTCTCGGACACAACCTAATTCTAATGCCAAGATCAGCAGAGGGTCGAGCTAGATTTCAGGAGACATTCCTGGGGCACAGCCCATCTGTGAAGTGGATACCTTTAAATGGGGAAAAACCTGACGGTTGGGTGGGATTTTGGCCAAAATCACAACCTGTTGGCTAAGAAACAATCTTAACGACCACTATACTCAAAACCCTCCATTGGTTTACGTAGTACAGATGTTAATTTTAATTTAATAATAATAATAATAATAAATACTGTCATATTCTTGATTTGGACGAATTCTATTGTAGAAATAAATATTACGGTTTTGCATATTTGCAAACTTAAATTTAGCTAAATCAATTCTTATTCTATAAGCTTAATATTGTGAGAAACAGAAAAAATAAATTAAAAAATAGCCATAAAAATACTACCAAATTGGACAAACAACATGGTAAGGGACATCCAGCCAGGCCCCAGAAAGCGGAATAAATCCTCTCCCTCCTCCTCCCCCCTCCCCCCAGAATAAAATCACCCTCAAATCAGGGAATTACCCCGTATAAAGTTCAATAATCCACTTTGTTGAAAACTGGATCAAATCGAACTGGAGTGGATCACATACCTTTCTAATTATGTTTGATTTCATTACCAGTAATGAGATGGAGGGGATAACGCATAGCAGTGAAGCTGTTTGTACAGTTGGCTGGTGGAATGATCAGTGATTAATTAATTATCTTAAAATCCATAAGCTGATATTTAGTTCTTCATAAATCAACATTTCAATAACTTTATTTTATTTTTTTAATTTTCCTTGATTTAGTTTATTTCTTTATCCATAATTTCTTTCCCACTAGAATTTCTTTAGCGCTCTTCTCCAAAATTCCATATTAGCAGATAATAATTTTTGAGGTGTTTGGTATTTGGTAGAAACCCGTGGTTCCGTGGAGTATGTCGTGATGAATTCAAATGCTGCTTTGTAAATTTACCTCTCGCTGCTGGGTAGTATATAAATGAGCATCATAGAACACAATTTTTTATTCTCCATTTAACAATACTGTTGAAAGTGCCTTCACAATTAAAGATTAGCCATTGTTTAAATGCCTATTTCAATCGTTGTTTCGCTGGATTATGTGCCAAGATTCTTTGTTTTTGTACTTAATATTCAGTCCCCTTTTTTCAAAACATTCTATGAATTCCCTGAGCATATGATCCTTCTCTATCTTGGGCAAGGATTACCTGAGCGTCAGCGAACAACTAATTTTAACTAGAAATATTTTTAAATATTGGAAAATTGTTTCATTTCGATAATATTTAAAAGATCGACAAACAGAAAACATAAACCAAGCCAGGATTCGCAAATGTAAAACGAAGCAAATTATCATAACTAAGACAATATACTCCTGAATGCGTTCCAAATAGTATTTTTTAAAGCAAATATGAGTGATTTGCGAAATCAATTAAATAGTATTATTTTCTGCTACATGTAAAAAAAAAAAAAAAAAAAAAAAAAATTTTTGAAAACATTTTGTGCCAGTTTTTGATTTATTATAATACCCTTATTGTGTACAGGAAGTAACAATAATTTATAAAATGAAACAACAGTTCAGGATCAATTTAATAAGCCAAGAGTTTTTTTTACATAGCAATTATAGCAAGGCTTTATGTAAAACCCAATGCAATAATATGGGTAAAAACCAATCTGCTCAATTGAAAAGGGTTTATTTGTTACTAACAATATAAAAAGAATCCCAAATTAAAAGTTCTATTTTTTTCCTAATGTCCAACATTACTGTAGTATCGCCCCACTGTGCGCCGGCTCAAGCTCTTTATAAGTGGGTAGGAGTTTAACTCACGAAATACATTTCGACCTATTCACTATGTTTAAAATAGGTTGAACATATAAGTAATCCATACTTCTTCCCATCGTTTTTTTTTTTTTTTTTTTTTTTTTTTTTTTTTTTTTTCTAACCTCCGACTTTATTATGAATACATACAAAGGTATACGGTTCCCATCGTTGGAATACATAAGGATGTTAAACCCTCAATAAACAAACAAATTTATTGAGACTAGACATGGTTAATGTAACAAAATTCACATTGTAATTGAACTATATGGTTTAAATGAAATGTTACAAAACTATATTAAATCAACGATCACTAAATCATTTATTCAATTTGATGAGTCAACAATAAATTATTCCGTTTGTATTTTATCAGCTAGCATTAAAGCTTTTATTACCCTTGTACCAAGGAGAGATATACAGAAACTTGGGTAAATAGAAACAGCGAATGCTGCGCATAAATTGAACACTGCATTCTTGACTGTTTTTAGTTCCAAGACATGCTCCCTTTAGAGCTGAAGTGCTTTTATTTTTGGGCTTTGGGTATATTTGGCCTATTAAATCATGACCACCGTAGCAAAGCTCAGGATAAAATTTTTTCTGTCTGGTATATATTTTTAATAGGTGTATAAAAATCATTTGTAAGAATACTATTCTATTTTAGTATAATTGTAATGAAGACAAATTAGTAAAATGATAAATTCAAAATTACTATAGATATTTTTCCATATTAGAATCATATAAAAATCATTCAATATTATTTTTTCGAAATAATTATTTTATTCATCTATTTGAGGTTTAACCTTCCAAGCAACATTCATAAAAGTTGCTCAACTAGGGATTATGAGGATCATAGATAATCAACTTGGTATCCAACCTTTAGTCCAGTCGATGAAGACCTCAAATAAGGTGTAGAGTGCGTTAACTATAATCCAAGGTTTTTCTTCGGAAATATGTTCAGGGTAGTTAGAATGTAAACATACTAAAAGTCCTGCAGTTTTCGGGCCTGGGAACTGGAAGGAGGGGGGCGCGAAAGGTCCCATTTTTTGGTTTTGCACTCATATCTCATAAACGGTGCGTCGTATCTAGAATATGACTATTTACTAAATTAAAGCTTATTGAGTTGTCTACAAGATTTATTATATACACATGTTTTATATTCTGAACCGTTTCCGAAATATACGCTTGGCAAATGTGAAAGACATTTAGTACGTTTACCAGTAAAAGCTAAAATTGATTTAACTTTTGAAAGGTTGGATATAAATCGGCATATATATGTGTATTTTGAAGAAAATTTAATTTTCTACAATATTATTTATGAAGACTTTTGTCGTAGGATGAACATTTTAAGAGATATGGATATTATGTTAATTAAATTTTCTACAACTTTTATTCTATGCACATTTTTCATATTCAGTACTGTATCTGAGATATACGCTTGGAAAATGTAAAACTTTTCAAAAAAAAAAAAAAACATTTCACCTCACGCTTTCTGTTAAACTTGCCTCCATATCTCCTAAAATGTTCATCCTACGACAAACGTCTTCATAAATAAAATTGTAGAAAATTAAATTTTCTTCAAATTACACATATATATATGCCAATTTATCTCCAACCTGTCAAAAGTTATATCAATTTTAGCTTTTATTGGTAAAACGTACTAAATGTCTTTCACATTTTCCAAGCGTATATTTCGGAAACGGTACAGAATATGAAAAATGTGTATACAGGGTGTCCCGAATTTAAATGGCAAAACTTCAGGAACTTATAGGGGACCGAAAAACTAAGACAAAAAGTCCTTTAGAGATTTGCTCGTTTTTGCTTAGTTTTAGAGAAAATCGCAAAAAAAAAAGAAACAAAACAAAAATGTTACAGGTAGCGATTATCACCTTTCAAAGTTCGTCAGGCTAGGCAGTGAGATATGTAAACACTTAATGTTATCCTTTACATTCTTTTATTTGTTTACATTTTGGCTTCCTTCTAGGATTATAATTCCTAAATCAGTCTTCAGTCAGTTACTCAGATATTTTTGTGTGAATAGCATCAGCCACAATGCCGCATACATATTCTAATGTTGAATTCGCTGATATGATTTTTGTGTAGGGTTTCTGTAACGGTTATGCTTTAGAAGCGGTGCGGGAGTATGCGAGAGTAAAAGAGTGTCTATTCGACGAGTCTTTTCGTTAACTTTTAATAGACTACGAGAGACTGGGTCATTCTTAATACGTAATGAAGGCGATCAATTCCAGGCAGCAATAAGAGCAAATTATCGGAGAAGAAATTGTGTCCAAAGTCACTTCGATCGCGGCAAGCAATATGGCGAACTTTGAAAGGTGATAATCGCTACCCATACCATCTTCAAAAAGTTCAGAATTTATTACCTCAAGATTATGTCAAGAGATTGAATTTTAGTAACTGGTTTCTTGACAAAATTCGCGATGATAATTTATTTCCATTAAAAATTATATGGACCAATGAAGCTACCTTTACAAGAGGAGGAATTGTTAATCAAAGAAATTATCATGTATGGGCTCTTGAAAATCTCAGAGCTATTAGAGAGAATAGGTTTCAGCATGAATTTGCTATTAACGTTTGGCTTGAAATTTGGAACGGATTACTGGTGGGACCATATTTTTTACCTGGAAGATAAATACTTTTCTATTATTTAGATGACATTCCCTTACAGCAGCGGATTGAAATGTGGTTCCACCTCGATGGATGTCCAGCTCATTATAGCAGAGTTGCTCGAGCTTGGCTGGATATAAATTATCCACAACGATGGATTGGACGTAGAGGAGTAGTACCTTGGCCACCCAGATCACCTGGTATGACACCCATGGATTTCTTCGTATGGGGAACCTAGAAGTAGAAAGTTTATTCGGTGACAATCAACTCCAAAGAGCAATTAAGAGACCGAATCATAGATGCAGTGCATCAAATATCATCAGAACAATGTTTGGCTGCAATTTATCAAGTGGGTGCTAGATGTAATGCTTGCATTGGTACAAGAGGACAACATTTTGAGCAATATTTACATTAGAAAGAACATAACATAAATATAAATGTAAATAAATAAGTATAAAAATGAAAACTTGTTTTGTTTCTTTTTTTGCGATTTTCTCTAAAACTAAGCAAAAACGAGCAAATCTCTAAAGGACTTTTTGTCTTAGTTTTTCGGTCCCCTATAAGTTCCAGATGTTTTGCCATTTAAATTCGGTACACCCTGTATAATAAATGTTGTAGACAACTCAACAAGCTTTAATTTAGTAAATGGTCATATTTTAGACACGATGCACCGTTTTCGAGATATGAGCGCAAAACCAAAAAAAAAATACCTTCCGAGCTCCGCGCCCCCCCTCCCCTTCCTGTTGCCAGGCCTGAAAACTCCAGGACTTTTAGTATGTTCACATTGTAACTACCCTGAACATGTTTCCGAAGAAAAACTTTGGATTACTGAAAACGCACTCTATAATTCTTTATGTATTTCCAATAATTAGATTAGATTAAATTTTGAAGTAGGTTGGATGGTACTTAAAAGCACCACAGGGGTAACTGGAAATTAAAGAATATAAAATATGAGTAAATGTGACTAAGTTGAAAACTTCCATTTTTCAAACCTGGCAACTTCTTTGATTAAATCTTCCACCATATTTAATTCACCTAATGGCATAGAATGTCGGTTTTTACCAATTAGAAACTGAATTAAAATTTGATCAGTCAAAATGCAGTCCTGTATTGATTTTTTTTTCAGTGGGCCAAAAATATTTATTAATGAACTTGTAGATTGAGGTGAACAACCAATATAGTATTCTCTTATGAACCACCAACAAATAAAAGGGATAGACATTTTCTTCGGAAGAGCAAAGCAGCACAGAATAGAATGGTCAAAAATGATACTCCAAAAAGATTGGAGAAAATGTTATGATTTTCTTAATATAGGGAGAAAATACTCATAATATTTTGCAGATTGGTGTTCTCAATATAACAGATCAGCTTCAAATATTTTGTAGTTTTTAATCCACTTTTCTTTTAAAAATGTTACAGAGGCTTTTCAGGGTACAGATCCAAATTGAATCAATACATAAAAATATATATATATTTTTTTCATTAGAAACCAAATAGATTTCAAAGGTCTTCACATAAACTTTAAAATTGTGTTGGTTTTTTTAAAAAAGTATTTCTTTTTAACAAAGATTTTAAGATTATAAATTTATTAATTTCATCTCAGAGCAGGTAATACCTTCTAACTATTATTGCACCAATTAATTGAAAATTATAATAACATGATAGAAAATAATAAGAAGGAGAAGAGTAAAATATGAATCATTTAAAAATATATGAAGGCTATAGGCTAGAAGGGGGAATGTCCAGTAACTATAGTTCCGAATAAATCGCAAACAAAATTAAAAAACTCTATATTCTTCCTCATTGGGAACAGGTTTTCAACTCCAAAGCATGTGAAAATCCTCTTTAAAGCCTCCTTTAAACCAACATAGTTGATGGGATAAGCTAACAGGTGGCGATGAAATCTGTTTCTAGCCAAACACCCTTCATATGAACTCCTCTATATTCATAAAATTCTAAATCCTTCATTTATTACTTGAATAAATTTATGGAGATGGACTGGGATGCAATCAGGAGTATGAACTACAAGTCCAAGCTTAAAAAAAATTGTGAGGAATGCCAACCTTTCAACCTGCCATGCAGGTTTTTATTAAATTAAAAATTGAATTTATTTTTATTAAATTAAAAATTGAATTTATTTTTATTAAATTAAAAATTGAATTTATTTTTATTAAATTAAAAATTGAATTTATTTTTACTAAATTAAAAACAAATTTTTAAAAAAATGCACAAAGTGAGTTATAATATAATCAAATATGTAGTAATTTGATTTTTTTTTTTTCATATCTCCTAAATAAATTATAATCTTACTGAGTTTATAGAGTTTAACACTTAGTATTGATTGATTACCTATATTCTTATAGTCAAATCAAGGTTTTTAACCATGTTGAAAATTACTGCTATGCTTGAAAATATGTTTGAAGAAAATATGTTCAATTGTGTGCTGCAATACAAGATGTTTATTGATAAACAAAAAAAGCTTCCAAAACTTCTCCCATAATTCTTGTTATTTCAGTTACCGATAGTTTAATCTATCGCGATATTCAATGCGGACTATGCAGTTTACAGTGCAGGTTTATCGACTGCATATATTTCTTATAATACCAATACATTATGAGAACAATGATGATTAAAATGATTAAAATTGAAAATATTTATCCATTAATTTGTTTTAAATCAATATAAGAATTCTCATTGTAGATTATAATTACCCCCCAAAAAAAATCTGTTAATAAAACCGATTTCTAATTATATTCCAAACTACTGCGTACATATTAGCATTAATATGACAGCGTTGGAATAACCAGAATGGATGATGAATTACAATTCAACCAATTTGACATAAAATCACAATTACTGGACTTAAAGGTTATTTGTTTATTTATTTATCACTTAATGTTTTTGAAAGATCTTTTTTAAATTAATAAAAACTGATTTCACATTGTTTCATTGCTACTTAAATAAGAAAATGTGTGTAGGTTCAAGAACAGTTTTCTGTGTGTAGCACATTTCCTACCAATGAAACTTTATACTATGAAACCTTAATCAATTTATGAATTAATTCCTGCATGGATCGAATTTCACCTGGGGGGGGGGTTAAAATTTGTTTCGTGGCAGACCCATGAAATGAATCCTTGACCTTCCCACCCTGGCTAGAATAGGTAGGTAACCTATCGAAGAACTTGTACTTTCTGCCCTAGTTGGAGTACAGAAGGACATTAAGCCCTCCCAATATTTTTTTTTTTTTTTAATCCTGCTATAATGAATAAATAAAGTAGTATGAGAAATTAAACAAAACTAAACTGGATATCACTCCCGGGTAAAATAGAGGAGTAAGGATACAATATCTCATTTCAACAAATTTTTTTAGGTTAGTAAAGCTACATTGAACACTCAGGGAATCAAATCAAATATATTAAAATCCAAAATTATTAGGAAAGAATATGAAAGATGGCCCAAAATAAGTATAAAGTGCACCAAAAAATCAAAAGATTATTAGTTATATTAAGAAGGAATAATAATGAATAAAGAAATAATATAATAATCAAACATGTATCACTTACAACCAACAAAAGGTCTTTGATTTGGTACTTGATAAGGAACAGTTGTTTCAAGACCAACTGTAATGCTCAACCACCAAAATTTTTCCTAATTAAGAATACCCAGTTTATAGAGGTTGGGTGAGCCTAAGTCAAGCCACAGCTGAAATATCAAAAAATCACTTCTCAACCTACAGCCAGACTCAAACTCAGGTCTGGGAGCTAGAAATTCAGTTCTGTACCCCCTCCTACTGTTACTACTAATAATAAGGAAAACAAATAATGCAAGAATATTAAATTAATAAAAGCAACAACATTGTTACTAAGAAAATATATTAGGAAACAAATAAATCAGCTATTAACAGAACTACAATATTCTAAAGAGCATACTTGAATGAGAACAGGTATAAATTAAGAACATTTCTAGCTGTTTCCATTTTTTTATTTATTTATTTTTTTAATATAAACCCAATTATGAGATAAATACATGGATTGAAGTAAAAAACTAATATAATAATATTTGATCCAAAATTATTTGTGAAGAGCTACACAAAACATTTTTTTTAATTTTGAAATTATTGCCTTTTCTATCACATAGAAACATTACTTATAGTATATATGTATTTCCCAACCTGAATAACACATAATATCTATTATACAAAATAATAGAAATGTTAAATTTCCAGGTATCAAATTATTCTATAAAAAAAATATTGCAACTAAATAAACATATGAATAAACTAAACTAACATTTAATCATTGGCTGCAAAACCTTTATGAAATATAAAAATAATGTGCCGTTCTTATTTTATTGAAGTAATTAAGTAATACATTAATTTCAAATAGAGTAAGGTTTTTAGTTATTTTAGAATATCCCAGTAAATGATTTGTCTAGTTTATTTTTAAAATTAATATAGTTAAAAACAAAATTTTAAATTTTATAGTATTATTTATCACTATTGTAAAGTGCAGAATCGATAAATATTATGTACTTATTCTGAATCTAAGGCAATCTGTTACATAAATAAAATATAAGTTATTAAGAGCAAGACTACCTTAGAAAGATAAAACGTTAAATTATTAAAATATTAAATAAACTTCCTTGTAATTAGTTCAATCTTAATTTACAGTGCGCTATTCATTTAATTTATTAAAATATCGTTTAAATTAATCTACTCAATCACAGAAATCCTTTAACTGTCATTGTAATGATGTTATATAGTTAGCTTAACAATTTTTTAACTATTAACTAAAATTTTCGACTAATTATTATACACGTCCTTATTAATCAACTAAGACATTTAAAATTGAGTACATGTTTATTTACAAAAGTATAAAATTTTAAATGAGAGGATATGATGTTTTTGGAAAGTATAAATTTGCAGACATAATATTGCTAAGGATAATAAAGATTCCTGAAAACAAAAAGCTATAACCCAGCTAATAAATTACAAGCTTATTTGTCAGAGAATGTTACGCCATAAGAATTAACAATATCAAGTAAATATATAGTTTGTAAATAGTTAATACAATTTCAAAGAAGTTTCCTACTGATTGCTGTTTTGTTTAAGACAAAGCTTACCAAAAGAAAAGAAGTGAGAGCCATCTCCGTCTACTTTCTAAATCTGGAAAGATGGCGGATTTCCAAATAGGAGTATAACAACATACATAATAATATTACATTCACCGAAAAATAATCTTATTACTATAAAACCATTTATTATATCTTCAGAACTAAAATTTGACGTTAATTACTCGTTAATTTAAATAATACATAAATTTATTATATGTATATTGTGTTTGTATTAAACATCATAGTGAACACGAAAGTACAAATCTTAATAGTAAATGGTCATTAAATTTTTTAATGAAATAAAGTTATATTTAAGATAAATAAGCTTCCCTTTCAATCATAATAATTTTAGTTTCTGAAACATTGCCGAGGAAACAAACTGACAAGGAGTAAATTAATAAATTTAATACTTTAGCATCAAATAGATAACACATTTATCATTTAATTGGTTGTTCTCAATCAAAATGCCTTCTAAATAATAATCAGAAAGTAGTAGCTCAGTATTTTCCGCTAAACAAGTAGGTTTCCTTTTATGAGCGTTTCTAAAATAGTCCAAAATAAATATTGTCATAATTTACAAGAGTCGAGCTTTCTAAACATTAGAAAATAACAATAAAGTGATAACTTAGATTAATATAATTATATCAACAACTATTAGAAAGAAAGAACTTACCATGTTGCTGGAAAGATTCACACTAATAGCTGCTGAGTGCCAGTTTCCTCCCGGGTGAAGGTTATCGTCTTTGCTGGGTCGGGGTCTTTGGCCAGTTTCTAATCTTCGTTAGCCCCTGCTAGCTGGTCGAAGATAATCTTCTGGCACTCCTATCATCCTCAAATTATATTTATGTAAACATTTCATTATATTCATCCATTTTTAACGAAACCTGGACTCACGATATAAAATAATACTTTCAGGAAGACGAAATATAACTTTAAATGTAAATGTTTGGTTATTTATATTCAGTTGACTGTACCCTGAAGGGCCATTGTCTACTTAGATTCTGTTGGCCAATTTGCTATTTTTTAAATGTAAATAAACAGTGAAACAAATTTGATACATGGGAAAAAATTTTAGTTTCGTTAATTTAAGCAGTTGGTATTATAAACATATAATTGTACTGTCATAATAGTAAATCTTTTCTGGACTATTGATAAAGGTGGTATGGATATTGGTATCTTATTTAAGAATAAAAAGCTGTAAAAGCAGCCATTCATTCAGTAATAACAATTTGCTCAAGATTATCCAAGTTTTGTGAATAATTCTGACATCGAAAACATCTTGTTTAAAGAGCTGAAAAAAACTTCTGGCTTACCAAAACGCATTAAAAGACCTGTTGTAAATAACGGCGAAGATACCTTTGAAAATTAGTAACATATCTTTCTACTGATGTGTAGTCTCAGAGAAATAAAATTAGAAGGCAGAAAGAAATAATATGTAAGGGGATTTTCAAAGGAAATGTGATAGTTTAGTTGAAATAAAAACAATACACTTGACAAAAAGGAAAACTGAAAATGTAATTTTCATTAATCATAAAGAGCTAGCATATCAGATATTTAAGAATTTCCACATAGGCTATAAAAAAAAACAACTATAGTAATGTTAGTATGATTCAGTTACGTTCAAGATTGGTAGAGACATTCATTAATTATTATTTTTGTTTCAATTAAAAACCTTCTTTTTTTTTTTTTATGTACACAATCATCCATTATTTCCAAAGAAATGATAAACAAAAGGTATTTATATAAAACACAAATACAATTAAAGAACCAAAATGAACAACTCAAAACATTAGTACTCACATTCAGTGTTGATAATAAGTTTTATAATTTGAATTATTAAAAAGATACAAAATCTGTGTTCGAATGGTTGATAAATAATTGTTATTAAATCTATAATTTTAATAATAAATTGATTTAATCCTCCATTATGGATGAGACCATTATAAATTACTGCATATACCAAATTTACAAAATAATCGAACCGGGATCGTCAAACATCATTATCACAAAACATAAACTTCTAAAAACAAACATCAAAGAAATAGTCCTGGCAACGAATTTCAAAAAACCTCTGACTTGAAGAAACAAACCATATACTTCTGGATTTCCGTTGTTCGTTTTGTAAAACGTACTAAAAATCTCCACCACTGGAGGCTTAAGCGAAGAAGAAGAAAACGATTTGAATTTCCCTTTTTACGATTTTTCTTTATATTATAAGTAGTATATAATATAATTATAACTAAATTATAAATTACAGTGTTGTCTTTAATTGGATAGATGAGTATGCTGTGTTTATAGCAACCCAATAAAGTTGGGCAGCACTATGTTTATTGTTAATTGTCTCAATAAAGCATATATCTCTCTGGTCGTGAACTATCAACTTTAGCAAAAAGTATGTTAAAGAAAAATAAACTGAGGAAAATCGATTCTGGATTTTCGATAGTCTTTAACAAATAGTATAATATACAATAAGAGAAATTATAGACCAAATAAATAGGGAACAGTGGTGGTCTAATACATTATAAATACTGATAACTGATACATTATAACCGTAAACCCCCTTAATACTAATATATTAAAATATACAACTTTTTACATTGGTTAAAACGATAAATAAAAAACAGTATGAGTAAAAGCAAAAAAATAAATAAATAAAAAGATTTTTATAGGTTATAAATACACTTTATTATATTTAAGTCAACATCATAGATATTTTTACCCAGTAGGTAAGTATATGTAATCTGTTTCTTTTTTTCTCACTTGCCAGATTTAAATCATAATAAGTAGTCGGAGAAAAAAATCCACAATTATAGGGCACACATACATATTTCAATAATTTTAATTTACTTTAAAATATAATGCAAATTTTCTTGAGATTATTCAGCAATATATATCAAAATAATGAGAAAACATCGCCCGTCTAAGGATGTTCAATATGCAGTTCATCTACTCATTGTCGCCTACATAAATTTATTAAGTGATGTCACCTTTTCAAGGTCAACTACTCATTCTTTTGAATTTACTATTCAATTCTAATTTTCGCCGAACCACAGTTCATAATTTATGCTTAATTGATGAAGAAAACTATTTTGATTTTTTTTTTTTGGTTTATAAACCTCTTAAACTCCATTAATCAATTCCTACTTTAATAACTTAAATACAAACCATACGAAAACAAAATTTTATCTTCATGATCATGTACTATTTTCATTCCACTTATTTTTTCAAATAAATTATAAAATTTAACTAATTATTCCATAATGTATCTGATATGATTATTTAGATATGATATGGGTGTCAATCCAACTCGCCAAAAATTTAAAACAAAAACGGTAAATGAGGAATAACTTGTTTCAAAACAAAATTGGGTAAGATAAGTAAGAATGAATAAATATAAATTACGAAAATTGCATAAATAATGAAATGCTAGACTCTCAGGTGAATCCCAGGCGTTCTTGTTTCCTCATTACAGAACTGGTCGTCCTCGGCTTTATTTTTCATTTGTTCAGGGTTCACTTCAAACAACATGCTAAAAACTAACACAGAAAATAAAAATAAATCTAATGAATGCAAATTAAAAGGGTCGATTTTTTTCCCCCTCGAAATGTCCACATTAATTAATTGTTTCACAATCGGTCATTTTAAAATTCGTGCTATCACAATCATAAGCTATCTATAATTATTACACAATATGGGAGGTCAACGATGAAGGCCTTTCTTTAGTATCTAATCAGGCCTAAATATGTGATCTGTAGAGAAAAGGTAAAAAAAATATTGAAACAATGTTTATAGGTGGTACATTTACAAATAATGATAATATATATTGTGACAGCATGCATTTTTTTTTTCTCTCTCATACGTGTTTATTTGTATCTTGAATCACATTTAATGCCATAAAAATACTTAATATAAGTAAAATACGTAACTTTATTTCTACTTATAATTCGTCTGCATGTGGAATATTTAAACTCAAGAAAGTTTAATTTGTATAAGTAATTTGGTCAACAGAATTAATCTTTAAAAATAATAAGCGAAATAAAATGTTGCTTTGAGCTTTAAAAAAAAATTAATTTCTAATGATCAAAAACCATTTTTAGACTTCACCAAATTAAATAATACCCTTTACACCAGAAAACAGCTAAGCACCATAACAAATATTGTAAAAGCGTTATCACAAACTTTAATAAACATGGTAATATATTTGTAAGAACTATGACTAAACAAAAGGTTATTGAAATACAATTTTTGATATGTGTTTTAGTTATTATCATGGTTGAATCGCTGACAAATGATTAATCAAGAGTCAAAATTGTTCCAAATCGAACTACCTTACAGCTCTGTTATCATTTTTTTTTCAAGCAGACTTGTTCACCTCTTCCAAAAAAATTAAAACTAAATTACTTAGAGATTTAGATTTTTATTTTAATCGATTCTAGTATATTATGACATTTATTTAAAATATTAAAATCTCAAATATACTGCTTAATTATCTTTCAGATTCATGAAAACATAAGGCAATTTAAAAATTTCCCATACATAATTTTCTGATATACAAAACTAAAAAGCCGAATGTCCTTATTTTTAGTGAAAAACTAAATTTTATATATTTGTCATTGTAAAATTCATATGAAAATCCTACATAGTGGAAAAAATCAATTCTACTTAATAAGTTTTAACAGAAATCGTAAAAAAAGATATCAAACCCCTGAGACTATTTTTCTCTTTACAACAATTATGGTTGATACGGCCTTCTTTTTTAGCATGGCAATATATTAGGTCTGCTTATAAACAAAAAACGATACAAGTGAGCTTTAGCATTAGGTTTTCAATACAGTTTGATTTTTATAGGAAACTATGCATTTTACCAAGGTAATATCTCAAAAAAGTAATTTTTAGTTCCCTCACTTTAGAAATATACGTGTGGTATATGTATGCACCATTAAAAAATTGTATCAGCGCTTATGGTCAATAATACATTATAAGACGTTCCTATCAGTGACGCCAATAACGAATAAATCGATAAATATAAGGAATCGTAAGGTTATCTGTCACTTCCACTAAATACCAGGAGAAAAACATTTCCAATTAAGGAAATTTCATTTTCCAAGAAGTATTTTTCACTTATATCATTTTTTTTCTAAATGTGTCAATAGACTTAAAAGTATTTCAATCTCAACTTAAGTCAGGCAACGAAATACAGGGAGTGGGTACATAAAGCGGGAGAAGATCAAAGGACCAATTATAAATTAATATATTTTTAAATAAATTAATTCTTAGTTGATTATGCAAAATAAAAAGAATTTTTTTGAACGAGCTTTTGTATATTTTTCGTAATTATTTAGTTTTCCAAAAATGCTTACGCACATATTACCTTGGTAAACTACTCTGATGTTGGATTATTTTATATTCGTGATGGTTAGCGTTAAGCTCAAACGTAATTAATTGTTTAATTAATATAGACTGATCCAAAAAATTCATTAATTATTTTTAATAGAAACTTTCTTACATTAACCAATAACCTCAGGTAAGGGCGGTATTTAATTTTTAAATCAGTTTCATAATGATGGTTTACATAATATAAATTACATACTGAAACCATCTGTTTTATTTTAATTTTTTTTTTCTTCTACACATTTAGAAAGTATTAGTTGTAAGATAAATAGGCAACACTGCCTTTGCAGAATGGCACACTTTGCAAGGAGTAATTCACTCATCCCGTTATAATTAATACGAAAATCATTTCTAAAATTTTAAAACACCTTAACTAATTTCAATAAAAAAATAATTAAGCTTCTAAATAATGTTCTTTTAATAATGAATCAAAATAATATTTTTGATTTTCGTTCTTTATTTTTGGAAAGACGTATTTCCTGGTAACACTGATAAAGGGAATCATTGATGATTAATATCAAATTGTTTCACAGGATTAAATAAATTTAACAATTTAAACAGACTTTGTTGATACCACTGGATAAGAGGGTCTAACTGTCAATGAAATAGAGGATTTATTAAAATGGAATCAAAATTTCTGGTATTTTCTAAAATTTATTATATTGAGGTGTAAATTTTGGAAATTTTAAATAGTATAAACACATGAAAATGACAAACATTACATATGCAAAATAAATCTTATTCTTATCTAAATTGATATAATATTGACTATAAAAAAATAATAAAATTAATACTTTTTGAATAATTCTGCTGAAAGCATTATAAAAATGATAATACTATTTTAGGAAGAACTATTAGAAAAGGTGAATGATCTTGGAAATAACTTGACAACATTTCTCACCGAAGTAAAGGACACAGTTCTAGGACCTGATATTTCAACTTTGTCTAAGAGCATACTTACCCTTAAGAATAATCTAAACAATCTTCTTAGTCAACTTCCGAACCCTCAAGCTAAAGGTAATGGCTGAAGAGAAGGATGAAGGTTGGTGAACATAGAATATAATCACTTCAAAAATATTTATTATCCTTTTATTAGATAATTTTGCTTACACGTTATACATTGTCATATATTGCTTACACATTGTATAAAATTTGTCAAAAGTAATCATTTAAATAGATAGTGAAGAAAGTGGGAGTCATAGAAATCAATACAAAATCTTTTATTATTTGCCATCACAATATTGTGTTACTGAGTGAATAATATTATTATTATCTCCTTAATCAGTAACTAATTCACCATAAATGATTATATCAAATGTGAGTCATGTATGTTTAATTTTAATCATGACTTGCCACTGTAGAAATGGATTCGAAGTTATTTGAGATACATATTTTACGTTGAGTAATAACGAATACGGTGACTGACTCTGGACACATAACTTTATATCTTTATAATTATTTATAGTATATATATATATATATATATATATATATATATATATATATATATATATATATATATATATATATATATATATATATATATATATATATATATATAAGGTTCATTCTATAAAGCAATGTGTATAATAAAGAAAAATGTTATTTATTTTCAGAGAATCAACTCAGAAATGATCTTCATTTGCTGAGATATAGATATTTAAGTCTGCAGAAGGAATGGGACAATCAGCAAGAGCATCTCGGACGAATGCAAGGTGAAATGTTTAAATTAAGAAATCAACTCAGGACACAATCTTCTTTTTGTGCCTCATTGGGATCAACACTTGGAAATCTAGTGTGGAAAGCTTCTCGGCTACAACCAGTAGTTGAACTTTTTCTGACAACAGTATGATAGTTCATTCCTAAATATCTAGATATTTAAATAGCAATTGGAATTTGATTAATTTCATGAAGAAGTTAGTTTGGGATGCAGTCAGAATGTACAAGTTAAAAAAGGTTTTAATGGAGTGCCAACATTTTGACATTCATTGCAGGTTTTTTTTATTATATATTTTCAAAAGTCATCATTTGTCTTGTCTCCTGACTGGCAACAATCTGAAAGTTGATTTGTTATAATTTATCATATTCTTCAACCTTTACTTTTGTTTATTATTATGCCAATTTAATATTCTCTCTTGTCTTTCTACCCTAACCTTTTATTGTACTGACCCTTCACCTTTTCAGGTAACTTTTACCTTATTTTCATTGTAATAATTTAAAACTGTTTTGTACCGTTTTATATTAAAAAAAAAAAAAATTCTCTCTTATCTTTCCTATCTTGTTCTTGTCCTTACCATACAATTTGTTAAAAAAATGAATGTAACTGTTTATACCAAATAATTCCAATAGGTGTTATTTTTTAATAACTCTATTATAATTAAAATATGTATTATTGAGCTACATCATGATAAATATGTCATATTAATTACATAATTACAAATTTTGATGTATATTAGTAATTTAATTTGGTTTATTTGTTAAATTTAGTAATAAATTGGTCACATCTAGTTTTTGCTGATTTTGGTCCTGAAAAACACCTGCAAGCCAGGTTAAAACATTAGCAATACATCAAAAGTTTTTTAACTTAGACGTGTTTTGTTACTCCTGAATGCATCCCAGACTATCTTTTTCATAAAATATATCCTGCAGTCAACCATAATGTTGTTATTAATATATTCTATTAATATCCTGCAGACAATAATAAACTCAATAAGCTTTAGTAGCCCTAATTATATCATGAGTTCATTTCGAATTATCTATTACAAAAGAAATTACAACCAATAAAATTTCCGTGTAAAGGTTTATTTTAATACAGAGCTTTAGTAAATATGGAAGTTTATTTTACATAATGATAATCTAATGTTGTATCAAAAGAAATGTTTATAAAAATTTAATTATTTGAAACGGTAGCATTAGATGTAGAATTACTTTTCTTTTATTAACACTATGGTGGCCAACCAAAATGCTTTTTGGAAATAGAAACTGTTCTTTTTTTATAGAATAAGCTCCCTGAATTGTTTTCAATGACCAGTGGGACTTTGATATCTTTTTTGGAAACATATTCTAAAGATTTACCAGATCTTCACTCAGATGAAACTCAATTCATACTTTCAATGGGAGGAATAATTGCCAACATAGCTGCAGTCCCTGAAGGTAGGCACTATCTGGTCAGTGATTTTTCAGGAAAACAGTTAATTGAACAAATACTTCAACTTCTTCCGAAAATTCCTCTAACAACAGGAGATCCTTTAAAAAGGTATAAAAATGCTTTAATCAATTTACCTTTACTAAATTATTGATCGTTAGTTTAAATTTAGTAATAAAGATAATTACAATTAAATAACATTATACTATGGCTCAACAACTTGAAAAAAAAAATCAAAAATCAAACTGGTTAGTATAATAAAGAAAGGTACTTATTTGAAAGTGAACAGCAAGTAGCCAGCCACACTATAAGCCTCGTTATCCATACCTAAGTTTTTAAAATTGTATTTCTAATTCTCTTAAAATAATCTGCACATTTGAAATTTGAGGGTCAATAGATTAAAAAAAAAAATAAATTAAAATGAACTAAAACTTGTGTAGCATTGTTTTTAAGGAAACTCATACTGACATTTAAGTTATAAAAAAATGTTTCTATAGTTTTCTGTCTACAAAAAGTAATTTTTTTTTTCTTTTTAAATCTCACACCTTCCTTGTTGGCTGTTTGTACTACTACTTAATTGTATCATTCTCCAAATAAATCACATATTTTTTAAGGCATCAAGCAACTTAATAACCTGAGATATAAGATATTAATGTTATTGGAAAGAAACTTTCAATTTTTTTACTCCGCTATCTATTCACATAAACCCTTACAAACATACGTAATATTTTTGATGTAATCTCACTAAAAAAAGTTTCTTTCAAATCTAGGATCCATGAGCTGCAGCCTCAGTAAAATACAGTTTTTGAATAGAGGCTCTTTTATTTTCGATATGAAGTATACATTCACTTTAATAGTTTCTTAAATATTGTTAATAACATAACATATATAATTTTAAAAATCAACAATTATAATTAAGAGAAAAAGAATTGATGAAGATACATTTTTTCCTATGGTATTTTGATTAAATAATATTTAGAAATTACCCATTCCAGAATCCTGCTTATGATACTTTATAATGTGAGTATAAATGCAGCTGGTTTATTGCTACTACAAGACCAGAAGCCGCTGTTAGATACACTTACCCAAATCATAATGTGCGATCGTACTCCAGAACTGAAGCTTCTTTCTCTCAGGCTGTTTGAATCTCTGACATATGAATTTGGGTCCATTGCAGTATTTAACATACACAGGCAATGTGTGAGTTTTTCTTCCACCTAATATTTATTAGTTAATCAGTTAATCTGAAAACTTGATGATTCAAGACAGATCATGGTTCTACAGTATTATTTTTTATATTTATTCATATTATTTGTTTTCCAAGTATCTTGAAAATGTTTTTATGATTTTTGTTTTAATAATAAATAAAACAGTAATTTTAATTGTACTAGCTTTCAAAATGTCACAATCTTATACTTGAAATATTATTTTTAGCTACTTGCCAAAGAATATAAATTCTATTAATAAAAAATATCAATGAACCTGCTAACAGAAGAGCATTATTAAAAATAAATTAATAAATTACCATTATAAAAATTTAAAATAGACGATTTATTTCAGGTCCCAATTCAAAAACTACAAATGATTATGTCAGATTCAGATGCAGAAATGAGACAATATGCTGAGAGTATAATAAATAACATGAAGAAAGCTGAAGAAACATTTGTTCTAGCTCCTGCCGAGCCCAATATTCCTTACGAACAATGTATCTTATCCAAATAATCATGCTCCTCTTAAGGTGAAGAACTAAAGACTTAAAAGTAGGAAGGAAAGGGGTTCCTAATATTGTAGTACCTACAAAAATAAAGCACTTTAGATTATTAATTTATTTTATTTCATAACTTGTAGATAGATATTTTCATCAAGATATTTAATTTTTTTTTTTATATGTTCTTTATCTCCCTTTAGCTTGATTTTAATAATTTATTGGAAGATGGCAATGGAAACAATTGGCCATAAAACAATATAGAAATAAAGAACTTTCAACAATTATTTCCTCAAAAAAAATTATAATATCTATATAATATATAAATTCTAATATTGTTTATTAGAAGTTCAACATCAAGCAAGAAACTAAGTCCATAGAATCAGAAGCTCCTGCATTAACAGAAAGTATTTTTCCCATTTCAATTTTTTTCGTTATCACAACTTTTTAACTATTATTTACTATACTAATTTTATTTATACAGCTTTTATACAGACATGCAATTTTTAAATATTCTAAACATAAATGCATTTTACATTGTTCACAAAAGTATTTAGTCAGCCTTCGTTTTTCACATAATGCACAAAGTCGCCTTATAGAGCCGCGTCTTTCATGACTTGCTTCAGTTGGAGCATCCTCTTTTCTATATTATATGAAACATAAACTAACTCTTACCTATAACATCACTATCATTCTCCGTATTACATAGAATGATTTTACGAATCATTTCAATATCGTCTGTTTTCTAAATCGAAGGTGCGCTTACGATTCATAATGTAATAATGATAGAATAAAATCTGTTGCGTCAGTAGTCGCAATGAGCCTAATAGATCTTGTCCCGGTAACAGCGGAATAGAAACTAAATAACTAAAAATCTAGAGAGAATATTGAGGATTTGATGTTACTAATGCATTCCAGGAATGTTAGTTGAAAGATACTGAGTCGCTTATCTCATAATAAAAATCCTACTCAGGATACTGTGCAAATAATACCTTGGGTGATCTGTCAGATCGGTTGCGACTAATGGAGGGTTAAACAGGGCTACAACTTTTTTCAGAAAGCAACTCCATTTTTCTTAAAGAAAATTTTCTGAAACTGGTTAATGTTCATAATTTACTAATCATTAAAACAAAAATTGTTAAAATAGCAAGAAGACTGAGAATTCTCATAAGTGGTTATCAAAGCAATATTAATATCTAAAAAAGAGTGGTTTTCTAGGTACATTGGAACCAAGGTAACAATTAGTTGGCAAGAGAACTATAATACATAGATCAGGAGTTTCCAAAGTGGGAGGTGTGTCCTCCTGTGGGTGGGGGTGTGAAGACAAGTCAAGGGGGGAACGAGACCAGTTTAGCCTTAACAAATAAATTCCCACCTAGTAAAAATTTTAGTACATGATAAATGATTTAAGTTAAATTTACATTGCATTTTTTTTAATTAGCTATACTGTTCAGAAAATATTAAAAATTCACTTGTCTGAAAAAAAAAAAAAAAAAAAATGTCTATGTTTACTAAAAAAATATGTATCCATGAAAATTTTGTAAACTTGAAATTAAAACTGACAGCTTGAAAGGAATCGTATTACAAGCTTGTCTCAAATCAAATGTTAGCCATTCAATATGGCAGCCATGCATATCACAGGAAGCTATTACATTGTATTTGCCTTTTTCGAGCACCTACTTTTGCTTGAAATATTTTCAACATTTGTGTTAATAAAAAGAAAGTACTCAAACAATGATTGCATTGTGCCCTTACTAAAACACAACCAAGAATAGGCATACTAGTAAAGAAAATGCAAGCTCATCTACCTCACCATTAACTTGTTTTTTTATTACCAGTACTTCCTTAACTTAATTAAACTTATAATGTTGTATTATTGTAATAGTAAAAATAAATGTTTTATTTTAAATTTAATTCTTTTTATTTTTCATATGTCTGTATAATTCTCAGTAAGGGTGGCTTTTGTTTCAACAGGAAATGGTGCAAAAAATGTTTGGAAATCCCTGATATAGATAAATACAGAGCTTCATTTGAACTAAATTCTGGGACATAAATTAACATTTTCTTTTATTTATTATAATTTTATTTTATTTTAAGGTTTTAAAATATTGTAGGATATAAGACACTTGAGGGAGGCGCGGTAGCTCAGTGGGTAAGGCAATTGACTACCATCATCGAGTTCGAGTCCGACTGAAGGCAGGAAATTTATTTTCTGTTATTTCGGCCGTGGATCGAATTCGAGGTCGGGAGACCTTCCTGGGGCACACCCAGCCTCTTAAAAAGTGAGTACCCTTAATTGGGGAAAACCTGGCGGTTGAGCGTGAATTCTAGCCAAATCACCTCCTTTCACAACCGTTGGCTTAGAAACAGTACAGCCTACCTAAGTACTGAACCCGAGACCTTTCATAGGTTGTAAGTGGTACAGATTTTTTTTTTTTATAAGACACTTGTAAATGATTTAGACAGTAACTTATCTTATGAAAATTGTGATGTCTAACAAATGTTCATTCTTAATAAAATGTTCCAAATAATCACTAATACCATACAACAAAACTGCTCTAAAAAGCCTTTGAAGTAATATCCTTTCCATTTAGTGATACCCTGTTTGTTCAAATAATCGCAACATTTCTTAGAATCAGAATCCTCATTCAATGTTTCATAGAGTTATAAGAGCAATTAATTAAACTTCCACATGAGCACATTGCTGTTAGTTCATATTATTAAAAATAACAAGTTGCTGTTTCTATAATTAATGGGATCTATTATTGATTAATCAGCACATATTTGATTATTGGGACTTAAAGTCCTTATGTACTCCTACTATGGCAGGAAGGACGGGTTGAACCTACAGGTTACCAAAATATTCTAGTCAGAGTGGGAAGGTCAAGGTTCATTTTTTGGATCCGACACAAAATAAATCAGACCAGCCCAGGTGGGATTTGAACCCATGACCTTCAGTACCAAAAGCACTGAGACCCTCATCCTAACTTGCCCGGCCATCGAGCCCCAGCACATAATGTAATAAATCAATCTAAAATACTTAGGCAGAATTGCTGAATAAGTGATATTCAGTATGATACAACAAAATTCACATTTTAATTTTAATGAAATGCAATTATTAATATAAAAATAAAATTAGACAGTTATTCTACATCCAAAAATAAGTCATGATACCTATGATTCAATTATGCAGACTCTTTAGGTTAACGTTTTTCTGTATTGAAAATTAAACAAGGGTTAAATTAAGAATATATATGTTACTAAGAATAACAAAATATATTCTTACAAATTATAATATAGTAATATTTTGTAATTTTATTTTAGAATCTTGTAGTTTTTATTCACTGTTTAGAAGTTCAGATTCTATTTCAAAGAAACCTCTGCCATTTAAAGAGACCTCATATGGTTTAAAGCTTTCTAAAATAGATTGTTGTTGTTTATTAGGGCTTAACGTTCTTATGTTCTCCAACTATGGCAGGAAGGACGGGTTATCCTACAGGTTACCAAACTATTCTAGCCAGGGTAGGAAGGTGAAGATTCATTCGTGGGTCCACCACGAAATAAATGTTTACCTGCCCAGGTGGGATTCAAACCCATGACCTTCAGTACCGAGCACGCTGAGACTCACGCCCCAACTCACTCGGCCATCAAGCCCTCCACTCTAAAATAGATTTATGACCAATCATATTTTTATTTTTATTCATAGGAATAAAGTTCACAATAATAATATTTAAGAAATCAAAAGAAGTTTTTATAAAGATATGTATTTATTTTACTTCAATTTAATTTTATGTTTGGTAATGGTCTGAATATTTGTACAGCCTTAATTAGATTGTTCAAATTCACATTTTAATTGTTAAATCATTACATTTTATATTCAATAATTTTCTTTAAAATAAATGCTTTTCTTGGTAATTTATAATTCTAAATAGATTTTCTTCAAAGTTGAGGTAGAGTAAATACTGCTCATTAATATGCAAATGTTTTAACAATTTTTCTGACAGAATATCTAAACTTTTTGTTTTTCATCAAAGTTTTTGTTTATCTCTTCAATTAATTTGTAGGAATGCCTTGTTTTCCCACATACATTGACAATAGAATGGTTTGAATTAATATAGTAAATAATATAAACTAAAAACATTATTGGATTCACATGGATAAGGTTATATAAGATATATATAATCTTATAAATATATTTATAAAATGATAAAAATATTTAATAATCTATTATGTTTATACATAAACATAAATATATAAGATTTCTGAATAAATACAAAATTTATATTCATGAAAACTCTTCTATTAACGAGTCAATGGTATTGGAGAAATCAATTTGTACTTTTCCGTTTCACCACCGCATACTAATAGGTCCTGGACAATTTCTAATGGCTGCACCTTCCTAAAGACAACTAAATGTCTCTGATCTTCATTCTTTCCATAACTTCTAGACTTCAAATTGTACTTCCGCACCAATCTAAAAGCAAATTTTCAACGTAAGAGAAATAAAGTACGCAAATTAAAATTATGTTTAGGCAGCTCTACTCTGAGTTGAAAGAGTAGAATAGATACTAGCAACTCAAATTCTAACTGTATTAATTGAAGACCGTGACTGTAGAAGCATAAATTATCTAGATGAAATCTAAATAATAAATGTTCAATCTATTTAAAAGAAAATTCAACTTTAGCGTGCATGATAGTTGTGAACAAATGAAAGAAGGCTATCAAGACATTCCACTGCACATCAGTCAACATTTAAGATTTAGTAATTAAACAAGTTAAGCAATAAAAATTGAATAGCTATTCTGCATGTTCTGTCTTCTTTACAAAATGATGTAAGCTAATTGAATGGCTCTGCTGAAAAACGTTCTAAGCGACAAAATTTCTGAAGTGGCGATTTTAAAGTTTTTAAAATGTATAATAGTACGTCTTAATATGATATAGTACTCCATTATGGTATTATACATGTAAATATAACAAATTAATATGTGAATATAAAATCTAACCTACAAAACTAACAAAAACTTTAGATTATAAACTTTCACTGATTACTCAAAAGTTTGTCGCTTAGAACGTTTTTCGGTGGACCCATTTAATTGATACTTAAAAAAATAATGCAATTTTTTTAAAATACTCATACACAAACACAAGCTTTTATGAAATAAGAATTTAAAAGAAAATAAATTATGTAAAAATGAAAGATTTTTAACTAACGAGGGGACGATTGGAGTAGTAACACACAGATTTGAATGCCGATTTTTGTGTGGGTAGTAGGGACCTATAATAGTGCAAAACTAGAGTTATAGTCGCCAATGGGCATTGGGAGCCGAGAAAAAAAATAAAATGTGAAAATCGCATTTTATTTTTTTTCTCACCTCTCAATCAAGATAGTGAAATGATTCTTTCACGTTAAATTGTAGTTTTGTATGCATTTTGACATAAAAATACTTTCGTTATGCTCAAAATAAGACCTGGCTTCAGGGTGCTCAAAAACTCCAAAAAAATGACAAAATTCCAATAAAATCCACAGTAAATCAGTGGAAATTTTTTTATTGGAAAAATGACTTCAAATTTTGATTCAACGCACCAGAATACCCTCATATGTAAAATTTTATTAAAATCAACAAAATTTTTTTTTTAACCCTTTCGAGAACGTTGACTGATTAAAATAATAATGTCATCACTAGAATCAGTGTGCATTCTGCTTTCTATTTATGTATATAACATTGGGTTTACTCCAGATTTTAGTGGACAAAAACTAATTAGAAAAAAAAATTCTGAGGTCAACTATAACTTAAGATATCTCAATAAGGAGAAATCTGGCGACCTCTGCATTTGGACTAAACTATGCAGTACTACAGCTTCTAGAAGCCCTTATAATTTGGTTTCAATCGGTGGCAAAATCTGTGAGATAGCGCAAATTATTTACGTTATTCAACAAATTGACAGCCTCTGCCTTCTAAAATCTTGGGGTAAAAATTTTTTAACTTTTGATTTTGACCAGATTTGGTTTTTACATGTTTTTTGGGATGAGGAATCTGAAAATGATATCAGTTTTTTTTTTTTTAGTTTAAAAATTTTCTCACATGAGACTTAAAGAGAAAACCTTTAGCACATTGACTGCAAAACGACCATCGTCCTTTCTCTAAGCTGAAAGTTCAAACTTCATTAATTCTTCACTATGTGTTGGGAAGGGGACTTTTCTCTTTTGAAAAACAATCACCTCCCCAAACTGAACGCTGGTGAAATATTACCATCAGCCGAATGATGCCCAATTATAAATTAGAGAAGAAAAATAAAAGAATTTTTCCTATTTACTGCAATTGAAAATTGGGAAACCTGAAATAAAATCAATAAAATGCAAAGAACAATAAAACCGTTATAGAGGAACAACACTTGTAGAATAATTATATTTTTAAAAACTGATTTAAATATATACATACAAAAAAATAGAATAAAAAGAAAGGTGGTGAGTAAAAAAGGAAGAAATATAATACTAGAAATAATAAATCTCCTATAGTGAGTACAATTTAAATATATATACATAAAAATAATAGAAATGGTGGTGAGAAAAGTGATATAAACTAGAATAAAAAAATATCTTATGATTATTAGCAGAAATTGAAATTAAACAAAAATTAATTAAAACTATTTTGATAATTAATTAATTAAGAAATGACAATACTAATTTAACTAAGATAGAATGTGGTTCAAGTTACGTAGAAGAATAGGGTTTAAATACTTGATAGATGTCGAGTGGATGGAAGTCTCCTCAGCTTCGGTGGGTTTTCAGTGCGGTGGGCACTCAAATAGGCAATGGTGAGAGACGATCAAGAAAAGGTGAGAGAAGACCGCGCAGAGGTGAGAGAAGATACAGCAAGACAGTTAGTAAAGAAAATCGCCCTCGATGAGAGAAGATCGGTGAGTAAAGAAGGTGGCTGTACGTAAATAGCGCTTCTAACTTTCTTCCAGGGAGGTCTGGCTCAGACTGCCATGCGACTGTCACTGGCGACGCTCATTTGTTTTTCTTTTGTTTTTTATAACAGCTGTCGTAATAAACCTAATGCGTAACTTGATACACAATATAAAAATAATACACATAACTTGAACCATTATTAATACAAACTAACTAACCAGAATTATATAGAGCCAATTACAGTGTTGTGTTTAAAATAAATAACATAATTTATTTTTCACTATGGGAGATGAAGCATAATGAAAATTAATAAAAAAATCAAACTATCAGGCTTTAACACTATGAATAATGTTACAATATTTTTGTTGTTATTTTTATTAAAAAAACCAATGACGAAACTGAGCAGTCATCCACCTCAAGTGCGGCAAACCATCTCTCATGCGAGTGAAAGTGCACAATTGTCACGTTTTTAATAAAAAAATGGACTAATTGCTTTCAATGCTTTCGTTTCGCAGTATTCAAAAATTTTAGTTTTAAAAATCAATACTTTCTTCTATATTTGGTTTTTAATAAATTTTCATAATTAACTAACATTACATTCACGAAAAAAAAAAAAAATTTCCAAATATTATTGATTTTAACCTCTAAAAACATTAAATTATAATTAATATGAAACAGCTTTTAAAGAATTGTATAAAAAATAAAATGAAAAACAGTAGAATTCAGAGACAAAAAATGTAGGCCAAATTCAAAACTTTACTTGATGCTGTGGAGACACCAGCAGACTGGTCTTATTCTATGCTAGAACTGGTGGGCAGTCTTTGAAATAAAAAGGAACATGACAACTACGTGTTGTCACCATGCCTGGAAAGGGACCAGCCATGATGAGAGGTTGTCATCAAACATAAATTGAGAATTATGATTTCAATTTTTCATTTTAAAAGAATTTTTTTATTTGCTGTAAATATGAGGTCATCAAGCAATGAAAAGAATAATAATAAATAAAATAACTTAAATTGAACTAACTCATGAATAGTTTTCCGCTCATCTTTTGTAAAATCAGGTGTGAAAACGAGATCTTCTTTATTATCAGAATGTGCATAATCTTCAATAATGCGAGTTACTTTTCTTCTGAAGTCATGAAAATTAGTTATTCCCAATCCTCCTCTTCTTACTTCCCGTTCTTCAATCCTAAATTTACAGAATATTTGAAAATAAGTAAAATTAAATACAATAGATAAGTACAATAAAATAAAAATAAATAAGTAGAAGAAAATAAACTTGCCCCAGAAGAATAACATAGGACTGCGCAGTACATAGTACAATCATCTGGCTATCATAATTATTAATAATTAAATTATGAGTTACAAAATAAATGAGAAATCTTGTAAAAGGATACATCTTATATATACTATTATAATGTATATTACATAAATATTCATGTTTTACATTTGCTCGGAAGATTGAAAATTCAAGAGGTAAAGAAAGAGATGATATTTAAAGGAAGTAAGAGTGGAGCTTTTTGAATAGAGATGGGCATTGAACACCATAAAGAGGAAGCATGGATAATAAAGGATTTTTGAAGGATGCAGTTCAATGAGCATGAGTGTACAGGTTGATGGGTTGGGTTCTAGTATTTAAGAGGCAGATGGAGGAGTGCAGAGTAAGGAGGTCATGATATAGGTGGGTTTTTTTGGTTTTCAAGGATTGAAATGAGTGCACCTAGGAAGTATTGACTGAATACTGAATATTGACGGAAACTGGAGTAAAGCCACCCAATTTCAGAATACCTGCGAGATATGTGAGAACTTCTGGAGATCCTGAAAATAAATCTAATAAAACAGTTCATTAGTCTTTTACATCTCATTTCAAGCAGGCCTCCATATACTATGCATCCATAGTCAAAGTTGGGAAAAACGAGAGATGACACGAAAAGTTGTCAATTAGTGGTAATGAATCGTGGTAATGTGAAAGTTGCTTAAGAATGAAAACAGATTTCCTTGTGATTTGGGAAATATGATTATTCCAAAAAAGATGTTGATCAAAAGTTACTCCCAGATTTTTAATGAAATTTTGGAAATGAATTGGACGGTTTTTGAGGAAAAGCAGTGGATAGTAGGGAAGGGCTTTTAGGTGAGGTTTTGACCCAAAGAGGAAAGCCTTTGTTTTCTCTGAATTCAGACTCAACTTGTTCTCTACTGGCCATAGGTTAATGTTAATGTTATCTATGTCTTTCTGCAGCTTACAAGTCGCCTCTAGCATGTCTGAAGAATGAAAAGATAAATATATTTGCAAGTGGATGCAATTCATTAAGTCATTAATATAAATAGAAAATAGGGTAGGTGAAAGAGAAGATCCCTTGAGACAAGACTCCTTGCCAAAGTGGTAGTAAAGATGAGTGAGGTTTTACAGGTATAATCACTGTTTGGGAATGGTGAGATTAAAAGGAATGAAGCCAGCTTAACGCACTATTAGATATTGAGAGGTTATGGAGTTTGGAGAAGAGGATTGTATGGTCAATAGAATCAAAAGCTTTTGAAAAATCCGAAAGCATCAGGATCGTAATATTCTGTTGGTCCAAGGAGGAGTAAAGCTCTTAAGTAATTTTTACCAAAGCAGATTGCATGGAGTATCTGGAATCGAATTCTGATTAGAGAGAATTAAGGAAAGTTTTATATTCAAGAAAGGAGGTGAGATGGGAATGTGCTAATTTTTCGGTTTAGATAAATTTGATAGGATTGATATAGCTCTAAAGTGGGAAACTGAAGAAGGAGAAGGAACTTTATTCAATGGATGGACAAGGACTTTTTTCCAAGCTGTAGGGAAAATGGAGCTTAGTAAGGAGAAGTTATATATGTGCAGAAAGGCAGGTGAGATAACAGGAAGGCTGAGTTTTATTATTTTTAAAGATATTTGATTCAAACCATAGTCGTCGGTATGAGATTTAAAGACTAGATCAATTAGGTCATTAGGGGAAATATTAAGAAAATAACGGTTATTAGAATTAAAAGGGGTTTTAGGAATAGAATAGGATAAGGTGTTTACAGGGAGTTCATTAGGGTGAGGGTCAGCAAAATAGTAATTAAGTTCATCTGGAGTGAATGGATAATTGTAATAAGATAAGGAACTGGATACAACAAATTTTCCATTCAGATTTAAGGTCAGGAGATTGAGATAGGATATAATTAAAATAATATGCTTTAGCACAGCGTAAAGAGGACTGGGTGACGTTTTAAAGAAGCTTAAACAATAAATAATCTTCTGAATGTCTACTACGCCTAAAGCGTCTCCTGGCAGCATCTCTTCGCTTCATCAGATTCCTAATGTTGGAGTTAATATATGGAGCTGGTAGTCGTCAGATAATTGAGGTTTTGAGAGGGGCAAGATGTTTAAGGACAGTATAAAGATTCAATGTGAGGCATTCCACCATTTTGTCAATTGAGGGGGAAGAGTAGATGGGTTCAATGGAATGGGATAGTGAGTCAAGTCAAGGATCTATTCTATCTGGGGGTTATGTGTTCTATATTTCGCCAAGGTATTTTCTTAGGAATAAGGATAGGAACAGATATATCATAAGAGATTTGGATGAGATCGTGGCATGAGAGGAAAGATACTGGATTTTGAGAGAAGGATAATAGGTTTTTGGGAGAATCGGCAGTCATAAGGTCAATTAACGTACCTGTGAACTGGTTGTGATGGGTGTAAGTAAATAAAATATGTATGGTATTTTTCTAAATGAAAGGCAAGGAATTTTTTTATATTATTTTCCCATCCCATAGTACCCCTATGGAAGAGGCACGTATTAGTCATTAATTGTTTATTAATTTTTTTCATAATTCATAATTATCAAGAAATAAAAAAAATAAATAAAATAAGAAGTATGGAATAGAAATACAAAACAAATAAGTATAGATAACCTCAAAAATAAATAACCAAAAAATTATTAATTAATTAACAATAAATGATTATTCAAAATAAACAGAGTTCAAAATATAGCCCCTAAACAGTATGTCCAAGTGACAGATGTTATATATTAAATAATATTCTTCATTGAATTGCTGATATGGAAACTGTCATCAAATTTTCGATCCAAGCAACACTAACAGAGCTAGTAGCATTACATTTTTGAGGGTAAATAAAGTTACAAAAAAAAAACTATATAAGTAGTTCAGGAATAATTATAGTTCATATTGACTACTTTCTTGAACATCATCTAGATTATTATGGTGAACTATTTCAAAAATATTAAATAATCGTACAGAAACCACAGTTCTTTTAAAAACAAAAAAACATAATATGTAAAGGAATTAAAACTAACAACAAGCACTATCAACATCTGACAAACTATAAAATAAGTATAAAGAATAAAATAAGTTATCATTACTTGACAGGCTCAGCAATGCCCTGTTCATCCCTACCAAGGCCACCTCCTGTCCATCCCATTAACTTCATTAGTTTATTACCAATATTGCTTTCGGCAATAGGCGTGTCAATATGAGCTCTCTGTGGAGCGTTGATATTACCAGTTCTCTGTAAATCTCTATCTACTTTTTCACCTTCAACAAAGGATGCTTTAACCTAAAAATAAAATTAAATCTTGAATTAGATTGTAAATATTACCAAAAATCTTAATGTCAAAATTATTCAATTGCAAATTTATCGATTGCTATATCAATGGCAATAAGTTATTTACCAAAATTTACACCAGTATAACTGGTGTGGATTTTTTCGGTTGGTAGCACAAAAGATAAAAGTACGATGTGTAATGGAATTGGTAAATTAACAAAGAAATTATTTATCTTAAATTTCATTACTATTAAATCTATCAATATTACAGATCATATTATATTAATGTTATAAATGTCAGTGACAGTTTTCTATTGAAATTGCTATAATTTAAGAAGTTCCATATACTAAAGTAAAACAAATTTCTCAGCAATTTTTCTCAAAAGGAAGCAGCCCCACATATAGAAATACTCTCTAAGTACTCTACATAAAATGAGATGAGGGTATGTTTTCTAAATCTCAGGTAGACAGTAATTTTGCACTAATTACAGTATTATGGTGACTCCTAAATTTGAATTAAAAGATAATTAATTTTACAAGATAATTACAATAGCCAGCACTATTAATAATAGTGATAATAATAATAATAAGAAGAATTTGGCATAATAACAATAAGTCTAATAAATATGAGGACAATATAACTCGGTCCAAGGACAATTATACAATTAATCTGCAAACACTGCTTATTTTAAAACTTATTTGTGAAGTTATATAGTACAACTAACATAAAAACCACAGAATTGTCAACCTAATTATTATAAAAAATTGCTTTTCTATGCCAAAAGATAAATCACTACTTTTAATCTAATCACACTAATCATAACTAGTTTTATTATATTTGTTGAAAAAAAATAAAATAAAAATAAAAACTTAAAATCTATGAAAGCATCAAGATACAAAAAACCTCTCGTAATATTAATTACACATATAGTGATTTTCATACAAAGTAAATAAATTTCATTTTTGATTTCTATCATGGTAGATGTAATTTTCATTAAGTTTAACAACTTTACTAAACATTTAATTAAGTTCTTTAAATAAAAGTTGGATTCCAGGATAACATTTAAGCCGCAGCAGAGTTTATTCTTTATCAATGTAACGACTGACGACTGCCAAGAATGAGATAACTTGTCGATAAGTAGAAATTCTAAGCGATAACAGAAATCACAAGATCATTCGCAAGTTTTTTATTTAGAAAACAACATTGTTCATCTTTTTTGATAATTAATATATTCTACAGAGTCTTCAATAACATAATATGATTGAATTAAATACAATTTTTACACCAGAAGCCTGAAAACAACAGTGATAGTCAACATGTTTAAAAACTATTATTTATTATTTAAACTCCTTAAATGAAGAAGTATAAATCAAAAGTCAAAATTAACACTTTGACGACCAAGCCATTCCTGTTAATATTTCCCTGTGGACCAAACATTTTTTTTCGCCCAAAAGCTGCATTCAGCAGTTATATAACAAAGTCATGCATTTTTATAATCATTAGCAACCATTTAATTATGGTGATTAGGGCAAAAATGTAGCGGGCCTATGTGCCCGCCAATGTCCGTGGGGCACTTCCCGTTTTTTTTCTAAATCTTAAAATAACTATTTTTTTCCTTTAATAGATATTTTTTTACTTCTCTATTGACATATTTTGATTAGTTTTTCATTTTCACACAAAATATTACCCCTTCAAGATTAGTTAGAGAATAACAAAAAACAGTACCTAGCTGTAAAAAAAAAATTTCCAAAAATATTGATGGAATAACATATTAGGTTTCTTACTCCGCAAAAATGTGTTGTTCACCCGATCAGGTATAAAACTGTTCTTTAGGTGATTGACCTGTCGAAACCCTTCAAACACCTTTTATTACCCTTTCATTATTTTCAACCCTCCTACCTCGCACTCTCCACTTTATTTAGTATGCTTATAGCTCTTATTGCAAACAGACATTACTTACTTAGTAGTGCCTTTAGTGCATTATCGAAATTCAGTTTTTTGTAAGTGCATCATTTTTTGTTTAAAAATGTTTCGTGGAATATCTTCCCGGACAAAGCGTATCGTGGAGTTGGCAATGCAAAATAAATTGCCTTCCGATTCGGAGTTAGAACAATAGTATCGGTAGATAATTTATCAGTTTTTATAAGTCCTTAATAATTTTAATTAGATTAAAATCACTAAAAAATACGCTAAACAATAACAAATTAGCTTCCAGGAATTGTTATGGCAATAGAATAAAGGTAAGCTCAACCCAAGGTGATAATTATGTTCACAAGAACCATAGCTATCATAATAAGGTAATTTGATTTTACAATGACGTAAGTATTCCTGGAACAAAATTGTTTGTAGGTTCCACTTTGTCTCCTCAGGTGAGTATGAACATCTTTGATTTCTTGTCTTAAATTTTTAAAATTACTAAGTACTGATGTTTTGAACTTGTGTATGTTTTTAGAACTGATGATGAATATTCAATATTAGTCTTCAAATGAAGAAAATCTAAATATAAGTGGCAAATAATTCATTCATCCTAACTTTATTTATCATTTTATGCCATCCATGCATAACTTCAACTGAATTTAATTATTTTGATATGAAAATCATAATACTAATTTAATAAATAAGATAATATATAAAATAAAAATTGAAACAAACCAAAATTGTAAAAGAAGTTTCTTTAAGTCTATCAAGTGCAATAGCACATGCAGCTTCTTTGGCAATTTTTTGAGTTTTTCCTTCACCAGTTGCCAAATACATGCCATCCATGGAGAACTTACAGGAACTAAGGAGTAAAATAAATCATCAAGAAAAAATATAATAAGATTAAATATCATTAAAAAAAAATAACAGAAATATTTTAAATAGAATATTGAAATACCTCCAACTTAATTATTAATTTTCATTCATTTCTAATCTACAGCAAGTACATCAATTTTCTGTCCAACCAATAATAATTAATCAACCCAAGAGCAAACAGGCAAAAATAGAATGTAAAAAAAAAAATGAAATAAATAAAAAAAAAAAAAAAAAAAAAAAAATAGAAAAAAAAAAAAGGAGAGAAATACAATTGATCAAGGACTAAGAAGTTTGTATACCAAAGAGAAAAATTATTTAAGATTCTAAAGGGCATCCTTAAATCTTCTGATTTAATTCTGAACAGCAAACCATAAAGCTTAGTAATGAAGAAAAAATATCCATTCGGCTCCATAATGCCAAAACAAACACAATGATTCATAACATAAATAAAATATATGTCAGATTCCTGGGGAATTTATCATTTAGCAATCCAATAAATGCACCATATCTAAGAGATACATGGGCTGAGTTTTATAAGACAGAATAGTAACGCATGCACCGAGTTCATTCTCACAACTTCTATTCCTTCAGTACAGGTTCATCTACCTGCTCCACCAAATATTTGTCTGCAACATTGTTCTTTTGTTTGCCCAGAATTGATGATAGTGATCAAAATGAAGATTAAGAGAATCAAAGTGTCCTCTCTTTTATGTTCAAAAGCTGAGTAAAAAATGTTTCTGTATTCAAACTCATTTTTTTAGTGTTTGTCTCTTCTCATTTTCCTAATCTTTCTTGTGTCTAAATTTTCTCAAGTTGAGTTCCTAATAAATCATGCTAAATACCATAGTTCTAAGGAGAGTTAATTTTTAGGAGTCTTATGGATTTATTAATTTTTTTATAAGTAATCTATTATTCGTCTACCTTTTTCAGTAAACAGATTTGTTAATTCAATTCAATAACAGAGCTGTTTATACATTTTCTACCTAAAAAATCTTAAAATAAAATTATTAAAAGTGTAGAATTTATTTTGTATCTCTCAGACACACCGTGTGTGTTAATGTACATTGAGAGGATGCGTGTAGAGGTGAGTTAAGATAATTGTTGGTATGAGATCTGAGTCCCATCATCAGATTTTTAAAAAATAATATTCATTATGTTAACAGTGTTTGAGAATTTTTGAGGTGCTGCATTTTTTTTCTGATATTTGAGCAAAATAATAAAATTTTATTTATATCCACCTTCTACCATTGTTTAAATGATAAAAAAAGTATTAATAAAAACTTTGTAGCCATGTTACATATACCTAATGTTTCAAAGTAAATACAAGATCTAAAAAAACAAAATGTTTTATATAAGTTTTAAGTCTGATTGCAGGAAAAAAATTGGTTCATCTAATGTGCATACTTCCAGAACCACCTGTTAAATAGAAAAGAATTTTATTGGATTTTTACATTCTCAACTTTCTAAAATGGGGGGAGTATAGTAATTGGTATTTTTCTTTTTTTGTAAGATCCCACTCAATGCTTTAAATCCCCATGAATATAAAAAAGCAGTTCTTTATAAATGCGGTATACATCCATTGTCCTTATCCAATATATCTAAGGACATACCATTCTTCTAAACTACTAAACCAATTTGGATGAAACTCCAGAAGTAAAAAACAATTAGCCTAGTAAATAGAAGAATAATTTATTGGTACAAAACCATCATCATCTAGTCTTTAAATAACATGTGGAAATCTGAACTATGACCAAGGTAGTAACAATCATTTCTCAGGGTGAAAGTTAATAGATATTTGAGAAAAACTAAATGTTGCATTAACATAATTTATTTTAGTATCTATTTTTATTAAAAATGGTTAAATTTTAAATTTAATTTTAATTATATTTAACTTTAAAATTATTAATTTTCATTCATTTCTTATCTATAGCTTAGCAGTTTATTCTATTGTCTGTGCAACCAATAATAATTAATAATCTAAGAACAAACAAACATAAAATGTCTTTCTTCGGTCCGGGGAATAACAACAGCAATTGGAGAGTCAGATCAAAAATTGAACTGGAACAGCTGTTCGGTGAACAAAACATTGTTTCTATGGTCAAGGTGGGAAGACTGCGGTGGCTTGTACATGTGCAAAGGATGTCAACAGACAGGCTCCCAAAAAAATGATGTATGGCAGGCTGGGAGAAAATAGATAGAGAGGGAGACCAAGGGTGAGGTGGCTGGACTATGTCCAGAATGACCTAAGAAGACTTGAAGTGAATGGTTGGAAGAGGAAAGCGGAAAATTGACAGAGATGGCTGTCAATTCTTTGTAAAGCCTAGGCCCGACTAGGGCTTTAGCGCTCACTATAAGAATAAGAATTTTAATTTTAATTAAAATTTATTTGATTATTAAAATTTAAATGTGAAAAAAAGCTCTTTCCAAATTTTTAAAATAGAATTTCAACATTTCTTATGATTTTTTTTATTTTTTAAACTGGGCAAATAAAGTTCAGTACAAATTCTACTCAAAATTAGTGGAAGAATGTACAAAAGTTTTGAAACACTTTTTATGACAGAACCTTGCATGCTTACATCATCGCCTACAAAATGTTGGTACTGTGTTGTTGTTTACACAACTCTCTACTAACAGTTCTCCCACAGTTTAACATAAATTATTAAGAGATTCAGTAGAACAAGAGACCCATAGGAAGAGAGCAAAACAAACAATATTTTCAAAGAATCACAATTAAGGACTCAGAAAATCCTAAAAGTAACTTAAGTGATATCTTGGAAACTTCATTTTCGACTGATTAACATACTACTCTTTCTTTAGGCAGTTGAGAAGTAGAATATATTCAACAATAATGTAAATAAAGGTATATACTTAACCTCTTCACTTTTGAAACTACATAAGTAAAAAAAAAATGTTTGCACCACAACTCAAGAAAATATCAAAACAATAAATACATAAAAAATAAAATTAAAAAAAAACAACAACAATAAAACATTGATTTTATATTTATTATAAAGGCTTACTATTGATCACGATTTTGAGATATTCCATACGATGTTGTCATGTGTGCAGCACTTGCCGCCCTCTCAATTATGTTAACAGGTCCTTCATCACGGAGAGTACTTTTGAATACAACCACTTTCCCAAAAGGTCCACTATCTACAATTTGTCTTACATGATTAACTGCTCTTTTTGTTTCATAAGAAAACAACCGATTATTGGGTTGATGCTGCTGCTGTTGCTGCTGAGACCAAGATTGTCGTGATTGATACGGTTGCTGGAACTTTTGAGAATTATGAGACCCAGGTTGTGTTGGACGATAAGGTGGCTGGGGCTCTTGTAGATTGTATCTCATTAACTTGGGATTTCTACCATTAATAAAATCTTCTGCTGGTCTTTTCCTATATGGTGGACTCTCGGTAAGGTCAATGACATCCTGTTTCGATGTTGACGGGCCAGGATCTGAGGCCTTTACAAAACTTATAGGTCCAATAGTACCCCTCACACGGGAATTTTGAGACTGACCCCCAGCCTGTCCAGTAAAAGCTGAAATGAAAATTTATAAAACCCTGGGCAGATAATTTAATTTTCATTGAAATAAATAAAAATAATTCACCTTTTACTTTAGCTTCAACAGCATTTGAAGCTAATGAAAAAGCTTTACTATCAAATTTCGAGCTTTTATCTGTTATGCCTGATGAAAGCTCATCAATTAATTCCATAACTTCATCACCATACCTATAACAGTAAATAATAAGCTAATATTCAACATCTTAGTCTAACAATTAAAAAAAAAAAAAACAGAAGCAACTAAACAATAGTTTTGATTTTTTTTATAACAATTTAATGTCCTCCCTCTCTCAATATATAAAGCCATTTATGATCCACTCACTAATTACAAAATTTCTAAAATTACAATTCAATAAAATTTAAAGTTCCTGTTAGTTCCAGGATTCTCACTAAGAAAGTATTGATTTAAATTCTTGTCTAATTGCATTATATCAGTGGTTGTCGCGAAGAAGTTGATAAGTCAAATTACCTTGAAAATGAGTTAATAATTAATCTTCAAAGCAAGATTTTTAATATCTTGCTCCAATCCATTCCAATTCTGTGGAAAAATTGGTTAAGTTGTACTTCTTAATAAGGCCTTTAAGTATATATTTGGGTGAAAATAATATTTTTAGAGCAATTACAGGGGACAGAGAAATTCCCTACTAAGAAGTGCACAGTTTTAACTAATCCACTTATTCAAGACAGTCATGAGTATAATGCCAATGTTTTTTAATGTCTTTGAACACAAAGAATTACCTCATTCACCAATATACCATTACCCAAGATCTAATTTTTTTTTTGGTACCATATTAGAAAAAGCAACAAAAAGATAATAAAATATGGCTGCTTTCCCTCAAATGTTCTTGAGCCAAATATTTTTTTTTTTTAGATAGATAGCAAGCAGGAATTCACTCACTCACAGGATAGTTTTTAAAGACTATACTTGAGTTTAGAAAATTCAAGAGATAACAGATCCCAAAAGCCTTTATACCAAACCCTTCTTTCTAAACAGAATACATTTTCAATTTAATGAGCTGAAGTATTAAATAAATTTCATATTTATCTACTAATGCCACTTTGGTGCCTTATGTGATAGTAGTATTTTTATTACTACTTCTTAATTAGGAATAAGTTACAAAAAGTATAAGTAACAAATAAGTTTAATTATTATTTCTTTATGATGAGGATTCAATAGTTTAAGTGTAGGATGTAATTTAAGTAGAGAAATGGTCAGGGGTGCGTGCAGTCAAGTAAATAAACATGTCCAAGTTTTTAAATAATAAAAAAAATAAAATTAAAATACAAAGTTTTTTTTTTTAATTTAAAAACTTGGACATGTTTATTTACTTGCCTGCACCCCTGACCATTTCTCTACTTACATTATGTCTTTATGTTCCATATGACATCCAGTGTATAACTTAAACAGTATTTTTTCATCTAATTACTAAGAATGAGGTAAACATTTTGTAAAACGTCTGTGCTCTAATATTTATCAGATGCATATTACAGGTGTTCTTTTATACCTTTTTTTTTTAAATAGGAGAGAAGAGCGATTTAAAAAGACATAGTTGTCCTACAATGGAACATAAACCGGAATCTCCTGACCCAAGAAAAAATTGAAGTCAATGTTGGAAAAAAGCTAGAAACGACCACGTGACGTAACAATACTTTACAAACACAGCTTGAAAGTTACTTCAGCTGATTGAACTCTGCTCAAAATACCCTCCACTACACTCAAAGTATTGTTAGTGAAAAGAAAAAGAAATTGATAAATTTGAGACGACGGACAAATAGGTTGAAGAAGAGAAACTGTCAGCTGAAAAATATTATTGCTGAGCTGAAAAGAAAAGATCTAGTTGGCCGATGAGTACGCGGATATGCTCGGAAAACATATCACAAACTACCTCCGTTCTCATAAAACGACAAAGTCTCGAAATCAAATCATAAACACAAAACTTTCGAAGATTTACGATAAGAGACTGAAAAAGCGTTTCAATTACATTGAACTTCCTCTCTCTACTAAAGCCTACGATTTCGTTCGGGACAATTTCGATGACATGCTTGCCACATCGACGTACTATAGGTAGGTGGTATGCGACAGTGAATGCATCCGCTGGTTTTTCAGTGAAGAAGTCTTGAGGGTACTTGAAGAAAAAATGTAAACAGCGCATTAGGCAAGATAAGAAAATATCCCTTCATGTTCGCTCTAAGTATGTTCCGATGGATATGGGGCATTAGAAAAAAAGGATTGGACTGGGATGGATATCGAGTATTTTGGCTATGTGGATTTGGGACATGCTATATTGATGGGTCTAACGAAGCTCCTGAAGCAGGGAAGCTATCGTCATTCACTCTTGGTGGTATAAATTGTCCATGGAAAATACCCTTAGGGGTATTTTTTCATAAATTCGTATAACAGCTGCACAGCTACAAAATCTTGGGTATCGATTGCCTTGCGACAGTTACGAAGAGTAGGTGCCTTAACAACTTCCTCTAACTTGTGATGGCGAGGCACACAATGTGTCAATGGTTGAAGAAGATGGGTTTCTAAGGAATCACTTATTGTCGGATCCAGGACTCAGATAAAATGTAAGGTTGACGTGGCAAGGATCAGACTTATTGGGCATTTTTTCGATACCCTTGTCACTTGCTGAAGGCTTGTCCGTAATACGATCCGACGTACGACCAAGTTCTTAATAGAGTGCGGATGGTCAGAAATTAAAGCTGAGGGATATTGATCAACAAACTTAAAGGACTTGCAGCTAGAAGTAGGACTGAAAACTTGGAAACAAAGCGGTTCCAAATCTCAGTAGCGGTTTACCAGCAACAAAAAGAGAAGGAAATACCTTGGCCATCTAACTACTGAGTATTCCGTTGTGATGGCACGCTTTAGAGATGCTGGTCCTGAGAAAATGGACGGGTCTAGCCGAAAGCTGAGGGAACTAGGCGGCGCTTTGTTAATCGAGTGAACAAAGTATTCGATGTCCTGTATTCCCGCAACACTGCGTTCAAAGAGGATTGCAAGCAAATCGCTGAATCCATTGAACAATAGGGGAAAAATAAGGACGTTTTTGGGGTGAAGTGAAGGAATTTAGATAATACCGAAACACTAAAAAACTTCAAAGGAAAAAACACTTCCTTGACAACTGGGAAAAGCTAGGGTTTCAAGGCGTTTTATTGAGCATAGAAAGCCACCTTAGCGGCGTGGGAGGGACAAGAGGAGTTTGTCGAAGAAAAGCAGTGGTACGTCCAGTGGGGCCCAACTTACAAAATCAGCCAAGACGCAGCGGGGAAAGATTATTTTTCTTATATTCGAGCAAAAGGAGGGCAGAAACAATAATCCCAGCTGCAGAGGATGCGGGCACGTACACGTTATAGAGCTATTCCATCCACAAGCAACTTCCAGGAATCTTCTTCAACTAGTTAAGAGGGGAAAAAAACGCCATCCCTTTGGACAAGATAACATTTTAAGTTTTAAACTCACGAACATAGAAGTTCTGTCCAATGGAATAGTAACTGAGACTGGAACAAGGACCACCATGGGTTGAACCCATTACGTGAACGTGGAAAAAATGGTAAAACGGATGCACTGAATACATTTTAGAATATAACTCAATTCTAATTCCGCTCCTTAAGTTATCTATGCAGGAGGAGAAGATCAAACTACGGAAAGGAAAACAGTGACGGAACGAAATGGAAGATTTGCAGATTCCTGCAAACGCTCAAGATGAGATATCTCCCTACATCGACATTAGAAAATGGGCACGTTAATGGATGTGACACGTGATATAGTGGAATACATCTCAGGTAATAAAGCAAAAAACATTATAGGATTTTTCTTGTATGTAAACCTGAGGTTCCGTTTAATCTAGATTAAATCCTCAATAATAAACTCTAATCTTTGGTTCTATCTAATTTCAGGTTTCATTGTTCGGAAGCTAAAACTTCACGCTGAAATGTGAAGGCTGGTTTAGAAGCATTGAAGGACAACCCGGATTGACAAAATAAATGGATTGATTGCTGCGAAGAAGCGCGGTGGATTAGTTTTGCCAGGAAAGGACGTAGTCGAAATTTGCCAATTTTGTGAACGAATTTTTTTCTTGCGCTAAAGAAAAAGAGAAAATTGGTGTTAGCCTTCAATAGAATCCTCGGATCTCTCATTGGTGTTAAAAATGTATCGGGGAAACAATTTTTTTCATGGTGCGATCATTTTTTTAGTCGACGAATCTCACTACTCAGTACTAATGCGATCGTGATTGGAGCTTTTGTACTTTCGAACTAGAATTTCCCCATCAGTAAAAAAAATTAATGAGGATCTTCACCATGAAAAAAAATTAGAAGGTACTTATAATAAGCATATCTTTTCAGTGGCCAATAATAATTGTCGTGTTATTTTTAACTTACCATTAATTTTTTTGTTGTTATTTCAGTCATGTTGTTGCGTTGTAATGTCAGTTTGGCAATGAATATAAAATAATTTACTTATATTGTATAATTTGTATTTTCATGGCTATGATTTATTTTATATGGTTTTATTTCCACTATCAAGAAACGACAGTAGTTTTTTCGGCGAATGTGTAGAACAAAAACTAAGTAATAAATCAAAGAGGTATAGCCTGAACACCTTGGTATGAGGCACAGTGGGGCAAACGTGGAAAAAACCCACTAAATCTTATGAGTTTTCTTTTTCTTTTTTTTTCAATTATTTTTGTATACATAAATAAAATGTAGCATAAGGTTGTGAACTGATTTTTCGATTATTTCATTACCAGATCTTTACACTGTCCTTGAAGTGTTGCCCTTTTCTGAGAGTTGAGAAAATAACACGTTTTTTTTAAAGTTTCTATTAAATAATTTTTTATGAGACTGAATTTTTAGCAAAAATCTTATAACCCTTTGAAACCCTTTGACTTCCCTCGATTTGTTGATGTTTACTGGTTTATGGGACGATTTTATTTGGGGAAAGGTAGCCCAACCTTGACTGCCAGGAATTTTCAAAGTTAGCTGTCTCGTAAATCTAACTTATCTTCATTTCACTTGGTCTTTCAAAAAAAGCTACACCCAACTAGGCTCTCTTTAGGGATTCAAAATTGAAGTACAGGTATCTGAGGAACCGTGTAATAAATGATAAATCCCGGCTCGGCGATATTGTTCAGGGGGCTTGAATTTATGTCTTATTTTTCACTTAACAGAAAACTAATTTTTAGCATTTTTTTTTTTTTTTTATTTGTTTTTTTTATAACTAAGAATGTGAAAATTGGTCTTACTATATATGTATATTTGTTTTATTAGTTTTGTCTTATTTAATGATTATGGTAAAAATGGAATCCAAAATAATGAATTCTACTGCTATTCTCTCATATTATATAAAAATTCATTTTGAATTTTAAGATTTAGAAACTTACTTTTTCAATCAGCTGCAAAGATTCCTGACTGCTAAGAACTTATGAGATTAACTGAGGGACATTAAAAATAAACAAATTTTAATATACCCCGAGTCATTCATTGCATTATCAAAAGCACAACTGGATACATTAAATATAGCTTAGAAGAGACAAAAAAAGTATGTATGAATGTATAAAACAACAAGACCTGAGCCTGTGCCATGCCTGGCACTTGTAGAATAATCAATAGTTAACTCATTGTCAATCACGTTTCTTATTTATACCAAATGAAAACTGATATTATAAACAATTTATAAAATATTTTTGTAATCAGAAATATGATTAATCCTGAAAATCAACACAGGAGCTATTTCTGGTTATTGGATCAATGACCTTGCTTAGCAGTGAATTTGGCTATTAGCCATTCTCAGTTGAATATCTATCCATCTCACAAAAATTGAGTATCCACATTGTCAAGATATTCTCAATTTTTTTTTTTTTTAATTATAACTTCTGTAGTGAATTAAAGTCCATAATAATAATAAAATAATTAAATTAAATTATACTACGCGACACTAGTTTTGATCTTTTATTAATTCACAATATCGCTGGTTGGGACATAGGGCCGTTATGAATGTTCACCATCTGTCTCTGTCAGCAGCCAGTTCTCCTATTTCTGCCCATCGTACTCCATCATGTTCTGCTTCAGCCTCTATGGTCCTCCTTCAAGTTATCCTGGGTCGAACAACTCTATGGCATCCCTGAGGGTTACAGTATAGCGTTTCTTTCACAATGTCCTTCCTTGAGCATAAGGTGTGCCCTATCTATTTCCACTTTCTTTTGCTGATTTCAGCATCAATATCTCTCTGTACTGTTCTTCGCCAGAGCTTCTCATAGCGAATCAATCTAGGCCAACACACTCTTAAAATGTTTCTCAAACACTTGTTTAGAAAGGTTTGTAGCTTTCTTGTTATAGTTTTGGTGACCTTCCAGGTTTCAGATCCATACAGAAAGATGACCTTAACATTTGTATAAAAATACTAATTTTCGCCCTAAGGCAGATTTCACTTGATTGTCAGATCCTCTTCAGTTGGGCAAATGAACACGACACTAAGGCAGTGGTTAAATTCCATGATTCTCTATCAGATGAATTTTCAATAAGATGACAGGGGGACCCACTCTCTCAAACACTTTTTAATTTAAGCCTTGAGCTAGGCACGAGAGCAAACCCATTAGAACAAACCCAGATGGCATGATTTACAAGAATCAAGCACATGGTGTATGCTGAAGCCTGATGGACAGCGACTGAGAGTGATATGGCTGCAAAATGTCAAAAGGGTCTTAAAAAATGAGAGTTAGAAGATGGAAGACAAAAGCAAAGGACCGTCAGGAGTGGCTACGAATGGTGGATGGGGCCAAGGTTCTTCAAGAGCTGTAGAACCCATCAGGGATTGAGTAAGTGGTAGATTAATGTAATAATGTATAGTGCTTTGGATAACAGTGGTTTATTCTATCTTATTATTTTAGTTATTATTAATTTATAATAATATTCATGACATTTCAGTTACATATTAATATCACAATCCAGTCAATGAGAGTTAAAAAGTCTATTTTCCCTCTGTATTAATGCAAGGCAATGAGATCTTTAAACTTATTGCTGGGAATTGGTAAATGCATCCTTAAGGAAGATATTAAAACATTAATATAAGGGGTAACTTTATTTGCATAAGGATATTAAACACAAACAATAATATTCAACCAAATAACCAGATCTTAATTTTAAGATTATATCAGTAAAATTATGAATATTTGTATTTATATCACTGAGTAGTTTTAAATCTAAAAAAACAAGAGGAATCACTGTTCTGGAGAAACAGAAAACAAGATTTCAAATGCTGTTCACCATTTAAGTAATGTGAGGTAATTTTTTTTTTTTTTTTTTTTTTTTTTTTTTTTTTTTAGTTGATTTTAAAATCAGAATTTTAATCAGTGACAATAATGTTAATAGGTAATATATATTTCAAAATATGTATGACTTTTATAGCGTAACATACTGCAAACAATAATCACACATACTTAGTGACCCCACTTAGAATATGTTTATACACTAACTACTCTAGTTTGGTAAGATTGAATGAGCTATCCACTTCCAAAAACACCTTATAATAAAACACTTCTGCTTGCTCTAGAATCATCAAACTGGATAAACAGGCATTACAGTTAGAGAAGCTTTGTAATAGTCATTATGATAGATAAATTATATGCCACTTCTATTGTTTTTTTTTGTTGTTTTTTTATACTAAAATCTAGTTTAAAATGTTAAACATTCATCATCGGTTATAAAAACACACAAAAATTTGATACAGAGATAATATATATATTAATTTTCAAAATGTAAGATAAGAAATCAAACAGGTTGATACTCATCTAAAAAGGCAAAGCGGAATGGCTTCTTAAAAATATTGGTTTATAGAGAGCACTGTGGAGTAATCGAGTAAGTAGTCAGCGAAATAGACAATCCCTTAGTTTTTCCCAATGACTAAATGTATTTTCTGTTCCTATTCGAAAAAAAAAAAATTAAAATAGGAGTATTGGAAGCATTTATTAGGTTGTTAAAACAGAAATTTGGATAGACTTTAAAGAATTTTATTATTTCTAGTGATTCTTAAATATCAAATTTTAGACTATTTTCTATTTCCATATTTGACTTGGGAGTGAAACTTAAACATCATTTAGAAATTAGTTTTTTCTATTGCTTTTCAGTTCACTCTATCAACCAATAATTTCAAGAAGTCCTTCCGCTTTGCTCCTTAGATGAGTATCAACATGTTTGATGTCTTGTCTCACATATTTAAATTAATATAAATCATCTATGTATCAAACTTTGTGCGAAATTAGAAATGATGATGAATGTTTAAAATTCAAAACTAGTCTTCATATAAAAAAAAATCTAATAGAAGTGACATATAATTCATCAATTAGGATTGATTCATATTCATATCATTCGATGTCACAAATCTGTTTACCAGTATCCCACCTTCAGAAACAATAGAAATTTTAGAAGAACTAATCTTCCGGTCTAATCTTCAACCACTAGAAAAATTAGACTTTTACAATTTAATGTCAGTTTGCATAAAACATAATTATTTTCAATTTAACAATACATTCTATAAACAGGAAGAAGGATTACCAATGGGGTCCCCTCTTTCACCCCTTCTGGCAGATCTTTTTATGGATAAATTAGAACGGAAAATCCTTCATTCAAAATTAGCTTAACAAATCATATACTGGTATCGGTATGTTGATGACATAATTTGCCTATGGTCTGGGACGACCAGACAAATCAATAGTTTCTTAAACGAAATAAACGAAATCCACCCTTCAATTAAATTCACACTGGAGTTAGAAAACAATAAAACTTTAAACTTTTTAGACATAGAAATCTCCATAAACAATAAACAACACGAATTTAATATATACAGGAAACACACACACAGATGTAGTTATAGACAACAATGCCAGGAGACCACTAACACACAAACTCGCAGCATTTCATAGCATGATATACCGCCTTTTAAATATACCACTAAATGAACGAAATTTTAACAAAGAAATACAAACGATTCACACTATAGCTAACAACAACGGATACAGTAAAACCACAATCGATAATATTTTAAGAAAACAAATACATACAAAAACTATGAATAATATATACAAAACATCCCCAGAGGATAAAGCTACCCCTAAAAAATATATTTTGATACCATACTACAGCCCAATATCCACTAAAGTCGGGAAAGAATTTAAAAAATTAGGTTTAAACCCTGCATTTAAAATAGATAAGCCATTGTCATCATACTTCCCTTCACCCAAGGACAAAATAGACCCTTTCCAAAAAAGCGGTGTATACGAATTAAAATGTAATGACTGTGAAGCAAAATACACGGGAAAAAACCGGACGATCAGTAAATCAAAGAGTAAATGAACATATAAGAGCATACACTAATAAGACCCAAAATTCCAATTTCGCTATCCATCTAAATGAAAATAACCACAAATTTAATAAAGACTCGGGAGTAAAAATATTACATCAAGTAGAAAATAGCCTAAAATTAAATACTTTTGAATCACTAGAAATAATAAAATCGTTTAAAACCGATCCAGATTTTTGTTTAAATGATCAGATTAACATATCCAATAGCCCCATTTTAAATTTTTTTCCCATAGGAAACGGAAAAAACCCAATGAGTCATAAGGGAAACCCCGTTGTAAATCTAAAACTTAACCTACCTGCCCCCCCTTTTACTTCTCACAAATTCAGTGTTTTAGTTACCTCGAAGGTGAGTGCCTATGCTTGATTTCTTGTCTTATCTTTTGAAAAAAATTTAGTATATATAATCTATGTAACATAGTACTGATGTGTTGAAAATTTTATTGTATGTTTTAGAACTGAAGATGAATGTTTAGCATTCGAAACTAGTTTTCAAATAAAATAATCTCAATAAAAGTGGCATTTAATTCATCAATCCTAATTGTATTGATCCTTCTATATCATCATGCGTACCTCAAGTATAATTCATCAGTCTTATTTGTACTGATTCTTCTAAACCATCATTCATGCCTTAATCAATTAGAATATTGATATGGACATGTTGTGCCAGGCAAAATGCTGATATACCTGAAGCTAATTAAAAGTTTTAATAAATTTCTACAAATAAAGGTACAGAAGAAAGTTCAAAGTTTTTTACATTGATTAAACAATTAAAATAAGTTATAATCTGATTTTTATATTTTTGAGTCACCACAAGTTATGCATTCATAAAGGAGTAATATAATACAAACATGAGCTTGTTTGTTTGTTTGTGTGGGGGCCTAACATCCTTATGTACTCAAAAGTAGGGCAGGAAGGACAGGGTGTCCAACAGGTTAGTAACCTATTCTAGCCAGGGTGGGAAGACCAAGATTTATTCAGTAGATTGTTCACAAAATAAATTTTAACACACCTAGATTGGATTCGAACCCTCGATTTTCTATACTGAACACGCTGAGACCTTCATTCCAATACGCTCAGCCATCAAGCCCCAAACACATACACTTAGTATCATTGAATGCAGACGATGAATATATACAATTATAATCTTATAAGAGAAATTATTAATAATAGAACAAATAACTATCACAACAGGTTATGTATGGCCAAGAGATGGCACTGGTTGAGATATCAGATTATTAAAAATGGAACAAGTAAATAAATGTCATGAGTTGTATAATCTGCTGAAATATATTTTTCTTTTTTTAGAATAGTATACTTCTTTTAAAAAGACATTAGCTGCTTATTAATAAAGGTAAAATACCAAAATTTTAGTGAAAAAAGCATGTTCAGCTAAACAACTTTAAAACAGCTCGTCAACCTGATTAAACCCGATATTTTTTAATCTATAAGCTTCATTCATATATCAGTTGAGAATTCTCAAGAGCTGTTTAGGTATTCTTACAAATAATCCAGATCATGAATAGTGTATAATTGAGTAAAGGATACTTTTTTGATGAACATAAACGTGACAACTAAGAATTTGTTGGACCATTCAAAAATAAAATGGGGACGTCCATTCTCAATTACTATACTAAATATTTATAATCAAGGAAAGAATAAAAGTAATCACAAATATATATATATATATATTTGTTTATTTATTAGAACAATATGTTACTTCAGCCAAGGTATTGCTTAGCTTGTCCACACAATAAGTAAAGTAACAAAAAACACTCACCTACATCCTAAGTAATGAACATTACAAAATATTTGAGCAAGACAAATAAGCCTATCTTCAGGATATTTTCCTTTATTGGTAAGCATAAATTTCTTTTTGAGTTCCCAATGGTGAGGTAGTTCATAGTGGTAATGGTATTTTTCAACATCCCAATTGGTTTCAAATTCCATCTTCCCTATAACTGCATCACATTTCAAGCTTTAAAATTTTTAAAATAAGTTTAGCATTAAAACCATAATAGATAAACAGACATGTTTTCAAAAACAACACAATTAACTTCAATAAATTAACCTTCTCAGGAAGGTAACACATTGAGCGTCCAACAACACTGTTCTAATATTGGGATTAGGTTGATATCTATTGACCAAATTGACTTATAGATAGAATCATGTCCAAACTTAGCATTTAATTAAACATTATTTTTTTAAATTCATACTTATTGAGTTGGTGATAAACCAAACCTAATTAAAACCTTTATAATCAGAATAGTTGTATAACCTGCACTTCAATACTGTATAACCTCCAACGCTTTAAACATTTTAAATGTGTTCTAGAATTTGGTAACAATCAATCAAGGCGGTTATAAAACTGATTAATATCCTAAATGGCTAATGTTCTTAGAACCTTCAGGAGTAAGCATCTTATTATAAACGAGTTCCACATTTTCTTACAAATGCCTATTATTTACTAAATTAAATTTTTGTAGGGTGGATAAATACAAATAGCCTTTCTAAGGATTCACTAAATGTCAGTTCTCATTGGAGTAGATGTTTAGGCACTGAAGCTGCACTTCTAGAGAAACCACTGAGCATTCCAGAAGCTGGTATATTAAGTCATTTTCAAAGATTAAAAATAAAATATTTTTATCGTTCTTACACTACTTTTATTTTTAGATAAGCTCAATGCCCTAGAACATGATGACTTTTTTAATCTGAAAAACAGTTTTACAATTAAACAACTATATAAGGCAAGAGTTCATTTCGGACACAAAGAAGGCACATTAGACCCTAGAATGAAACCATTTATGTTTGGCTCAAGACTAGGACATGTAATATTTGATTTAGAGTGTACAGCAGAATTATTGTTTGCAGCCCTTAATTTCACAGCTCATATTGCTTCTAGGGATGGTATTATACTTCTAGTGAGTCAAAATCCTCAAACTTCGTATCTCATTGAATGCACAGCAAAAGATTGCAAAGAATTTGCTCATACCCGAGTATGGCGGCAAGGAACTTTTACTAATTCTACAATGATTTATGGTGCAGTCACAAGGTTACCTGATTTAATAATTCTATTTAACACGTTAACGACTGTTCTTGATCAGCATCCTATTGTAGCTGAAGCTGCGAAAATGGCAATCCCTGTTGTTGGAATTGTAGATTCTAACTGTAATCCAAATCTCATAACTTACCCTGTTCCCGGTAATGATGATACACCTACTGCTGTTGAACTCTATTGCAAACTTTTTAAAAATGCCATACTTGCAGGTAAGAAAAGAAAGTAGTATTTTTTCCATTTAATTAAGGAAGTTTGAGAAATGAAATTCCTCATTAAAAACTAATTCACTTGAAGTGAGATGCTATAATAAACTTATGGTGTGAAGTGTGAATACTGAGACAAACATGTTTATATTTTGTAAAGTATGTAAAATTTTGCTTTTTAAATGGCATGTAGAGAAAATATTTAGCTCTGTGCTGATCATGATAGGTGTTTTAGTGGAAAGTTGATTGTAGTTAAGAAATATTGTTTGATTTCAACAAATAAAAACATCTATAGTTTACTTATTTTCACTTCTTTATTTATAATCTTTTGCCAAACAAATTTTCAAGCTCTCCTGCTCTTTTAATTTGAAAGAGGTTTTTTGAAATCATTTATTCTTTGACTATTTCAAGGAATCTACAAACAATGGTAGGTATTACTAAAAAAATAATTTTAGGTAGAGAATGTAATTAATTTAAAATTGCCCTTATTGTATAAGTTGAACATAGCTGATGTTTTGAATGTCAATATGTCCAGTTCATAGGCAAGATTATCTCAATCCATATGATGAGGATGTCTTATATGGCTTTCTTAGAACCTTTAACATTATGTTTTAAAAGCTCAACCAGGAATCCATTCTCCCTTAGTGCTTCCTAGTTGTTTAACCTATTTTATTGATCATATCCAAATGTTTAGTACAATTATTGTTAATTAAAAGATTTACATTGAATTTCATTATTAATGTAAATCCTATGCATTACCTAATAATGAAAAACTGAAGTATTTATCTTGGCCATGTCGTCAACTGTTATTCTTGAAGTGTGGTTTGCAGATTACATTACCACATCAATACTGCTATTTTTAGTGTGTGTATTTATATAATAAGCAATGGACCTATCACCACTTTTAAGTATATCATATAGTCCAAGAGCCGAGGCCAAATTTCGTGACTTATTTGAAGAAAAATTTTAGACATACAGCCATGTTGTATCTGCCACTCAAAGCGGGGGCGTTTCAAAATGGCGACCACCGAAAGGGGGTGGCAAATATCAAAATATAATATTATTTGAAGATGATTTATTTAAAGCAAACAAGAAACTGCAAACCCCCTAGGTGCCAAAAAAACGCTGTCTGCCAAAATTTGGAGGGGGCGTCGCACTGGCAGACAGAATTCAAAATCCTCGTTTTTTGAGTCAAAAAGTGGACCATTTGAAGACGATTTATTTCAAGCACACAAGAAACTGCATGGTCACTAGATGACAAAAAACGTTGTCTGCCAAAATTTGCAGGGGGCCTCGCACCGGCAGACAAAATTCAAAATCCGCGTTTTTGCAGTCCAAAAGTTGACAATTTGAAAACGATTTATTTGAAGCACACAAGAAACTGCATGCTCACTAGATGACAAAAAACGTTGTCTGCCAAAATTTGGAGGGGGCGTCGCACCGGCAGACAAAATTCAAAATCCGCGTTTTTCAGTCCAAAAGTTGACAATTTGAAGACGATTTATTTGAAGCACACAAGAAACTGCATACTTCCTAGATGTCAAAAAATGTTGTCTGCCAAAATTTGGAGGGGGCTAAGCACCGGCAGACAAAATTCAAAATCCGCGTTTTTTCAATCCAAAAGTTGACAATTTGAAGACGATTTATTTGTAGCACACAAGAAACTGCATACTCCATAGATGACAAAAAACGTTGTCTGCCAAAATTTGGAGGGGGCTAAGCACCGGCAGACAAAATTCAAAACCCTTGTGAAGGCGTCACACCGGCTGACATTGTTCAAAACTCACATCCTTTTCGTCCAACAGTAAACTTTTTGAACATGATTTCCTTTTTTATTTGATTTATAAGTAGCTTTTCTCTAGAATAATTTAAGGAAATTATATTATGTTGCTTCCTACGTATGGTACAATATAATTATTTTAATATAAAATAATCTTGTTTTAAAATTTTAATGTTAAAAATACCAATTAATACATATGAACAGTAATAATATAAATACCGGCGATATAATTAATAAATGAATAATATTTCAACTTATAAAGTTATGAAATATGTACTATCCTGGAACAAAATACGTGGAAAACATGTAGTTCTTCGTAAACCTATGTTCTTAGTCGTTTGATCGAATAACTCGGAAACCGTTCCTATTAGTATATTTTGAGCTATGTACATTATGAAGCAAATCAAATTTGCAAGAAATTTGGCGCTATTCATTTCTTTTTCTCTCATCAAAGTTTTCAAACGGTTTGGCCACCAATGATTGGTTAACTTGTGGTAAGTAACTGGCTAAATTTACTACCATACTACATATATAAAATTTATATAAAGTCATGTAAAATACCCACGCCAGCATTTTTTGGTACATTTTTCGTTAAAACCTTAAAACTATTCGTTCGATCCAAAATTTATTTTTCTCAGCTGATAGACGACTAGATTTTCAATCAGGCCCATATATTAATTTGATATAAAGTCATGAAAAATACCAATTCCAGCACATCAAAACCTTGTACTGGTGTGAAATCCAAGTTTTTTGGCACATTTTTCGTTATTACCCCAAAAATTTTCTTCCGATCCAAAATTTTTTTTTTTTCAACTAATAGCTGACTAAATTTCCAATCAGACCCATATATTAAATTGATATAAAGTCACGTAAAATACCAATGCTAGCACATCAAAACCTTGTAACTGGTGTGAAATCCAAGTTTTTTGGCACATTTTTCGTTATTATCCCAAACATTTTCTTCCGATCCAAAATTTATTTTTCCCAACTAATAGCTGACTAAAGTTCCAATCAGACCCATATATTAAATTGATATGAAGTCACGTAAAATACCAATCCCAGCTCACCAAAACCTTGTACTGTTGTGAAATCCAAGTTTTTTGGTACATTTTTCGTTTAAAACCTTAAAACTATTCGTTCGATCCAAAATTATTTTTCTCAGCTGATAGACGACGAGGTTTTCAATCAGGCCCATATATTAAATTGATATAAAGTCATGAAAAATACCAATTCCAGCACATCAAAACCTTGTACTGGTGTGAAATCCAAGTTTTTTGGCACATTTTTCGTTATTACGCCAAAAATTTTCTTCCGATCCAAAATTTTTTTTTTTTTTCAACTAATAGCTGACTAAATTTCCAATCAGACCCATATATTAAATTGATATAAAGTCACGTAAAATACCAATGCTAGCACATCAAAACCTTGTAACTGGTGTGAAATCCAAGTTTTTTGGCACATTTTTCGTTATTATCCCAAACATTTTCTTCCGATCCAAAATTTTTTTTTTCCCAACTAATAGCTGACTAAAGTTCCAATCAGACCCATATATTAAATTGATATGAAGTCACGTAAAATACCAATCCCAGCACACCAAAACCTTGTACTGTTGTGAAATCCAAGTTTTTTGGTACATTTTTCGTTAAAACCTTAAAACTATTCGTTCGATCCAAAATTTATTTTTCTCAGCTGATAGACGACTAGATTTTCAATCAGGCCCATAAATTAAATTGATATAAAGTCATGAAAAATACCAATTCCAGCACATCAAAACCTTGTACTGGTGTGAAATCCAAGTTTTTTGGCACATTTTTCGTTATTACCCCAAAAATTTTCTTCCGATCCAAAATTTTTTTTTTTTCAACTAATAGCTGACTAAAGTTCCAATCAGACCCATATATTAAATTGATATGAAGTCACGTAAAATACCAATCCCAGCACACCAAAACCTTGTACTGTTGTGAAATCCAAGTTTTTTGGTACATTTTTCGTTAAAACCTTAAAACTATTCGTTCGATCCAAAATTTATTTTTCTCAGCTGATAGACGACTAGGTTTTCAATCAGGCCCATATATTAAATTGAAATAAAGTCATGAAAAATACCAATTCCAGCACATCAAAACCTTGTACTGGTGTGAAATCCAAGTTTTTTGGCACATTTTTCGTTATTACCCCAAAAATTTTCTTCCGATCCGAAATTTTTTTTTTTCAACTAATAGCTGACTAAATTTCCAATCAGACCCATATATTAAATTGATATAAAGTCACGTAAAATACCAATGCTAGCACATCAAAACCTTGTAACTGGTGTGAAATCCAAGTTTTTTGGCACATTTTTCGTTATTATCCCAAACATTTTCTTCCGATCCAAAATTTATTTTTCCCAACTAATAGCTGACTAAATTTCCAATCAGACCCATATATTAAATTCATATAAAGTCACGTAAAATACCAATGCTAGCACATCAAACCTTGTAACTGGTGTGAAATCCAAGTTTTTTGGCACATTTTTCGTTATTACCAGAAAACTATTCTTCCGATCCAATATTTATTTTTCTCAACTAATAGCTGACTAAATTTCCAATCAGACCCATATATTAAATTGATATAAAGTCACGTAAAATACCAATCCCAGCACACCAAAACCTTGTACTGTTGTGAAATCCAAGTTTTTTGACACATTTTTCGTTATTACCCGAAAACTATTTGTTTTTTATCCAAAATTTATTTTTTTCAATAAAAGCTTACAAAATTTACAATCAAATAAAATTATATAATGATGAATGAATCCCGCAAAATACCCACGCCAGCCCACTGTAACATGTAAAATTGTTATGTTTTTACCAAAACATACACATTTAGCCTGCTGGCATGGATTTTAATTAAATATTCATGCATAAAATGTGATATCAAATTTAGTCAACTTTCAGTTGAAAAAAGTAAATTTTGGTTTAGACAAATTCTATTGGACTAATATCGAAAAATAATCTAAATAATTTGTATTTAACAACAGAACTTGTTTTTAGCGTGCTGGCACGGGTATTTTACAGAGCTTGATAAAAGTTTTATGTATGGGATCTGATTGAAAATTTAGTCAGCTATCAGTTGAGAAAAATAAATTTTGGATTGGACGAGTAGTTTTGGGGTTATAATGAAAAATGTACCAAAAAACTTGGATTTTACAATAGTTCGGGGTTTTAGCGTGCTGGCATGGGAACTTTACATGACTTTATATAAATTTCATATATGAGGTCTGATTGCAAATTTAGTCAGCTATCAGTTGAGAAAAATAAATTTTGGATCGGAAGAATAGTTTTGGGGTAATAACGAAAAATGTGCCAAAAAATTTGGATTTCACAACAGTACGAGGGTTTTGGTGTGCTGGCATTGGTATTTTACGTGACTTTATATCAATTTAATATATGGGTCTGATTGGAAATTTAGTCAGCTATTAGTTGATAAAAATAAATTTTGGATCGGAAGAAATTTTTGAGGTAATAACGAAAAGTGTACCAAAAAACTTGGATTTTACAATAGTTCGGGGTTTTAGCGTGCTGGCATGGGAACTTTACATGACTTTATATAAATTTCATATATGAGGTCTGATTGCAAATTTAGTCAGCTATCAGTTGATAAAAATAAATTTTGGATCGGAAGAATAGTTTTGGGGTAATAACGAAAAATGTGCCAAAAAACTTGGATTTCACACCAGTTACAAGGTTTTGATGTGCTAGCATTGGTATTTTACGAGACTTTATATCAATTTAATACATGGTTCTGATTGGAAATTTAGTCAGCTATCAGTTGAGAAAAATAAATTTTGGATTGGACGAGTAGTTTTGGGGTTATAATGAAAAGTGTACCAAAAAACTTGGATTTTACAATAGTTCGGGGTTTTAGCGTGCTGGCATGGGAACTTTACATGACTTTATATAAATTTCATATATGAGGTCTGATAGAAAATTTAGCCAGCTATCAATTGAAAGAATAAATAAATTTTGGATCTGACGAATAGTTTTTTTGGTGTTATGACGAAATATGTGCCAAAAACTTTAACTTTACAATAGTACGGATTTTTAGCGTGCTGGCATGGGTATTTTAAATAACTTTATATACATTATATAGATAAATTATGTTATATTATACAAATAAATTTTATGTATAATGTCTGAAAGGAAATTTTCATCAGTTGAAAAAAATAAATTTTGGATTAGAGTTATAACCGACAACGGAAAAGTACCAACTGCTTCTTTTCACGAAGAAGTGCGACTTATATAAAGTTAGTCAATCTTTGGTGGCCAAACCGCTCTAAAACTATTGATCTGAGAACAAAATGACTATTACAAAATTTGTTGCAAAGTTGATTTGCTTGAATAACGTATAATAGAACACAAAATATACTAAAAGTAACGATTGCCGAACCTCTAAGAAATACTATTTTCAACTCCTTTTCCCCACTGTCATTGTTGGCACTCACCTTTATTGGAAAATTCATAAATTTTCATTCATAACAGTGGACAGGTTACACCCATGCATTACAAAAAAGGGGTGAAATAACTCGGAATGTTTTCCTATCGGGCTCTTGGTCTATCATTTTACAAATCAATTAACTGGACTACTATACAAGTTTTATACGAATTTTGTTCCAGGATAGTACATATTTCATAACTTTATAAGTTGAAATATTATTATTTTTTAATTATGTGGCCGGTATTTATATTATTACTGTTCATATGTATTAATTGGTATTTTTTACATTAAAATTTTAAAACAAAATTATTTTATATTAAAATAATTTTATTGTACCATACGTACGAAGCAATATAATATAATTTCCTCATATCATTCTAGAGAAAAACTACTTATAAATCAAATAAAAAAGGAAATCATGTTCAAAAAGTTCACTGTTGGACGAAAAGGATGTGAGTTTTGAACAATGTCAGCCGGTGTGACGCCTTCACAAGGATTTAGAATCTTGTCTGCCGGTGCTTAGCCCCCTCCTAATTTTGGCAGACAACGTTTTTTGTCATCTAGAGAGTATGCAGTTTCTTGTGTGCTTCAAATAAATCGTCTTCAAATTGTCAACTTTTGGATTGAAAAAACGCGGATTTTGAATTTTGTCTGCCGGTGCTTAGCCCCCTCCAAATTTTGGCAGACAACATTTTTTGACATCTAGGAAGTATGCAGTTTCTTGTGTGCTTCAAATAAATCGTCTTCAAATTGTCAACTTTTGGACTGAAAAACGCGGATTTTGAATTTTGTCTGCCGGTGCGACGCCCCCCTCCAAATTTTGGCAGACAACGTTTTTTGTCATCTAGTGAGCATGCAGTTTCTTGTATGCTTGAAATAAATCGTCTTCAAATGGTCCGCTTTTGGACTAAAAAAACGCGGATTTTGAATTTTGTCTGCCGGTGCGACCCCCCCTCCAAATTTTGGCAGACAACGTTTTTTGTCACCTAGGGGGTTTGCAGTTTCTTGTTTGCTTTAAATAAATCATCTTCAAATAATACCATATTTTGATATTTGCTACCCCCTTTCGGAGGTCGCCATTTTGAAACGCCCCCGCTTTGAGTTGGCAGACAAGTGCAAATTGATTGCTGAGGGTGGACATTAAATGGCTGTATGTCTAAAAGTTTTCTTCAAATAAGTCATGAAATTTGGCCTCGGCTCTTGGACTATAGCCATAGACATCTGCTCGCTCAAGAAATACCAAACACTCTTAAAGTCATTTTTTGTGTCGATCAGTCTAAGCAACTGTAACTATATCAGTTGTCAATTCAAACTTTGCAAAAACATAGTTATAAATATTACATAATTAATAATATACATTGTTACTGAGTAGTATATTTTTGTTATAACATTAGCACTTGTTTGTAAATGATTCTTAAAATTTATATTACCTCAGAAACCACAAGATATATATCCAACTAGGCAAAGCTGAACATACTTCAGCTATACCTTAATAAATTAATAATTTTCAGTTTCCAACTTGAGCCCTACTAATTCCTACCAATGATAGCTAAGACAGGTATATAAGAAGGTAAGCCTCATGATTATAGTGGTCACAAGACAATTATCATAACAATTGCAGTAATTACTATAATGATGCATTTGCTCAATGTCATGTTTAATTCATGGTTTTATTTGAGTAAATCCAATTACAATAAACCTCACTAATCCGACCCCTGAAAGACCAAGGAGTAGGACAAAACGGCCAAAGGTTTGATTACCTAGAGATTAGAATGAAACATATTCTATATACAGATATACAGGGATAGCATATATTAATCAAAGAAAATACAAATTTTATGAAATATATATTTCTCAAAATATAGAAGTGATTTAAAAATAATTCAGTCAGTGTTCAGTATTAGTTAGATTAGTGTAACAAGTTATATAAACATACTTATACATCTAACATAATCTATCATGTAAAAAAATAATATAAAATGTCACTTTAAACCAATCAAAAAGTGAAACCCAGAGGTTTTAATAAGAAATCCTAACATTAATACTTTTCGAAATGTTTCTCGTAACTCCACTTCAAAAAAAATTTTTTTTATTAATACACGATAAAGAAAAATTAGTGTAATTTTATATTATTAACAATAACAGCTGAATTTCATTTATATTTATAATAAAACAATTGTTTTTATAAGATCTTTAAAAGTTATTGTAATAGTTGTTACTTGTTTCTTTAATCGATTTTTATCAGGGCACCATAATATATTTTAAAATTTAAATCTGTTATATATTAAAGATTATTAATAGCGCTACTTAAAGAAAATATATTAAAATTTCACACCCTTGACCACTAGCCTTCATCTAAATCTTTTATAATAGAACCCTAACCCACCATCCCAACAGATTATTATTGGACTGAATCTAAATAAGTCTTCAAATCAATTTTCTTTCTTCACAACAGTTTGTCTGCTGTCCCTCAAGTTCAACAACTGTTTTGTGCCTAGTGATAAAGCAATCCTGTAACAAAAATATTACAAGTTAACTGCAGGGTCTAATAAAAGATCCTAAATTTAATTCTAAAACAATTATGTAAAGGTTACAAAAGATGATTGAGATGAAGTCAAAAGGAAACACAAATTTATTATGTGCAGATATTTGGATTCACAATGTAGTTCTAAACAAGACAATAAATTGCAGTACCTCAACCGTCATCTAATTTATAAAATATTTTTATATTATTTCATAACAGGTAGAAGATAATTCTTATATTAAATGTCTGCTTAGAAACAATAAATTAACAACTATGCAATTTAATCAAGTACTTTGAAAAAATAACTATTTTCGGACAGACCCACTGAATAATATGATGTTCCAACACTAAATGGAACAGGTAGATAACTCTTTTCAATATTATTTATGTTGAGATAAATAGGAACATTTAAAGCAATTCATTACCAAGCAATATTTATTATTATCTCCATTGTTCCCTAAGAGAGAATGTCCAGTGATAATTTTAATTTTAAATTATTTTTAATAATTTAACAATCAATAATTATTTTATCGGGTAGGAGGAAAGAGATCTAAAGATAGAATATTTAACCGTCAAAAATATTTTTTTCAGTAGGACAAGTTAGAAGTATACATCACTGACTAAATATACTATACAAAGAGATAATTTGTGTTAAAGTAAGCAGGAAATGAGTTGATCCATGCTTGTACTTCTTCCAAATACATTGTGTGGTGGATTCACAATAGTACAAAAATAGATCTGGGATCTTGTCTCTGTAAGTCGATCATTGATGAAATTCATAAAGTGTTCTGTAGCATTCGTCACCAATTAGCTCTTTGAAACTAAAAAAGTTTGTCCAATTAATGTTTAAAAAATTAATGCGGATGGTTTTTTTGGAACTAGAACAGATTATTTATCCATTTTAAACTTATTCCAACTAACCTATGATTAGGATGAAAAATCCTATAAAATATCGTTGAACCAAAATATTTCAGAATTTGATGTTATTGATCGATAAATATTTCCATTCAATTCATTATTCTTAACCAAATTGAATGAAGATTCAATACATCGATAAAAAAAAAAATTGTTATCAATATTCTTAACAAAAAAAACACTAGGAATCCAACAACTCACTACAAAATGCATAATAACCATTCAGTTTGCAAAACCTTTTCAACTCTAGGTATCATCTGTACAAGGAACTGTACCTATACATACATCTTTGATTTCCTTAAAAAAAAAAAGTCCTCTATGCAAAGAGGTACTCAATGGAAATTGCAAAAGAACAAGAACTATAAGGTAAAATATACTTACTGTTTTGCAATGCCAGGGTAATACACAAGCATGTAACAGAGAGGTAGAACTGGAAATAATCCCATCCATGCTTCATCTAATTTGTTTGCGATTGCAATAGCACAAAGATAAGCACATCGACTTGTAGTCATTCGTTTATCTTCTTGGCCCATTGATTCGCCAAAGTTCTGAAAGTCAAAGGCAATATTGGAACATCATAATCTCTGCAAGGAGATGAAATAAATAATAAAATGGAGATGGTGAATAATAAAATACACACTGTTAAAATTGTATAATAACATGTTTTCATTATTCAAAGATAGGTTTAAGATTTAGTTTCTCTGATCTAAAATCTATTGAAAATCTCATCAGAAGGTATAAAAATATATTATAGTGTATATTATAATGAAGTATATGGCAGAAAATTTAAAAATAATATTTTATTGAAATAGGTGGTCAACAACAGTGATTGGAACCTGAACATAAGAGTTTCCTAGAAAGGTATTTTTTTTTTTTTTCTGATCCTCCATTTAATTTTATTTATAAACATAAAATAATTAGCTTTTACGATCTTATATTGCCTGTCGGCATTTGAAGATTGGTTTCCTCGGCTGCTAGTAGTTTTCTCGTTAGGGCTTGGGAGTGGTCCATAGGGTGGCAGTGGCGCATCTGCCGTCCTCTCAGCATCTTTTGTTGAGTATTCTCTGGCTAGGTGTTCAGCCTTTTCAGCAGGTGTTAGTAGCTGGTCACCGTCAGTAAGGTAAACCGCTCGCCTTTTGTTGACGAATGTTCGGACCAATCTCCAGAACTGCCGGTGGTCGTCATGGGTCCGTTGCAGTCGGTCATGCCACAAAGCCGTTTTCCAATCACTCATGAGCCTGGCGATTTGCCGGGTCATGGTGTTGAGGCTTGAGCCTGTAATCCCGTGTGCGCCAGAAGATGTTCCGGAGATTGTTCCTCTGTCCGATCAGTGCCAAGACATGCGGTGGGGGAGGTCGCTGGTTGTTTGGTCGGGGGCTGAACTTAGGTACGTGGAGGTCAGCAGCTTCAAGGATGATAGTGGTAATTGTCTCCACTGCTGTGTCTATCTCAGCAGGGGTCAGGCATGGTGTCACTGAGGGGAGTGATTCCAGAATCCTGGTCCTGTAACCCTTCCAGTCCGCTTCGTGGCCGGACACCCTTCGAAAGTATTTAGCACTGGACGGTGGTCCGAGTTACAGAAAGGCAGGGCTCTGCAGTAAGTGACAGTGTGCATGTCCCTGGTGAGGGGTAGGTCTAGGGTCGAGGTGAGGGAGGGGTTCGCGCAGTGGCGAAAAGTGTGTACACCAGGGTGGAAAACAAAGAGTCGCTCGCGTCTTCGTGATGATAGAACCCAGTGGATTGTTGTTACGGCATAACCAGCTTGTGTGGCGAGCATTGAAGTCCCCCAGGACAACATACCTGTTGCGGGCCTGTGAGTGAAGCAACAGACAACGAACAGGGGTATAGTTTGCCTGAGGTCTTCAATAGACACAGCTGAACGTGAACCGATGTTTCAGTCGCACATCAACTGTGATGATGTGGCAGCCTTTGCAAGAATCCACTGGGTTCGGAATGAGTCTAGACTGTATATCACTTCTCACGAGGATGGCGACTGCCTGTCTTCCTTGTACATTTTCTCTGTAAGAGGTATAGCCTCTGAAGTAGAGTCAGGTAGTTGGAGGGACCATAATGTCTGTCAGTGCCACCACCGCAGGTCGGTGCTGCAGTAGAAGGACCTCAAGTTCGGCCTGCGATGTAGACAGGCCTCTTGTGTTATAGTTGAGAATGTGCTCAGCGATCATCGAGCTTCTCAATCACCCTGGACATGAGGCGCATCATGGTTGTCATCATTTCCATCATGGCATCCATTCGATTGAGAAGCCGGTTGAGGAGCACGTTGGTGATGTTCTCTGACAGGACTGGTTCTGGGGGGAGTTGATCTGGATCGGCTGCGATGGTAGTATCGGTTGGGCTTCGGTGGCTGAGATTTTGCGTCGGGGTGCTGGTCCACCTGTGGTTTGTGAGAAACTGAAGTCAGCTCGGTTAGGGCAGGCTGCTGGGAAGTTCCTCTCGTTCTTGGGCACAGGTGTAGGTGCTGGGGCGATTGCTGTTGTTACGGCCGTCTTCTGTCTGCGCTGGGCAAGGAAACTTTGACGGTGAGTGCAGTCTTTGGAGGAGGCTGGGTGAGAGCCCTGGCAGTTGGTGCATTTTGGTGGGACCGCTTCCCGTTGAGGGCACTGTTCGTAGAGGTGTGGACCTCCACACCAGGCGCATCTGCCACAGTATTTCATGGTATGGCCGAAATGTTGGCATTGGCGACACTGTACAGGTCCGCCATCTTCTTTGAATACGGAGACCCTGAAACGGACGTCGTTAACAATTTTCAATTTTTGCAGGTCTTCAAGTTTTGTAGTAGGCGCCGTTATAACTTGTATGCCCTCAACGGGGTACCTAGGTATCCATTTTAATTCATATTTATGAATTTTTAAGTCATTTTTTTAATGGATATTTAACAATTAAATAAAAAGAAAATAAAATAATAATTTTTGAATGTTTGCCACCTTCAAGGTTGCAACATAGATATAAGGCAGAGATAATAGTCACTAATAAAATAAGATTACTATAATTATTTAAAATAAAAAAATATCTGTAATTGGATGATATAAAACTGCCAGGTTCTCATCAACAAAAGGCAATAGAATTATCAACAAAAGCCTAAATCAATAAGTGTATATATATTTCCAAAATATAACAGTTCTATATGTTTTAAAAAATATTATGGTTTCACTCAATGATATCAATAAAAGTATAATAAGTAGGATGAAATAATATAACGCACCTTTCCAGCTTTGTCAGTAAAACACTCAGGCAGTAAATTGCTAAATACAGGACCAGGGCAAAGAAGTGTTAAAGCAATATTGCCTCCAAGTTTTTCTGACAGTAGTGTTTTAAAATAACCCTATAAACACATATTTTATAACCTTTAATATACAGACAAAACATTTATTTTTCCTTAGATCTAAATTTCATTTATAATTGCCATGCTTCTGGAGTTAGGTAATTAGTGGTCAAAATGTTTCTAAGATCATTTGATTTATACATTTTAGAGAGTTAGTGATTTAGGAAAAACAATTTTTCGGTTAGTAGCTTTTTTATTTATAAGCACTTTTGCTTTACCAAACTACTGTACCATTGGTAATAAAATCTTAGTGGTAGTTATTTGCCAAATAAGAGTTGTAAAGAAAGCAAGGATTTTTTTAGAGAAAAATCATCCTGTGTGGATTAAGGCACCATTATCGTCTATTCTATAATAGGTAAGTTTCAAATGAATTAACATTTATTCTTCAGTAAATCTTATATATCAACAAGAGAAAGTATATCAGGATCTTTGGAAACTTCAATAGCCTATACATATTAAAAAAAGTTATAACTCCTTTGCCATAATCACTGCATTACAAAGAAAGGAAGCTGGCCATTCAGAATTTCATAATATCAAAATAGTTGTGAAAAGCTATTTTAGGTTCCAAAAGATATTGAAATTTACAGAAGGCTTATCTGTGGTTTATCTATAACAAAAAAAAACTAGATGAGAGGCAGTTTAATGGAGTTAAGCCTGCAGAATATTAAAGTATACAACAGGAGATGCTTTAAACTGTCCCCTTCTCAACTTTGCATTAGCTCAAAAAGCTATTAGATACCGAGTCTGGCCTACAAGTAGCTGGGAACAATCTTCAATAGTTACTATAGATATTATTTTGATAAAGGTTTTATATAACCATTCAATTAGTCAATTCTCCTTAGACAACTAGACAGTTATAAGGTTGACATAGCTGCAATCCAGGAAATGAGATGGACAGGTCGAGTATTTAACAAGAAGAACCACACAATCTTTTACAACTGCGATGACAAAAAGCATACATATGGAACTGGTTTTATTATAAACAAGAAGATGAGTCAGCTTGTCATTGGGTTTGAACCAATAAGCCCTAGAATTAGTTATCTCCGAATAAAGGAAAAATACTATAACTACAGCTTGATCAGTGTCCATGCTCCAACAGAACCATCCGGGGATGATAAAAAGGACGCTTTCTACAATAGACTGGAACGACGCCTGGATTCCTGCCCACAAGCAGATATTAAAATTGTTCTTGGCGACTATAATGCACAGGTGGGAAAGGAGAGAGAATACCTACCTACCATAGGCCCTCACAGCATTCATGACCATACAAATGACAATGGTATGAGAATGATAAACTTTGCTGCTTCGAAAGGACTGGTGGTTGGCAGCACTATGTTCCCCCACAAGAGAATCCATTTAGCTACATGTCATTCCAATAATGGATTTACATACAACCATATAGATTATTTGTTAATGAGCAGTCGCCATATCACTAGTTTGATGGATGTAAGGGTCTATAGAGGAGCAAATATTGATTCTGATCACTACCTCACAGTCTCTAGGGTCAGAGCAAGGATCTCAAACGTTAGAAGCCAACGTGTGGCACAGCCCCCTAAAATCAATACTGAAAAGCTGAAGGATCCCGAGGTTAGGCAACTGTTTGAAGAAAGTATGAATATCGGATTTAGAAACCTGCACCAGGCCGAAGATATTGACCAACAATGGCAAAAATGTAAAGAGACCATGGCAGAACAGGCAGTTATGGTGCTTGGATACCATAGACCAACCAAGAACATGCCATGGTTCGATGAAGAATGCCAAAGAGTAACCAAACAGAAGAACCTAGCCTATAAGTCAATGTTACAAAGGAGACACACAAGAGGATCAGTGGAAGAATATAGGTCCAGAAGAAGGGAAGAAAAACAAATTCACCAGAGAAGAAAAAGAGCATGGGAACAGGAATGAATCCAACAGATGGAATGCCTCAGGAATAACAATTAGGCAAAAAAGTTTTATCAAGAAATTAACAACAGCTGAAAACCATTTAAGCCAAGAATAAATGCATGCAGAGACAGCGAAGGTTATCTGATCACCAACAGAATGCATGTTCTGGAACAGTGGCGGAACTACTTCAACGTCCTTTTAAATTACGTAGAGGAAGAGGAGAGACTAGAAACAGAGATGCCTCCGGAAGAATTAGAACCACCTGATATGGAAGATGTATACGAAGCACTAGAGCAGCTGAAAAATAATCAAGCACCCGGACTAGATGGACTCCCAGCAGAATTGTTCAAACATGGGGGAGAAGAATTTGTCAGATATCTATATAATATCATAATGGACATCTGGAAGACTGAAGAGATTCCTTCAAATTGGTTTAAAACAGTGATCTGCCCGATCTACAAGAAAGGAGATGTGCTTGACTGTCATAACTACAGAGGCATATCTCTCTTGCCTAATGCTTATAAGGTGTTCTCCCAGATACTGTATAGAAAACTACTCCCTTTTGCTGAGGAAAATATAGGAAGGTAACAAATGGGCTTTATGAGAGGAAAGTCTACCATAGACCAGATATTCTCCATCAGAAATATCCTTGAAAAGTGCAGAGAATATAATATCCATACATACCATCTGTTCATAGACTTCCGGAAAGCTTATGATAGCATAAAGAGAAATGCACTGTACCAGGAACTTCTGGAGATGGGAATACCACCGAAGCTGGTACGTCTGATTAGGGCTACAATAAAGAAAGTAGAATGCACACTGCGAATCCAAGGTGATATAACTGATAGCTTTGAAACCCATAAAGGGCTGAGGCAGGGGGACTGCCTCACATGTTTACTGTTTAATCTGGCCCTCGAAAATGCAGTGAGAAAATCTGGGATACAGGTCGGGGGAACAATATTTAACAAGTCTAGTATGATTTCAGCATTTGCAGATGATGTTGACCTAATTGGAAGAACTCCAGTCAAACTTTGTTGCCGGAGGCATTTCGTTTGAAACGGTGAACAAATTTATTTGTATATCTTGGTTCACAAGTAAACTCCAACAACGAAATACAGGCTGAGATCCAACGAAGAATCATAACTGCAAATAAATGTTATTTTGAGCTACAAAACCATTTAAAAAGCAGGACAGTATCTCGAACCACAAAAGCGCTAATATATAAAACCTTGGTAAGACCAGTGCTCACCTATGCTTCTGAATGTTGGACATTGACTGGTACACAGGAAGCACTCCTCCTAAGGTTCGAAAGGATCCTGAGAAGAATTTACGGACCAATTTGCACTAATGGAACCTGGAGAATTCGCACTAATGCTGAAATTAAAGAGGCTCTACATGAACCCTGATATTGTAAGAATATTAAAGGCAGGACGTCTTCAATGGGCAGGGCATATAGTTAGAATGACCCCAGACCAGATTCCTAGAAGAATTCTAGACGAAAAGGTGTATGGCAAGAGAAGAGTGGGAAGACCTCGGCTACGATGGATTGATGGAGTGGCAGCGGACACAAGAACCATCTTGGGGATCCGCAACTGGAGAGCAGCGGCAGCGAACAGAGAGGACTGGCGGACTAAGGTGCAGGAAGCCTTGACTCTTCAAGAGTTGTTGCGCCATTGATGAATGAATTCAATTAGTCCTTCACACAGGGATTATTGAAGAATTAATAACATTCATTGGTGTTACAAGAAATATTGTAAATCAGATAAAGAAATACTGAATATTTTGTTTCTGAAGTAGTAAAAGAATAAGAATTTTTATAATCTAGTTCAAGAACCATATTGGTCTGGAATAAACCAGTAGCCCAGTAGTATGGTGGGGTAAAAGATAATGAAATTTTTTTTCAATTCATATGACTAATATGATTCTTGAACAAGATTATAAAAATCCTTATTCTTCTACTACTTCACAAAACAAATAAAGAAAAAGAAGAAATTGCATTTACAGTAAACTCTCTTTAATCCAGTGCTCACGAATGAGGAAGATTCTTATCATATATGTTTAAATTTAATATTGATTAAAAAAAGGCAAAAAAAAAAAAAAAATTAGAGTACAATGAGCTATAAACTATACAATAATAATTAAAAAACATTTCAGCATTGTCTACAGAAAGTGGCGACTTAAGGGGGTATCGAGCAGGGCCTGAAGAGGGTCTCCCTCTTGCAGTGGTCTCACAACAATCCATGTAGAAAAAGGTTAGTGGGTCTTTGGAATTAGTTGAAAGTTTAAGCTCGAAATATATTTATTAGAAAATTTCAAATATCATCAATCATCAGATATTTCTACTTTGAATTCGCATAATTGGTGTAATAGAAGACGACCTTGCCCACGGCCTCTCATGGAGGGTTTAAAGATACCCATTCACTCCAGCTATAAGCTAATACTAAGACTAGTAGTGGTGGTTCAGAAATACTGGACCTATTATTTTGTAACAGGTATGGGCTGACTGAACCGCGACCCTGTTACCAATATTCAGAAGTAACAGGGACAAGATACTTGCGTTCTCACTTCAGTACTAGGAGCAACATTCATACCTATTACCTTCGTACTGCGTACTGCCCTAGACTAGTATTTTTTTCTTGTCATCTCTATCTGTTACCAGATACTCGTTTACCTAAACCAGTATTTTTACTTCCACTCTCATACGAGTATTTTCTGTTAAAATGTCAGCCGGTCTTCATTGTATTTAGACACTCTTACATTATTTTGTATTTTATTATTGTTAACTTTAATAATCATTAAAATACACACAAATATGAAATCTATACATAACCAATTATATTATTTTTATGGGTCATAAATCATAAAAAATAGTATGTTGTTATAAAACAACTAACATCTTAAATAATTATATATTTTATATAACTTAAGGAGACTTAAGTGTATAAGGAATATTAATTAGCAATATTATCTCCCATCACAATTATATTTAAATAACTATGTTACATAATTCCTTTTATTTGGGCGACGTTTCATGGCCTATGCCACATTTTCAAGCCCTAAAAACATATATGGATAATAAATATGAAAATGAATTATGACAATATTTAACCTGCTATCTATTCAATATACAATATATATATAAATTGCCATTCTGTATCATCTACAATCATTTTGATTTGGTCAAAGAATATAATATCGAAAAAATTATAAAGATTATTTCCATTATTATTTAATGTTGGTATATTATTTGTATTGTCTATTGAATCTATATTATTCCTTAAATGTTCTATTGTATTTTTTTTTTTATTGATTTAGAAATCGGTTATTTTCTTTTGAGTGTTTTTACCTTTTGTATGTTTATTGTCTTGTAAATTATTATGGTGTGGCTAAATGGTTTATATTTATTTTATCCTCTTTTTTATTTTTTGTATTTTAGTTCTAATACCAATATTTGTTAATTATATGTTTTGGTATGATATTGTCTTCCAGTATTTTGTATATATATTTTTTTTATTTCTTTGATATATTTTATGTCTGTTATGGCTATTGCTTTGAATATTACAGTGTATTTGTGGAATTTAGGGTGTTTGCTGTAGTAAGTTAGTTATCTATTGGTTTTTGTTGTCTTTTTGAACCATTTTTTTTTTATTTGTTTATTATCCAAAATAATTGTCACATCTAAAAAGTTTATTGTTATTTATAGATTTTTCTAGGGTAAATTCTATTTTATTATTGAATTCATTATATGTATGTAATAGATTATCGATTTGATCCTTTTTAATTATAATAAATAAATCATCAATGTATTTATGTAATTCTAATGGTTTATTATTTAGTTTCTTTAAACATTCATCGATTAGTTAGTTCAGCCATTTTCAACTGAAATTTACACTAAGATTAGAGCCCATTGGTACTCCATCTAATTGCCTGTAAAATTGTTCATGGTACATGAAATAATTATGATGTAAATATAATTTTAGTCCTTCCATGTATAGTTTTTTGTTTTTTATTGTGTTATATAGTTCAATATCATTCCATTTTTCATTGATGACTTTTAAACAAGTATCTATCAGTATACTAGTGAATAAATTTTTTACATCAAGGCTAATAAGTGTGTGATTGATTAAATCATTCGGTTTTAATATAGATAAATGGTTCTTTAAATCTATTGAATTTTTTACATCGTAGTTGTTATTATTGTTGAGATGTGATAATGTTTTATAAAATAGAAAGTTTTTCTATAGGGCCATATTTTCCATTTATTACCAATCTTAAATTATGGTTAGCTTTGTGTAATTTTGTTAGTCCATGAGCTACCAGTATGGTGAAAGTGTTAGGTGCCATATTATTCTTTTCTTTTTTCGTTATGAATCCAGATTTTTCTAAATTATTTATGTATTTAATGATATTTTTGGCTAAATTATTTCCCAGATCTGTTCTTATTGTTCTATAAATATTTTTATCACTGAGTAAGTTAATAATTTTGTTATCATATTCTTCTTTTTCCATTATGGCTAATTGTTTAGTTTTATCAGATCTTACGAATATATTGTTTGGATTCTCTTTCATAAATAGATTTAAATGATTAATGTCTTTATTAATAATGAAATCAAATGCCGAAAAATTATTACTATTTTTATATTTATCTATATAACTGTTGAGTGATATATTAATGTTATTCCTTAAACAGTTTTTGTGGTTATCTGTAGTATTATCATTGTCTATGATGGTTTTTAAATCTGCAATTAGTCTAATGATTTCTTTCTTAAGTTTGTATTTGTTGATGTAAATATTTAATAAAAAATTATCCCCTAATGATAAAACATTTAATATATTAATTGGAATATTTAATTTAGTCTTATTAATAACTCTATTGCTCATGTATAATAATTCATATTTACTTATAAATTCTCTCCATCTGTTATTATATGTTTTAAATCGTGTTTTTTATGTTTAATATTTTAAATCGTTATGTTTAATGTTAAAATGTTATGTTTAATGTTTTAAATTGTTTATTATACGTTTTAAATCAACTTTATTGTCAGTATTTTTATGTATATGTTACCTGCTGTTAATGAGGTATAATTATTGTTATGATTATCATTATTTGATGAAGGAGTTGGAATTTTCAGTTTATTAATTTTAATTATATGTCTATCCAGTTTTTTATTGAGTAAGTTTAATTTAGATTTTTCATAAATGTGTTTGTATTTAGTTATTATCAGATTTAAACTGTTCTTTAATTCATTGAAGTTTGTGTCTTTATTATTGTTGTATATATCATGTACAAAATGATGTAGTTTTTAGTTTTATATATTATCCAAAAAGTCTGTTTTATTTCTAATTAGATGATTTGTTTATACATATTATTGATGAAAGCATTATTATTATTGGCACAAAGGAAACTGTTATTAAAAAAATTATCCACACCTATTGCTGATTTCACAAGATATTTAGGGCAAATATTATGTTGTAAAAAAATTCTTTAAATAATAAATTTTGCAATAACAACTGATTATCTTAAAAATAAAAGATGCATATTTATTCACTTTATTAACAATTATATTATATGGTAATTCATTAATTGCACATTTTTTTGTCATGATACAACTTCAGGCCTTCATCACTTGTATGTTCATGTAGTGAACGGTTTGAATAATTATTATTATGGACAAGATTATTGCGGTCCATGTTATTTATTATATTATATATTTTGTATAACCTAAGGAGATTTAAGTGTATAAGAAATATTAATTAGCAATACTGTTATGTTTCATGTCTGAAAATCAAATTAGTATTTTTTTATTTTTGCTTCACATCATTATTATTTTTAAAGGATGGGACAAATTTCAAATATAACATACATAGAAACAATATATGCATAGTATCATCCTATCAGATTTTTTAATCCATTCTAGAAGTGTTAAACCAATACTGCTAAAGTAGTTTAATATTCATAAATATTTAATAAATCTAATAGCTTAGATTATATTGATTATACGAGATAGCTTATCCATATAGCTCTGATTTATCTACTGGTTAATAAAGTTCATATAAAAATTTCAATTACCCTTTTAATAAAAGATACCATAAAAACCTTTAGTTTTAGAGGTGATAAAGTACCAATGAACTATAAAAAAAAAAAAAAAATTACCAATTTTTTTCAAAAATCTTATCTTTACAGCTATTTTATTTCTAAGATTATCTTTAAGTACTCGTGTAATTTGTTTTTCCAGCAAAAAAATAAATATAATAAAAAGAAGTTTGGTGATTGCCCCAAATACTTCGTTAAATTATTGGCTATATATTTATATATATATTATTAAAAAGGTAGTTGAAAATGTAAACTTTTGATTAGAACCGATATTGAATAGGTAAGATAGGCGAATAATAGGTATTAGAGGTGGGACAAAAATAACGTATTCTTTAAAATAACCTATTATTGACTCGGAACTGTTATCACCAATCACCTATTACTGAAAAACCCTATTACCAGTGATCATATTTTAAAATATCTATAAATAAACCTAAATTTGTATTTTAGAATAACTATATTTTACAATATTAGTCAAATTTATTAAATCTTCCATCGAAAACGATGGAGAAATAACAATAAATTGGGGTTGTTGGTGTAAGGTGTTAGGTTATAACAGATAGAAGAACCGATCGGTTAAGGTTATTCGACCAGTTATCGTTCTTAGATCGGTTCTCAATAACTGTTGAGTAACTTCTGTTATCGAATAACTCATATGGCTGTCCTATTATTGAAGAACCGATAGGTCACGTGATCTAATAACGCAAACAAGAACTGGTCGCAGTGGGTTGTGACGCTCCTAGCGGCCGTGATTCGAACTAAAACAGAAATTCGTGATCATAGTACAATCATATCACAATAGATGGAGTTCGAAACTGTGAACAAAAATAAATGCTTTGATTTTAATTTGTAAATAAATGTTCATGATTTCCCTTTTTTGTTTCATTGCGAATCGATAAAAAATCTCTTGGTTAAGAGAGGTTCTACTTTAATACAAAGTGCTGAAACTTTTAGATGAGCTTTGTAATACCAAATTTAATTTAAATTTACTTAGACTGAAATAGTTCTTCAATATTAAGGGTCTTAAAGTTTTCTAATCGTAATTTTAAAAAGTTGAAATGGCTAGTTAATATCAAATGCTTTTTCTTATGTTATATTACAAATAATAATGTAATGACAAATGAATGTCATTAAAATCTTATGATGATTATAATGAATAGTTAAAATCTTGCAATGATTATTAAATCATGAAAATATTAGCTTGTTGTAAAATCTGTTTAGACTTTTGTAATTTATAGTTATTCCAAGGATATTTACACTTATATTAGATTCCATCGAGACACTACCTTTTTACCTGTTTGTAAAATACTGCTTTTTGAAGTAAGTATTTAGTCTTTTGATATATAGCTTTTTTATTTTTGTGAATGGTTTCTTTCATAAAACTTTTTAGTTATCATTTTTATGGTTAAATCCATTGGAATATTTGTAAATAGATTTGTTAACAAATAAACTGAATATTTTTAATTCATTTTGTTTTTTTTCCTTTAAAAACTCTGATGTAAATTGATTGAATCTGTATGGTTATTAGTATTGTCCAATATTTTGGTGAAGTATTTATGAGAACAGTTCTTTTAAATAAAAACTCATTGTGATTATACAATGATAATGTGGGGTGTTGATAAATTTGTACAAACTTTATTGTAATTTGTTTTGTTTTTTTATATAGTTTTAGTCCATACATTATCTCATTTTGTGATTTTTATAATTACCCTTTCTGTTCTGGAAACTTATAAAATGAAAAATACCTTCAGGTTTGTTCAGTTATTGTATCCTAATCTTTATCAGTTATTTGTTCAAACCATCTTTTGATCAACTAATCTTTCTCTTGTTTGCTGCCATACCTTTCTTTACATCCCCTATCCACAATTTCCTCAGACATCCTTCAACCTACTCTCTAATCTCTAATCAGGAAAATATATACTATGGCCTCTGTTTTGATACATCCTTTTTGAATGAGCTCCTGGTTTAAATACTCTTTAAAATATTTTTTTCCTCAATTAGGATTGATGACTTAATTCCAATAAAAGTGGCAATTAATTCATGAAACCCTAATTGTATTGATCCTTATGTACCATCATGTGTACCTCAAGTGATTTTTTCCTCTATCATATATTGTCTTATGATATTATTAGAAACATGATGGGCCCTTATAATGAAATAACTTCCACTCTGGGTACCCATCTCTAAAGATAGTAGCGTTTAAGCTTTTTCTTCTCCACACCACAGATTTTAGCAAATTTAAAGACAATTTATAGTGATAAGGAAAGATATAATCATCTTATTTTATTTTATTTTTTTTTTAAAGGAAACATTTTTATTCCACAGGAACGAGTTTAGGATTCCTACAGTCTTCCTTTCTCTTAATATTTTCAATGAAATATCTTAATTAATAGAGGATTCCTTTCCAGGAAGGATTAGTAGACCTCCATATCTCTAATCTTCAATGCTAAAAAATGTGCTCGAAGAGTTGATGGACACAAACTCTTTCTTCTTTAGATTTATTTCCATGCCCTTTTCAGAATACTGCTTAGAGTTTCCTCAGCATGTATTCCAGATCACATTCCTCAGTGGCAATGAGTTGATAAACTCCTGCAGTTTGTATTATGAATTAGATATCTTTCAAAATCTCCAAACCCGTGTGTTAATATTTCTCTCCTATTTCTAGAAAGGTTGTTTAATAACCATGTTAAAGAGAGTAGGTGATTAGCAGCAACTTTGATTTAATCCTTTGGTGATGTGTAATGCTGAGGGGACATGATATCAAAACTTTTTTTTTCTAAATACTTTTGTATACAATTAGTAACGCTGCTATTTCAAAATTTAATTCCCAATTCTGCACCTTTATAAAGGCCTTGTATGCCTTATCTCAGACTATCACTTATCTCTGACAAACAGTGCTTTCCACACCTTATTTTCTAGTAAAAGCTTTCTAAAGGTGGATAAAGGCTAAATGTACCTCCTGGACCAGAAGTCTTGGAAGTCCACCAAATGCTTTAAAAAAAATTGGGATATAGTAAAAACTTGACCTAAGATGGCCCAGCCTGAATCCTGCTTCTACCTCTGTTATTTTCTTCTTTATTTTATCTTACAGCCAATATTTTAATACACAATACATGCTTAGGTAACAGATTGATACAAGCTACTTGTAATTGTTGAGTCTTTATAATTGTTCAAATATGTTTTACTAACACCAATATGTATTTTTAAAAAATAAAATCTCAGCAGTACAATTAAATAATGACAATGTTTTTTAAAGATTTATTTAGCTGAATTCGTTTGTATCATAGTTGGCCTATTTATTTTTAATTTGTTATATATTTTGACAACTTTTAATTGGCTTCTAAAATGTTTTGTTAAAAAAAAATTGACACAATAATTTTGGTTGATTTTGTGTTATTTACCATTTGTAAGATTACTAAATAAGCAAATTATTAACATTATTAGCAATGGCGAGGAGGATAAATTAATAAATACCAGTCAAAATATCTAAAAGTGAGTTTGTAATAGGTTAGAACCACTAGCGCTAGGTCGGTGATCAAAAACAGAACGATGGCTGGCAATAGGTTATTCTAATAACAGTTGAGAACTGTTGTAGAACTGGAGTGATTGTAATAACTGCAGTGATTCTAATAACTGGCGTTATTGTAGGAACTGCAGTGATTCTAAGCGTTATTAGATCCCGAAGAGTTATTGGCAACAGCAGTGATTGACGGGCGCGCATTCTAGCGGTAGGACAGGGGTTTACTTGATCACCTATTACTGGAATAACCTATTATTGGAACCTATTACTGGGATAGAGCCATAACGTAGTAACCTAATACCAAAAAATAACTGTTTAGCCCACCTCTAATAGGTATGCAGAGACGCTGACCTTGAGACAAGTTACAGGTATATGTAACAGATATTTTTTGGACCAGTATCGGTTGTCCCTGTTACTGAAAAATATCGGTTTAGACCATCCCTAAAGTCTAGGCAAGGCTTTAGGTTAGATAATCTTATGGTGTCCATATAGGGGAGAGCTTTTCGGTCTAGAAATTAATATATATACGATATACACTCGCGCATGTATTAAGGCCGGAGTTGGGCAATATCTAAATAAAAATCTATCTAGATATGAATACAGATAGTAATTTGTTTTATCTAGATAGGTTATTCGAACTTCGAATATTTCTGAAAGTATTCGAATCGAATACTTCTGAAAGTATTCGAATCGCATACTTCTGAAAGTATTCGAATCGAATACTTCTGAAAGTATTCGAATCGAATACTTCTGAAAAGTATTTGAATTTCGAATATAAAAACATTTGTATTCGAAGTTTGATAAATTCGACTCAGAAGATTCGTTGTTCGAATATATTTAGTTCTATTCGAATACTTATAGCGCACGGATGAATTATCTTATTTTTGAATCTATATTCAAAATTATAATACAGATGATTTTTTCTTTTTTTACAGATGTTATTTTTAAACTATTAAATACAAAACTAACTAACATTATTCTTTCCATGATTCTTTCATACTAACTAACCTTCTTTTTTTAGGGCGCTAACGTTACGTTTACATTTGGGGGGGGGGGGCGTGCTAATTTTTTTTATTTTAGAAAGACAGCCGATTTTAATGAAATTTGATAATTATGTTTCTTTTATACTAACCTTTTTTTTAGGGCTCTAACGTTATTATGTTATGTTTATATTTGGGGGGGGGGGCGCTCTAAATTTGTAATTTAAGAAAGACAGCTGATTGTAATGAAATTTGATAATTCTTTCATGCTAACTAACCTCTTCTAAAGAGCGCCAATAGTTATGTTTTAACCCTTTAACGGGCAGGCCGGGAATTTTATAATTCAATTATTCTTTTTTTTTTGCCTTTGAATGGCTATAGCCAGGCTATCCCCCTCATATATTACATGAAATTCAAGGTTGAATAAAGGATATTAGATGATAATGAGTAGGATAATGCATCGTACACTAGGTTATTTATTGAGCAAAAGGCATTAAATATGTGCAACCTTTCAGGATACATCGCCTGTTAAAGGGTTAATTTGGCGAGGGTGGGGAGTCTTGTTATGAATCATGAATATTTAATTAAATACTTAATTACCGCTCAATATCCACTAAAGTTAGAAAGGAATTAAGTTATTAAATATTAAAAGAACATTTAAGAACCAAAATTCCAACTTCATTCCAACCATAAATTTAATAATGACTTAGGAGTGAAACATGAAGGAGGAAAAATCCTAAAATTAAATATTTATGAATCATTTGAGCCCTCCCCCATTTAATTAAAGCATGACTATCAGAGCACCCCTTTCACAATGTTAGTAAGATATTTTCTAACTTAAGGTTAGTTAGTATGAAAGAATCATAATTACCTTATTTCATTAAAATCGGCTGAGTCTTTCTTAAAGTACTAAGTTAGAGCCTGCCCCCCCCCCCTACCAAATTAAAACATAACTGTCAGCGCCCTCCAAAATTTACTCCTAGGAAAAGAGTGTATAATCATTTTAAATCAACTTTTTGAGTCAACTCTCCCTCGAGAATTAACGTTCCCTGTAACATATATATAGTAGTCCAGTAAAATAAGGCTCCAAAAAGCCGTTTTCAAGAAAAAACTGCGGAACTTTTATTCTCAACGGATCTTTATGTTTTTTGGGATGCTCAATCCGAATCTGAAGTTTGCAACCATCGGCTTCATATTCAAAATCGCTAAAAACCGCCAAAAAAAACCCCGTTATTTTAGTAATAACGTTATAACCCGTGGGTATTTAACGCTGTTAATTAGAAGAATTTTGATAAAAATTTCATATATAGGATCTAATTGTAAATTTCACCACCTTTTAGAAAAAAAAAAAAATCATTTTGAATCGGACAAATACTTTCGGAGTTATAATGATAAATGTGCCGAAAACCATGGATTTAACAACAGTATGGGTTTTTAGGCGTCTGGGATATTATATTATATGGGATATTATATATTATATAGTATTTGTCCGATTCAAAATTTTTTTTTCAATCTGAAAGGTGGTTAAATTTACAATTAGATCCTATATATGAAATTTTTATCAAAATTCTTGAAATACACAAGCTATCATGCTGAAAATCACTTACTTTTGTAAAATACATGTTTTTTTTTGGCACATTATTCGCTATAACTCCAAAACCATTTGTCCGATCCAAAATTTAATATTTTTATCTAAAAGCTGGTTAAATTTACTATTAGATCCTATATGTGTAACTTATAAATAACACCGTGAAATACCCACACCAGTCTACTGAACATGTCATAATTTACATATTTTGCCTAAACATACACATTTAGCGTGCAAGCTAGGGTGGTTTACATGATTTAATATAATTTACACATATAACATCTGATAGCAAATTTAATCAGCTTTGAGATAGAAAAAAGAAATTTGGGATCAAACAAATATTTGAGGAGTTAGAGCGACAAATGTGCCAAAAAAACACTTGGATTTTACAACAGTACGTTTTTATTAGCGGGCTGGCATGTACATTTTACGGGATTTGAATAAAACTTCATTTATAAATTCTTATAGTATATTTAATCAGCTTTAAGATGAAAAAAGTAATGTTGTATCGGACAAATAGTTTCAGAGTTATAGCAAAAAGAGTACGACAAACGTGTTTACGCAGAGCTGTGAGACTGACGGCAAGTAGGTCAATTTCTCCATTTTTTCCCAATAACGTAACTTCACGAAAAATGGCCCGATTTCGGATTTCTTTTTTTCATTATGTAGGAACTAGTTTCAGCTACAATAAATATTTAAATACTTTCTTAGAAAAAAGCTTCGTTATCGTGTTACACATAAAAAAAACTAAAATAACGAGTTTTCTTGGCGGTTTTTAGCAATTTTGAATATGAAGCCGATGGTTGCCGTGGAAGCAAACTTCAGATTCGGATTCAGCACCCAAAAAAACATAAAGATCCGTTGAGAATAAAAGTTCTACAGTTTTTTCTTCGGCAAACCCTTATTTTACTGGACTATCATACCTGCCGAGCAGGTAAAATCACTACTTAGTACCTGCTGTCTTAGCTGTTACACATCCTTTAGCATGCAAATAATAACTGATTTTGCTGGGCTCTAAGTGAAAAAAATGACAGCGTTTATAAATTTGTAGGCAAGTACAAATAGGCCTTTTATTCCTGAGATACAAAACTCATGCTTCTACCTTATGATTTCCGTAGGAATCCTCAGTCAAGATTCTGACTGCTTAGACAAGGGTTGGGTCAAACAAATTTATTTATTTATTTAGTTGTTCAAACAAATTACAAATTTAGAGCGCCCCCCCCCCCCCAAATATAAACATAACATAATAACGTTAGAGCCCTAAAAAAAAAAGTTAGTCAGTATAAAAGAAACATAATTTTCAAATTTCATTAAAATCGACTGGGTCTTTCTTAAATTACAAATTTAGAGCGCCCCCACCCCCAACTTTAAACATAACATGTTAGCGCCCTAAAAAAAGGTTAGTTAGTATGAAAGAAACATAATTATCAATTTCATTAAAAACGGCTGTCTTTCTTGAATTACAAATTTAGAGCGCCCCCCACTCAAATTTAAACATAACATGTTAGCGCCCTAAAAAAATGTTAGTTAGTAAGAAAGAAACATAATCATCAAATTTCATTAAAATCGGCTTTCTTTCTTGAATTACAAATTTAGAGCGCCCCCCACCCAAATTTAAACATAACATGTTAGCGCCCTAAAAAAAAGGTTAGTTAGTATGAAAGAAAATAATTATCAAATTTCATTAAAATCGGCTGTCTTTCTTAAATTACAAATTTAGAGCGCCATCCCCCCCCCAAATTTAAACATACCATGTTAGGTTAGATACTTTCAAAAGTATTCGAATACTTTTATATTCGACAATTAAAGTATTCGAAGATACAAGATACTTTTCTATCCAATAAAAGCAGTTTCATTTAGTATTCTTGATGACATCTTGCGTGTTTAAATAAAATGCACACAATCACCAACTATAACGTTTTGAAATACAGGAATTTCACAGAACCCACTACATCGTGTTGCATCGTTTGTTTTATTGGTGGGTAATTCTAAAATAAATTGCCGTTTTGGGTTTCGAGATAGAGTAAAAAAGTCGGGCATAGAACTTAATTTTTCTTGAACAGGTATATTCGTATCAATTCTTAAGTATTTCTAAACTTTGCAATCATGATTTTTTTTTTTAATTTTATTAATAACAGAAGTGATTTTTATGTCATGGGTGTAACCTAAATTAAATGATTTTTAAAGACTATAATTTTGTTTAAATTTTCTCTGGACTGCAATAAAATCATATCATGGGACACCTAATTTAGTTTAGAATTGGTTATTGGGTCAATAATTAAATTATTTCTAAGATCGGTTAAATATAAACTTTTAGCCAGGAATGTTACCAACTTTTTTATAATGTAGTTTCCATTTTCGAAAATGTGGTCTTATCTCACTCATAAGGAATAAGTTTCTGTATTTAACATAAAAATCTTCACCTCGCTGTAGAATGATGTCCGTGAGGTAACACTCCTGACATTCATTTCATTTTTCCATACTGATGAGCTTTTAGATACTCTTTTACCAATAAAAAGCTAAACAAACCAAAGTACGCTCTTTGATAATGTAATTGTTATTTGTAGATGTTATAAAAATTGAGTCAAAGACATTTTATAGTGGTAACACTCCTGAAATTGAATAAAAATACTTGCTATTATTTTTGAAGCTAATTAACCTCTCTCCTCAAGGAACCGGAAGTAACTGGTTTAACAATCAGAAGTCGATGCAACACTTTTGGAGGAAGTTCCCTTACCAGTTTGGAGTCAGTTTCTTGGATCTCAAGGTCAGAAAGAACAGTAACACTTCAGACCATTATTTTAGTAAGACGATGGGGACAGCATTATAATTTCTTTTGGCTGTCTCTGTATTCTACTTTTATTGAAAACAAATACGCGGATATTGTTCTTTTGGATGTGCATTTTTAATTTATATCAATAACAAAAATAAAATATTAGCTTTTGTAAACAATAACGCTTATTTTTGTTGTCTTATTGAGATGGTGACAGTAACACTCGTGGCATTTTTAGTAGTTTTCAAAACATTTTTCCATTTTTCTAATTTAGAAATATACTATGGAGAAGAAATTTCCTATAAAAATTACAAAAGGTGCATAGTAATAAAAAAAAAAATCAAAGGCAAGATAACGTGACCATCTGTCACTAAGTTAAGTGCGAGTGACAATTTTTTTGACGAAAGCGGCTATTTTTTAGAGAATGACCCCGATATATTTTGGAACTATATGACTGTAGAAACTAATATTATAATGAAATTACCGCGACAAAAGATAATGAGGATTCTTGAATATATTTAAAGATAGTAACTTACTATTCTTTATATTATAAACAAAACGTATAACCAAAAATGTTATGAAGTAAAATGATCAAGTAACCAATAAATTCAAAGCTCTAACAGCTAACTGGAAGCAGATAACAATCATGTTACCTTCCAAATGTGAACTGCAAGTTGTCGGGTTCTCAATATAACTTCTAATAAAGGAAATACAACATTAAAAAATAAAATAAAATAATAACAACGTAAAATTTATTCCTGATTTATTTGAGATAATAAGGCTTGGATATTTATACTGTATGGCTTTACCTAGTAGAGGTATTATTTTCATTATTTTACAATTAATTATTCATATTCATAAGGTATTAGTTGACTGTGAGGTATTTAGAGATGGAGATTGTAGGGGTAAGCAGTCATAGATAAACAGCAATTCAAAAGTAAATATTACTATGAATTACTATGTATCTATGATTGCCTACCCCAACAATCTACATCTCTCAATAAATTATTCATTTGTAAGTTATGAAATAAATGTATACTGTTTCAGAACTGGCAAATAGAAAACTATTAGAAGAACTGGAACTGAACAAAAAACTTTTAAAACAAGGTGCTGTTCCAGTCCTTAGTACTTTGAATCAACCTAATACACCTTCTGTAAGTTATTAAAGATTCTATTCAAATAAATTCCACCATATTTTAACAACAGCATTATTTTATTTCACAGCAATCAACATTTAATCCTGATATGCAATCTTTATCTTCAACTCAAAGAAGTGCTTTAAATTTGGCCCATACACAATCATACGGTTACTATATACCTCAGGACTCATCATTTGGGAACCTCATTCTACCTGTTTTACCAAGGTTTGATAAGAAATAATTAATCAAATATGGCTTGTATGAAACTAAAAACTCTGGAGCATTACCTACAAGAAGTTGAATCATTTGAAAACCCCAAAATACTCTTGGAACAATATTCTACAACTCCTCATTTGGCAGCATGCATGCTGCATACAATTCAATCAACATTTGGTGATATTGAGAATAAGTTAGTAGCAGATTTGGGTTGTGGTTGTGGAATATTGACATTTGGGGCATGTTTTTTGGGTGCATCTCATGTTATAGGTTTTGAAATAGATCCAGAAGCATTGGAATCGTTTGAATCGAACAAAGAAGGATTTGATATAGAGAACTGTGAAGCCATAAACTGTAATATTAAACACCTAGATGAAAAATGGAATAACATATTTGATACTGTTATCATGAATCCTCCATTTGGGACAAGGCAAAAGGGAATTGATATAGAATTTATAGAGAGTGGAATTAAGTTAGCAAATAGTGTTTATTCTCTTCATAAATCTAGTACAAGAGGATATATTATGAAAAAAGCATCTGAATGGGGTTTAAATTGTAAAGTGTTGGCAGAACTACGTTTTGATTTGTTACCAATTTACAAATTTCATACAAAAAAAAGTGTAGATATAAATGTTGACCTATTCCAATTTAAAGCTATATAGATACATAAATTATAAATCAAACCTATGTAATTTAATGAGGAATATTGTATTATACTACTTTTATTGTTTTGTATATTGACCTTGAGTAATAAAGATTGTTTTATACATTCAACACTGGTAGTTCAGTAATGACTCAACATCTAAATACAATTGTTTATTATTTTATTGACTAAATAAATAGTAAATATTTGGAACTACTAATAAACAGAACTATATATCATCTTATCTACCTTAAAGAATATTATTTCAACTCCAAATAGTAGTAATTTGCATATTAACACTATAACTACCATGACGGGTCAAATGACGTTTTTCAGAATATTTGGCAGAAGATTTTGGAAACTAAAATTCATTACTTTGCTTTTTGACTTTACTACTTTATTGAACAAATATGTATGAAAAATGTTATTTCAATATCCACTCCTCTCTTGTTTTTACAGAGAAATTGTGGTAGAAAAATATATACACAAAATATCGGTAGATTTAGTGTTAATTGATAGGAATTATTTGATCAATATAAATTGGAAATGATTTCTAAAAAAGAAAGCTTTAATAGAGTTATTCCATCCCTTTATTTTATAAATAATTAATTATCATCTATAACAGTAACTTACATGAAGGGCATGTTTGGATCCTGTATAACTTCCTGAAAATGGAGCTCCGAATACCCCTGCCAAACTTGAAGTTACAACAACGTGGCCTCCACCAACTTTCTCAAAATATTTGACAGCCAGTCTTGTCAAAGAAATAACACTAAATACATTCAACTCAAATATCTGACGGTCAACTTCAAGTTCTATGTCCTCCCATAAAGCCCTTTGAGATCTTCCTGCATTGTTAACAAGAATGTCCAACTAAAATAGAGGTAATATAATGAGATAATTTGTGAAATATATTTTAAGTTATTGATAACTTTTTATACCTTTCCAAAACGATCTACAACACGAAGGAACATTTCCTCATGTTTTTCCGTTTCTACTACATCCATAGGCAAAATAAAAAGTTTATCTAAACTTGCCCCTGCAGCTAATAACAGAATAAAATTTTAAAAATCTAAAAATGGTAATGTTAGCTAAATAATATCTGTAAAGAGACTAATTACAATTAGAGCTTTTGGAATATCACAAGTCTTCTTGACTAAGTAATTAATAAAGGCATATACCTTATGACTAAGTAATTATAATTGCAGACATCAGATAAAATCAAGACAAAACAATTTTTTGATTCTGTTGTTGAGTATCAGGCATAATACAATATCTATACATTATTCCTTAAAATACTAATGTGAACAAATATGTAGCTATTTACCTATGCATTTCACTTTAACTCTTTCTAAATTGGCTAATGACCTAGCGGACAAGACAACAGAAGCTCCATTTTTTGCAAGTTCAACAGCTAAAAATTCTCCAATTCCACTTGATGCACCAGTTATCCATACCACTTTGCCTTGAAAATAATCTGTAATAATAAATAATAATAATTAATATTGTTTTTATTTTAGTGGAACTAAAATCTTTATGGTTCAATTAAAAAAATTTAATGAAATGTATACATTTCAATATCTCTAAAATAATAAATAAATTAACTGTAAAATAAACCATATAGGGCCAAAGAATCACTATTACAACTCAAACACCTAATTTTCACACTAATATCAGATATTGACTTTGTGGATAGTTAACTCCATAATTGATATCACAACATGAAAAATTGATTGAAGGCAAGAACTGAACTATGAAGCAAAGGAAATAAGATCTCAGGTTTCATTAATAAGCAAGATTCTGATAATTTCTAAACCATAAACAATTATCCATTATTTGATCTTTAATTTTATTAGAATTATAAATAGCACATCCAGAATGAAAGAGGCATGACCCTAAAGTGTGTTTCATTAACTCCAAATAATGTGATTCTGTAACTCCAGAAAGAGACAATATGATTTACATAATTTCTAAGCCTTTCTGGTTTTTTCATGTCATAGCAGTTAGGTTTGCTGTACAATTAGGTGTGTAAATTATTTTAGCCCAACATTAGAAATATGTTTCTCAATGGCAAAGGTCCAAATAAAGCTATTACTAAGGAAGAAGTTGAGTTGTGCTTCTTTCATTCTATAGGGACATAATTCTATGTTATTAAGTCATGCGATTTTTCATCCTAGCCAGATTAAATAAAAATATCATGCATTGTTCATAATTTATATGAAAATACCTAGTCCATTGCCAAAATAGATAGACCACAAGAGTCTGATGTCACAATCCACAACTGACAAAAGAATAACATAGCATAAAATATACCCAACAACATATAAACCAATAAGCGTAAAAAGGTCCATTTTTCTGTTTGGCTTAGTCTCTTGAAAAACCAAATACTATGTCTTGATAAAAAATATTTTTATATAAAATAGTGATTAACTTTATTACATTGACTTGAACATAATGGGAACTATTTAAATTAAAAAATAATGAAATAACTGCTAATTTAATAACTTATTAAGAACCTAACTCGGTTTCAATGCGAAGATAGACTAAAGAAAAATGACAATTAGGACTCAAATATTTTTTCAAATGTTATCTTATCTTCACTGCAAACCAATGAAGTAGAAATTACGCATAATTTGAATGAGTTAAGATTCTTCACAAACAAATGGCACATAATTGTTGTTTTTTGTGGCTTAACGTCCTTGTGTTCTCCGTATAGAGAAGAATTCTACAGATTTCCAATCTATTCTAGCCAGGCTAGGAAGCTCAAGATTCATGCTGTGGGTCCGCCACGAAATAAATTTCAACCCCCTGGTGGAATCGGACCTAAAACCTTCGGTACCTGATGCTTGCCCCGTACTATTCACACGCAATTATAAGCAGCAGTATCAAAAATTCCACTATGGTAAAAACTCATATACGTTGCTGGCGCACAGTGTAACGAATAACGTAAAAACCACGCCATGGGTGAACATTTGCATTCCCTGTGGCATTGCTATGTATTTAACTTTGTTGGAGATGACTATAGAAATAACGTGTTAAATAAATAGTTCTACTATTACAAAAAATCGGAAGCCAAATCTACGTCAAATAGTCTGTATTGAGTAATATGTTGATAAAAATGCACAGTTTTCTTTCTTTCTTTCTCTTTTTTTTTTTTTTTTTTTTTTTTTTTTTTTTTGTAGACTATTTCTTTCAGCGTTGGAGTAAATTATTGGAACATTTAGTAGCCGATATGCTACTTTATTCCAAAAACAATTTACTAAAAAATAGCTTCAGAGTCCTCCAAAAAACGGGATACACAAGTCTTACCATAGGTATGTATTGATAGAAATACGAAAGAATCAGACAGAGCCCACTTAGTTCCATTTCGTACGTTCTTCATGTTTGAACAAGTGGCATCGAGCGCCAGGGATTAGTTATGTATGTAACATTTCAAGAGTGCCAATCATAGCAATTGAAAACTTCATTTTAAAACGTGAATGAACAAGATCCAGTGATGAACTGTTTTGAAATTTATGATTTCCTAGAAGATGCGAATAATACTAATATGATGGATGTTGTCCAAAGGGAATTATATTTTGTATTCATTGTAGCTAATTTTTTAATTATGTTTGTTAGTGTTGACCTGTTAATTTATTTATTTATTTTGATTTGCTTCTTTTTTTTTTTATACTGGTCAATAAAACTTGATGGCCTTCTGAAACTCCAATGATTTCAATGACTATTCATCATCCTGTAGAATTTCTTTCAGTGTAAATGCCATTTTGAGTTTTTCCCTCACAGATGAAAACTGACAGTCAACTAATATGTGTTTTACTGCCCTGTGTTCCTTACAGTTAACAAAAGAAGGGGGGCTCCAACCCACAGAAAAGGTAGCCATGGAAGAATTCACAGGGGCCGATTCTCAGGCGGCACAAAATTGTTTCCTCCTTTTTGGATATCCTGCAACTTGTTTGCCACTTTGCTAAACAGTTTGGCTTAACTTTAAATAATTTAGACATATTTGTTTTCCAATACTCTTCCCACTTCGCTTGACAAATACCGACTAAGTGCAAAAATAGCAGGATTAAATGAGGAAATTCCGCAGAGGTTCTATTATATTCTTAGTGCGATTAATTCTAGATTTGAGGTAGATTTTGACAAATTCGAATCATATCTGGAAGTAACAATAGATTTATTCCTCAACCTCTATCCTTGGTTTTATATGCTGGTAACAGTGCATAAGTTACTATCCCATGGCACAGAGAATGTTAATAGAATATAATTAATAGAAATTTTTCACTCTGATACTTTTAATTAATATAAAATAATCATTTTACCACAAAATTGCTAATTTTTGTGAACACATCCCAATGAAAAAAATTGCATTCCGAAGTAACTAGGTATCATTCCTAGCTTTCATCCCAGATTGATTCAAATATTAATGCAAATAATAAAATTTCATAATTTTTGACAAAGATAGATCGAGATTATTTGTACGGATTAATGAATCGTGGCTTATTTTATTGATTGTAATAAGTAGAAGTACATAGGAGATTGTTTTAAAACATTAATTTTTTTTACAAAAATAACCATTGTTTTTTTTTTCCAAAATATCGTAAATTCGTTGTACTAAAGTGTTTAAACATTTTTCCAAAACACTATGACTAAAAAAAAAATAAAAAAAAATAATACAAATTATGAACAAAATAATTTTTTCCAGTTAGAAGTGCTATTCGGCCCACTGTGCAGCGGTGTGGCGGTGATGAAACAGTGGGAGGATCTTTAAAATTACCATTTCTTTTCAAATTCTGTTTGTTTTGGTTGGCACCGACTCCAAAAATAAATGATCATAAATTGTGAGTAGGTATATAAGTGTCAATGATTTCGTTGATTGTCATTTAATAGTTTTTGTTTCGAAGCAATTATAATATTATTTTTTATTTTTTAGTTCAAGTTTGTATATGTAGGTTTAATCTTGAAGTCGGTTTTTTTTTTTTTTTTCTAAAATTTATTTTTATTTTTTACTTTTTAGTGGTGAGAGTATTTTTGTTTATACAGTCAATTCTCGATCTTCAAGCTACCCTAAAAAATAGTTCGACTTACTGAACAAAGAATTATCCAGGTTATCATTCCACTTATCTTCATATAATGGGCAAATTGAACACAAAATTGTAGTTTAAATCACTACGTATATTTTTCATTCATGTGTATGTTGTTTGTACATACATATAAAATCATTGATACAGAAAATTACAATACCCGGTACCAATTAATCATATAACTTTCAACTGAGCTGCGCTTTTTTCTGAGGGTGCCTAAAAGTAGACTTACCGCCTTCCACCAGTGGCGATCTTTTCTTTATTCTTTAGGATGGTTGAAAGAGAACGACGCGGAATTCGGAATTCACTAGCAACAATCGCCCAACTCCTTTCTCATTTCTCCACTTTACAAATCAATTTTAACTTTTCGTTAATTGAAGGAATTTTCAATAGCCACTGTAAAACCACTCGAGTGAATAACTAATAATAATTGACTGGTGTAACTGTGGTGACTATATCATTCAATTAGTAATTACCATATGTTATTATTGACTATCTTAATTATGGGAAGGTTATATTGAGTAGTGTATAATGAATGTTTTATGTTCAACCAGTGCTATATTTTAGTTGAATAAAGCCTATTTCTTTAAAGGTTGACTAGTTTATTTCAATTTATTCAACTAAATATAGATAAGTTTCTTAGACCGGAGAGGCTTGACATCGTCCGTCACCCGTCTTGACCCGTCATCACAAAATGCTGCACAAGAATGGAGTCACTGGTATGCTACTTTTACTAACTTTATCAGTTACGACAATACTCTTAACTCAAAAAAGAAACTGCAATTATTAACAAATTTCGTTTCTCCCCCAGTTTTTCTATATTTCAATGAGTGTAAAACGTTTGAGGAAGCTGAAGAAATTCTAAAAAATCTTTACATAAAACCAAAAAAACATTGTATATGCGAGTCACTGCCTAGCAACCCGCAAACAACTTTCAAATGAATCTATAGATGTCTATCTGCAAGCATTAAATTTGCTGAGTAAAGACTGCGAATTCACTGCTGTTACTGCTGAACAAAATCGTAAAGATTGTGTTCGTGATTCCTTTATTAGTGGTTTACTTTCAACGACCATTCGTCAGCGCCTTTTAGAGAATAATTCTCTATCTCTAGAGGATGCTTATAAACAAGCCCTTGCTCTGGAATTGGCTCAGATGCATTCGAAAACGTATGATGTACTTTCCACCGAGATGAATGCCGCTACTTATGAATCAAGCCCTCAGAACTCAATCGATCCTACACCTGAACCGACATCTGCATCTCTATCTAAATCTTCCTATAAGAAATGTTATTTTTGTGGGGGTCTGCTTCATCACAGATCAAAGTGTCCTGCAAAAGACGCTATCTGTAAGGGTTGTGGAAAAATTGGGCATTTCGAAAGAGTTTGCAAGTCAAAATTTCGATCAAAAACTTCTGCTACCACTAATCTTATAGCTACCACCAGATCTGCGGCTTCTCCACCCTGCGTAAGGAAGGCTGTGAAATCAATTAAATTGAATGGTAACTGGTGCCAAGCGCTTGTAGATACAGGGAGCTCACTCAGTTTTGTTAATCTGAGTAAAGCTCGTGATCTAAGCATTCCTATCTCACCTCAAAGTGGGCAGGTTTCAATGGCCTCGATGTCACTAATTTCTCCTATTGTTGGCACCTGCTTAATAGACCTTCAGATAGATAAAAACTGTTACAATAATATAAAATTATCAGTCATGAAAGACCTATGTGCCGACGTTATATTAGGGCATGACTTTCTAGAACACCATCGTTCTGTCGAATTAGAATTCGGAGGGCCCCGTGAATCTTTGCAGTTTAGCTGTCGCCATTGTCAACCCAGTTTCCTTATTTTCGTGCCTGGCAGACGGTTGGAAACCAATTGCTACTAAATCTAGACAGCATTCATACTCTCGAGACGATCTCAAATTCATACAGAATGAAACAAATAGAATGCTGCGAGAAGGAATCATTGAACCAAGCAATTCACCCTGGAGAGCTCAAGCTTTAGTAACAACAAGTAATAATCATAAAAGGAGAATGGTTATAGATTATTCTCAGACGATAAACCGCTTTACACTTTTGGATGCTTACCCTCTTCCGCGGATTGATTCAATCATTCACAAAATTTCTCAATACTTCCTTTTCAGCACTATTGATTTACATAGTGCTTATCATCAAGTGCCTATCAGACCTGAAGACAAGCCCTATACAGCGTTCGAGGCAAATAACCAATTGTACCAATTTACTAGAATACCCTTTGGTGTTACGAACGGAGTTGCTGCTTTCCAAAGGGTAGTTGATGAAATTATTCACAAGGAAAGTCTAACGGGAACGTTTGCTTACCTTGATGATGTAACAATATGTGGGAAAAACGAAGAAGAGCATGACCAAAATTTGGAAAAATTTCTTACAGCTGCAAAAAAAATACAATTTAACTCTAAACGAAAATAAATGCAGGTTACGAACATCAACAATCAATATTTTAGGCTACAATATCTCTAACAAATCTATAAAACCAGATCCAGAACGGATCAAATCTCTCTTAGAATTACCAGCACCTACTGACACTGCCTCACTACAACGGGTTCTAGGCTTCTTTTCTCACTATTCCAAAAATACTCAGAGAAAATAAGACCACTTGTTCAATCTCATTATTTTCCATTGGGTCAGATCAAAAAATCTACCGTTCTCCCTCGAGGAAATCAGAACAATGACGTCTTCCTGTAAGGTTTGTGCGGAAGTAAAGCCACGCTTTCATAACAAGGTACAAGGACAGCTGGTCAAAGCAACTGCTCCATGGGATAGGCTAAACCTGGACTTCAAAGGACCACTTCCATCGTCCAACAAAAATCGCTACATTCTAACAGTTATTGATGAATTCAGTAGGTTTCCTTTTGCCTTTCCTTGTTCGGACATTTCAACTGCAACGGTCATACATCATTTGACAAATCTATTTTCATTGTTTGGACTTCCAGCGTACATCCACAGTGATCAAGGTGCATCATTCATGTCAGAATAAATTAAGACCTTTTTGCGCTCCAGAGGAGTGGCGACTAGTCTAACCACGCCTTACAACCCGCGAGGTAATGGTCAGTGTGAGAGGTATAACAAAATTATTTGGGACACTATTATCTTAGCGTTGAGGTCAAATAACCTCGAAAATGAACGATGGGAATTGGTTCTCAATGACGCATTACATAGCATCAGATCGCTCTTGTGTACTGCTACTAATAGCACACCTCATGAACGTATGTTCACACACCCTAGACGATCTTCTAACGGCATCTCCCTTCCTGCATGGCTTATGCAGCCAGGACCTGTTCTTCTACGAAGATTTCAAAGGAGAAGCAAGTTCGATCCTTTTGTGGAAGAAGTTGACCTCCTTGAAGCAAATCCTGACTATGCTCACGTCAAACTGTCAGATGGTCGGGAAACAACTGTCTCTACGAGGCATTTGGCTCCTGCTAGTAACCAAACTGAAGAAACCATCAAAATAGACAACGCTCCATTTCTCCTCCCTGACGAACCTCATCTTCCACTAGACCAAGATGAGCCCGGAGTATCTGCGGAACCAACAATGGAAGATTCACCCTCTTCTGAAGTATCTCTTCCAAACGCTCCAAGAACTCTAAACCTCAGAAGAAGTGAACGAACACGTAATCCCCACGATACTTGGAGGATTATATCTAAACTTATGGGCGGAAGAATGTGGTGACTATATCATTCAGTTAGTAATTACCATATGTTATTATTGACTATCTTAATTATGGGAAGGTTATATTGAGTAGTGTATAAAGAGTGTTTTAGAATAGAATAGAATAGAATAGAATAGAAAAATAATTTTATTCTGGGACAAAGTCCCTTAAGAATAACAGATAATTGCTGGTATAACTAAATTAAATCTGGTTAGAGACATAATGAGCTACAAAAATGAAAAACAATAATACATTAATGACACTATGTACATAGAAGAATCTTTAAATAAAGAGAAAAGAAAAGAAGATAACATTTTACAGACTAGAGGAGATAGAATTAAATAAGAAAAAATAAAAAATAAAAAATAAAATGATATAAAAAAATCTTATGGTACAATGATATGATTTGTATGTACAATAGAAGTACCCAATGTTATATTCATGGAAAGTTAAATTTTTATTAAGAGGAATCTCAATTATTCCAGAACTGAATCCAGCAATGCAATAATAATTTTTGACTAAGTAGTTAGATAGTTAGCAACCGTCAGTCTGAATGAGAAGGAGGTATTGGAAATATAAATATTTGAATGTTTTCAGGGATTTAGCTTGTCTGATGTGAGGAGGGATGGAGTTCCAGAGGATTGTTGAGCGGAAAAGGAAGGAGCGTTGGAATATTGAAGTTCTATGGGACGGGGTATACAGATCAGAAAGACGGGATCTCGTATGTATTGGATTGACTGCAGATCTGAATTGGAGCTTATTGTAAATATAAGAAGGTTGGAGGGTATTGATAATTTGGTATAGGAATGTTCCATGGAAATATTGTTTACGGAAAGTGGGATAGAGCCAATTTAGTTGGGAATAGAGGTGGGAAACATGGGAACGCCTCGGACTACCGAAGACAAACCTGACGAAGCAGTTCATGATTCGCTTCAGTCTGTCTTCGAGAACCGTCGAGAGGCCACCGTAAACCAGACAACCATAGTCAATGTAAGGGAATAATAAGGAAGAGACTAAAAGTTTGCGGGTTGACAGGGGAAGAAGGTAACGGTTTCGGTGGAATAATTTGAGAAGGCCTATGGAACGGCGGGAAATTTGGGCAATCTGAGGTTTCCAAGAGAGGGTTTGATCAAAAACAATCCCGAGATTTTTTACAGAGGAGTAGAAAGAGATAGGATGATTATTTAAGGTTAAAGGAGGGTATTGTGAGTAGGAATTAAGGAGGGAGCTAGAGCCTATTAGAATGGCCTGAGTTTTCTTTTCGTTAAGTTGTAATTTATTTAAAGTCGCCCAGGCACTAATTCTGTCCAGATCTTCCTGAACTTTAGCGAAAGCAGTGGATAGCTCTGAAGGGGAGAAGGAGAGATAGACTTGGGAATCATCTGCATAGAGGTGGTAGGAACAGTGATAGATTGAATTAGGAAGATCATTAATGTAGGAATTGAATAGGAGAGGAGAAATACTGGATCCCTGAACAATACCTGAGGTAAGAGTGAGAAAAGAAGATAGGGGTTGGTTTGGTATTTTAACTGCTTGGGAACGGTGAGAAAGGAAAGATTGAAACCAGCGGATGGAACTGTAGGAAAAGTTTAATGATTTTAATTTAGAGAATAGGATAAAGTGATCAAGGGAATCGAAGGCTTTAGAAAAGTCAAGGAGTAACAGGACGGTTAATTTTTTGTCATCTATTGCGGTAAATATGTCATTAGTGATTTTTAGGAGAGCAGACTGGGTGGAGTAGCCGGGACGAAAACCAGATTGAAGGGGGTCGAGGAGGTTAGATTCTTCAAGGAATTTGGAAATTTGAGATTGAACTAATCTTTCCAAGGGCTTAGAAAGATTAGACAAGATGGAGATAGGGCGATAGTCATTTGGAGACATGGGGTTTAATGTTTTATTTATAGGGTGAATTAATGCTTTTTTCCATGAGGTTGGGAAAACTGAATTTTGGAGGGAAAAGTTATAAATGAATAGGAGGACTGGTATGATTTCAGGTAAACATAGTTTTATTAGTTTGGTGGGAATATCATCTGAGCCCGTAGAATTGGAATGGGAATTCATTATGGAGGAAATAAGTTCAGAAGGGGAGATATCGGAAAAATAAAAATTAGAATCACTGAATGTAGGAGCTGGGGTAAAATAGGAGGAAGGATGAAGAGAATCAGAAGAAAATGTGGAAACAAAATATGAATTTAATTCATCGGGAGATACAGGGTAGGTAGATGAGGATACAAGGGAATCACAGAGTGAAAGTTTACGGAGGATATGCCATTTCGATTTGGGATCAGGGGCAGACGAGAGGGCTTCATGGTAATAATTAGATTTTGCTCGACGAATCGAGGCTTGTGTTGAGTTGCGAAGTATCTTGAACCTTTGGTAGTCATCTGTCATCCTCGTGCGTCTGAAGCGTCTTCGGGCTGCTTCTCGGTTTCTTTGGAGCTGCTTTATTTCCGAAGTTATCCAAGGAGCAGGGCGACGACGAACTGAGAAGGATTTGAGAGGTGCGTGGATATCAAGGATATTTAGGAGGTTAATGGTGAGGATGTTTACCATGGAATCAATCGAGGAGGAGGAGTAAATTTCAGCCCAGTTCTGTGCTTCAAGTTCTGGAAGGATCTTCTCACGGGTTAAGGATTCTATATTGCGGTATGAAATGTTCAACCAGTGCTAAATTTTAGTTGAATAAAGCCTATTTCTTTAAAGGTTGACTAGTTTATTTCAGTAACTATGAACTGGAAAGATAAACAATGACGGGAAACAAATTACACATGAAATTCTTTAAATTTGAGTTCGAGTTATAAAGGCGATGACTTCTAATATGTAGTTCATTTCATAGAGGTGGTCCTAGAAGTTCTTTCTTTTGAACCCTATTTTCAGTTCGACTTATTTACACAATTTTTAACTTTTTCTGTCTGAAATCATCTCTTTGAGGTGAAATTTAAGTGTAATGTACTTCCGACCGTAGATTTTGTTGGAATTATTTAAGAATTTAGATAATACCTAAAGGAGACTAAAAAGGAGTTGGTTGAGGGATCTACTCCGTTAAAACGAATTAAATATCATATAGGAGTAAGTACCGCTGGGTGCTGTCCTCCCTCATGCCTGACATGCCAATTATCTTTTATACAACAATTTATCACATCTGCTTGTTGTCACATGTTAAGTGACAGGTGTGGATTAAACAAATAAAGAGAAGAAGAAAAAAAAAAAAAAAAAAAAAAAAGAATTCAGCTTATCGAAGTACGACACATCGAGAGTTGACTGTATATGTAAATTATAAATTTTTGTTAATAATTTAGATTTAGTTACCATGGAGATATTATATGATTTTTTTTATTTTTTTTTGGACACGAAACGGCCTTATAAACCACGTGAATAGCATTTCCTTCCAACTCTCCCCACACATCCTTCCCTCTTCTTCTCCTCCCACCTCTTCTTTATTCTCTCAGACTGCATTCTTCTTTCTTCCTCGCTCCATATTCTCCTCCCCCTCACTTCCTTGGTATCCACAAGGACCTTTATTTCCCTTAGTTTTTCCCTATCGAAACAGTCCTGACTTGAAATTCCCAATTTCCCCGTTTCTTTCTTCATCTGTCCAATGTACCCTCCAACCCCTTTATATCCCCACATTTTCCCAAAGATCTTCCTATTCATTCTGTTCTGGTTCATCCTGACCATATGACCGTAGAAACGTAACCTCCTTAACCTAATGCCCGTTTCCAGGTCATCCATTTCTCTGTATAATTCTCTGTTAGGCCTCAGCCTATATCCTTCCGGTAATTTTATTGGCCCATAAGTTTTCCTCAAGATCTTCCTCTCTACTCCCAAAAGTTTCCTTAAGCTAGGAAGAGAAGCCGTCTCTATTCCATACAGAATAACTGGCTTGACAACCGTGTTATAGTTTCTAATCTTCGCTCTTATTGAAAGAACTTTTTTACAGTATAGATTACTGGTGGCAAAGCTGAGTCTTTCCATCTTGACCAACCTCTCCCCCATTCCCCTTTTCTCGGACCCATTACTACAAATAATCTCTCCCAAATACTTGAAGCTATTTGTGACCCTGATTTCCCCATATTTTGTTTTAACTGTTTTTTTCCGAAGGTTTCGATCCCTAGTCATGAACTCCGTTTTTTCGAACGATATTTGTAAACCTACTCTTTCAGCTATTTCTTTTAGGGCGTCCAGCTGCCCTATTGCTTCATCCGCAGTTTCCGCCAGGAGGGCAAGATCATCAGCATATGCTAGACAACTTACTCTGACTTTATTATTTATGACCCACAATTCCTTCATTACTTTATGCAGCACTACATTGAACAGTACCAGAGACAGGCAATCTCCCTGTCTGTTACTGCCTACTGTCCCAAAATCATTCGCACATCCACTTTAGTGTTTAGTTTAGTTCCAGTACAGTTTACAAGTGAGTTGTATTTTGTAAGATGAACAACCAACAGCGCAAAATTTCATTTCATTTTCCTGGAAGAGGGTGAAAAAAATGATATTTTTTGGTTTTGTTGAATAACCGTTTTTTAATGTTTTTGAGGGTGCTGAATTAGAATCTGACCTCAATTTTTGTGTGAAAAAATCTATAGAGGTAGTTTGCTTAAAAAACTAATCATTTTTTTAGAATTTAATTAACCTAAACCAAAATCTATGGAGCGACTGTATTTTTCCTTTAATTTGCTATCAAAACTGAAAATCTTGGTGCAAGAATCATGTCGATATCATTTTTTAAACTCAAATAAAAAATAAATTAGTTTAATGCTATTTTATTTTTTTTCTCGGCTTCTAGGGCCCATTGGTCTGAACGGCAAAATACATGTCTAATATTTTTTGACCAGGAACCTCCAAAAAAAATTGCCAACAAGATCCGTGAGAGACTGAGTGTGTCCTCCCCTTGTAAGTAACCATTGAATTTCTAAAAAACTCTTTAAGAGATTCAAATGAGTTTTTCTCGTTAGAGTATTATAATTTATTTCCTTATTGTATACTTTATTTCGGGAACTCTGTTCAAACCATGATAGGCCACTCATCCTTATTATATTTCACATTTTACAATTGCAAGGTGGAATAAAGTTTAATTTCATTCATACATTTTCTGTATCCAATATTTGTTGCGAAATTCTTGGATAATCTATATATTAGGAAATTGGTGAGTGATGACAACCTAATATCAATAAGTATGATAGGTAATAAAACAATAAATTAACTTTGTAGAAAAAATTTAATAAATATGTACAAAAAATATTTACAAATAGCTTAATCTTAAATATTAATATGTAACAATATCAACAAATTAATAGTTTATCTTTACAATTTCATATAGAGAATGGAAACATATGTTCCCAACACAAATATCAGAAGGGGGACCAAAATGAAATACATAAATTTACCCACCAACGTTGTCAACTGGAACACTTTAATTGGTGAAAATTTCTCTGGAATAATAACAATTGCATTTAATGTTAGCTATGATTAAATAAGCAAATACAAACAAATTTAACCTATTAAAAGATTGAAAATATTCCTCTTAAAAACAAATTTACAATAGCTACTATAGACACTATATACTATAACTGAAAATAAAATAAATTGATCGAACTTGTTTATTCATAATGAAACTCCATCAATAAAAACATTAAAATAAGGTTACCATTTGGGGACATTGGCAGGTAAAAATCTAATCTGCATGGAGTTTGTGAGGATCAGTAAACCTGGCTGTAATGATGTAAAATATAGCAGGTAATGGAACCAAACAGAGAAGGGTTGAATGGAAGACAGGTTCACCAAGTTGAGTAAGGGATATGATCCCATATCCATGTACTACCCAATGACCCAAAACTATAATCATATTTCTTATATCAGTAACTGTGCTCACCACGTGAAACTTCATTGACTGAAATATTAAAAAAAAAAAAAAAGGTTCCTCAATTTAATTTATGCACCATCATAATAAATGACAAATTATAGTGATATTTACCTGATCCATTTTGAAAGCGAAATGGGCAGCATTTGAAATAACTGAAAGGACTATCACTATGTATGGAAAAGTATAATCTAAAAAACATTAACAACTGATACATTTCAAGAATTTAGATGGTAAGATTTTGAATTTAAGTTATATCTATTACAAATATTCAAACAAATCTAATGAACAGATTTAACTCACAAATTAATCCTCCAAATATAGCATGAAGTAATGATAATATCGGGAAAAAATATAAAGCTGCATAAACTGTGGCACCTCCTGTTTTTGGTAAAAAAAAATGAACCAGCCAAGGTCTAATTAACAGCATTATAGTAACACATAAGCCATAAAATATGAATACCATAGTATGCCTAAAAATAAAAATATTTTTAGTATTTTGAAGTAGATTTAACTGATATCATAAGATGATGGGTACTGGGTATTGTACTAGAGGGTATGATGGAAACAGACTCAAAACCTCTTCAAATGAGAGAAGTTGTGGCTATAAAAGAGTAAAGTGGTTTGGTTTAAAGTACTGGTACAGGCAACAAACTTCTGTACAATGCCTGAAGACACAAGGCTGTTAGCAGTAAAAGTTGACTAACCATTGGAAGAAAAAGGAAATAAATATAAAGTTATCTTTTATTCAGGTGTACCAGGTATGCAAGTTTAAAATGTCGTTTTAATTCCAATAGAATGCGCTCTTAGCCTATTGAAGGATTTGCTTATCTCTAAACGCTATTTTGTTTGTTAGTCATTTGTTTACAAAAGTCAGTTGTTTTTAAGTCGTTTACGTGGACGTATCATACCTTTCTTTGGTGTTAAAAATGTCTAATTTTAAGCCAAATAAAGAGCATTTGCGGCATGTCATGATTTTCTTATTTAATCAAAAGAAAAAGGCATCTGAATGTCATCGAATTCTTGTTGAGACTTATGGCGATGTTGCTCCAACCGTCAGGACATGTGAACGTTGGTTTCAAAGTTTTAAACGTGGTGATTTTGATGTTACTGATCAAAAACGAGAAAATCGACCAAAAAAGTTTGAGGCCTTCGAATTGCAATCTTTATTAGACGAAGACAATACCCAAACCCAACAAATGATGGCAGAACAGTTGAATGTCACTAGGCAAGCCATTTCCGATCGCCTGAGAGCTATGGGAAAGATTCAAAAGGTTGGAAAATGGGTTCCACATGAATTGGACGAACGACAGATGGAAAAAAAAAAAACGAAAAACTGTGTGCGAAATGCTGCTTTTACGCCACGAAAGAAAGGGTTTTTTGCATCGAGTTGTAACTGGCGATGAAAAATGGATTTATTTTCAGAATCACAAACGAAAAAAATCATGGGTAACGCCAGGACAACCATCCACATCGAGTGCAAGACCGGATCGTTTTGGGAAGAAGACAATGCTGTGTGTGTGGTGGGATCAGAAGGGAGTAGTCTACTAGGAGCTTCTCAAACCCGGCGAAACAGTCAATACCGAGCGCTACCGACAACAAATGATCAATTTGAGTCACGCATTGATCGAAAGAAAAACGCCCAGAATGGGCTCACAGGCACGCCAAAGTCATTCTTCAGCATGATAACATTCCTGCACATTCAGCCAGATTGACTAAGGAAACGATTTCTTCGCTTTGTTGGGAACTCCTACCCCACCCGCCGTATTCACCTGACCTGGCGCCTTCTGATTATCACCTCTTCTCATCGATGGGACACTCATTGGCGGAGCAACACTTCAACAATTTCGAAAACGAACGAAAATGGCTCGATGAATGGATTTCAAATAAAGATGAAGCATTCTTTTGGAATGGTATCCATATATTGCCCGAGAGATGGACAAAATGTGTAGAAAGCGAGGGTCAGTACTTTGAATAAAATATATTATACTTTTTTTTAAATTACTGTGTATATATTTTAAGAAATAAACGACATTTTAAACTTGCATACCTGGTAGAGTTGTTTGATTTGATAGCAGAAGTGAAACTATATCTGCGCCAACCTGTAAGCAAGCATGGGACAACTGAATAAGAGAAGAAGGAATTGCCCAGGAAACAATCCACTGCTGATACTCTAAACAGGATTGTCTTCACATATGACTCAAATAGCTATGTACAGGAGTAGTAGCCAGAGTAAAGGAGCAGACATATACTCCCCCGTTTTCAATAGCCATTCCAGCTGGATTTTGGAGAAGCTAAAGCCATTTCATCAGTGCTAGCTTAAGTAGAAAAGGAACAGAGCCATGCAAATATAGTGTTCAGTTGATTCACTAGCTGCCTTACAGTTGATTTGCAGTAGGTATGGCTTAGATTATACACCTCATTAACAGCCTAATAGAAAAAGAGTTCCAAATTACATTTCAATGGGTGTCAAGCTATTGTGGTTTACAGGGCAATCAGCTAGTGGATAGGTGGCCCAAAGCATTTATGAAATGTTGCAAATCAATACTCCTCTACTCTAGAAGAATCTGCATAGTGAATTGCGAAATCTTAATATAAAGAACAGGTTCAGAACATGCAAAAGGAAGAGGTAGAATGATAGTGAGGGAAATTTTACAAGAAAAACCAATGATAGAAACACAATCAGAAATTATTTGTGACCTGTTTCCAAATGATTGAATAGGAAGTTGGGGTAGTTGAGGAGCTAGATGAAAGAAATGTGATAGTGATAAAATATAAAAAAAGAAATAATAAATGTAAAGAAACACTTAACAATTACAAATTTTATATTCAGAAGGAAATACTAAAATTAAATAAAACTGAAACATTAGAAGTATTCATAAATTTTGGTTGGTATATTAGCATTAAGACTAGATATATGCAAAATATATTTAAGCACATGTAGAGGTCAACAGAGAAGCTGTTAAGAAATACAAATCATCCTGAAATTAACAGAAAAGTGGTTAACAAACATAAAAAGAGCCAATCCGAAGTTAAAGGATATGCTGTACACACATATTCTGAGAATCACCCAAATATACTCAGAAGGGCTGTACATAAGTATGAGAAAACCCATCCTGAAATCCATAAAAATTCTTCAAAAAAGTACTCGGAAAATAATCCTCATGTTAAACATGTAGCTGTAACAAAACACGATGAAAGATGTTCAATGGAAAGGTTACAGCCAGTACGACCCAAAAACTGAATATGCAAAAAACAGTCGCTATTGGACAACAGCCTACTTGAAATTGGTGTTATGCTATAAAATAGAATGTTATGCTGTCCCGCCATGTGCTGCAATAACGGGAAAGTCCAACTTCCTCCCTTTCAAGAATATTCTGAACACTTGCACAACCTCCTTACTTACGAACATCCTGAGGCTGAGCATTTTCTAAATAATATTGGGAAATAGAACGGTAGTTTCCAAATGACGTCATTTGGAGCAAAAGAGATAAAAGAGGGAGATTTCATGACAACATTTAAGGTGCGAGGACAGGTATATATCACAGAATAGGGAGTTTGATGCCTGGAACACAACAGCAACCGTCTTTTATTTAGATAAATTTTGTTGGTGATGACAAACATGAAAGAGGCATTCACTGTGGTTACTTTCAAAATGTCAAGCCTGCATTCATAGGCCAACTCCAGAAAATTCTTCATGAACATAACAAGTATATCAAGGACTTCAGAGCTGCTGTTGAGTCTGTAACCAGAGATTTACAAGATTTCCAGGTAGTTATCAGTGCTGACAAAAAGCCTTTAAATGCTCACTGAGGACGTTACAATACTCCTACCACTAACAAAGTTGCTGTCTTAATTGTTGGCCAGGTGTTTGAAAAGCGAGACATTGTTCTCCACAGTAGGGATAAAAAACTGATAAGAATCAGTGAGTTCTATCAAGCGTATGATTCTCTTCAGTATCGTCTCAGGTTCTGCCATGGAGAAGATGGGTACAGTATTAACATCCCTCAGCGTGACCCAAACACCAATACACCACTTAAGAAAACTGTGTCTGCAGCCGATTTTTATGCCTATATGTTGATGTAGGAAGGAGGTGAAGAACCTTATTTACTTTAGCTTTTTAATCTCCTCAACCAATTTATGCTTGATACGTACGCAAAAATAGAAACAGAAAGACTAAACTTTATTCGATAAAATCAAAAAAGTTAAGAAGATGAGACTATATTCACTTAAAGTATGCCATAAGAAAAGCTGATGGTCTGGTATCAGAGCTGGGTAAAATGGTAGTGTTGCCTCGAAGCTTCACTGGAGGACTGTTAAAATAATATAAAATTAACTTTTGCAAATTGTCAAATTTACTAATTGAAATTATTTTAAGAATGGATTCTTTAGGTTTATTTAAGTAATAATAATTATCAATGTTAAGCTTAACTTTTACTAATTTAAGTTGTCCTTAATCCTAATGATATTAAACCGTAGTGGAGCAGGGTACTTTCAGCTAGTACCTTATAAATTAAACTTATGCAATAAAATAAAAGTATTAATAGCTAATTCAGTAAATCAGGTAATATAACTTAAATATTTTTGCATACCAAAATTAAATTTTTTTTTCATACTTAAATAGATGTTGATTATACTAAATATAACACACATAACATGAGTCTTCAATCAGAAAGTATTTAAAACTATTGTTAAATTATAAACATGTTTTTCAGGGATGAATAATTTTTCTAAATAAATGAGAGTCCTCCCTTCATGACATTGTTTACATCCAAACACTCATTTAAAAAACCCCTCTGTAATAAACTGTGAGTATAGAATAAACTAGAGCAGCCACTCCGTAGCAGGTAGGCGGGTGGTGGAGATGTGCTCATCAACCCCCCCACCACCAAGGGATCCACTTTTCTTAGGGCGGGCCCTTTCAGAGTATTGAATTTCAACTCGTTTTCATCTTTTTATTATATAATTGTTATTTTTTTACCTATTGTAATTGTTTCCACCTTTTTGTTATATAATTGTTATTTTTGTACCCATTGTAATTGTTTCTACCTTATTATTATACCTAGCTGTACCCGGCGTGCATTGCTATGCACTTAGAAAAATTTAAAAAAAAAAACTCAGCACAACAATTATTGTAGTATTGTTCGATTTATTTTGTGTAATTTTTTAATATTTTCCTATTTGAATTAAAAAATTTTTCAAAGAATTACTTTTTTTACTTTTATTCATATTATTGAAGTGCTGATAGATATAAAATATTTTTCGTTTTTCCATCTGTTGCTGTACAAATATATCAGATGAGCCGGCCACATATAACTGTCCATGAGTGAAGCATGGATTTTCCAAATTTTTCCCACAAACTTGTGGTGATTGCCTCTATGCTTTGTTGATGGTCATTTCAAAGAAGAGTCGTACTGGAAATTGCACTCATTTAAATTCGAATAGCATATCAGTTGGAATCATTGGGATGCACGACACCAGTACATCCTCATCCTTAAATTTACCATTCAAAATAGTAGCTTTGATGATATTATTCATTATATTTTTCACTGATAGTCGGGTACTATTGCATAGTCGTGGTGGATTGATGTTTTGGAGAAGAATGATTGGCATGCCAATTTTCAATGTTAGAACGTGTGAAGGCATACCTTGCAAATCAAGTGAATAAAAAAATTCAGTTGGATAATTGATGACCTCGTCTTCATTCATTACAGTATCAATAGACAAATGTCGCTTCACCTGGTATTTCGTTTTGAATGGTGTAGTTAATGGCATTAAAATTGTTACTTTTTGCTGCTAATATCAAACGTTCACTGAGCCACTGATGATTTTTGTAATTTTGTATGATACTTAGATAAACTTTGTGTATTAATTCTTCTGTAGTTGCTGTGCTTTTAACACTGTCTTTTATTTTTAATCATCTGGTTTCTCGTAGTTTTACAATAAACAACATGATAATGACTCAGCTGGTAGAAATACACTGATTTATTGAAGCGATTTTAATTAATTCAAATTTTTACATTTTGGTTCATAACTTGTCACCCATCCATCCAATCAATATACCAATAGGCCTATAATCTTCTCCTGAATTTGTGGAAAAAAATGCTGCCTCACACATAATTACCTCTTAACGTTTCAAAGCCTATAAAGGACACACACATTTACATTGTTTATGATTATACACACATATATAGATTATGAATAGTATTTTCACTATTATAATTAGTAAACAGGAAATGGGAAAGGTGAAGCATATTGTAAAACATTAATTAGAGCATGAGAATAGAATTTATTCATGAATTTTTTATTGGCCTTTGAAATGAAAAACTGTTTTCAGTTTCAATCTTATCTTAAATTTCTCAATTTCTTCATGTTTATCTCTACATTTTTTTTTTTTAAATTCTTATCGTAAAATAAATTTTACCAATGCTGTGAAGGAGCCTGTGGTTATGGTTATCTTTCTCACCCATTAATAAATGATCCTGGTCCTCAAAAAATTATTTTTGTAAACATTCAGCAGTCAGCATGTTTAAAAATACATATAAAGCCTTTAAATGTTATGTTTCTTATTATTATTTTTCTACGGGTTTAACAAATCCTTATTAATCAGTCCTTCGCCATCTTTTATGGGAAAAAAGTTTGAAGGATAATATGAGATCTCAGTTACTGCCTGCAAAGAGTCCTCACAGTTGAATAAAAAAGATTTTTTTTAATCTTTGTCAAACATTTTTTTCATTTTGAGGTTAAGATGTTTCTCCAATTCCCACCACATTAGAAAAACGAAGTTTTAGAAATATTATTGTGCATTTCACAATATTCTGATTGAATAAAATTTCTATTTTCTAATTCAGAATTTATTGTGCTTAACTAAGCCACTTTCGATTTCAGATTTATTTGTTTCAGCCTCAATTTTCATAATTTTTTTCTAGCTGTTTTTAATTGTTCGCACTTTTTCTCTGAATTCTCGCCAAGGATTTCTAAATCTGTTTTTAGTTTGTTTTTTTTCCAGTAGTAAAAGCTCAGGAGATAAGTCACTTAGTTTACATCTTAAAACTCTTCTTTTCTAAAATAAAAAATTTAAATCCTATAAAACAAATTACAAAAAATACAATTCCAGCAAATTAATGTGTGTTTTTTGACACCAAATGCGATGGAACAGCTTTCTTTTATAAATAAGTTCTGAAAGGAGATGATTTATAAAAATCAGATTCAACAAAATGTTGACAATTGACTATACTTAAATGTTAAATGGAAGCCATTGACAAAGGCTATACTTAAATGGTTTCCAATTTTCTCTTCTAATTGTATTCATCCAGTTCTCCTTTAAGTCAGAATTCTTCGGGAAACTATGAAAACATTTATCATATTAAGTAAATAGAAAAATGGGTGCTTTATAATACCAAAATAGGACCTGTAACGTCTAAATAATTAAAAACATTAAATAAATAATAAAATGATGGTTTTTCTCCTTCAAAATCTAATTTTTTTTCTTTTTTTTACTAATTGCTGCAACTAAACGCAATGCACATACTCATTTTATCACTTCGCAAAGATTATACTACCAAAATAAAAAAACAAACCATGTTATCAATTGGCAACTGACAAGAAAAGGTGCTACCACTGGGCGCAGAAAGGAAGGAAAGAGTCATTAAAGGTGGGGGTAAGGGACACATCTCATTCCTGCAACTCTATTCTATTCTATGCTCACTTGTTGTAAACTGATGATGGCAAACAATGTTTTATTCAAAACATCAGCATATATAAGCAACATTATGCAAATTTTACACACTTTTTCATTTTTAATATTGACTTATCCCTAAAAAAAAAGATATATTATTGATCCCACAGTTAACTCTCACCAAGCCCTATTATTTTTAACTTGGGAAAAAAATCGCTACATTTATCAGAAAACTAATGGTAACACTACAGGATAAACAGTAAAGACTCTAAATTTGCCAGTGATTTGGGAACATTTTTTTTGCACCAGAACAATATGGGTTTAAAAGCCACTAATGTTCCATTTACTAGATCTGTCAAACCTCTGTGTAAAAATATGTAGTTATTTTTATGTCAATCAAGTTTTATATTATAGTTTGTTTTAAATAATATTAATTGTGTGAAGAAAATGTTATATTGTTTATTGTATATTGTCAGCAGTGAGAGGAAGGTTATAGTGTACAGAGGAGATGTAGCGGCCATAGTATTGGAGAGAAGTAATAAAGCGTCATCCTTGAGTATGAGTATAGTGTTGTGTATTAAGACCTAAATTAGTCCTCAAATTGAGAATGAGAATTAACAGGGTTATGGGCCCAGTCATGTTTTAAACTGTAGTTGTCAAGAATAAGTTGTTTTATTGTGTAATCAAGAAGAAAGAAGGATGGCGTCGGTTGAAGGTTTTCGTGTACCCCAATTTTCGGGAGAAGATTTTGGCAATTGGGCTTTTAGAATTAAAAGTGTTTTACGGCAGGCACAAGTGTTAAAGGCCATTGAAGAAAAAGATTATAGCACAAAGCCAGAGAATGCTACAGGAGAAGCCAAAGCCCAAGCTTTGTTGATAGCTGCGGTAAGCAATTCTCATTTAGATTTTTTGAAGCCTCATAACACAGCATATGACATGTTTCAAAGTTTAGATAATAACTTTAGGAGCAAAGGACCAAGGAGCCGTTTGTATTTGAGAAGGCTGCTAAATGAGACTAAATATGATGGGGTGAGTCCATTGTCAGAACATATCATGAAACTGGAAGACTATTTTTCTCAGTTAAAAGAAGCCAACAGTAAAGTGTCAGAAGATGACAAAATAAATTATTTGATGGTGTCTATGCCTAGGAGTTATGATGGAGTTGTGACTGCCCTGGAAACTCAGCCGGAGCTTAAATGGGATCAAGTTAAAAATAATCTCCTAGGTGAAGAAGAAAAAAAGAAGAAATTTCAAAGAGAAAAAGAGCCTACAGAAAGTGCCTTTTTACTTTGCTTTAATTGTGGAAAGCCAGGCCATAAAAGTTTTCAATGTCGAAAACCTAGAAAAGAAAACTATCAAGGAGGAAGAGGAAGAAATCAATCGTACAGGAAAGCAGGAGAAAGACAGGAGCGAGGTGGAAGGTACCAAACCAACTTCGGACGGGGATCGAACTTCTACTCAGAGGGGGAGAGGAGAGATCAACATCGCCGAGCTGCCTTCCTTGCTGACAACATCATCAATATGAACGATAAAGGGTTAGATTTAGTCTGGTACTTTGATTCAGGTTGTTCTGATCACTATATTAGTAGTCCCTTGTATTTTAAAGAATATTCGAAATTATCAGTGCCGAAAAAAATATGTGCTGCCAAAAATGGTGTTTGCCTTGAAGCAATAGGGGTAGGTACTATTTTAGCTAATGTTAATGTTGGAAACGAGATAGTTTCATGTACTATGAAAAATGTCTTTTATGTCCCAGAAATAAGAAAAAATCTTTTATCAGTTTCTAAATTAGAAGAGAATGGTTTAAAAGTTATATTTAGTAATAATAGAGTCAGGGCTTTCTTAAATAACAATATAATTTTTCAGGGAAATAAGGAAGGGTCCTTATATACAGTAAAAATGAATGCAGAAAAACCCAAAGCTTATTTTGGTTCGTTAATTAAAACCAATTGCAAAAATGATAGCAACTTAGAGCAATGGCACAGAAGGTTAGGACATTTAGGTTTTAAAAATATTGAAAATTTGGTAAAGAAGAGTATGGTAGATGGTTTGAATGATTTAACTAATGTTAAATTTGATAATTATCAGTGTGAAAATTGTATTCTTGGTAAAATGTCTCGTCAGCCATTTGATGGAACTAGAGTTAGAGCCAGAAAACCACTAGAGTTAGTACATACTGATGTTTGTGGTCCGATTACACCAGAGTCATGGGATGGAAATAAATACTTCGTTACTTTTATAGACAATTTCACTCATTTTGTGGTGGTTTATTTAATGAGAAATAAATATGAGGTGTACGATAAATTTTGTGAATATTATAAATATGCGACAAAACATTTTAATTGTAATTTGCTGAAATTAAGATCTGATAATGGAGGAGAATATGTAAGTTCGGATTTGATGAATTTTTGTAAAAATAATGGTGTTAAAATTGAATATACAGTCCCGTTTAATCCGGAAATGAATGGAGTGTCAGAGCGAATGAATAGGACATTATTAGATAAAGCCCGCACTGTTTTGATAGAATCAAATCTACCAAAAGATATGTGGGGTGAAGCTATTTATTATTCAGCTTATATTAGTAATAGGAGCCCAACTGTATCTCTTGAAAACAAAACCCCTAGTGAAATGTGGGAAGGTAGGAAACCTAATCTTTGTAACCTTAGGGTGTTTGGTAGTGTTGCATATAAACATATACCCAAAGAGTGTAGGAAGAAATTAGATCCCAAAAGTGAGAAGTTAATAATGATAGGATATGCCCAGGGTGGTGGATGGAGACTATGGAATCCAATATTAAGAAAAGTTGTTCTAGGACGAAGTGTTATTTTTGATGAAAACCTACTCAATCAGGAAAAATGGGTGAAATGTGACATAGCGACTTCAGAAGAAACACCTGCGCAAGATAATGAGCCTGAAGGAAATAAAGTCAATGAAATATCTATTGGACAAATGCAGGAAGAGGCACCTCAGGAAGAACAAACTGAAGAATCAGAAAGAGAACAGAGGATTCGTAGAAAGCCGGCTTGGCATGGAGACTATGAGATGGAGATGAGGACTGATGAAGAGGAGGCTATGTTTGCTTTACTTTCTGAAGGAACGGACCTGCCTCAAAAATATGAAGAGCTAGAATGTAGAGAAGACAGAGAGGCCTGGATGGGTGCACTCAAGGAGGAGCTGGCTGTACTCGAAGAAAATCAGACCTGGCAAGTAGTCAAGCAACCAAGAGACATTAAACCTATTGATACTAAGTGGGTATTTGCAATAAAAACTCAGCAAGATAAAACTAAAATATACAAGGCTAGATTAGTGGTGAAAGGGTTCCAACAGAGGGAAAATTTCCAGGATGTGTACTCCCCGGTTTTAAAAATGCAGACTTTAAGGGTTTTATTGTCACTATCAGTTGTAAGGAAATATGAAATTCACCAAATGGATGTGAAAGGGGCTTTTCTGTATGGTAGGATTGATGAATGTGTTTATTTAAAGCCTCCAAGTGGAGTTGATGTACCCCAAGGTTGTGTCCTAAAATTAAATAAATCTTTATATGGTCTTAAAAAATCCCCTAAATATTGGTATGAGAGATTCACAGAAGTAATGGAAAGGGCAGGCTTTATAAGATGTAAAAATGATTACTGTTTATTTAAAAATGATAATTTATATGTACTTTTGTTTGTTGATGATTTACTTATATTAGGAGGAAATAGGGCTGATATCCATTCATTGAAGTACTTCCTAAATTCAAATTTTAAAATGAAAGATATGGGTCAAAATAATCTAAGGTACTTAGGTATTTGTATGAAACGGGTTGGAAATGAGTTATGGATTGATCAAAAGGAATATTTAAAGGATATTTTAGTAAAATATAACATGCATGATTGTAATCCTGTAGAGACACCTTTAGAGCCTAATTTCAGAATTGACAAAGATTGTATTGTAGATATGAGCCTGGAACATAAATGTCGATCTCTTATTGGCTCTCTGATGTATGCTACCATAGGCACTCGACCTGATTTAACTGCATCTTTAAATTATTTAAGTAGGTATCAATCCCAGCCATGTCGTGATTTGTGGTTAGCACTTAAACGTATACTAAGATATATTAAGGGGACATTAAATTATAAGTTAGTTTTCACTGAAGGGGATAATAATCCATTAGTGGGCTTTGCTGATGCTGACTGGGCATCTTCATTAGAGGATAGAGCCTCTGCTAGTGGTTATCTATTTAAAGTATTTGGTAATACAGTAGTTTGGAGAACAAAAAAACAAAATGTTATTGCTTTAAGTACGGCTGAGGCTGAATATGTTGCATTATGTGAGGCAACGGTGGAAGCATGTTGGTTATTAAAATTGTTAAAAGAGTTAGATATAAATTGTAATAATTGTTTACTGTATGAGGATAATCAAAGTACCATTAAAGCCATTAGGAATCCTGATCAAAAGAGGTTAAAACACATGGACATAAAGTATAATTTTATTAAACAAAAGGTTCAAGAAGGAACTATCATCATAAAATATGTAAATACAAAAGAACAGCAAGCAGATGTACTAACTAAATTTGTAAATAGAAATATTATGTATTATATTTTAAGTAAAATAGGTTTATTAGATTTAAATTAAAAGAAAAGGAATTTGGTTTATATAAAACTTGGATTGGGGGGAAGTGTAAAAATATGTAGTTATTTTTATGTCAATCAAGTTTTATATTATAGTTTGTTTTAAATAATATTAATTGTGTGAAGAAAATGTTATATTGTTTATTGTATATTGCCAGCAGTGAGAGGAAGGTTATAGTGTACAGAGGAGATGTAGCGGCCATAGTATTGGAGAGAAGTAATAAAGCGTCATCCTTGAGTATGAGTATAATGTTGTGTATTAAGACCTAAATTAGTCCTCAAATTGAGAATGAGAATTAACACTCTGCTATTTACTGATCCCTTCACAGCAGTTAATTATTTGATTTTAAAGAAGTACAGAACCACCAACGGCTATCAAATCAGCAATGGCAGGAAGATCAAAATTAATTAATTTTGCTTTTAAGAAATAAAATTTATAACTATTCTAAGCAGCATATGATTACATAATGAGTAAAATGTCTGACTAGAATAGAGAGTTAAAAATCATATTCGCATACTGTTATAACTAACATCAGATTATCTTTCCAGTATCAGTCTCCAATTGACCTAGTCTTAAAGTGGATGCCTACAGTTTGTTGTTTCAGTCAATAGACACACATTATGCTGAACATAATGCTTGTTTTATATTATCCGACATGACACGTAGCGGATCAGACACGGCAGGGTTCAGACAAATACATGGTGTATTTATATTGTCAGACATAGCGGGTTCCAGTACGGACCGGGAGCACAGCCGAAGCGGAGATATTTTTTTTTTAATGATTTTTTGTTTATGGTATATTGCTTCACACTAGTGTTTAGTCATTATGTTTAGTCCAGGTGTTATTTGTCCCGGACAAAAAAATAAAAAAATCAAGAAAGCATGCACTAAATGCAGAAAACCTACTTGTTCTGAACATCGAGTAGAAATTAGTACAAATGGTTTTGATTAGGTTTTTTTTATAATTGTATATGTTAAATTTCTGTTTTAATATTCTTATATTAATATAAAATGTTCAAAGTGTTACTGATTATGCACTCAATTAATTTTTCAACATCCAGTTTTGCAAAAAACAAAAAAAAAAAAATGGAATCAAATTTAAACATAGAAAAAGAACTGGAATGGGGCTAAGTCACTGCACTGTCGGTGTGGGAAAGTAAATTATACTACAAAAAAGACATTTTAAGACGTGGTGAGACACTCAGACCGGCTCCGACAAAATATTCTTTTTGAGAAATGTCTTAATATCCTGTCTGAAACGTGCCGTGTCTTGCCGGATCCGATCCGCAATATATACGCAAGCACTATAAAACTAACTATACTAATATTTGTCTTGTCTGAAACGTTACGGTCCGCTACGTGTCATGCCGGATAATATAAAACAACCTTTATGCTGAACATAGTCAATCTCTCCCAACTATTAATAAATCAAATAGTGGTGGGGTAAATACCTTTTTTTATATTTACTTCCTTAGTAAACAGAAAATAAAGTAATAAACAGAGAGCTATAGCATACTTTACAGTAAAAATGTAGGAATATCAGTTTAGAAGGGAAATAAATTTATTACATCAATTATTAATCAATATTATACATACAAAGGGTAAACTGCTTCCTGAGTGCAATGTAAGGTTTCTGCATAATTTGGTCTTGGGTTATGAAAAAGTGTATACCAGTCAGATAGAGATTTAACAGGACAAGCTTTCAAATCCAATTTTCCATATGGTTCAATTAGTAAAATTGTGGACAATGCTGCAAGAACTGTTTCCACCAATGCAGATAAGTGAAGAACAAGTGCTCCTCGACTAAGCCTTAAACAAAGGTAAAGATGTTATATTATTTACAATATTGTTAAGTGAATATAAATTGTTCTATATACCTTCCTCTGAATGGAGTAGTATTGTCAATACAAAACCAATGGAGAACAAGAGGAGAAAATGTCATAAAACCTAAATATAACCAATCATACAATACTGGGGTATTACTACAAGGGACACAAAAGGAAGATGTGTTCGCTCTAAAGCCTCGAGGGCAAGCTCCACAATCACTCCAGCTTCCATTGCTTAAAAGTTCACGACCACAATATAATCCTGGACACCTATATGATAGAGTCATAATTGATTATGATCATTTCCTATTCATAAAATGAGCCAAATACGATACTTATATTAAAAGTCTAGATACTATAACGATAAATTCTATGGCACCAATATCCTGAAACATTCCAACATTAATATAAACTTCATATAAATGTAATAACTATTCCATCGAGCAGAACAGGTGTGAAACACTACCCAAAGAGGTCATTGTGCTTCACTAAACAATTTTATAATTTCGACTTCTTAGGATGTGTCAAAAATTCAAATATGGGGTAAATTGACAGAAAGCTTTCGAGTTTGCAATTACACCTAAAAATGTACAACATAAAAATGAAGAAATTGAGAGGAGCTTGAAAGTAAAGAGTTAGTGTAGGATTGATGTGGAATAATTAGGTATAAAGAGACAACAAAGAAATTAATACTTAGTCGAAGCTAAGGCAAAAAAAAAAATTTTGCGTTATTGTGTCTGTAACAGAAGAGGGAAAAACGGAGTACATAAAGTATGAAAAAGAGAGTTACTAAGTAAAGCAGGTGAAAATATATAGTAATAATGAGATAAAAATATAGAGAGCGAGTATGTAATAAATAAAGTTATAAATGAAGAAATTATTTTCTAGATATTGCTTGCGAAGAGGTGACTTGCCCGTTTTAACAGTTACTTTTCGGTAGCCAGTTATTGTTTTACCGGCGCGCATTCTAGCGGTACCCATTCGACATTAAACCCCCCCCCCCCCCCCCCCCCCAAAAATTCTCTCCTTTCAGCACGAGATCCTCAGATTCTATTTTAGATGCATATAGAAATCACACTACATGCTTTTATAAATTATACATCAATGTTTAAAATTGTATATGATAATATGAAATCCTTGTAGTTTAGATAGGAGTATTAATGGTCAACACAATCAAAAGCTTTTCAAAAATCAAACAGGACAAGGATCTTAATTTGTTGTTGGTTCCTTGAGGAATAAAGGCCCTGTGTAATTTTTAACAAAGCTGACTGAGTTGAATAACCGGAACAGAAACCTGATTGGAACCGATTAAGGAGGGAATTTTTCTCTAGAAAGGAGGTAATTAGGGCATTGACCAATCTTTCTTCTGACAGACATACCTACTTAATAGACCTGATTTATTCCATAGATTTATATATTGTACCATTCCAACCGACCTATCATATCCAGTTCTCTGATACTCTCCTAAACATATTTATTATAGAATCTTCCAACAATTTACTCTCATACTCCCAAAATCCTGTACCGTTTCTCTTCCCATGACATTCAAGTATCCTACATCTCCACTCCAATTCCTATCCCCAAGCAAATCTCCTGGCGAAATCTCGAATCTCCAGAAAGAATAAATCATATGTTTGAAACCCTTTTACATTCTATTGAACCCATTTTTTCATCCTATTCCATTGATGAGATGGTGGAATGTCTCTCATCAAATCTTCTTTCCCTCCTTAATAACTTAGCCCCTCTCAATACATACACATTCCAGTATCCCCCCAGTTCCTTGGATTACCCCCAGCACTTAATTATGAAGAAAAGAGATGCTGCCAAGAAGACGTTTCAGGCGCACTCGGATACCTGAGAATTATTCTATGTTCAAACATCTTTGAAATCATGCTCAGTCAACTTTACGCCGTGCCAAGGCACAATATTTCCATAATATCGTATCTCAGGCTCCATACCCAAAGTCCAAGTGGAAACTCCTTATAAAATTCTCCATTACTAGCTCACCTCTTGTTCAAATTTACCAGTCACTCCCGACGATCTAAATAATTTCTTTGCAAATCCTTTTCCTGATAAACCTTGAACCATTTATTTATCAATGTCAAATGTAACTCGTAAATCTACCTTTAAACCCGATAACTTCTATTTCCCTCACGTCCTTCCCAATTACCTCATTACTCCCATTCTCCAACCCGAACTAATGATTGTGGTACCGATTAAATCCCGACAAAAATAATCAAACTCAGTCTTCCAGCTCTTCTACATATATATAATTTTTCCTTACAAAAGTCCATTTTTTCTAGAGCCTGGAGGAAGGCCCTAGTCCGCCCCTTAAATAAAAGTCCCTTCACCAGCTATTGTATCAGACTTTAGGCCTATTTCCAACCTCTCAAATCTATCAAAGCCACTAAAAAGATTGGTCAATGCCCAAATTACCTCATTTCTAGAGGAAAATTCCCTCCTTAATCCGTTTCAATCAGGTTTCTGTTCCGGGTATTCAACTCAGTCAGCTTTGATAAAAATTACACAGGGCCTTTATTCCTCAATGTACAAACAACAAATTAAATCCTTGTCCTGTTTGATTTTTGAAAAGCTTTTGATTGTGTTGATCATTCAATACACCTATCTAAACTACAAAACTTCTCCCTATCTAATAGTGCTCTAACCCAACAATTCTCCCTCATCTTCACTACCTTTAACCCAAGGTGTTTCTCAAGGATCCTCCCTATCACCAATTATAGTTTCTATCTATCAATGACTTACCTAGCTCTATTCACCATTCCAACTATCACCTGTAAGCAGATGACCTTCAAATCTGTTTATCTTTCAAACCGTCAGATATGCTGGAGGCATCTCCTAAGCTTCAGGAGGACATTAATAACTTCAACCGTTGGGCAGTGAAGAATAAGTTACACCTGAATCCAAATAAAACTAAGGCTATCCTCATCGGTTCAAAACCGATCCTCAACACCCTTCCTTACTATCCATTGCTTTACCTAAATAACCTTCCCATTCATTTCCAAAACTGTATTAAAAACCTAGGAGTTACCTTTGATCAACATCTATTCTGGAACAACCATATCGCCCAAATTTGAAAAAAATCATAATCCTTAAACAACTTTATAGATTTCGAGATTCCTTTCCCTAAAATACGCGTCAACTTCTAGTGCCCTCTCTTATTTTCCCTTGCTTTGATTACGGTTGCTTGGTTTATGGGGGGACTGTTTGGTGGTCTCGAGCTGAAACTGAGGAGACTGATGAACTGTTTCATTAGATTTATCTTCGGGATCCCCAGGTAGTCACATGTTACTTGCCGTTATTCTGAGCTTGGGTGGCTTTTTCCTGAATTCCGACAGCAATACTTTCTGGGTAATTTCCTATTCTAAACTCTAAAAACCAAAAAACCCTTCCTATATTCATGACCTTTTAACTCTACTTTCTTCTATCCAGCTTATAAACACTAGATCCCAACTATTTAACCAATATACCCTCTCACATAAAACTGATTCCTTTTGAAAAATCTTTCATCATTCGTGCTACCTCCTTCTGGAATTCCCTACCCTTCCTATTCGTAAAGCTCCTTCCCTTACCTCCTTTAAAAATAATTTATTTTTACACCTTTTACATAATCATCTTCCGTAAATATGTAAATAATTAGGTAAATATTTAGAATTATTTATCTTTTCATATACGATTGCATTTTATGTTATTATGATCATTATTTATTTTTTTTCCTGCCGACAATATATGTCATGATTACTGATGCATTTAACTTGTAAATAATGCAGCCAGACAATTATACTTATAATTGAGGCTATGAGAGCAAAAGTGGCCTAACCCACAAAATATAAAAAAATCTGATTTAGTAATTTTTGGCAACTATAACGCCATCTGGTGGTGTTAATGTGTTTGAAAAATTGGTTCACATGGTGGTGCAATGTGAACCAATTTTTCAAACACATTAACACCACCAGATGGCGTTATAGTTGCAAAAAATTACTAAATTAGATTTTTTTATATTTTGTGGGTTAGGCCACTTTTGCTCTCATAGCCTCAATTGTGCATTATTGTTATTCACAGGGGACAGTAATTCTTAGAATAAAGTTTATTTTTAAAAAATATTTTAGTTATAATATCTGAGTGATCATTAAAATTGATATGATTAAAGTGATAAAAGTTGTTAAAGGTTATATTTTCCTAAAATTACGTTTTTTACTGGTAATAACTTTGAAAATGATCTTTTATTTGTGAAAAATGAATTGTAGAAGATACTAGTGACCTTCTGAATAATTTTTTTTTTTTTTTTTTTTTTTTTTTTTCATTTTTTTATTGTGTGATAGGACACTTAAAAAATGACCGAAGCAGCGTCATCATCAACAAACATTTCTAATATGGATGCTACTGATAGCGGAAAACAATTCTCAAAATGAACAAGGTGTCTGGGAAATCGTTACAGGTCGTAAACGTCTCTCAGAAATAGAAAGAGATACCAGGAAGCAAAAGAAGTCAAATAACACCCTATCACGCCTGTTCACAATAAATTCAGTATTTTAAGTGATAACTCACAAAATATATCCAACCGGTCAGAACAAACTGCTCCAATAGCTAGACCTCCACCGATTTTTGTAAAAGGAGTAGAAAACTACCCAGCGTTTGTTGGGTTTTTAGAACAGGTAAGTGGCCCATCTACATTTCAGTTAAAAACCACACCAAAAAATATTTGCATCAACCCAGAGACTCCGGAATCATATCGTGCTATAGTGAATTCACTTAGAACACAAAATGCCGAATTTCACACGTTCCAGCTACCCCAAGATAGATGTCCAAGAGTAGTAATAAAAAACCTACATCATTCAACCCCAAAATCAATTATCATTGATGCCTTAAAGAGTAAAGGTTATGAGGCAACTAATGTTACTAATGTGATATCAAGGTTAAAACTACCTTTACCAATGTTTTTTCGTTGATATTACCAAAGAAACATACAATGATAATATCTACCAAATTAAAAGCATTTTCTACACTCGAGTAATAATTGAAGAGCCACGAAAGAAGAGGATGATACCTCAATGCAATCGGTGCCAACAGTACGGTCATACTAAGACCTACTGCAATTACACACCCAAATGTGTAAGATGCGGCCAAACACACGCAAGTTCCTCATGCCAGAAAACGCGTGATACCCCAGCTACATGTGCAAATTGCCAGGGCGCACATCCTACGAACTACAGAGGATGTCAAATCTTGAAGGAGTTAAGAAACATGAGAAATTCACGAGTTCTCCATCATCGAAGGTCTGCACCCTCTCAATCTACCTCTATCTCAATTGGGCCACAAGACTCTCCTCCATTGCAGCAGCACTCACAGCAACCTCAGCTCACTCAACTAGATCCAAGAATGCAGCAGGACCCACAGCAACCTCAGCCCACTCAACTAGTTTCAAGAATGCAGCAGCAAGGACCTCCACACACTTGTCCAGCTCCTGAAGGAAGACAGCAACAGAATGCGTTCATGTCAGGTATGAGGCAGAACATTGATCAGCCGGTAGCCCCAGCTGATAATTATCCTCCCCAAATATTGAATTTGTTAAATGGTTTAGATAACCTCATCGAACCCCTTTTTGGTTTCCTCCAACAACTTACACAAATCAGACAAGCCTTCAACCCAGCTTATGGACCCTAATTATTTAACTGTGGGTTCCTTGTCCATCCTTCTTTGGAATACGAACGGACTTCTTCAACATAAAACAGAACTTGACATTTACTTACACGAGAAACGTACCGACATCGCTTTTATTACAGAAACCCACCTCACTTCACGTCATAAAATAAGCATACCGGACTATACCATCTACAGGACCGATCACCCAGACAATACTTCGCACGTTGGTACTGCCATCATCATCAAAACATGTCTCAAACACCACTCTAAACATATTCCAATTACACCATACATCCAAGCAACAGCCATAACTCTTTACACAGCACAAATAACACTAACATTAGCAGCGGTGTACTGTCCTCCTCGGTATGCGCTGACCTCTGACATGTTTTGTAGCTTTTTTAAAAAGCTTGGAAGATGTTTCATAGCAGGAGGTGACTATACCAGGTATGCAAGTTTAAAATGTCGTTTTAATTCCAATAGAATGCGCTCTTAGCCTATTGAAGGATTTGCTTATCTCTAAACGCTATTTTGTTTGTTAGTCATTTGTTTACAAAAGTCAGTTGTTTTTAAGTCGTTTACGTGGACGTATCATACCTTTCTTTGGTGTTAAAAATGTCTAATTTTAAGCCAAATAAAGAGCATTTGCGGCATGTCATGATTTTCTTATTTAATCAAAAGAAAAAGGCATCTGAATGTCATCGAATTCTTGTTGAGACTTATGGCGATGTTGCTCCAACCGTCAGGACATGTGAACGTTGGTTTCAAAGTTTCAAACGTGGTGATTTTGATGTTACTGATCAAAAACGAGAAAATCGACCAAAAAAGTTTGAGGACTTCGAATTGCAATCTTTATTAGACGAAGACAATACCCAAACCCAACAAATGATGGCAGAACAGTTGAATGTCACTAGGCAAGCCATTTCCGATCGCCTGAGAGCTATGGGAAAGATTCAAAAGGTTGGAAAATGGGTTCCAAATGAATTGGACGAACGACAGATGGAAAAACGAAAAACTGTGTGCGAAATGCTGCTTTTACGCCACGAAAGAAAGGGTTTTTTTGCATCGAGTTGTAACTGGCGATGAAAAATGGATTTATTTTCAGAATCCCAAACGAAAAAAATCATGGGTAACGCCAGGACAACCATCCACATCGAGTGCAAGACCGGATCGTTTTGGGAAGAAGACAATGCTGTGTGTGTGGTGGGATCAGAAGGGAGTAGTCTACTAGGAGCTTCTCAAACCCGGCGAAACAGTCAATACCGAGCGCTACCGACAACAAATGATCAATTTGAGTCACGCATTGATCGAAAAACGCCCAGAATGGGCTCACAGGCACGCCAAAGTCATTCTTCAGCATGATAACGCTCCTGCACATTCAGCCAGATTGACTAAGGAAACGATTTCTTCGCTTGGTTGGGAACTCCTACCCTACCCGCCGTATTCACCTGACCTGGCGCCTTCTGATTATCACCTCTTCTCATCGATGGGACACTCATTGGCGGAGCAACACTTCAACAATTTCGAAAACGAACGAAAATGGCTCGATGAATGGATTTCAAATAAAGATGAAGCATTCTTTTGGAATGGTATCCATATATTGCCCGAGAGATGGACAAAATGTGTAGAAATAGAGGGTCAGTACTTTGAATAAAATATATTATACTTTTTTTTAAATTACTGTGTATATATTTTAAGAAATAAACGATATTTTAAATTTGCATACCTGGTAATGCAAAAAATCAACTATGGGGGTCACGGTTAACTACTCCAAGAGGTAGAAACCTTCATTCTGCTCTCCATAAGCTTTCTTTAAACACTATAACTCCAAATTCTCCGACGTACTGGCCTACATCGAGACGTAAGACACCAGACTTACTAGACTTCTTTATCACTAAAGGACTACAGTCCGTACCTTACACAGTTAGAACTAGTTCTGACCTCTGTTCTGATCATTCAAAAAACTCTCAGTTCCAATTTCATTTAAAACAGGAAAAGAAATAGAGGACGCTGTTGACGTTTTCACAAAATGCATTCAGGAATCTGCGTGGTCCTCATCAGTTTCCAAAACCAAGAACAGTTACCAGCCAAACTATCCACAGTATATAAGGGATTTGATCAGAATCAAGAGAAGAGCTCGTAAGGTATGGCAGAATAACAGACTACCATCGGACAAACATACATACAACCAAATAAATAACGAATTAAAACGACAAATCCAAAAATTCAAACAGACTAACTATAATACATTCTTAACAAATCTCAATACTGACGATGGAAGCTTATGGAGGCATACAAAAAAGCTTTTAAAGCATCGTGAGGTGTCAGCACCACTCCGAAAAGAAGATGGCACTTGGGCCGAGTCGGAAAGCGAAATGTCTGAACTCTTCGCTGATCATCTATCGACTGTTTTCATACCTCATACAGACCTCACTGACAATGAACACGAAATTAACGTACAAGATACCCTTGACAACCCCTTACTACTAACGTTGCCTCCACCAGCCTTTAAGCCATCTGAAGTAATTCTAGAAAGCATTCGACAGAGTTTGGCACAATGGACTACTATTTAAACTTAAATCATTCCTTCCTTCCACTTACTATCTTATCCTTCTCTCTTTCCTTTCTGACAGATTTTTCTCTGTTCGACAAGGTTCGTATAATTCTTCTGTTCGACCAATTAGGGCTGGAGTACCGCAGGGATCGATTCTTGCACCTCTGCTATACATTGTTTACACACACGACATACCCACTTACCCTAACACCATAATAGCAACATACGCAGATGATACTGCAATTCTGACTAGACACTCAGACATAAATCAGGCTTCACTGACTCTCCAACACTATTTACAACAGTTACAAGACTGGTTCAACAAATGGAAAATTAAACTAAATAACGACAAATCACAGCACATAACTTTTGCACTTCGACATAACACCTGCCCCAACGTTTACATCAACAATGTTCCAATTAAACAGACTGACACTGTTCAATACCTAGGACTAATGTTCGACAGAAGGATGACATGGGGCCCACATGTGAAACAGAAACGCCTAAGCCTTAACAAAAGACTGAGACTATTATATCCAATTCTACATAAACGATCTAAATTGAAAATTACGCAAAGACTAAATACATATACTTACTTATTAAAACCTCTATGGACGTACGCCTCACAAATTTACGGAACTGCTAAAAAAACACACATCCAAAAAATACAGACTTTCCAGTCCAAAACTTTAAGACTCATTACACAATCACCCTGGTATGTCAATAACAAAACTTTACACACAGACTTACACATACCCATGGTACAAGATCACATCCAGACTTTATATAAAAGACTTCACGACAAACTTCACGGACATATCAATAATTTAATACAAAGTATGGCCTCCATAAGCTTGCCAGATAATACCCAAAGGAGACTAAAAAGGAGTTGGTTGAGGGATCTACTCCGTTAAAACGAATTAAATATCATGTTCATGTTAGGAGTAAGTACCGCTGGGTGCTGTCCTCCCTCATGCCTGACATGCCAATTATCTTTTATACAACAATTTATCACATCTGCTTGTTGTCACATGTTAAGTGACAGGTGTGGATTAAACAAATAAAGAGAAAAAAAAAAAAAGTTATAATATCTCTGTTTGCACTGCAATCTCAGGTTGTCAAACACATATGGGCTTCTATTAAAAATTGGAACAATCAGAAAGCGTATAAGATTCTCTCAGTTTATAATGAAAATAAATTTATATTTGTGATAGCTTAATTCAAATGCTAATTTAGGTCAAATGGAAAGTATATAGTGCGATTATAGTATGTTCGGGCTTTCATTTATAAAGCAATACAATAATTCAATTATTTCTTACAAGGACGCATCCTAATGAGCAAATAAAAATTTCATTGATAAGGGGTAGTTGTTTTTTTTAAAGTTGCATGTTATGAAAATCCATAAACTTGAACATTTTCTCTTAATTACTTTAGGATATTAATAAGGATCAATTTTAAATGTACACAGTGTGTAACTCGAAAACGGTTTGGTCTATATTAAGAGCTGAGTTAATAATTCTCACCGCCTAAACTATAGAGCAATGAGAAATAAACTAAATACATATTAAATAATATTGAATTTTCGTTTATGTTAATCTAGTCGTGTTTAAATGTCCTATTGTAATATAGGTCATACAACGGAAAGTAGAGTTAAGTAATTTAAATCGTGCTTCTGTTGTAGTTAAAAATTTTAACTTTCCCTTTCCTTGACAGAATCGTGATATGCTGTAACCTCCCGCTTCTGGATACAGTTCATACCCGGCAGTGTCACAGGTGTCTTCCGTCCTTTTTCCGAATTTTCGTTTTTCACTGATCTAATTTTTATTTGTGGTAATGTTGGGTTAGTCTTATTTGCATTCGACTTTAAGTTAACTCAAATCAAATGGCCTACAATGGACCACATATTGTGATTTGGTTTGTTTAATTTTTGTGCTTATTTATTTATTATCATAATGATATATTTATATCTAACATATCTTTTTTTTTTTTTTTTTTTTTCAGTTTTGTTTTATTTGTTACTATAGTGGTGTTATATATTATTTCTTCACTGTTTAGTACAAACAGTTCTGTGCCATTTGATGATGGAAGTTTTAAATTTACATGGGTGTATAGACTTTTACTTAATCTTATAGGTTATGCTACTATATTTATACCAGGATATTTGATATTCAAATATGTACATGCTACGAAGTATCTTGAGCGTTCAGGTATGTAGTTGGTACGTATTAGATTTACACTACTGTAATCCAGATTGTACAATTCATTTTATTTTTAGGTGGTGGTTGTTTATCTAGGATTGTTGAAGCTTGTGTTTTTGGAAGAGATAACAGTTTAACTGATGTAATTCCTGATACTCCAATAAGATCTCTTAAACAGGATACACTCCTGTTAATGTTTTGTTTTGTGGGATTACAAGGCTCATATTTAACATGGGGCATTCTTCAAGAAAAAGTGATGACTCAGGTGAATATTTGATGCTACTTCTCCATTCATTACTTTACTTACTTTATTCTTATTGCTTAGTGGTGTGTTAGGTTTTTTATTTTTTAATTAATTTTTTTTTTCAATTTTTACAGGAATATACTAATTCCAAAGGAGATGTAAGTCGATTTACCGATTCACAGTTTTTAGTTTTTGTAAATAGGATTCTGGCATTCTGTTTGTCAGGCAGCTACATTTTGTTGAGGCGACAACCTAGACACAACATGCCTCTTTACAAATATGCTTACTGTTCATTTTCAAATATTATGAGTTCCTGGTGCCAATATGAAGCATTAAAATTTGTCTCATTTCCAACTCAGGCATGTTTTTTAACTATTCAATTTTATTTTTTGGTGTTCTTGTTCGAGTAGCCCTTAGTGTGTTTTTTTTCAATTTCAGGTTTTAGCTAAAGCCTCAAAACTCATTCCTGTTATGGTAATGGGTAAATTGGTTTCAAGGCAGAAATATGAATATTATGAGTATGTTACCGCCCTACTGATCTCAGTAGGAATGACATTTTTTATGCTTTCTAGTGCTCCAAATAAAGGTACACAAATCTGTATATGTTTTGTATTGCTGTAGCAATAATTTATAGCTTACAGGATGTGATTGAACTTAAAGAATAATTTCTTTATTGTTGTATATTTACTATTTGTAATAATTTATAATACCTTTCAACAAAGAGGTCCTTTGGAAAAGAAATGTTTTTGCAGTCCAAGGAATCAGACAAATAAATTCTAATCAAATATCAGAAGGACTCTTTTATATAACTATTGAATGTTATAAATACAGATAAATAGGATGAATGATCAATATTTATTAAAACATAATCTTTAATATACAGAATAATAGAAATATTTTATGTAATCTTTAATTTTTCCTCATTATTATTTTTGACATTTTATTCAAAAGATTTTTTAGATTACTTTGATTGAAAAGAAAATTTTAATTTTAAATTATGTTTGATTTCATAATTTTGTTCTTCTTTTTTGCAAGACAGATTTCTGAGTAACAATACAAACAATTTTATTTTTAGAAGTTAGAAGTAGGTTCACGAGGTCATAAGTTAGAATATTGAACATAGAAAAATGATTTTTCAATAATCCTCAGGCATTTATTTTTCAATATTTTTTCCTTTACTTCTTTAACTAAACAATGGCAGAGACAGCATGACTTTGTGAGTGCTTTATCTATAAATTTATATATATTTTAAAAAATCCTGTTATGACTGTCAATTCTTATTTATAAGCTCTCGTGATCTAAACTATTTTTTAGATCCATTTTGATTGATACCTTAACTGTTTATTGTCATTATTAATTTAGAAGATTAAAGAATGGAAACGTTTCAAATAAATATCATTTGCGATGGAGGTAAAGGCAGTTGAAGTACTGTCTGTTGTCTTACAAAAACTTGAGTACATATGACGGATTCGTTAATGGTTTTTATTTTGTTACTAGCTGAAAGTACCCGTGCTCCTCTACGGTTTATTATCATTATGATTAAGGACAACTTAAATTAGTAAAAGTTAAGCTTAACGTTGATAATTAGTATTACTTAAACAAAATAAAGAACTTCCATTTAAAGAATTCCATTCGTAGAATTATTTCAATAAGTAAATTTGACAATTTGCAAAAGTTAATTTTTTTTTATTTTAACAGTCCTCCAGTAAAGCTTCGAGGCAGCACTACCATCTTACCCAGCTCCGATACCAGACCATCAGCTCTTCTTATGGTATCCTTCAAGTGAACATAGTCTCCACTTCTCAACTTTTTTTGGTTTTTCGAATAAAGTTTAGTCTTTCTGTTTCTATTTTTGCGTACATATCAAGCATAAATTGGTTGAGGAGATTAAAAAGCTAAAGTAAATAAGGTTCTTAACCTTCTAGCTCCATCAACAATTAGGCGTAAAAATCAGATACAGACACAGTTTTCTTAAGTGATGTATTGTTTGGGTCACGATGAGGGATGTTAATACTGTATCCATCTTCTCCATGGCAGAACATGAGATAATACTGAAGAGAATCATACGCTCGATATATCTCACTGATTCTTATCAGTTTCTTGTCCCTGCTGTGGGGAACAATGTCTCGTTTTTCAAACACCTGTCCAACACAAGACAGCAACTTCATTAGTGGTAGGAGTTTTGTTACGTCCTCAGTGAGCATTTGAAGGCTTTTTGTCAGCACTGATAACTACCTGGAAATCTTGTAGATCTTTGTGAACAGACTCGGCAGCAGTCCTTGATATACTTATGTTCATGAAGAATTATCTGGAGTCAGCCAACCAATGCAGGCTTGACATTTTGAAAGTAATCACAGCGAATGTCTCTTTCATGGTTGTCATCACCAACAAAATTTATCAGAATAAAAGACGGCTGCTGTTGTGTTCCAGACATCAAACTCCCTATTCTGTGGTATACATGTTCTCACACCTTAAATGCTGGCATGAAATGTCCCTTTTTTATCTCTTTTGCTCCAAACGACGTCATTTGGGAACAACCGTTCTATTTCCAAATATTATTTAGAAAATGCTCAGCATCAGGTTGTTCGTAAGTAAGGAGGTTGTTCTAGAGTTCAGGTTATTCTTGAAAGGGAGGAAGTTGGACTTTCCCGTTACTGCAGCACGTGGCAGGGCTCTCGTCCTTCCATTTTATAGCATAACACCAATTGTAAGTTGACCGTTGTGCAATATCGACTGTTTTTTCTTTTGCATAATCAATTTTTGGGTCATACTTGTAACCTGCATGTTTCTTCATTGTCCATGGCTGTAACCTTTCAACTGAACGTCTTTCATTGTGTTTTGTTACAGCTACACGGTTAACATGAGGATTATTTTCTGGGTACTTTTTGAAGACTTTCTATGGATTTCAGGATGGGTTTTCTTATACTACTGTACAGCCCCTTAGGTATATTTAGGTGATTTTCACCCTCAAATGTCTCAAAACGTCCCCTTGTCAGTATATGTGTGTACAGCATTTCTTTTAACTTCGGGTTGGCTCTCTTTATGTTTGTTAACCACTTCTCTGCTAATTTCAGAATGATTTGTCCTGTATTTCTTAACAGCTTCCCTGTTGACCTCTACATGTGCTTGACTATATTTTGCAGCCGATTTCCTTAGTTGATTGTTGCAAACTGAATCTGTGAATCATTTCCTATGTTGTTTACTTTTAGATTGAACAGACTCATCTGAACTGAGAACAAAGGTAGATTCTAGGTTCAAGTAAATAAATTCAGAATGGCTTGGTACAGCTTGTTCAGATTCGGGAAATAGAACTTGGGCCTGGTTGAGAAAAGCTGATTTGAGAAGGGCCAGTTCAGAACAATTATCTTGTGACCGGAAAGCTGAATGAAGAGTATTTGGGGACGAAGCTGCTGGTTAAGCATGGTTGGTGGGTTGCTTGTAATGAATATGTGCATTGAACTGACAGTCCATATCATCACCAGAGAATATAAGTCTTTTAACCCCCTCAACTTCCTCTCCATTGCAGGCTAATAGCTTCTTGTCACGAAACCTCTACACCTCTGCAGCCACCATGAGTTAACAGAACGTGCCATATAATAAGGTTTCGACATGCCAGTATCGTATTTGGTTGTTTACTATTATAAGGAACTAAATTTGTGGTCAAAGTGTGCGACTTTAGCATCTAACCTATTTTTTAACTTAGCTTATCACTGTATACCATATGACAATTAATATACTATTGTTCACCCAATAAAAATTGTAATCACATTTTTCGTGAATTAGCCGCGATCCAGGTCACTTTTTTTAAATTCCTTTCTTAGTGAGCACCTACGGCCCTAGAGGAAGCTACATACCAAATTTCATTTCAATCCGGTGGTTTGTGAGATTTTGTGATGAACGAGTGAGTGGTATTTGACAAATATATAGTAGATTATTATTTTTAATGAATTGTATTAGCTTTTTTTGTAGCTGTTAACTAAAAAAGTGTATCTAATGAATCACATGATCCGATTTGAAGTCAGAATAATTCTAAATATTCTGATAAATGGCATCTTTAATGCTTATACTCTTTTAAAAGGTAAAAATATATCATCAGTGAGATTGCCAATACCGTTATGTGCATTTTTTTTTTAATTAGGTATTTTTGTAAATTTTGTTTTAAAATTAAATTAGTTAATACTTATAGCTCTCTTAAAAAAATAACTCCTGCAGTAGTATGCTTGATGTTATAATGTTTGTAAGTGATTGTGATATTAGAGCTTCAAGTCATTGTTGTCACTTATTATAGCAGAAAATAAAAAGAGAAGTATGTAGTCCTGTTCTTAAAACTGAAATTAAAGCCTTGATGAATTATGCTAAGCTGATCACAACATCCAGTTAAAGAATTTGTTTGAAAGAAATATTATTTAGTTATAGACCATTTTATCTATCTGTTGTGGTAATGAATTTTGAGGGAAAAATGTAATTAAAGGTAAATGCTTGTAAATAGGTCATTAATAAAACTACTTATGCAACTGCATTTATCTTTATTGTTTTAGAAGTAAGAGTTTTACCTATTTTGAGCAATTATTCAAAATCTCACTACCCTATACATATATATTTATTGTTTCATCAATATTTATTTATTAAATCTAAATGATATAAAATACTTAAATTTATCTAAGAATAACCTACTTATAACAATAATGTTTTTTGTTTGTGCTGTTCATAAACTATGGTATTTATAAAACTGAAAACAAGTATAAAAATTTAAATTATTTGAATCACAGGATATATGTTTACCATAATAGATTCTAACATCTAAATTTCAATATTACATTGGCACAGTTTACCTACCCATGTACAATTTCTTTTAAGGTGTAACTATCTATTGAATATTTAGAACTATTTTAATAAACTGCTGTCTTATTTACTTAATATGATTTTAAGTATTTCAATTATGATCTTATGAAAATTAAAATACAAGCCTGATAAAATGTAACTATTTTTTTTTCTTGCATAAAAATATGTTTTTATGATTTTTAAAAATGTTATAATACTTTCTTTTATAATTTTAGTATTTTTTAAACAATTGTATTTTTAGGTGAAACAGTCACAACAGTGTCAGGATTGATTCTTCTTGCTGCTTATATGATGTTTGATAGTTTTACTTCAAATTGGCAAGGAGCACTGTTTACACAATACAGAATGAGTCCTGTACAAATGATGTGTGGAGTTAACATGTTTTCTTGTATTTTCACTGCAGTTTCACTATTTCAGCAAGGATCTTTTCCTAAGTCATTTGCTTTTATGACCATGGTAGGTATTCCATTTCCTCTTTATGGCTAATGAAAATTCTTAAAAATAATGAACACATTATCTATGGCACTGTTCTATAGTGTACAATATGACTATCTTATGATAAGAATTAAATAAAAATAGACATTATTTTTTAAGTGCTGAGCTGAGAGGTGGATTAAGTTTTAATTTTATTTAGTTGTAGGCTGCTTATCGATTTTTAGCATAACACATAATACAATGCTTTCTTTTTTCTTTTAGTTCCCCAAATTTATGATTGACTGTTTGTTGATTTCCATTAGTTCAGGGGCTGGACAACTTTTTATTTTCTTCACTATTTCTTGCTTTGGACCTGTTGTATTTACTATTATAATGACTATTCGCCAGGTAATATAAAAATGTATTAATCTGTTTTTTTAAAGCTTTTATATTGCATTCATCACTTGAGTTCCTTTTTTTTTTCTCAGGGTTTAGCAATACTACTATCTTGCTTGATTTATAATCATGCAGTATCTCCTTTGGGTGTTATTGGTGTTGTTCTTGTGTTTGGAGCCATCTTTCTTAGAATATATTGTAACCAAAGACTGAAAGCTATTCGTGGAAGGCTGCAGAGTACTATGGGATCTAAAGTTTAGTGTTTTCTGTGTGTCATAGTGTTCTACCATTAGTATTGTGCGATCACCAACGATACTAACCAATCATTCCATATTTATTTAGAAATAATGTTTATGTTATAAATTTATGTATCTCATGGTGTTCTGTGCAATATTTGTGTTTGTTGTAGTTCCTCAATTATGTATAATGTTCTTTTGCACATTTTACGATTATTTATTTTTTAATTAACAAATTATAATAAATAAATTTTGTTTACTGACTTTATTTTTAACCCTGGTAATAAAACAGTGTAAACAAATGTAATAACCCAAAAAAAAACATCAATCCTTCAAAAATAATTTCAATGGTCACTATGATTACCTCTATCCTTAAAATATATGTTTGCCATAATAGAAAATATAACACACCCAGAACACTTGGTACATTCAAAAGAAGTGAAGCTATCATTGGAGGCCAAGAATCTGTCAAATTGCCTTTTCTAGCCATGTAGAGTCTCATCCATTCCACACATGAAAGTAGAATAAAAATTATAATTTCTGTCATTGAGTTTCCATTAGGATATGGTAAATTCAACAGTTTATATATATAAACAAATATAAAAACACTTGTTAACAAGTAATAATAATAGTAATTGAAAAAAATAACAACTGCTAAACTTAGACTTGGCATATTTTAAATTAAGACTAACATACACCATAACTACTGATATGCCAGAAAACATTCATGGTCTTATTTACTAAATGGTTGTCATGGGCAACTGCACTAACTTCCTGTTCTTGTTGAAGTGTTTTTCTCTAAAATAAAGCCCTATTTTTAATAAATATATTTTTAACAAAATCTCTTGAACATTATTCATTAATTAATTGGTTATTTTTTAAGTAAGTAAAAATGATCAAATTATGTCTTATTTAAATAAGGAGCATTTGATTAGTTGACAGTAGTTAAAGTTCAGTCTGTTTAAAAAACAGGTTAGAAATGTAACATCTGATAGCTTATAACCTCCCTTAAAATAAAATTGACAGTTGTAGGAATTTAATGTCAAATTCAGTATGTCTAGTGATATTGAAGAAGATTTTCCTTTGAATGGTGGAAGGTAAGATTTGTAAACTGCCCATTTAACAAAATATGTTATTTATTGAACATGTGATTATCTTTTAGTGACAGACTTGCAAAACTCTTTGAGGACAACACATTTGATGAAATTAATTTTAAATTCTCACTGCCTAAACATCCTTCAAGAGTACAGAAACCTGCTCATAATTCAGTCCCTTTAAAAGTTATACATGCAAAAACAGTTGATGCATTTCAGATGTAAGTTCTACTTGATATATTTTATTTTTTTGGTTTCTAATTTTAATGATAATCTTATTTTTCTACTAGCATTGTATTCTTTGATAGGAAAATTGGTGGCTACAAATCAGAAGGAAAAGTTGGTTTAGCCATCATAGGAAATGATGAATACTTTTATTATCAACTTTATATGTATAGGAGTGATGAAAAGAAGGTATCCAGTACAGAAATAAGTTTTCAGTTTAGTTTTCTTGTAAGTGTTTAATTTAAAATTTTCAATATGATAAGATCATTAGAATTTTTTTTAAATATTGCTGAAGTTAGAAATAATATAACTTTAGAATTTACTTATGTTGCTTGAATGTGCACATCTATTGCAATAATTTTTTGGTGATTGTTTATAAGATAACTTCTGTTAAGTTAGACCTGTAAATCATCTTTACAGTGTGTTCCTTACTTAATGTTACTGATTATTAAATGTATTATTTTTATTTATTTTTTTAAAATTTATCTAACCAGACAAAAAAATATAAGAAAGGTGGTTTATCTAACCATCCCGACTGCTTTATTTGATTTTTGATTACACTAAATATTGTGTTCCCTCATATTTGTTACTTTCTACATTGGAAGTAATAAAAGAATCAATGTTGAAAGGTCACAGTTGAGGTTTGTGTTTTTTGTCCACGGTTCAATAAAAATATGTTGGAATTACAAAGTTGCTGTTGGCCCATCAATAGTATTATATATACATGGTTTCTCAAATTGAAATTGAATACATATAAAATACATTCATGCTTATAAACTGTAAATCTGTTCTAAAGTTTTTAAACTGAAAAAATTATGATTGGAAAACAATAGAGTGGAGGAATTTACCGTGAATTACATTGATGATGTGATGACTTTAAAAGGTTCTAATCTTACAAACTTTAAGAATAGATTGGAGCTCATATGAAAGGAGTATTCAAAATAACAACTTCTGTCTGGATTTTTGAGCGACTTGTCTGTGTAATTTAAAAGATGGGAAATAAGTTATTGATCCTACTGCATGAGAAAACATTAAATTTAAGAATGAAAGTTGTTCAATTAATCATTTAAAGGATGAAAGCTGTTATTGTACATTGTTTTTCTTAAACATAGTGCCAATATCATTTTATGGAGACCATGATGGTTGATTGCATGGGGGGATGGAGGAACATGAATTTTATTTTGTGGTAGTCTTGAAAAATGGTTCTTAATTTCTAAAATATATTAGTAATCCTTAGGATAACTCATTCTTCCTGTTCAAGTTAAAGTACATAAGGACGTTTAGGCCCCACTTATAAACTTATGATTTCATTTCATGTGATTGATTATTTACGATTATTTTGGTGTATAATTTCCCTTTTCAATTTTTATAAATATTTAATTTAGATAATTCTAATTTAATTGACTCTCAATCATTAATTGAATGGATATGCCGAAAAACGTTCTAAGCGACAAACATAAAATTTTGAGTAATCACAGTATGCTATAGTACTCCATTATGTTATTATACATGTAAATATAACAAATTAATATGTAAATATAAAATATAACTTACAAAACTAACAAAAACTTTAGATTATGATTTTCTTTCACTGATTACTCAAAATTTTATGTTTGTCGCTTAGAACGTTTTTCGGCGGATCTATTCAATTGATATATATATATATATATATATATATATATATATATATATATATATATATGTGTGTGTGTGTGTCTGTATATATATCTAAAATGTCATTACTCTTTATTTCAGGTGCAGGACCACAACTATGTCAGTTTCAAAGATTCTCTTGGCATCCAGTGGTCAGTTCATTTTGATAAATCTTCAGATCTTATCAATTTTGCAAAAGAAGTATTAGATCTATTTATTTTTTAACTGTAAATAAATTGGTTTTTGTATTTAAAAAAAAATTATATCATTCTTATTAGGTTGCTTTGGCTAGATGGCGAAGCACTCCTTCATGCCAAAGTAAATTAATACAAGAAGCATTCAAAGGTAAAACTGAAAATGTAATTAAGAAAGATGACAATATCAAAGTAAATTACAAAATTTATTATTTGTCACCCGAAAATACTCTTCTGGAGGTATAAAAGTTATCATTTAAGCATATCCATTAATTTTAAAAGCCAAATTTATTTTTAAAGGGTAACTTTAATATATATATACATGTTAAAGGAATCTTCAGAGAAAGTTGTTACTGCTCCTGCCAGTTCTCCAAATTGGGAAATAAATTGGATTGGATCATACCTCATGAGTCGTAAATTCATCATTTTACCTTCACAGCAATGTGTATGTTGGTTTTAAAAATCTCTTACTGAAAAGTTTAAATTTTCACTGGTTAAACTTATAGATTTTGAGATAAGATAGTCAACTTAAATAAAATATTTACATTTATTAATTTAGTTGTTTCATCGTGATGAATTTTATAATTGTAATATTATTGTTTTGTTTATTTATTCAATCAACTACTGCTACTTATACAAAAACATTTGTTCACGAATTTTCTATTCTGCTTAGTAAGTTGCTATGTTATTAGATTTATTTATCTTGTATATGAATAATAAGCTGTTATATTTGTTGTATTTTAGGTTGCTTTTACAATATAAAATGATTAAATACAAGTTCAGACTTAAATGTGAAAAACTGATTAAAAAGCTCTCTAGAAATAAAACATGCTCTCTGAATCAGTTGTTAGTATCCTAGTATCCTTGTGGTTAACTTGAATTTTTTTTCTTTTCAAAATATGTTGTTTTTTCAACCTGAATTCAGTTCTATAAATTGAACTGCTATTTAAGTAGAGGAGTTATAACTTTTATATATTTATTTTTATTTTTTAACTTTATATATTTATCCACACCAATATAAATCAAATATATATATCGACAATGAGCAGATTGTTTGGCTTTATAAAAAATTATTATAAGGTGAAATGAGGAAAAATGATATCCAGTGGTAATTCTTCCTTGACATTCATTTACTTAAGGAAAGTTACGAAAGTAGGTCTCTCATCCACCTTCTTTTCTGTGTCCTTTTTTTATTTTCAGGTATATAGGTGATGTACATTGCTTCTATTAGTTTATTTTTCTGTCCTTTTAAATTTTGGTGGAATCATTTTTATGTATTCCCTAAATGTTAGTATACCTAAGTCAGTATGTAGTGTTGACAACATACCAAGGAGCTTGTATGATAAGTCTTAGAGTTTTATTTTGAAAAGTCTGCATTCTTTGTATGTGTTTCTTTTTTGCACTACCAAAAATCTGAGAAGTATAAGTCCGAATGAGTTTTAGTAAATATGTGTAAGTAGCAAGTTTCTGTTTAAGTTTTAACTTGGATTATCTTCTGAGAAGTGGGTACAATAGTTTGTCTTTGATTTAAGATTTGGCATTTTTTCTTGGTGTGCAGGCCTCAAGTCATTCTCCTATCAAACATCAATCCTAAGTAATTTAATTTGTCAGTCTGTGGTAGTGGAGTAATATCAATGTGTACAGAAGGGCAAATATCATGTCTTAGTGGGAATGTGATGTGTTGGCCTTTGTTGTAGTTTCTTCTTCTTCCTTCTTTGTGCCTTTGAGTGTGGAGGTGCCTCTGTCCAAGCCAGCCATATATCCCCATCCCTAGTTCATAGCTTTCATTACATTGAGACTATTTCCTCTCCTTTGTCCCAGCCTGGAGATGTGGGCCGTCCATGTTAGCCTAGGCCTGCCCCTGGGATATTTCGAAGAGCTTTGTTGGGTCTCGATCCTCCTCCATTTGGCAAATGTGGCTAAACCATCTCAGCTACCTCTTTTATCTATGAGGCTCTGACCATTTCTATTCCTGTCACGGTTTAAGTTTACAAATGAAAAAACAGACGTCATTACATATTTTGTATCAATAAGAGCTACTTTTTGGATTCTATGTTTTGCTTTTTCATTTTTGGTTTTGTTTAAGGAATCTGTGGTAGATTTATCATTATCTCAAGGTGTGAAATTAATGATGGAACTAGAAGTTGAAGAAATTAGTAGTGAAAACTTAAATGACCAATCATCATGTTCTTTAGGTATCCAGAATACATCTTCTAAAAGGAGGTTTCATGATCCCTATTTATATTTTTATTTATGTTTTAGCGATTAATATATATTTTTTGTGAAAATATTGCTAAGTCTTTATGTTGATAGTTTTGAAAAAAAAGAAGCCATTAATTTGTCTGAACGGATGTCTCGTATTGGGTACGCACTACCTAATGTGAAGTTGGAAGCAGGCAGTAACCAAGATGTACCAAATAAAATAAATTCATTACCTCAGAAACCATTAACATATATTCCATCTATCCCTTCATTAGTCGGAGTAAGTATTTGTTTTAATCTAACATTAGACTTTTTATTCTTTTATATATTTCTATTTTAGCAGTTAATTTATTTAATAATACTTCCTATGTTTCCATGTAATGTAGAATCAAAATGTTTTAATAACACACAACCATAGGTCATTTTGGAGGTGCGAATTCTACCACCTAAACTAACAACATAAATAAAACAAGATTATTATCATTTAGGAATGGGTATCGATATCTGTTCACAATATATCAAAATATCGATATTTTTCTTTTGATTATCTGATATATTTTTTTTTTATATGTTCCTATCTCTATTTTATAAAAATACAACATACAACTATATATATATATATAAAACAAAAAATTATGAATCCTTATAAAGTTATCCACCCGTTGACTCACACCTTTCACACGCCGGCAACGGCTCCACATCTACTATAGTTCTCCTCTAAACTAGACAGCCCCACTGTATCAATGGATGTTCTGTCCTAGATTTCCTCTCTTCGGACCATCGTCCAGTCATTTATAACATCCAAGGTGAGAGGGCCCATCCTAAGGAATCTAAATTCAAATATCAGGAGGCAGACTGGAACTGTTACAAAACTGAGGTTTGCCATCAGTTCCCCGAGAAGATGCAGCTCCTCCAATCAGAAGAAGCCTATTTCCAATGGAGATAAACCTGAAAACTGCAGGCCTATTAGCTTGCTACCGCATTTTGCAAAATTTTATGAGAAAATTATTCTTAATCATCTCAAAGATTTCTGCGATGAACATTCAGCCGTCCCTTATGAACTAACAGGATTTAAAGCTCACCTCTGTACAGAACACAACCTGATGAAGCTACAGACTGAGGTGAATAAAAACTTCAACATGAATACGGCGACGACCATGATCTCAATAGACAGCACAAAAGCTTTCGACTCTGTGTCTCACGGCATCCTATGTAAACTCATAGATCTAGATTGTTCAGAGCAGCTCTATAACACAATAGTTTCTTTCCTGCATGGCAGGGGTCACTCTGTAAAGGTTCGTGAGGAACATTCCCGCTTTGTCCCCCTCACCTGTGTTGTCCCGCAGGGAGCAGTTTTATCCCCAGTACTATTTTCCATCTTTACTGCTGAAATAGTTGGGAAAAATTACATTAGATCATCTGTGTCAGCCTATGCCGATGACATAGCCATTTACAGAAGCAGCCTCAATGCCAAAAAAGCACAAATCAAGCCGAAGCTACATGTAAAGAGATTGTTCAAGGCTGGATTTACTTAATATCAAAGTAAATCCAGCAAAAACAGACTGCATAGTGTTCTCGCATCAGGCAAAGAAAAGAACATCACTACTGAAAGAGCTCTATGTGGCTGGCATAAAACTAGCTCCCTCCAGAAAACCAGTATATTTAGGGGTCCAGCTGGACTGCCCTCTCACCTTCTCGGCCCACTGTTATAACAAGGCCAGGGTGGTGAGAAGAAAATCCTACAGGCTGCACCACCTCCTCACCTCACCAGCACTCTCTCTCTGACTGAAAATTTCCATCTACAAATCAGTTAGCCGCCCAGCACTTCTCTATGGCGCAACGTTGTTTACTCACCTCATGGTGCAAAACATCAGCTACAGGGTGTTCAAGACACCATGTTGCGAAGAATAGTTAAAACAACGACGCTACGGAAGAATAAACCACCAGAACTTCATCAAATATTTAATTTACCTACAGTACCAGAGTTCATTAACAGACGCCACATCAAGTTTTTTGACTCACTTCAATATCTAGAAAACCCATTATTTCAAAGTTTATCCCACACCTCCTCCTGTTCGTTGGCAAATGACTGTATAGTTGTACACATGTATATAATATTTTTATTGTTTATATTTTAGTGTAAAACAAGGAGATAGTTTGAGCCCCCTCCTGTTCATTATACATGGATGAAATTTTGAAAATGGTAAACGTGGAACAGCCCGTACTACTATTGGAAAGAGGAATATGAGGACAATCCTTGCCCAAGTAATGGTATTCGCGGATGACATTGTCCTTATAGCTGATACCAGAGAGAGCTTACAGCAAGCTGTAATTGAATGGGAGGCCGAGCTTATGGAATGACCATTAATGTCAAGAAGAGTAAAATAATGCAAATTGGTCGGGAACAGGAATACGTTAAGGTATTTTGCAAGGGTGAAGCATTGGAAATGGTAGACGACTACACTTACCTAGGACAGTGATAAGCAGGAATGGAAAGGTAGACCAGGAGATATCCATTAGAATAAAGTAGGCAAACTCAATCTACTACCACCTCTGCAACACGGTTATAGGGAAAAGGGAGGTGGAGAAAGATGTTAAGTTACATATCTTCAAAGATGTTTACCTGCCTACTCTCCTATATGAAAGTGAAAGCTGGGTACCATTTTACCGGTGAAAGCCGTATAAAATTTTTATGTTTTACCAGTGACCTAGTTGGTCAAAAGCATAAATACATTTTTGGAGAACGCGCATTTTTGAGGGGGTTGTGCATAGTTTGATATAGGAGAGTAGGAGCTCAACTCTTCATATACTAAATAACACTACCTTTTGACTAGAAGGCAGCTTCTAATGAGTGAGCTCCTTTTGACTCTGTTTCTCCTAATACATAATAGAAAATATGTTTTAGTCTGTTCCATAAAATAATAAATTTCAGTATCATGCATTCCAAAAAAATATGTTGTTTTATTAAGACAAATCTATGAAAAAGCTTTTTGGTTGATAATTGTCACGTTAAGCACAAAAGGGGTACAGTCTGAGCTCTGGCTGATGGCACTTGGGGAAAAGGTAAGGAAGGGAGATGTGGTTAGTCAGGGCCCATGAGAGTGGTGCGTGCAGGGTTGCTGTTTCTCTCCCCACCTACCTTGAGAGGTTCATTCATGCCTCTCATACAGGCCACATTGAGTTTTTGCTTTTTATGTTCAAATTTTAAGTTTGTGTTATAAAATGCCAGGGGAAAGCAGCACATCAAATTGTATGATGCTCCCATTGCAAGCCCGTGAAATGGTTTTTTGCATCTGAAAATAAGTTATGAGTGTTTCCATAGTTTATTTGTAAAAATACATTATCCAAAATTATAATCTTATCTAAAAACTTTATTATAAAATAGAATTTACCATAGAAAAATCTATAAATAACAGATTTTTATATGGTAAATTCTATTTTATAATTGAATTAAAAACATGCAATAATATATATATAGGTGAAACTAAACAAAAAAAATCTAGAGAATAGAATTAAACAAGACAGTTCAAATACAAAAAATGTTAAAAACATTAACAAAACAGCATTGGCACAACACGCCATTAATAATAATCATTCATTTAATTTTAATAAAACCAATATATTATTTTATGAAAACAACAATAAAAGAAGAAAAATTTTAAAACAGATATAACAAAAATTGGAGCTCATTATGCACTATTAATAAATAAACTAAACATTTAATCAACCTTTGTGCCTGTATGTAAGTCAGTTTCAATATAGACAAGTAGGCACCACATTATAATGTGTTCTTTGACTAAATATTCGGATATTTTATCAAATAAGGTAAATTTAATCATTTTAAATTACTGTAAACATAATAATAAATCTTGCAAACTCAGGAATATGATATTTATAATAGATAATTTAAATGTTATTGCAGAAACGATGTCTCTGATGGATGAATATGATTTACGATACTTTCAGTTGAAATAAATTTTTATTAACAATGTAACTCAGGATGATGATATATTTGTATATACTAAATAGATAGAAAGTAAAAAATTGATTGTTGTGTTTATGTTTTTAGGGCTTGAAAATGTGGCATATAGCCATGAAATGTCACCTAAATGGTTTTATAGTATGATTTTTGAAAAATAAAATTAAAGCTGGGAGATATATTTGCTTCAAATTCCTTATAATACTCAATAATCTCCTTATATAATATTAAATAATAATATATATTTAAAATATTTAGTTATTAGATGAATAAAAGATAAAATAATGCTAACTACGATCCTAACAACAGATAAGCTCTAGTTAAAATTATATATATGTATAGATACATTTCTTGACTGTTACTATTAAATGTTTAGTAAGGTTCTTGAGGTTCAGTCAATAAATAAAAAACAACTATTTTGGCGATGTTTCGAGACTATATTGTTCTCATAATCATGCTCTACAGTGAAAATCAGGTTACAATAAAATTATATAAGTTATACAAGTTATTTCAAAACATAAAGTTAGCTACAGTACAAGTATATAACAACATGTGTTAAAATAATGAAAATATATATAACTAGCTGAAAGTACCCTGCTCCGCTACGGTTTAATATCATTAGAATTAAGGACAACTTAAATATGTAAAAGTTAAGCATAGTGTTGATAATTATTATTACTTAAATAAACCTAAAGAATTCCATTCTTAAAATAATTTCAATAAGTAAATTTGACAATTTGCAAAAGGTAATTTTATATTATTTTGATAGTCCTCCAGTGAAGCTTCGAGGTAGCATTACCATCTTACCCAGCTCTGATACCAGACCATCAGCTTTTCTTATGGCATACTTGAAGTGAATATGGTCTCAGCTTCTCAACTTTTTTGAAGAAAGTTTAGTCTTTCTGTTTCTATTTTTGTGTACATATCAAGTATAAATTGTTTGAGGAGATTACAAAATTAAAGTAAATAAGATTCTTCACCTCCTCGCTCCACTAACATTTAGGAGTAAAAATCAGCTGCAGACACAGTTTTCTTAAGTGATTTATTGGTGTTTGGGTCACGCTGAGGGATGTTAATACTGTACCTTTCTTCTCCATGGTAGAACATGATACGATACTTAAGAGAATCATACACTTGATAGAACTATTGATTCTTATCTGTTTTTTGTCCCTACATCGAACTGGCCTTACATGTCATCACCAGAGAACATAAGTCTTTTAACCTCCTCTTTAGCATAAGTCTTTTAATAACTTCTCGTCACGAAACAACTCAAACTTGTAAGTTGTAAGTAACCTCTGCAGCTACCATGAGTTCACATAAAGTACAAATATTATAAGGTTTCGACATCGATCGTATTTTTGTTTGTTTACAACTATAAGGAACTTAATTTGTGGTCAAACTTTGTGGCTTAAAGATCTAACCTATTTTTTAACTTAGCTTATCTCCAAATACCATATGATAATTAATCTCTTATTATTCACCCAATAAAAATTGAAATTGCATTTTTGCAAATCAGCCGCGATCCAGGCCGATTTTTTAAAATTCCTTTCTTAGCGAGCACCTTTGGCCCTAGAGGAATCTACATATCGGATTTCATTCCAATCCGTTGGGTGGTTTCTGAGATTTCGTGTTAAATGAGTGAGTGGTATTTGACAAATATATAGTAGATTACAGAATATAGAGGAGTATGAAGCTACTTACAATGTTACTAGTGGATATGGAATAGACTAACAATTCTAGTACACAACTAACCTAGGGGAATTTTGAACAGACAGTTACGATACAAAGGTTATGGGGAATCCCTATTTCTTAAAAATTAAGTTAAAAGGACTGAGGTGGTATTCCCAAAGATGCAGGTACAAAAATATTTCAGTTTAATATACTAATAAATGGAAGAATGATTTATATGATGTATATAAATGTAAATGTATATTATTGGTCTGAATGTATTAAGTTGGAATAACAGGTGTTAAGATTTAGAACGTCTGATTTTTTGTTTATTGCGCGATTTTTACATTTTTCTATGGTTATCATTTCTTTAATATTTCTTTTCAAATTATTTTGTTCATAGTGAATAATTTTGGGGGAATCAAATTTAAAAGAATGTTTTGTTTGCCTGTATTGTGTGGTGAGAGCTGTTTGGTCAGGTTTTTATTTATAGACGTGCAACTGTATTAATGTTGATACCCTCGTCGTTTAAGATATTATTCCGATGTATCAAAATAAGACTTGCCACAACTATCTTCACACGGAATTTCATAAACAATATTGTACTGTAACTCTAACTTATTCGTATCTTTGGTTTTTGTGAATAATTTATCAATGGTGGAGGTATTTTTGAATGTGACAGTGTAGTCAGTTTTATGGTTATTTGTGAGTGTTTTCATGAGCCTTTCTGATAGTGTTGGTACATCAGGTATGGTGTAATATCTTTTATTATTACTATCTTGTTGTTTCTGTTGAGTAGTTGTTTGTTGAGCCTATGTGGATATCCATTTGCTAAAAGAAGGTCTACTACTTTATTTTCTGTGGTTTGTTTATATTTTTCTGTAGATAACTTTATTGCACGATTAATTAAATTTTTTGTTGATTTTATAACTTTTGGTGCATTGACTAGTATAATGTAAATATCTTCCGGGAAGTATTGGTTTTTTCCACCATTCTGTATCTATTATTCCATTAGGGTTTCGAATTAAAAGTAAGTCTAAAAACGGTATTTTATTATCGTATTCAAATTCCATAGTAAAATTCAGTCTATTTGAAAATTTATTAAATTCGGCTAAAATTATTTCAGCAATATAGGACTTGTGTTAGCAAGTCTTTAAAGCCAAAAAAAAAATTATTTCATGTCTATTGTCTTCTGTAGGTATAGCAGTAAGGATATCATCTATATATTTGAATAGAAATGGAATGTTGAAGGGGATTTTGGGGATAACTGAATCTAGGAGATCCTCTAAGTATATGTCTGCTAAAATTGGAGCGATTGGAGATCCCATATGGCACCCATACATTTGAATGTAAAATTTTTCATTAAATTGGAAACAACTCCTATCGGTACACAGAGCTAATAATTTGAGAAATTGGTCTTTAGGAATTGGTGTGTGTGTTTGAAGTTTATGCCAATGTTTTTCAATTATTGTTTTTACTTTAGTGGTACAGATATTATAGATACAGATAATATATAACTACAAAAAGTAGTGAATAGATGCATGAAAGGTATTTTAAACATTGAAATAAAAAGTGCGATAAATAATATCAATAATTTAAATAATGAAATTGAACATAATAAATCTATAATGTGTGAAATCATTCCCCCAAGTGTTAGTGAATAATTTTTTATCAATATCAATAGAAATTATGAACAAAAATTTAAGCACATTAAAAAAATAACTAAATTAAACAAAACAGATTCGTGTAACTTAGTGAATGAAAAATTGTTCGTTAATCTTACCAATATAGAGTAAGTCAAACAATTTCTGTCTCTCGGTCCAAAACTCTGCTTACCGTATGAATCTAATCAACTACCTATAACAACTCTTATAAGTGACATAGAATTTGAACAAAATAATTTTAAAAGAAATATTAAAGAAATGATAACCATAGAAAAATGTAAAAATCGCACAATAAACAAAAAATCAGACGTTCTAAATCTTAACACCTGTTATTCCAACTTAATACATTCAGAACAATAATATACATTTACATTTATATACATCATATAAATCATTCTTCCATTTATTAGTATATTATACTGAAATATTTTTGTACCTGCATCTTTGGGAATACCACCTCAGTCCTTTTAACTTAATTTTTAAGAAATAGGGATTCCCCACAACCTTTGTAACTGTCAGTTCAAAATTCCCCTAGGTTAGTTGTGTACTAGAATTGTTAGTCTCCATATCCATATCCATCGTCCATATCCACTAGTAACATTGTAAGTAGCTTCATACTCCTCTATATTCTGTAATTATATATATTTTTATTATTTTAACACATGTTATATACTTGTACTGTAGCTAACTTTATGTTTTGAAATAACTTGTATAACTTATATAATTTTATTGTAACCTGATTTTCACTGTAAAGCATGATTATGAGAACAATATAGAATAAGAAAACAAACATAAAATAATTAAAGTTCTCAGCAAAGATGTTGCTCCCCCTCCTCTCACCAGCCAGGTGCCATCAGCCAGCGCTCAAGGTATAACTGACATTTTTGTTTTGTTTATAATTGTTTTTGGAGCTAAACTTTCCTGATTAAAAGTACAAAATATACTGATACAACTATTAGAATGAAGATTATTTCAGTAATTTCTGTGAAATTACAGCCATAATACCCAATGATCTTAATATGGCAACAAACTTTAAATTCAACCAAAAATTTCAGTTACTACGTATACTTTTAGCACAGCAGATATTGTTAGACTGAAAATTTCCCATATGATAAAGGATTTAATGGCCATCCAAATGCTTGTGATATATTATATCTGTATCTCGGAGGTACAGGACACTAAATCACATTTCCGTAACTTTACAGGAGAGCAGTTTAAAGAAAAAAGGTTTCATTTCCTGAACTGTTTATTATACTTATGTATACAAAATATATCTTGACTTTTCCATCCAGGCTAGAATAGGTTGGTAACCCGTCCTTCCTGTTCTAATTGGAGTACATAAGGACGTTATGCCCTCCCCCCCCCCCCAAAAAAAAAAAAAAATAAATATATATATATAAAAACATTTTATAAAAGCCAAAATTAGACACTATGAAACAGTCATAAAACCTGTGATCCTCTACGGGGTAGAGACTATGGGATTTACCAATATGGAAACCTTGTTAAGGACGGAAAGAAAGATATTGAGAATGATATACGGACCAAGAAAAGTGGGGGAAGAATATCGATTAAAAAAGAACGATGACCTTTACGAATAATTGGAAAACTTAGAATCATCGATGAGGAAAAGGAGATTAAATTTTTTCGGACACATGAAAAGAATGAATAGCAATAGATTAAACAAACAAATATTTGATAAAGTGATGAAATTGAAAAATATAAAGGGTTACCCAGAGCAAATGAAAGAGGAAGTTAAAAAATTGGGTATCACGGAGGGAGACTACAAAGATAAGGATAAATTCGGAAAAATGGTTAAAAATATAAAGGTTCTTGTAGCGGAGAAGAAGAAGCATGAAAGTAAGAAATGGACGGAGGAGAGAAAGAGGGAAATGGGCGAAAAAAATGAAAAGAATTTGGGCAGAGAGGAAGAAAACCTGAAAATGATATACGCGTGGTCCACCGTTGGCCTGTATTGCGATAAATAAATAAAAACATTTTTATGTAACTTACCTTACAATGAATTTGTCTAGTACATAGATTTCTATATCTCTGTATAAAGGGAAAAAATGTGAATAAGAATACGTAATATATATTTTTGGTCAAAAAAGGACATAGTGTTCTGTACCTCCGAGGTACAGATATTAAAAAAAAACAAAAAACATTAAAACCAAAAGCTTAATTTGCTGGACTTATGATTGGTATAACATAAGTTCAAAATAATGTAGTAGAAATGTAAAGTTATTGAATGTTGATTTGGGTCCCTGGAAATAAATTATTGTTAATTTTTTTTTTTTTTTTTTTTTTTTTTTGTTTTTTTTGTTAAATTAGGGGAATAGTAGCTCTTCTTCTGATATTGATGATGTAACTGTAACATCACAATTCAATATGTTGTTCAGTGAAGTTCGTACTAGCAACTCGGAAATTAGAATGAACTTGAGCAAAGTTAATGATAAAATTGATGTGCTCATTTCAAACGTAATTAATCTTTTATTTTTCATTGATGTAAGCTGATAAAATCAAATATTATTATTGTTTTACATTTTCAGGTAAATTTTGCTTCTCAGTTAGAACCCAAAAAAACTTCTGAGATCGAAAAAAGTATAACTGTAGATGGAGTTCTTGATAAACTTGTTGAACAAAACAACACCATCATGTCACTTTTAGAAAAACAGTAATTTATAACATACATCTAACTTATTTCACATGCTTATGTGTTAAAAAATGTTTTGTTTTGTTTTTTAATATTTTTTTTTTTTAAATTATGAAAATTATTACTTTATTATTATTAAAATTGTTTTGATTTATTTATTTAATTAATTAGTAGAGAAATTGATTGGGTGTATTGACACAAGAATAAGCAATATTAGTGTAAATATGGTTTACATAGGTTATAGAAAGAAGATAAAAAATTACTACTTCTAACAATCATAGTATGTTATGTTATAAATTGAAATTATAAAGTTCATTTTTAGTAATGCTATTGCTGGATAGAGAAAATAGGTTTATATGACCCCTAAACCAAAATTTTAAATATTTTTTAGATTTTTAAAATATCACCACTCTGAAGCATTCTTATTTAGCAATTTTCTTATGGTTAATGATCCCATAAAAATAATTTGGTTGTTAAAAAAAAAAAAAATATTGAAATCTTGGGTGAGCATTATTGTTTTGGTAGGTAGTTTTATCAATTTTTTTTATAAATAAAAAATTGAAGGTTTTCTTTTTGCTTTTAAGTTCAACTCTCCTACTATACAAATAATTTTCTTTGCTTGATAACAATTTATTTTTTTATAATGTAGCTCATTGCCAAATTTACATTCTACAATAAATGAAGTCGTACTACTGAAGAAAAGGAACTGTGAGTTGGAAAGTTTATTGGAAGTAGCTGGATCCACGAGCCATATATTGAAGGTGTGTTCATCAAAATTATCTTAATTTAGCTAGATTTCCCTGTAACTATTTTTATGAAGAAATCATTTGATTTTTATAATTTATTTCAATTAACATAAACGTGTAATAGAAGAATCAATACAATTAGGAATTGATTAATTATTATCCCCTTCTACAGTGTTTAGTTTATTAGAAAAATAGTTTTGAATGTTTGACTCTCATCTTCAGTTCTAAAAATAAACAAACATTTAAAACATCAGCAATTTGAAATGCAGTTTATATTTAAAAGCAACTCTGCAAAAAAAAAAAAAAAAAAAAAAAAAAAAAAAAAAAAAAAAAAAAAAAAAAAAAAAAAAAAAAAAAAAAAAAAAAAAAAAAAAAAAAATATATATATATATATATATATATATAAGTTATCAGTATAGATAGACTCTATTGTAATAGAATTAGGATTCAGGATTAAGGATTGTTATTAGTTTAAGTAAACAGATAAGGACCTTATATATAGGAGATCTATATGAATAAAGTCAGTTGTTATACAGTAGCCGTGTGTGTCATTCTACCCGATTACCCTTTTTTTTTTAAGTCATTAGTTCAGTCTTATCATAACTGGTGCCGAAACCCGGGAGTGTTATCGTGCCGGAATTAATTGATCAATTTTTAGGAGTTGCATTCAATAGCCTCAGTGAGATGCCGGACACAGAAGAACTCTCCAGACTCGAATACCAACTAGCTCAGTCGCAAGTTGAGAGGGCGAAACTCGAATCACAGTTGGCGAAAGCGAATGAGACGATGCAGCTGGAGTTACTAAAAGTAAGAACTCAGAACTCGGCTTTCATTCACGAGGTCATAGGCCAGCTTGAGCCATTCACCGGAGTTACGGGTGATCTCGAACACTTCATAAAAGGTGGTGACCAAATTAAGGAGCTCATGCAGTCGAGGCTGGACACAGGGACATTACTGCAGGCCGATGTAACGATGTTAGAGGCGTCCTTAGTGGGCCGAATATCAAGAAAGATTCTCAACACAATCCAAGGGGACACTACTGTGTCGTGGGACACACTTAAGGTACGTCTTAAAAAACTGTATGGCGGAGGTAGATGGTCTCCGGACGAAGACACATTCTACTTACTTAAAGAAAGAAGGAGATCGGGCCAATCAGAGGGCGACTTTGCCGAGAAATTACTATTGCTCCACAACAGGCTGGTGGAGAAGACAGTAGAGACATTTGGGCAGGTCGAAGCCGGGCAGCGTATGGAATTCATAAGAAGAATTCTGAAGGTCCAGTTGAACCACTATGTCGATCGCCCCGAATCACTCCCGCGGGACAAGGATTTCATAACATGTGCCCACGAACTAATAGACGCTCGTGAACGTAAAGAGACCCGATTCAGGAGCCCAGAAAAAGACTGGATCGAGGTCAGAAGGCCCAGTAGGAAACACCGTAGTCCGCCCAGACGCAGTGGAGGAGAGCGGAATTTCGAGAAACGGACAAGCCGAGCACCTGAGGACCGTCGACGAAAGCAAGAGAGGAGGTGCTACGAATGTAACCAAACGGGGCATCTAGCAGCACAGTGCAACCTCACGAGGTGCTACGAGTGCGGCAGGAAAGGACACGTCGCAAGGGAATGTCCAAGACGGAATAGTCGGCCAAATAGGAGAGGACCACAACCGGAGCCTATGGAGGTCAACAATCAGGAGTGGAACAGAAGACAAACACTCAGGGGAAGCGGAGGGCGCTCTTCGAGCTCAGAGTCTTCGGGAGAAGAAAGTATACGCTCCGAGCGCAGCACTCCGGTCTCGAGAGGAAATGAGGTGAGTCGTGGGAACCCCTGGAGGGGCGGTACTTCCGGATCCGAGATCGTGGTGCGGATACCTAAGTTAGAATGAGGATACGAGGACGGGCGGGGCAACTTCCCACGCGAGTTATTAGTAAATAACAATGGGATAAAGGGAGGAGGTTTGAGGTTGCCCGTGGCGAAGTTGGGGGGGGGTCGGACATTAGGTTCCTAATTGATACGGGGAGTACAAATTCACTTATTAGTAAACGGGGGGCGGAATTACTAGGAATATGGGGATCACATCAGAGGTGCGAGTGCAAAATCACCACAGTGAGCGGGCAGTGCAGTACGTTGGGTGAGGGGTATTTTGATGCTACGAGGCTGGCGGGAAAGGACGTGCAGATCAAATTACACATCACAGAGAATTTGAGACCGGAATACGATCTGATAGTCGGGTGTGACCTATTACGGCGAGCGGGAATGGACATGCAGATAAAGCAAGGGCGCTGTCAGTTCCGGTTGGGAGATCGGGAATACCGGACCACGGTGGTGGGATCAGGTCAGGGCGTTGAGATCGGGGCGGTCGAGTGTGGTCAGAAAACCGTTGAGGATGTCGTAGGTCGATATTCGGATCTATTTTACCGGGAGGGCGAGAACCTGCCAACTACGGGGAAAACGGTACACCGGATCGCACTTAAGACAGACAGGCCGGTCTACGTTAAGGATAGGAGGTACCCGCAAGCGATGAGGGAGGTTATTCGGAAACAGCTAGCGGAATTGTTACGACAAGGAATAATTAGACGAAGCAATTCCCCTTTTAATAGCCCTCTGTGGGTCGTCGAGAAGAAGCAAAATATGCCCGGGGGGGAGAGAGACAGTATCGCGTTGTTGTCGACTATCGGAAGTTGAACGAGGTAACACAAGACGAACGCTACCCCCTACCCCGGGTTGAGGATATACTCGATAGGTTGGCAGGAGCGGCCATCTTTAGTACATTAGACCTCAAAAGCGGGTATCATCAAGTCAGGATGGCCGAAGAGGATATCGAGAAAACCGCTTTTTCCTGGGAAAGGGGGCATTACGAATTCGTAAGAATGCCGTTCGGGTTGAAAGGGGCCCCGCTGACGTTCCAACGCCTTATGGATGAATTCCAGAGAGGGTTAGGGGAAGATTTCGCTCAGGTCTACATGGACGACCTCATAGTGTTCAGTAGATCGGAAGCAGAACATGTCGAACATTTGGAAACTGTATTTCATAGAATCCGACAATTTGGGCTTAAGCTGTCGCGGGAAAAATCAAAATTCGGGCTGAGTGAAATTAGATTTCTTGGACATGTGGTGTCGCGATCAGGAGTGCGACCTGATCAGGAACGAGTAAGGGCGATTCAGGAAGCTCCATTGCCGAGTAATGTCCGTGGGGTTAGGCGCTTTCTGGGGATGGTCAACTATTATCGACGTTTCATTCCGAGTGTCGCAGAGTTAACGCAACCACTGACAGAGATACTGAAAAAGGGTAGGCGATTTGCGCTGGGACCAGCTCAGCTGGAAAGCATTAGGAAATGCAGGGAAGCCCTGACATCACAACCCCTACTAGCATTCCCCGACTTCCGACTCATGTTTCGGATCACCACGGACGCGAGCGCGGTGGCTATCGGAGCCGTCTTATCTCAGAATTTCACCGAAGGCGAGAAGCCGATAGCATACGCCAGTCGGAAATTGAACGGAGCGGAGAGTCGTTACAGCGCCATAGAGAGGGAATTATTGGCGGTAGTGTGGGCGATTGAATATTTCCGACCTTACGTCTACGGGCGAACATTCGAATTATTTACCGACCACAAACCTCTGGTTTACTTGAACACCCTTAGAGAATCGTCAGCAAGGGTGTCAAGGTGGAAAGAACGGCTAGCAGCTTATACATTCCGAGTCATCCACAGGAAGGGGGGTGGAGAACGCGGTGGCAGATTGGCTCTCGCGGGATCTTGTAGTAAATGCTATCGACGGGGAAGGCACCTCCACGGAACCATTTGCGCTGCGGTATTTACGAGACTGGGCGGAGAACGGACCCGAAATACCACCAGTGCGTCGAGAGTCTGAGGATAATTCGATCGGGTCTGACCGACCGGGAGAGTTACCGGAAGTCGACGAAATAATAAACGACAAACGGGTACAAATTATTATTCGCTCGAAACAAGGACAGGGCGTCGAAACCAAAGCACATACGGCGGAAGGTTCCTCGGTGGTAATAGTGAGGGCCCCAGCTACGATAGAGGACGACGCATTAGAACGAGTATTCACAGAATTTGCTGTACCCGGTCGTGGATGCCATATTTTCGTTGGGAATAAACTCCTTATTGACAAATTGCGAAGGTTATGGCGGCAAGAACGGATAGGAATGGGTTATACGATAACGAGGTGCTTGCGGGAAGTCGAGACGATATCGGATAAGGCGAGGCAACGCCAAATCGTGTCAGACCATCATGTAGGGAAATCAAATCATCGGGGGATTGAAGAAACCTTGCGAGCCCTAAAACGGCTATATTTTTGGAAAGCAATGGGAGGTACAGTACGGGAGGTTGTCGAAGGATGCGAGATTTGCAAAAGAGCTAAATATGACAGGAGACCGCCGGTAGCGGAACAGATAGTCTCCCCCACGGCATCGGAACCGCTGAGACTAATTCAAATCGACGTGTATTCTAATGAGGGTCAATCCTGGCTTACGGCTATTGACTCTTTTAGTAAGTTAGCTATGGCATATCCCGTCGAGGAGAAGACGCCGGGCGCGGTTTGGGAAGGAGTGCTTCAATGGTGCGCAACGTACGGGGTGCCGGAGGAAATTGTCTCGGACTGCGGTCGCGAATTCGACAATGCACTAATAAGGGAGGAAAGCAAAACGCTAGGGATTTCATGGAGACTGAATACTCCTCACCACATTACAGGGAGAGGGGCGGTCGAGCGACTGCATAATACACTCGGAGAACATCTCCGGCTCCTTAAGCTGGGGCGGAATTTAGACCCATACGAGGCAATGCCGCGAGCAGTGATCGCGTATAACCACACGATTCATTCGGCGACAGGGCTATCACCGGTGGAAATCGTCTTCGGACAAACTCGCCGGGACCGAGGAGATCTTATAACGGTCAACAATGACGTATTGCGGGAGCAACTTTCGCAGGCACGTGTGGCGCGACAAACAGCATGGCGTACAGTCCGGGAGAAGCTTATACGGGAAAAATCCACAAGAGTAACTAAGACAAACGAACAGCTGAAAGGGGCGTCGAGAGAATCCCTTCCTCTAGGAACAATTGTATACCGGCGGTTGAGAACGGCGCGTAATAAAACAGCAGCTCGATACGAGGGCCCCTTTACGATCATTACGATAAGGGAACACAATCGTTATACGATTCGGGACGTGAACCACCCCTCGCGGGTCCGGACCGTTCATTTGGGGGAACTACGAGTCCCTCATAAGGTGCCTCAGACCAGACCGGAGGCTGTGCGTCAGGAGTGAGTGATGTGATTAACAAGTTAGTATTTTATTTTTCAGCAGTGTTAGTTGTTCTGTTGTTCCCACTTTAGAACTCATGTATAGATATATTGCTTTCTTATTTTTGTAACTAGTAGCATGTAAGTTTTTATGTTTGTTTTGTTTTAGCTTGTAAGTCAATATGTATCAAGAAGTTTTTTTTTCTTTTGTTGTTTTGTTTTAAAAGTTCCTCCTGGAGAAGGAACTGGAAGGGGGGAGTTATCAGTATAGATAGACTCTATTGTAATAGAATTAGGATTCAGGATTAAGGATTGTTATTAGTTTAAGTAAACAGATAAGGACCTTATATATAGGAGATCTATATGAATAAAGTCAGTTGTTATACAGTAGCCGTGTGTGTCATTCTACCCGATTACCCTTTTTTTTTTAAGTCATTAGTTCAGTCTTATCATAACTTATATATATATATATATATATATCTACCCAACTCTTTCAGAAGATAGTCCCATTCTGAATAAATATATTTTGCACCCATATTCTGGCTATATATCCTCCTTAGTTGAAAATGAACTTAAGAAGTTGGGATTGAACCCTTAAAATATTATCATCACATTTATTCCCCTTCGTCTAAGGACAAAACAGACTCTTACCAAAAAAGTGAATTCTATGAACTTAACTGAAAATTCTGTGGAGCATTTCTCAAAATTAAATATCTTTTTGAATTCAAGTTGTCAATAATTCCAATAGTCATAGTTTTTAATTTTGATCCAATTATTTTGGACACATAAGACACTGCTAGTTAAATTTAAGGTACTTCCGATGAGTTATCAATTAGTTAACAGTTAGTTTTAGGCTGTTTGTTTAGTAGTATTTTGCCCTTTTTCCCATTTCTCTTACTTTTACCTCGTAATTAAATTTATATTTTGACTGTTAAAGGATAAAGTTGATGAATTAAACTTGAAACTCTCAGAAATAGAAAAAATTAATAATAGAGAAGAAAAAAATATTTGCTCTCAGTGCCATGGAGCCGGAGATAAAAAAATAAGAGAGTTGGAAGAAAAAGTACAAATATTGGAAGAGATAAATTCACGATTACTCAAAAATTCAGAAGATCTAGAACGCCAAAATATAGAATTAAGTGAACATACTGTGTCTGCCATCCAAGGCCACAGTAATCAGGAGTTGTCATTCCAGCTACGTATATTAGGTATTAAAGAATTTGAATTATTTTGGTGAGAGAAAAAAAAAAAAAAAAAAATTAGTTTCAAGGGTTTAAATGAAGTTATATTCCTTATTTATTAAATTTATTCTAAATTTTGAGTACAGTTTATGGTTAGTTGTTATCAGGAAGCCAGTTGTTCCATTACCTCAGTCTACAACAAATAGTGCTGAGCCTGGTTGCCTTTCTAAGTTTGATCACTAAAACTTGGTGAAACACCTCACAATCTGCTCATTATGGTTTGTTTCCACTTGTCATTTATATGGTTGCAAAATTTTCATTTCCAGTAATTTCACATAATTACTTGGAGTTCATACCTCAACATAATTTTTTTTTTAAAGAATGCAAAGTATTGAGCCTCACAGAGCGAGATTATTATTAAAAAATGAAAAAGAAATTTCAGCAAACATTGACTTAATTAATTCAGTACTTTTTTTTTTTTTTCATACTCATTTTAATACAATCATTTCTTATTTGATGCATGCTATTATTTATATTTATCAGTGTTAATTAATGGCAACTACTTTTAATAATAAAATTGCTTATTTTTGAAAAATATAAAATAGATATTATGAGTAATATCTTATTATATAATAACCTAAGGCTTTTAATGAAAATTTTGGTTTAAAATATTTGTTTTCAGAAAAAGACAAACGAATTGAAAACCTCGAAAGAGAAATAGATAGGTTAAATTTAGAGGTTATGAAGAGATGTACTCGACAGGCAGTTGAAAAGGAAATTACTGAGGTAGCGAAAGCATTAATGAACAAGGCATACAAAACTTTAAAAACTGTATCTAGGGATGTGAGCACAGTTGACCGTTCATTTTCTAATGCTCTAAGGGTAATTATATTTTTAGTATTTGTTTCCTTTAATTTTGATTTAAACTTAAACTTATTGCAAAAGCAAAATGATAGAAACACAACTCAAAAAGTTTGTTAGAACCAATATTTTATCCAATTGTACAATGTAACTGCAAAATTGAGAAAAAAAGTAAATATTTCTGGAAGATCAATATTATTATTCAAACTTCCTACTTTTTAGCCTTTATCCTGGCCAAGTGTCACACATGAGACCTTGACTTTAGCAAGTTTTAAAATCTGACAGACTTACTACAAGTATTTTACCCTTTCCCCCCTCTTTCAGGGAAATATGAGTAAATGGTTGATAGCATTGAGTGGCTGTTGGAAGGCTATCTATCAACAGGTGTTATCAGTTAATTTAATTTAAATAATTTAAACCAAAATTTGACTTCTTGCCAAATAAGGGTCAACAATATTTGGCTAGCCTGAACGAGCTTTCAAGTGCCTTGTTGCCATTGTGAAACTTTGTAAACTGAAATTCTGTTCAGGAAGACCATCATTCTCAAACATGGAACATTTTTTTGTAGAAGTTGCAATAGATTTTAAATCATGTTTGTAATCGTTGAGCAAATTTTATTGATTACAAATTTTCACTGGAATCATTTCGACTAGAGCTTTGGCACACCTGAAGGGGACTGGAGGAAAATTAATTTCCCATGAGATAAGGTGTAAAAACACTTGTGTTTACGTGGGTAAAGTGAGTTTTGAATTTTTTTAAATAAAAAAAGTGCTAAACTCAAATTTATTGAACACAACTTATAAAAATGAATTTACTTCTAGTCGATGACCTTCTGAAATAATAAATAAAGCCAACATTAAATTTTAACTGTAGGTCCTTTAATTCTTTTTTTTTATATTAAATATACATTTTCCTCAGGAAATGACAACAGCTTATTTGGAAAATCATTTTGAACTGAAATGCCCATCACTCTTTGAGCATGAAGGATCTTGCAGGACTATGGAAGATGTTCCTTCCAGAGACAATTACGAACAGCAGGGTAATCCTAAATCGCCTCCTAATAATTTACCTCTTCCTGTTCCAAAACCTCGGAATACTGTTGGTATTCAGTTTTCCAATGAACAACAAAACAATGGAAACAGCAAAACTGATTCCAGTGTAAAATTGATTCCTTTTCAACCAGTTCCTTTACCAGATTTCCCAGTCGGTGACAATGTAAACATTTCTGAAAATGTTGTTCATAGTTCTGTTAAAATTAAAAATAATAACTTACAAAATCCATTAATCGAGATAAGTAATGTTGATGATAATGATAATACACCTAAAGTATCTGATAGAATTCAGTTCTTAGAAAATGATTCTAGTCATCCCCCCTCAGATACTGAATCTTATTCTAGTCCTGGTAAAACAACCTTTTCTTCAAATTTCTATCCTCCTCTTATTCCTACTACTCCTCCACCAATCGTCGATGATAACTCAGAGTAGCAGAGGTAATACACCATGTTAAACAATTTTTTTTCTCAACAATTTATTAAAATAGTAGCATATTTACACATTATTTAACTGAAAGCTTTATTTGAATTAATTTAGTTTAATAAATTACTGATAAATTTATGTGTTTAAAATTTACAAAAGACTTTATTTTTATTATTAATCCCTAAATAAACACTCCATGTTTTGGACCTTTAATTATCTCCTTCATCAGGGCATAACAAACATGCTTGTTGTGCTGTCAAAATTCACAAATTAGAGAAAAAATATGTAATTTATGCTGTTGTAACATGCATAAGGGAACACCTTTCAAATATCTCATCCAGTGGAACAAATGCGCAACTGTAAAAATGAAATTTTACATGAGAAGCGAGGAACTGAAATGAAATACTTTCAACCAACATATATATATAAAGTTATATTCATATGAACTTGTTGATTGACCAGACTACAATTTAGTGTATGTTTCTACCGATGTATTAAGCTTTTGGGAGCACTTCTGACATAAATACGTCAACTAATATGTAAACCTAATTTCACAGTTACGTCTTTGTTCCATTCCAAGAGTAGATAAATAGCTTTTTACCAATATTTTCATAAATAAAATAAATTAATAAAATCTATAGAAAAATCTCAACAATTTCTTCACCATCTTTTTGAATATTAATACAATTTCGATAGAGCTAAATTATAAAGTACACAACTAATTTTTTTAATTGACTTTAATAAAAGGTTTTCCCATATAAAAACTCAGATTTACAGGAGCTGTCATCTAAATGCTTTCAAGATTTTAATCAAATACACCTATGATTGCAAAGTAACATATTGCATTCTTGAAATTGAGCAGCTACCAAACAAAAGATAGAAAACTAACAAGGGGACGTTTGCAATTGTAACTCACAGATTTGAATGCCGATTTTTGTGTGGGTAGTCGGGAGCTATAATAGTGGGAAACTAGAGTTATAGCCGCCAAAGGGCATTAGGAGCCGAGAAAAAAAATAAAATATGAAAATCATGTTATATTTTTTTTCTCAGCTCTAAGTCAAGATAGAGAAATGGTTCTTTCACGTTTAATTGTAGTTACGTATGCTATTTTAAATAAAAAATACTTTTGTTATGCTTAAAACACTACCTGGCCTTAGAGTGCTCAAAACCTCCAAAAAAATGACAAAATTCCAAGGAAATCCGCTGTAAATCAGTGGAAACTTTTTTTCATGAACAAATGACCTCAAATCTTGATCTAGCGCACCATAAAACCCTTATATGTGAAATTTTATCAAAATCAAAAAATATTGATTTTTTATCCCTTTCGAGGAGGTTAAAATTTTGAAGTTGAGATTTCATCAACATTTCCTACCGGTCATAATAACTGCTGTGTTCAACCGATTACAACAATAATAGCATCACTAGAATCAGCATACATTCTGCTTTTTATCAATGCGTATAGCATTGGATTTACTCCCGATTTTAGTGGACAAAAACTGATGTGAATGAAAAAATCCAAGGTCAGCTATAATTTGAGATATTTCAATAAAGGGAAATCCTTTTATAAAGACCTCCGGACTTGGGCTAAACTATGCAGTTTTAAAGCTTCTAGATGACCTTAAAATTTTGTTTTAATCGGTTGCGAAATATGTGAGATAGCGCAAATTATTTACATTTTTTCAGAAATTGACAGCCCCTAAATCCTACAAAATTTTAAAGATAAAAAAAAAATTATTTTTAGTTTTGACAAAATTAAGTTTCTACATGTTTTTAAAATGAGGAATCTGAAAATAATATCAGTTTTTCGTTTAAAAATTGTCCTCACCTATATTATATAAATAAGACGTTTTAAAATGACATATTTCTATTAGGAGAAGAAGATAGTCAGGGATGCAGTCAAAGTAACACCACGTCAAAGAAGAATCCTTTAATACGTGCCAATGTTTCGACCTGCGTTGCAGGTCTTCTTCAGGGCCACCGAACCACACTTGTGAGGAGAAGGACGATGACTGACCTTAAAATCATCGGTCAGTCATCGTCCTTCTCCTCACAAGTGTGGTTCGGTGGCCCTGAAGAAGACCTGCAACGCAGGTCGAAACGTTGGCACGTATTAAAGGATTCTTCTTTGACGTGGTGTTACTTTGACTGCATCCCTGACTATCTTCTTCTCCATTCATCATCCAGTCAACCATACTTTTATCATCATATTTCTATTATTATTTTAGTTTTTACACAATAAATCTACTATATATTTGTCAAATACCACTCACTCATTTAACACGAAATGTCAGAAACAACCGAACGGATTGGAATGAAATTCGAAATGTAGCTTCCTCTAGGGCCATAGGTGCTCGCTAAGAAAGGAATTTAAAAAAATCGGCCTGGATCGCGGCTAATTCGCGAAAAATGCGATAACAATTTTTATTGGGTGAATAACAATAGATTAATTGTCATATGGTATATGGAAATAAGCTAAGTTAAAAAACAGGTTATATGCTTAGGCCGCACACTTTGGTCACAAATTAAGTTCCTTATAGTTGTAAAGAAACAAAAATAAGATCGATGTCGAAACCTTATAATATGGTACTTTCTGTGAACTCATGGTGGCTGCAGAGGTGTACCCTTACAAGTTTGAGTTGTTTCGTGACGATAAGCTATTAAAAGACTTATGTTAAAGAGGAGGTTAAAAGACTTATGTTCTCTGATGATGGCATGTAGGGGCAGTTCGATGTACATATTTCTTACGAGCAACCCACCAACCTTGCTTCACCATTAGCTTCGTCCCCAACTACTCTTCCTTCAGCTTTCCGGTCACAAGGTAATTGTTCTGAACTAGAATTGGTCCTCTTCAAATCGGCTTTCCTTGAACCTATAATCTACCTTTTTCTCAGTTCAGATGAGCCTATTGCAACATTGAAGTAAACTCATCAATCTAAAAGTAAACAACGTAGGAAATAATTCACAGATTCAGTGATTCTCTTCAGTATCGTCTCAGGTTCTGCCATGGAGAAGATGTGTACAGTATTAACATCCCTCAGTGTGACCCAAACACCAATACACTACTTAAGAAAACTGTGTCTGCAGCTGATTTTTACTCCTAAATGTTAGTGGAGCGAGGAGGTGAAGAACCTTATTTACTTTAATTTTGTAATCTCCTCAACCAATTTATGCTTGATACGTACGCAAAAATGGAAACAGTAAGACTAAACTTTATTCGAAAAAATAAAAAAAGTTGAGAAGTTGAGACTATATTCACTTCAAAGTATGCCATAAGAAAAGCTGATGGTCTGGTATCAGAGCTGGGTAAAATGGTAGTGCTGCCTCGAAGCTTCGCTGGAGGACTGTTAAAACAATATAAAATTAACTTTTGCAAATTGTGAAATTTAATTATTGAAATTCTAAGAATTGAATTCTTTAGCATTATTTAAGTAATAATAATTATCAACGTTAAGCTTAACTTTTACTAATTTAAGTTGTCCTTAATCCTAATGATATTAAACCATTGCGGAGCAGGGTTCTTTCAGCTAGTTTCAAATAAAACCATTTTAAATAAAAAATACTTTCGTTATGCTTAAAACACTACCCGGCTTTAGAGTGCTCAAAACCTCAAAAAAAATTCCAAGGAAATCTGCTGTAAATCAGTGGAAACTTTTTTTTTCATGAACAACTGACCTCAATCAATCTTAGGATTTCTAAATTGCATAGAAATCCTAAGATTGATTGAGGTCAGTTGTTCATGAAAAAAAGTTTCCACTGATTTACAGCAGATTTCCTTGGAATTTTGTCATTTTTTTGGAGGTTTTGAGCACTCTAAGGCCAGGTAGTGTTTTAAGCATAACAAAAGTATTTTTTATTTAAAATAGCATACGTAACTACAATTAAACGTGAAAGAACCATTTCTCTATCTTGACTTAGAGCTGAGACAAAAAATAAAACGTGATTTTCATATTTTATTTTTTTTCTCTGCTCCTAATGCCCTTTGGCGGCTATAACTCTAGTTTCCCACTATTATAGCTCCCTACTACCCACACAAAAATCGGCATTCAAATCTGTGTTACAACTGCAAACGTCCCCTTGTAAGAAAAATGTCCTAATATTCCTGTAGCTGTGTTTCTTTAATCAATCTTTTCAAGTTACAATTTGTTAATTGTTGTAATTTAAATAAACTATCTAATTAATTCAAATAAATTATATTGTAGTGAAAGGAAACAACTTGAAACAACTGTATTGCAGTAGTAGGCGATCTAAAAGTTGTGAGGTAATTGACTATGAAAATTGTTTGGATTATTTTTTAAAACACTTACCATTTCCTTTTCAATTAATGTAATTTACTTATTAGAATTTAGATGATTTTAAGTGTAAGTTCAAGTTTGAACAACCTAGAGCCAATGTATCTTTTACACATCATAAATTGGAAACTATCTTCAATTAATATAGAAATGAATTTAGGTAAAACAAAATGAATGAGAATATAGTAGAAATTCTAAAGAATAATGATGGTACAAATGGTGATCATTCAGAGATTGGAGTTAGGTAGAAAATTTTAAATATTTGGGACTCATTTTAATGAAAACGGTTAAATTGAAGAGGAAATGATTTAGAGAATTGGATTTGCTGGTTCATTTTGGTCCAATGGGGTATCCCAGGAAGAAGAGAAGTGACTTATCAGGTAAAATTAGTTTTTTATAAGTCAACATTCCTCTATCTATCCTATGGCTCTTCTTAATCATGGATGCAATTCATAATACAGAAGTAAGATTAAAGTTATGGAAATGGGTTACAAAGCTAGCAGAAATGAAGACCTAACAAGATATTATAAAAATGAATTACAACATAGAGTTCTAATTTTTACATTAAACTGGCAGACATAATATTAGAGGAGCACAAGCTAAGATGTTTTGGTCCTCTCCTTATGATGAACCGAGAGGAATGCCCTACATATTATGAGATAATGATGTCACATATGAGTTTAGGAAATAAGGAATTCATTGGTGCAGGAACAAGACATTTAGTTCAGAATCCTATATTCCTTAGAGTTCAAAGCGGCAAAAGAGGAGTTGATTATGGTATTGATGAATTTAGCAATAATGAAACGTCATCCCCAATCACTTAAAAAAAAGTTTTTCGACTCTACCTCCTCTTACAAGCTGCTCCGTCAGGGGGCTGTTTTAAGCTGCTTACTTTTTAATGTGATGATTAATGACCTACGTGAAGCCTTGGAAAGCATACCTGGAGTGACATGTCTCTTCTATGCTGACGATGTCATTATATATGGGTCACTGGAAGAAAAATACCTGCTCTTGCTGAAGTATTAAACCAAGCAATGGCTAACCTAGATAGATGGGCCGGTCTAAACAAGATGGAAGTCAGCGCTGAAAAAACCGTCTGCCAACTATTCACATTATCAACTAGACCCCCCCACCAATAGATATAAATTACAAAGGAAAACCGCTTCGGCAAGCAGCTCTGTCCAAGTATCTAGGAATCACCCTAGACAGTAAGCTCTCCTGGAACTCCCACATCGCAGAAACAGCTGAAAAAGGTCTAAAACGCATCAACCTTCTGAAGAGGCTAACTGCTACTAAATGGGGAGCGAGACAAGATGTACTTACTATGGCTTATAAGACCTACGTGCGCCCTGTGCTCGAATACGGATGTGAAGTCACCTCTTTGGCAAGTGAAAGTAGCCTAATTAAATATGACCACGTCCAAAACAACGCTCTTAGATTAATCACGGGTGGAGCCAAGTCTACCCCTATAGTAGCCATGCAACTGCAAACAGGCATTGAACCATTATATAGCCGTAGGGATAAATAAACGCTTAAGTTCTGGGAAAGGGCTAAAAGAGTGGACAATAACTACTGGAATGGATTCATGAGCGCTTCACAAAGACTAAAAACTCAAACCTCGCCACTTACGCACGAAAAATCTTTGATAAATAAATACCAGCTTCAGCTACTTACGGATGGCCCGGCGCCCTTGCAGCAATACACTGCTTTGGTATCCGTCCTTGCAAACAGATGTCTAGATCTAATCAACCTGACATCAAATAAGATGGAAGCTAGCCTACTGGAACTCAAAGCCTGTGCCCTTGACACCATTCACCAGCGATACCCTCCGAACGAATGGCTTCACATCTATACAGACGGTTCTTACATCCCTGAGACCAGAGCAGCCGGAGCTGGATGGTACTGCCGGCTATTCGAAAACTCAGCAGCGGTTGGAATAAACGCAAGCAACTACGATGGGGAGGTTAGGGCCGTCCACGAAGCCTCCAACGAACTCCTAGCCAACAGCGTGAACCCTGGAAGAGTAGTCTTCCTCGTCGATTCCCAGGCAGCAATAATAGCTCTAAGCAGCAATACCACAACGGACTGCATTGAGACAATTAAGTGTCGCAGAAAAATTGCAGAGCTCATTTTGACTGGGTGGGTTGTCTTCCTACAATGGGTACCCAGCCACGTAGGGTGGCTATGGCTATGGCTATGGTAACGAGTATGCTGATGCCAAGGCTAAGCAAGAAGCAGAGTCAGACCAGCCTATCGTGCCACTCACTTTAAAAAGGGCCAGAAACCTGATAGACGCCATGGTTAGTAGCGTAACAAAAATAACCCTGATGACATCAAGCATTGGCAAAAAATGGGAGGAACTTGCCACAGTGGGACCGGTCCCAGGAAACATCGAGAGAGCTGAAACCGTCGCACGATTTCGACTAATCACTGGACACGATTACTTGCAAGCCCACCTGCACCGCATTGGTCTTGCTGACAGTGTTGTTTGCCCGTTATGTAACCTCGGATGCATGGACGGAGATCACCTACCCAGAAGAAGATATTATAAATCGATATTGGGAGCCTCGTCGTCAGATGGCTAAACTGCCACAGACGGGCATTGGATAAATAAAATAAAATAAATAAACTTAAAAAAAAAAAAAAATGAACTTAAGGAGGTCAGTCGCTTTTATACCCTATACATTAATTAATTTATCTTCCTTTATAGGTACACATTATTATTAATTTTTTTTCTTCTGTATTTCTTAATGTATTAGTATGGTATTTTTTTGTTGACATTATTTCTTAATGTATCATTTTTATGGTTTTATTTGTATAACTTATTATGTATTAGTTTATCATCTATTTAGTTAACTATTTAACTTTTTTTTTATAGGCTTGGCCAAAATATACCATTCTGCCTGATTAATACTTCTGTTTATAGTGAGTATCAACATTTTAAAACCATTACATGCTTTCAGAATTTGTATTTCATTTTTAATAAATTTCTTTCACTAGCTCTGGTGTGCTAAAGACTCTATAACAGTTCTTACTGATTTGAATATTAATGCCATTCTGTATTCTAAAATTACTTTGGGATCTGTAAAATTAAAGTAGTTAAGATTTTCTTTGAAATAAAAAAATCATAAAAACTTTATCATAAATTTTTTATAACATCCTACTCAAAATATTATAATTATTAATGGCAAACCAGACATTAAAAGTATTTACCTTTATATTTATTAGGATTCAAAGTTAAGTTTTTCACTATACATTATCTGAAGCATGTTACTCTAGAAGGGGGAATGTCCAAAAAAAATAAAAACTGAGATTTCAGCGACACCTATGTGCTATCACTTAAGGTGGTCTCATGAAAGCAATTTTATCCTGCGAGGTGGGTTTTCAGGTTGTGTGGAACTGTATAATGATTGAACAAGAGGGTTGGGATGGTTGGTAAGATTGTAATGTAATTAAAAAAATTTAGGGGTATGTGATCGAGGACGTAATGAAATGAAAATAAAATAAATTTTATTCTGGAGCCATTGGCCCTTAAGAATAATTATAATGAACAATTAATGGCGGCCTAGCTGTCGTATGTATAATTTTCGAAAAGCAAGAAAAAATACAATTAAAATTAAACTAAGGAATTTAAAAGAAATATTAAATTACAATATAAAGTACTAAAAGTAATATTACATGTTTTAAAATATCACATGAAAAACAAATTATGTCTTAAGGTTAGAATTTAAAATAAGCTACGCAAACAAAAATAGAGGGGGAAAAAAAAAAAAAAAAAAAAAAAAAAAAAAAAAAAAAATATCAATGAAATACAGTAAACAAAGCTAAGAAATATAAATTATCCGGAAAAATAATGCATCTTGTCTGATAAAGTAATATAAATTATGCCGAAACCAATTATACAAATTTAGTGCAATAGTACAAAATCAATATTATATTCAGAATATACATATTTCATTTTAAAAAATATTTTTTTCATCGATATGACTATTAGTTTGAATATCTAGCAAGTAAACGAAAAATCGGGATTTGAAACTATTATGAGTGGATGAATGGTGAATGATGGAAGGTAGGGAGTTCCAGAAGATGGAAGCTCTGGAAATAAAGGAACGTTTGAAGGATGTTGTGTTGAAGGGAGTTAGGTAGAGGTCTGAGAAACAGGATCTGGTTTTGCGGGAACTCACTGACGATTTTAATGTTAATGGTTTCAGGATATAGGAAGGTGACTGAGAGGAAAGTGATTTGCAAAGGAACGAACCCAGGAAGTATTGTCTTCGGAAAGAGGGAAATAACCATTTTAATCTTGTGAAGTGGTGAGATACATGGTCATAACGTGATATCCCTTGAATGAATCTTAGCCAACAGTTCATGAGCTTCTTCAATCTAGCATCCTGAGATGTAGAGAGACCTCCGTGCACCACACTACCAAAACCAAAATGGGGGAATATGAGGGAAGAAATTAATAGTTGACGAGTTGATTGAGGGAGGAATTTACGGGAGCAGTTTAGGAGTCGAAGAATGGAAATTGTTCGGTGGATTATAAGGGAAACATGATCTTTCCAGGAAAGGGTTTGGTCAAAGACAGTGCCGATGTTCGTAATGGAAGTGTGGAAGTTAATGGGATTGGAATCTATGGAGAAATTATGGATTCCATGTAGGGAGTTGAGAAGGACCCTAGAGCCCAACACAATAGCCTTGGATTTGCTAGCATTCAGTTTCAATTTATTAGCAATGGCCCAAGAGGATATTGTGTCAAGATCAGCTTGCATTTTTGCATTAGCTTCCTGCAGTTCACTAGGGAAAAAGGAAAGGTAAATTTGAGTCGTCAGCGTAAGAATGAGAGGAACAATGTTTTATGAGGGGATAAACGTCATTAATGTATGAACTAAATAGAGAAGGTGATATTGAGGAGCCCTGAACCACACCAGAGGTGATTTGGAGGGGAGAGGAAGGAGGAAGGTTAGGAATTTGGACTATCTGAGTGCGGTCAGAAATAAAGGATTGGATCCATCTGGTCCCACTGTGAGAAAAGGAAAAGTTATTAGCTAGTTTGGAAAGGAGTAGGTTGTGGTCAATGGTATTAAAGGCTTTACTGAAATCAAGGAGGATGAGGATGGTGATTTTATGATGGTCCATAGCTAGGTGGATGTCTGAGGTGATTTTTGCTAGAGCTGATTGTGTGGAAAAGCCAGACTGAAAAGGATTAAGATGCTGTTCAAGGAAGAGGATATCTGAGCTTGAGCTATTCGTTCTAGGGGTTTGGAAAGATTGGATAATTGTGAGATGGGTCGGTAGTCTTTTTCAGATGCTGGATTAGGAACTTGTTCTTTATATTATTGAAAAAAATACACAGCATTAATTTAATATTTAATTATCTGTTTTCAGATGTGCCATTGTTCTATTTGCTGAATGAAGAACTCTTATTGCAAGCCTTATGCATTCCAGTAAACTACTATTTTATTCAGTGCTGTTGTCAATTTGTACAATTTAAATTGTTTATTAAGGACAAATCACAATTGTGTAATTACTTACCAAAAAAAAAAAAAAAAAAAAAAAAAAAAAAATATATATATATATATATATTTATCTCTTTTATATAATATATATATATATATATATATATATATATATATATATATATATATATATATATATATATATATATATATATATCTCTTATGTAAATATATATATATTTATCTCTTATGTAAATATGATATATGTGTATTTGTACATAAGTGAAATGATATAGAATAAATGTATAAACGAGAGAAACATATTTATGATCATATCAGCTATAATTTATTTTCATAAAAAAATTAACAATACTAAGTTACATTTACTATTTACAGTATTTCAAGAGAAACTTAATTAATTATATTAATATAATATACAGTTTTTAAAACTGACATAGTAATAAAAGATGCTGTATTTTCTTTACAATGTTTACATAAAATATATAATAAAACTACATTCTTCAATCTTGTTTCAATCTTCTTTAAATTTATTATTGCATTTTCAATTTAGGCCTGAAATTTAACATCAATTATTATTTTATCTAGTAATATATTTTGTTAACATTATAGGTGCATGATAGAATTCTCAAGAATCCATAACTCAGCATAGATGAAAAAAATAAAAATCAGGAAAAATTTATCAAGGAAGTGAATTTTTTTTTTTAGAACTGTTACTGTTGTTACAAAAATGATATGTGTATTAAAGAAATAAATAAGTAAAAGTTATGTACACTGGAATCTCGCTAATCTGAATTGTTACTAGAAGGTGTTCGGATTAGCAAAAAATTCGGATTAAAGAGGTTAGGGAAAAATAAAGAGGAAATCAAAATAAATTTTTTTAATCTATGTAATATAAATATAAATATATATATATATATATATATATATATATATATATATATATATATATATATATATATCTAAATAAAAGGTTCGCGGGACTGAGTTTTTAAAAAGAGGCTTTATTCTGAAGTACATACATTATATCAAGAAAAAACACAATTCAAAACCTAATACAAAACTTCGTGTTGAACATCTGTGAGTCCTACGAGTGACTGTAGCAGAGTGTCACCGAGGCCAGGTGGAGGTGGCCTTTTATAGGGTTATCTAGGAGAGGGGATATCGTACATTTGTTTATTATCTCTAATACCATTGGGTTTCCATAACTTCTCCCCCCCTGAGTTCCGAGGTCTCCGATGGAACAAATATCTTAGTGTAAATAGGTTAGATTCTATACAAAAATAAAAGGTTTGAACCTCATACCCTTCTTAATACCTTTTACACTAAGTCCTTTTACACTAAATATAATAGATAACATTCTATAAACAAAAGGGATTGGACCTTATAATTTAAGTTTATACAAAAATAAAAGGATTATATCTTGTGTACCAAGTTTGGGATTTGTACTATCTATAGTTTTACATAAATAAAAAGATTAAACTCTGTACTGGAATACGATTATCAACTTCCTATAAACAAAAGGATTAGACTTTGAATTTCCTGTTTACTAAGTCAGGATTTGTTCACTTGGAAAATAAAAAGATTAAACCTTGTGCTCTTACACTAAAATAGGATTTATATGATTTTCAATTTCCCATAAACAAAAGGATTAGACCTTGTCCTTTTCTTAATATTAACAATAAGATTAAACTATAAAATGTTTATACATTACAGAATTCCTTACATGCTAAAGTACAATTTTCCTTATAACTAAAAGATAACAGGGTATTTCTTAATACTAAACAATTCATATCTATACATTACTTAAACAAAATGAAAAATAAAATAAGAGTCTTCGAATTAGCTTCTTCTACCACAAATAATACTTTTAGATTCAAAATTACTCAATTAAGATAATAACATTTTAAATCAAAATAATAATTCAAACACTCCTTTACAATAATTACAATTAATAATAATTTCAAAATAAAATACATACTTTCCTCAATGATCAATCAAAATAATATTTCAAGACAAAATAATAGTATCCTAATATTTATGATAGTGACAAAATAAATCGGACAGAATATTACTGTGAACTAAAATAATAATTTGAATGATCTTTTACAGTATTAACATTGAATATAATATTTTACAGCAAAATACAGAAGTCCGACTTTATTAAAATAACTACAGCATTGTCAATTTAATACAGATAATTCTTTCAATATAACATAAACATCTTTCCCTAATACCATTATATTTATTACGTTTTATTAAAATAAAAGATTTTTAAAACATTTTAATATTGTTTAAATAAAATTAAATATTTTTAATCATAACCATTATCCAAATCATTTATGTCATAATTATCCGAGGCATCCGAAATATTTACGCGAATGGATTCATTGTCGTCGTCCGAAATAGATTGCTTCTTTTTTATTTTTTTCCTAGTGGGCCTTTTAATATTGTCAATATGAGTTTTAATTGGTCTTTTGTCTTTCACTAGCACATTTACTTTTTTAAATTTGTCCCTACTTTTTATTTTTGCTTGGGTATTTTTCAAATATTCTGTATCTCCTAATTGTTTCTGAATATCTAAAGGGTCCTCTCTATTTTTATTTAATTTTTCAGTCCTTGTTTCTTTTTCGTCATTTATTTTAGATCTAATTAGTTTATGTAATAGTTGTTGGTCCTTATGATATTTCAATACGTATTGTTCTGTCAGGTCGATATTTTCGTCTGATTCTAATCTGGAGGTTACGAAAGTAATTTCATTGGGCGTTAATTTCAGTTTATTGTTTAATGTGTTATTGTATGCTAATTGCTAATCTCAATTTCTGCTGCATCGAACATTTATCTTTTTCTTTTCCTATTATTCTTAATAATTCGTTTAGGGTAGAGTGGACTCTGTTCAATAATCCCAAAGAGTTTGAGTGGCTAGCTGAGGTATAATGTAAAATAATATTATTTTCTTCACAAAACTGTTTTACCAAATTATTTTTCATTTCCGTCCCTTGGTCTAATGATATTTGTAGAGGTGTGGGAAAGTATGTCATATAGTTAGTCAGTGCGTTACAGATATTAATTGCGTTCTTTGATTGTAAAGTTTGAGCAAATAAATGTTTTGAAAATGTGTCTACTGCTGTGAAAATTATGGCATTGTTAAAATTAAAAATGTCAATCATTAATTCCTGAAACGGTTTTTCTGGTGCAGGTGTAATTTGAAATTTGGTCTTTATAGGTTTACGGTCATATTTTGTAACTTCACAAGTTTCGCATTTATTAATATACTCTGCTATTTTATTTTGCATCCCTGGAAAATAATATTCTTTTTTGAGTTTTTCAAACATTTCATTTATATGCATAGGGGTACTTAGTTTTGCCTAAATGATAGTTATCTATTATTTCTATTTGTTCTAATAACATGGCGATATCTGATTTTGCATAAATGTTTAATTCGTATCGGTGTTTCCCGAATGGTTTAGTGAAATTTATTTTAGTATTACCACTTTTGTTTTATATTTACTATTTCAATTCCAGTGATTAACAGAACATTAAATAAAGTGATCATACCTCATTTTGTTTAAATTGAATCGTTAGAAAAATAAAATAAAATAATTAGTTTTAATTTATAGATTCTTTAGTTCGTTGATATAATGTAATTGTTTAAATAGCAAGCATAATAGAAGCTTAAAAAGAACGAATACAACAGTTTAATCCTAAACGTATTTAGTAACGCATATATGAAAGTTAACATTATTATCGGAGTAATAATCAAATAAATATATTCTTCAAATGACTAATTAATATACAATTAATTATTGTCAACTAAATTATTATTATTAAATTATTAATGAATTATTATTAAAATTAAATAGTTACTTTTGATTTGAGGAATCCATTGCTCTTTTCAAAATTACCTTTAGATATTAATTATGAACGAAATATTGTAGTGAGAAGCAACATAAAACTAAACTTTGAAATCTAAATGAATATAAGATATTTAAAATTTTATAGAAATAGTTAAAACGTATTATTAATAATTAATGATGATATTAATAAATGTAAGTATTAGCAAAAACTGGTATGAATATGAATATTAATAAAAATGGTATTGATGTTGAATTCAAAGTTACTAGAATCAACAATTTATCCGATTTAAATATTTTTACTTAGTTTTTTTCTATATTTATACATCTTTTTTGGTACAATCCAAAGTGGGAAATAATTTTTTGATTTACTTCGTCTGATTTTAACCATTCCATTTTTAAACAAGTTGTGTACTGCTTTCTCGCCTAAAGCAACATTTAGTTGAACTTTAAAATTTTTTAACTTATTGTGGCAGTAACCCAGCCTACTTTTTATGGAAATAGAAGCCATTATTTCTTTTAATGTCTTTTGCTTCAATTTATTAAATTTTGTTACATTATTATTTACTTTTTCAACAGTTACTTTTAAACTATTTTTCGAAGCTTTTAAATTTTTGTTTCTTTCACTAAATTTGAATTTAAATCTTCCGTTTCTTTGATTTTACTAATTATATTTTTTTCTTTTCCTTCCCGTGACTTATTAACGGTTTTTAATGTTTTATTTAAATTACGATATTTATTTCGGACTGTTTCCTTATTTTTATTAAGTTCGTCAAGTTCCTGGTATTTTAAATCATACGCTTCTTCCACACTCTTAATATTGTTTACAGAATTTTCTACAGTTTCTTTTATTTCCGGTTTTATATGTTCTTCGCGAATTAAGTTTTTAACACTTTCTTTTATTTCCGATTTTATATGTTCGTCGCGGATTAATTGTTTTTTTTTTTCATTTTTTTTGTCGATTAGATTTGGTAAATCGTTATTTAAATTTAAGTCGTGTATTTCAATTTGCTTATGTTCACCAGTCTGTTTAGAATTTAAATTATTTATATCTGGTCCGAAGGTCTGCTCGTGCTTGGGCCTAATTCTAAAAAATGATCCTGTCTTTTTTCCAATGATTCTATACGTTCTAATAATAATTTTATTTTTTCATCTTTTTCTTCCTCTATTGTGTGTACTCTATTAGAAACGGTTCTCATTGAAACTGTGTTTGAATCTACCTGAGGTTGTTGGTAATTTTGCCTAAAATTTCTGGAGGGTGGTTTATTGAAAAATTTATGTTGCGACTGGGGTTCCCACGGTTGATTATAAATCGGTGTTTGATATTCAATAGCTCGCTGTTGTGGCCGGAAGTTATGCTGATTGTTATTGTTATAAGAATTAAAGGTTGGACCTTGTTCATGCTGATACTGTTGCTGTCGGTACTGTTGAGGATTATTATACGACGCATATTGCTCGCGGTGATACTGATGGGGTCGGTAATTTTGATAATCATGGTGGTTGTTAAAATTTGGTCGGTACTCTTTATTTTTATAATTATTTTCGAAATTTTTCTTTTTATAATTATTTTGAGCTGGATTATTTTTATACCGTTTTTTATCTCCGTAAAGTCGATGAACAATGTGGGCAGCGCTATTTCTTAATATTTCTTCTAGGTCCTCCAATGAATCGAATTTTATATGGTAAATAAAGTCAGTTAGTGCTGGGTGTAAACTATGTACTGCGTGGTGGGATATTTGCTTGTCATACCTATACATTTCGTCCTGTTCGTCTAATATTTCATTGTCTGAATAAATACGTGCGTATAAATCGCATCTTTTTTGGCCCAATCGTTCTAAGAAATCGAGTGGGTTTTCATTATGGTAAGTCCGCGTATTTAAAATTTCTGAAATTAATTGTTCCCTAGTTCTCGTGTCCTGGTACTTTTTTTTAAAGAATTTTATTATTTCTTTTACTGTATTAAATTCCTTATCATATACGGCGACTTTAGCTTTTCCAGTTAGTTTATTTAGGATTGTTAAAACAAGTTTAGCTTGATTTGTGTTTTTATGGGTATTATCATCTTTGCAATATAAATTGTATAAAAATTCGCTATTTCTAATAAAATCAACTAGTTGTAACGGATTTCGTCATATTCCGGGATTAATGCTAAATCGTGATTTTTAATTTCAAGAGCCATATTATTTTCTTTTTTAACTAACGTAGAACCAGTTATTTATAAGTTGCTTAATTTTTCTTCCAATATATTCATAAAAATGCTAAATTGATATTCTAAATTATTACACTTATTATACTAATTATATCTAAATTACAAAATTACTTAAAAATAAAATTAATTATACTTTTTCTTGATACAGCGTTGTCTTCAATGTCCTCTTGATGACACTCCCTTCAGCTCCTTCCTGTAGATTCTTTAGCAAGAGGTTGTAGGTCCTTTTGGTCAAGGTATTGGAATACCAAAGCGCTCCCAAAGACTTGAAGATCTGCTGATATACTAATACTCAGCTACCAATCTTCTCATGCCAGTGGAAAGAGGTCTCGCTGTTCTGAACCTGAAATAAGATAGAACTGCCGCGAAGTTACGTTAACGCTTCCAAGAGTCCCTCCGTTCGGGCGCCAGCTAAATAAAAGGTTCGCGGGACTGGGTTTTTAAAAAGAGGCTTTATTCTGAAGTACATACATTACATAAAAAAAAACACAATTCAAAACTTAATACAAAACTTCGTGTTGAACATCTGTGAGTCCTACGAGTGACTGTAGCAGAGTGTCACCGAGGCCAGGTGGAGGTGGCCTTTTATAGGGTTATCTAGGAGAGGGGATATCATACATTTGTTTATTATCTCTAATACCATTGGGTTTCCATAACTATATATATTTATAAAATGAATTTGAGAAAAATGTCTCTGATGGGAGAGGAGGGATTATTTAATTAGAAAATAAACCAAATTTTGAAAGAGTATGGCTCGCTCATCTGAATATTTTTATTTTGTTTCGTTGTTTATCTTCTGATTAATCAATTATTTATTTGTATATTATTTTTTTATTAGTTTGAAAACCACCAATAAAATATATTTTTTTAAAATTTATAAATAAATAAGTAAAATAAAAAATAAAGTTCTGCTTACTCGATAGCTTGGATTACTGAAGTGTACGGATGAGCAAGATTCCACGGTGCTTGGTTCAACTTTATATTTGTTATTTTATTAATCATAATCTATGGCAAGAGTATTACCTTGCTATACATACAGTTTATCAGCATAAAAAGAAAAGGTATGTTTAACTATTAATGATAACTAGGGCTGTGAATTATAAGCAATAAATACTGAAAAATATGCAACTATCAACATTATTTGGAAAAATAAAAAAAATTGCATACCATACTTATATTGCATTCAAACTCACTATTGTAAGAAGACTATTTAAAACAAAAAGACAAGGCAAATATTAAAAAAGAAAACACGATATAAAACTTAAAGTATTTATGAAAGGTTATGTCACCTCGAACTAAAGTACAACATAAATCCATATCAAAACCAGACGTTTCTGATCCAGTGACAGTTTTTGTAACAAGTTTTTTATCTTTAAAATTTTGACTTTTATCTTTATTTTATTTGTAATTTGCTGTTTGTATATCCTGTGTTTCTAAATACTATGTAGTTGATGAAACTTTATCAAAACTAACACAATATAAAACTCCACCCTTAACAGTCTTAATTGAGAACTCACGTACATACTTTCACACAAGAACTTTCGTCTTTGCAAGAATAATTTTTGGCATTTAGAAAGCACACAAATGAACAGTTAACGAATGATGTGCTTGGTGGACACTGAGAGAGGCTGGTTAATGGAATGATGGTAGGAAGAAGGGAAATCAGAAAAGTTAAGTAATATTTCAAGTATTTGAGTGGAGCAAGAACAAAAAATAATTAGATTAAAAATTTCCAATAGAAGCCAATGCAATAGATAGTTTGCGGAAAGGGAAGAACAAACATGAAATTATGAATTATTTGAAAAAAAAAAAAAAAAAAAAAAAAGAATAGGAGTTTCCATAGCTATTCCTCGGTTATAATTATATTTTATTTTCTTGTCTGCTAAGAAACATAAAAAATTTCATATGCCAGATAAGTAGATAAATATGCAATTACTGTTCACTTATGGAAAAATATGTATTTATAATAAAATATGCGAAATAAAAATGCTGGATATCTAGATAAATATGCAATTACAGTTTAAAATATGTATTTATAGCTAAATAAAAAGAAACTCAAATTGATTCCATATGCCCTAAAAGACATTTTGATCATATTAGATGTTTTAGCTGGCAGTGAGAAATATGCAAATGCACATATTTCATAGCCCTACTGATAACTAGTGATGGGTTGTTCTGAGTGGAACAGAACTTGGAACTGGTTCCAGCCTTGAAACGGTTTGGAACGAGACGAGCTACCTAACTTTTTTGTTCCAACTGGAACTAAAACCAAAGCCAAAGCATCTCCTGTTTTGTTCCACCCAAGGTCGTTCCGACTGCTGATCTCTCCTTCCCTTCCACCCGCTCAGAGCCCTACAGCCGTTAATGCTACTGCTCTTAGTTCACTCCCCTTCCCTCCATTGCCTCGCCATACTGCGCACAGGCATCTTCAAAATAAACCGCTTTCAGTGAAATTTTCTGTTCTATCGGACAGAGCTTGGCTACTTACATTCAGCATGGCTACTGTCATTTTTATTAACGCAGCTAAGGATCTTGAGGTCTTCACCTGAAGCATCCACTACTGTTACTGAAGCATACACTTCACCTGTTACCACATACCTTGCTCTGACATCTGGCTCTCCTCTCGGTCTATTGCATCACTCAAATTCCTCAATAGAAAAACATTGCGTTCATTGATTATTTTCTTTTCTTTATTACTCATTTTAATGTGTGCACAACTTATTACATCATGTTTGCTTTTCTCATTTATATCTTCGTTACTCTTCTGTATTGCTGTTAGTTTCTTTTTTCACATTTATTACATAAATTATTCTTAGTTAATTTCTCTTTACTGCCGTTACTTCTAACTTTCTACTTTTTCATACCATATTATTGCTTAGTGTCTTCTGAATCCGCTATTTCTTTCTTCCTTTCTCTTTTCAAGCATCCTTGTCATGACTAACGTCTTTGTCATGTTAACGCCCAATCCCTCTCTGCTCACTTTACCGAATTCCATCAGTACTTCTCTGATAATTTTTATCATATCATTGCAATATCTGAAACCTGGCTTAAGCCTTCAATACCTTCCCTCATTGTCTCCCTTCCTAACCACTATCTGCTGCGTCATGATCATACTAACCGCACTGGCAGAGGTGTTTGTATATTTGTACATAATAATTTCCGAACCAAAGTCCTAAGCCTATCCCCTTCTTCTGAACATCCCCACATTGAATTCCTGTTTGCCAAAATAACCATGCATTCATAAAATATCCTAGTTGTAGTAGTTTACCGCCCTCCCAATGTTCCTTTTGACTCCCACTTCGAAACCACTCTATTCAACATTATTCCTCTCTACTCACATGTTATTATTGCTGGAGATTTCAATACCAATCTCCTCACCGATTCCTCTGACAAGTCTTATCTTGAAAACCTTTTTTTTTTCCCTCAACCTACATGTGGTACCATTCTCTCCTACCCACCACACATTTACATCTAATACATGGCTTGATCTCCTAATAGTTGATTCTCCTAAAAACCTCATTTCCTCTTCCCAGTTACCAATCACATTTCTTTCTAATCACGATTTAATATCCCTGTCATACAATATCCAAACTCCAACATTCATTCCAAAAACCATTTCCTATCGCAATCTTGATTCCTTAACATTTTCCTCAATCCAAAATGATATTGACGCTCTGGACTAGGACTCTATATATTCCTCCCACACTATCGACAATGATGGTTGACATCCTCACATCCAATCTCTTATCCATCCTCGACTCACATGCTCCCCTAAAAACCATCCTAACCTGATGTCCACCAGCACCCTGGATTACAATAGAAATCAAAAACATACAAAAGAGACGAGAGGCCGCCCAAAGACGTTTTCGACGGACTAGACTTCAGGACGACTACACTCTGTTTAAATCCCTTCGGAATCAGACACAAACTGCCATTCGAAAAGCTAAATCACAATATTTTCATGAAGCCCTCTCCAGTGCCTGTGATCCAAAATCAAAATGGAAAATTTTATTAAAACTTTCCTTTAGTAAATCCTAAAATGCTCCGCTTTCATACTCGTTTACTCCTAATGAAATGAATTCCTTTTTCGCTACCTCATCATCAAACTCCCTATCTCTTTCCACCAGCTACGCTCCTTTAACTCCTTCAATTTTTATTTTTCCTATATCACACCCTCAGACCTCATTGATGCCATTTTCCAATGTAAAACGCAAGCTATTGGACATGATGGTATTCCACTAAAATTAATCAAACTCTGCCTTCCTACTATCCTTCCAGTCCTCCTACATATATATAATTATTCTTTGCAAAATTCCACCTTTCCTTCATCCTGGAAGAAAGCTAAAATACAACCCTTACAAAAGAAATCTAACCCATCTTCACTTAATGATTTCCGTCCCATATCAATACTTTCCAATCTGTCCAAACCCCTTGCAAGACTAGTTCAATCACAAATTTCCAATTTCCTAGAAAACTCTCATCTCCTTAATCCGTTCCAATCTGGGTTCCAACCTGGTTATTCAACTCAGACAGCCTTAACAAAAATTACTAATGACATACATACTGCTCTTGACGAACAAAAAGTAACTGTCCTTATTCTTCTAGATTTTACTAAAGCCTTTGACACCCTAGACCATTCTATTCTCCTTATGAAACTAAAAGCCCTATCTTTTTCCTCAAGCTCTCTCCTCTGGTTTCATTCCTTCCTCTATAGTATAACTCAAATAGTATCCATACCAAACCAGCCACTTTCCTCTTCCTTTTCATTGACATCAGGGGTAGCCCAAGGTTCCAGCGTCTCTCTTACTCTTTTTTGTGCCTACATAAATGATCTACCAAATTCCATTCACCATTGTTCCTACCATCTATACGCGGATGATTTCCAGATATATCTATCCTTCCATCCCTCTGATTTAAATTAAATCATTCTTCCTTATCCAAGAAGACCTTAATAGCATTTGAAAGTAGGCCTCTGATAACAAATTAAAATTAAATGTAGAAAAAACGCAGGCTATTATCATAGGTTCTAATACCCATCAGAGATCCCTTCCCCACCTCTCGATCCTGTCTATGAACTCCCAACCTATTCAATTCCACCCCACAGTCAAAAACCTTGGTATTACCTTTGACCAAACCCTTTCATGGAAACCTCATATCTCCCAAATTTCTCGACGGGTTATATCCATCCTTAAGCTATTCCATTCTTCCCAGGACTCCCTTCCGAAACCTACTCGTCAACTCTTGGTTTCTTCCCTTATCCTACCCCATTTTGACTACAGCTGTGTTGCATATGGTGGCTTGATGGCGGAACTCGAGAGTAAACTAAGGAGACTAATAACCTGTTTCGTTAGGTTTATCTTTAGGGTTCCAAAAGCCTCCCACACATCACATCTATATACAGAGTTAAAATGGCTTTACCCTTCATCCTGCATAAATTACTTCCTAGCCTCCTTTCTCTATCTAACCATCAATTCTCGGAATCCCTTCTACATCTATAACATCTTCCAGTTCAGATCCTCGGTCTCCTCCCGCACTACAAGATCTCGCTCCTCTGACCTGTATACTTCTTCCCATAAGAGTACATCATTTGACCACTCCTTCATTTCCCGTTCTACTTCCTTGTGGAATTCACTACCCTGTAATATCCGTAATGCTCCATCTCTGTCCACATTTAAATCCCTTCTCTTTCAATACCTCCTTTCCCTCCAGAATGATACTGACTAGCAAAACTTCACAAAAAAAAAAAAAAAAAAAAAAAAAAAAAAAAAAAAAAAAAGTGCATTCAGTAGATGTAAATAGGTTTTTATTTTTTCTCCTGCAATTATTGGATTTTTGTAATTTTTATTTCTATTTTTGTTCTTTATTTGTAAAATTGTAAATAGTTAACCAGATTGTTAATTTATTTTATCTCATCTTATGAAAGCTAGACTCATTGTATTTATTTATTTATGTACATTATATTATTCTTAGGGGACATCGTCCCAGAATAAAGTTTATTTTCTATTTCTACTTCTTTCGGATTCAAATAAATTTGGTTTTTAAGAATTAGAATCAACCAGTCGCGCCAATTTCTGCAACACGAGCGGTCGCGCGTTGTACTAAGTACAACAACCTGTTTTTTTTTATTCTTTTTGTCCGAATTTTGTATGAAATCTATTAAATAAAATATTTTTACCATTCTACATTTAAAAGAGAGTATATGTACAAAATATTACCTGAGAGAATAATATTTTGAATGTAAATGAAAATATGATTGAAAATAATAAAAAGAAATATATAACTAGATAAATTTGTTACAATATTATGTTCAGATATAATTATTTGCAGATCTAAAATGGTTATTGTTATGATCAATTATTGTAAATAAAGTTTTTTGAGGATTGATTTTTATAAATAAAATTTAGATATCCACTGGCTGCCCACCTCCCCTCCCCCGCGTCATTTCCATTGCTACCCTCAGCATAGCCTTCTGTATTATGATCTAGAACATCTTCTATTTCCTCTTTACTCCATTCCAAATTTTTATTTGATTGTACTTTTTTTTTTTCCGTCTAGTTCTGCAAAATTCGAGAAATTTATTCCAGTTTTATAGGTTTCCACCAAATCAAAATATTCCGAATATTATTGCTGACTTAGATAAAGAAAAGCAAAAATGCAAAAGAATCCTATTTGCATTATATCGAATCAAGCTGATTTTCGAGAAAGCTATGAAAAAACAAAACAAAACGATAGCGGTTGTACTTTGTGCAACACTGAGGACTAAATATTTTTCAATCAAGAAACTATCCTACTACTTTGAAAAGTTACTGGCGGCAAACAGAGGAGTATATCGAGGGATAACTAAAGCAAATTTTCCGGGAAGCTCACCAGAAGTGAGAGACAATTATAAAATAAAAAGAGATTAACAGCCCGAATTTATAACAAGGGGAAACGAAACTCCAAAGTAAGTAGGTAGTAGGTTAGTAGTAGGCTTATAAGTCTGAACGGCCCTTCACTACTGATAACCAATCATCAGTGGCTTTTTGATAATTATTAGTTCACTTAGGAATTCCCTCCTGAACCAAATCATTAGGTTCCATAGAACTTTTATACCTCATCCAAAAACAATTACAAAACTTGAACAGATTTTTCACCAAATCCAGAAATAAATATGTGAAATCACCATAGATATTTTCCAAAAGATTAGTTAGATGAACACGCAATCGAGATCTTGCTATATCATCTTCTCAAATAAAAATTAAAGCTTTTACTGGATATTGAGAGTTAAAGATAAGTTATGGTTATAATGGTTTGTGCCAATTAAAAAGTAAATGGACTGTATTGATGCAAATGATGACAAATAACACTAATTTGTTAGAAGTTGTGAATACATGGATTAGTTTAGAAATTTCACATTAAAAGTTATTATACGTGAACTTACTTTGGTTTAAAAGAAAACATGTCAAAAAGTGATGGTTGTGCTACTCCGTTTTCAGTACTTTTTCTTTTCAAGTTGTTCTTTTCTAACAGACTACCAGCTCTCTTCTTAACATTAGGACTTTTACCAGGTGTACTACTTAATCTAGCCTAAGAAATAAAATTAATAAATAATTTTATATAAATACATGAGAAATGTATAAACATATATATAAATTATACAGACAAAATAACCTAATTTAGCTTAAATAAATTACCTTTGGGCTCTGAGATGTAAAAGATTTTTTATCACTCCCAGATGTACCTTTTTGAAATGAAAAATCCAAAAGAGGCTGCTTCCATTTAAAGGAAGGACTGCTTAATTTTTTTACAGGCTTTTCATTCTTGGGTTCATTGCTTTCAGAATTTTTAGAGAGAGTATCAATAATATTTAAAAAGCTTTGAGGTTTTGGAACATCTGCAGAAGTCGGGATGTCAGTTGTGCTTGTAACAGAAAAAATATTTTTCCTTGGAGAAGGTGATTCAATTTTAGTTTTGTTCAATACATCATCATCAAATATGTTAGTAACTGAAAATGAATTCTTATTAGGAGAAAACAATTTTTTTTTGCTATTTGTTTTTTCTCTTTGGGGTATATCTGTCACAAAGAAGGAATTCTTGTCAGGTGTCAATTGTAATTTAGTTGTATTGAATTTTTCAGTTTCATTACTCTCATCAGGTGGGCTGACCATATCACCATGAGATTTATTTAAAACTGAGCTTGTCTCCTGTGTAATGGATTTTTTCAGTTTTGGTTCCACAGGGCTACTACCAAAATACCTGAAAATAACAAACTTCATGAAAAATCAAAATAATAAGGTTGGAAAACAAATGATTAATTTTTCTCAGAGATAAGTCTGGTGTTAATTGTAATAAAAGAAAGCATACATTTTACAATTGGCTGATAAATAAGAAAAAAAATTAATTTAAAACCACCTACAGTCAAATACCCATTGCTTTTAGTTTAGGGCCAATGAACCAAAACCTGATTAGGTTTTCGAATTCATATATTCCTTAAATCTGGTTCGAAAACTTGTGTTTGGAATTCAAAATGGAAAACTGAATGACATCATTCCAAAGCTCTCACTTAGAGTTTGGGCAGTGCAAGCAAATCAAAATTATTTTTTTTAATTACTTTATTTTCAATCAACATTGGGAATGTTTTCTATCCTAAGTATTTCAAACTTATGGGTTAATATGATTTTACTTCAATTAAATTTTTGTTCATAAATTTCAGTCTTCTTAACCAATTTGAACCCCGATATATTAAACGGCAATTTCCCTACTTTATAAATAGTGTGTGAGCATTACAAGATGGCTCTCTAATTCTAGAGATCAACCATGGGCAAAAATCAAATTACTATTAATAGCAAAAATTTGAATACAAATATAGGAGTTAGTAGTCTAGTGCTTTAACTACTAGTGTCCATTGCTCTTCCTGACGTATGATGTTTTTAATTATAAAAATTTCATTTAAAATAAATTGACATTTCAAAAAAAAATTGAAGGTGTCTTTAGTCACTCTATATGAGTAGCAAGTGCAAAATTCATCTTTTAAGTATTTCAAAGTCTGATAGTATTGTTATAATTGGCCACTTGAAGAGTGAGCTTTTAATTTCATATTGCTATATCTCCTTTTGTTTCTGACAGTAATTTACACAAAGTGTAAAAGCCAACTACTTCAGAGTCCCATGGAGGATTAAAATTGTTTTTCTTAAGCAGAGTTAACCACTAATTCAGCAGAACAGATATACATACCTGATTTTATTAGTTAACCTTTGTATAAAGAAACCTCAGGTAAAGTATAGGTACTCTTTGTTCCAACATAAAATGTATTTATGAATTACATTTCTTGTGGATTTACTTAATCCAAAAGTAGTAACAATCTCCAACTTGAAGATCATGACTATAAAAAAATTTATTTATCAAGATCATTTCATTTTTAAATGAGTAATGTTTGCAAAAGAAAAAAAAAAAAAAAAATATTTTTTAAAAATTGTTGATACATAGACTTAAATTCGTTATGACAGCTTTGATTTCTTGTTTTTTTTTTCATCAGAAGCTTACACCCTTGGGTATTCTTGATCTTATTTCCTTCAGATTTAAATCTCTAAACATATTCTCATCGGAAATAGATTCCTTAGAAAAATCTCAAATAAGCAGTAAAAACTTCTTATTCCTTTATTCCCTTAGTTCCCAACTCACAGAGCTGATAATATAAACACATACAAAATCTTTTGTGTTAAAAAACTTATTAAGAGCTTTTTTCGAGCATGGAATTATAAATAACTTTTTGGTTAAGTTAAAGCTATTAATTTTTTAAAATTTATAACAAAAGAATCATAAGGATTTATCTTATTACAGTACACGAACTTGATTAATAACCTTGGGATTATAACTGTTATATACCCTTTTTTCTTTCAGTACTACAACTTTATGATTTTGGTTCCAATATAATTTTATTATCTACTAATTTTTATAATTATTGTATAATTATCTTTTGTTTAAATAACATTTTTATTTTCTATAACTTATATAAGAATTTGAATGTCCTCCTAATCATTGTTTTTTGGTTTGTATTCTCCTTCTTAACAGGGTCATGCTTTATGTTTACATAGTTCAGAAAGTCTGCAATGTAGGCCAAAATATCAGGTTAACACATTCCATTCTTAACATGATTATTCTTCTGATCACCATAGAGAAAACGCAGGGATAGAGTAGTCTATATCCTCTTTAATGAGCCTACTATTGTTGCAATTATTAATACGGAGAGGCGAAAGTGGGCAGGACATCTCACAGGGATGGCAGATGAGTCAATTCTAAAGAAAATATTAATGAAACAGCTATTCAAGCGGCACAATCAGAAGACCAAGGCTGCAGTGGTCAGACTGTGTAGCAGTGACACAATAAAACACATGGTGATTGCTAATGAAGGAAGCCAAGATTCACTAGAAGGTTGATGAGCTAAACTAATATAAATTCTGATAACATCCTCAACTATCTTCTCCACTTCAATTATATTTATAGCACCTAAATATCTTTTATTTATTCTTCTAAATTTTATTATTAACCAATTCACTTAATGGAGCACTGTGCATTAATATTTCTGCTTACTAAAAATTTAATTTTCTCTGTGTTTAAATAACTGTTGATATAGACAATATGTTTATTCTGTTTTATCAATCCTAATAGGAAATGGATGGAGGGGGAAGATTTTGACACTGTGATACTTCTAACCCAATAATCAAGAATATTAATCATAGAAATATTTGCTTTGTAAATAAAAACAATTAGTAAAGTATCAAATTTGTTGAATAAATATAACAAAAAATTAAAACATCTCTATTTATTTATTTATGGATTTTTATGGCTTCATGTTGCAGGATACTATTGCTGCTAATTTATTTGATTGAATTTAATTTATCAATTTAATATATATAAATAAATCAGGGAAAAATGAAAAGTAAGTATTCAAAGGAAACATAATAAGATATAAACAGGCTACGAACAAATAATCTTATGTCCACTTCCATAGAGGCAAAATAAATTTTAGATAAGCTTAAGTTTTACCTGCTTTGTACAATACAAGCTTCTTCAACAACAGTCCTTCGGAGTTTTGAAAATCGATCGAGAGCACCACCAGGTTTCTGTGATTGTTTTTCTTTTTTCTGGTTGGAAAAAGGATTTCGCCAAACTTTTCCTTCTAGTATAGGGGATCCATCTCCACCAATTAAATCATCTAAAGTAAATTCTGAACTATCATTTGAATGAGCTTTTTCAGGAGTTTTAAGAATTCCTTGAAATACGTCATCTGAATCTTGGACGATAACATCACTATTTTCTACATTTTTATCTGATTCAGCTAGTTTAGTAGCAACAGGTGTTTTAAATCCATAGGATTCACGTAATTTACTGATTTCTGCTCCAATATCTGCAGAAAAATTAATAAAGATACCTTTAGAAATTTAAGAGAATTAAATATAAATAAGTGACTTTATACCAACCAGGTTTGGGGGGAAGGGCTGCGATTTTCTCAGTCAATGTGGAAATTGGCTGCACAGCTATTTTTCCTTTAGTGGTTGGCCGAGATACTTCTCGAGGATCTTTCTTTGGAGGAAGAGGAGGAGGAAGTTGGTAATCCTTTGACCAAATACTTTTATGCCTCTGAATAGTAGTTTTCCAGCCATTTGTTTTTATTGCCTAAGAAATGAAATATAGTAAACACAGGAACCTATCTTTCAAACATGATGTCATGTTACTGAAATATATTTTAGCATGAAAATTGACTCCTTTTTGGCATTACTATAAAAATTTTCCGAAGAAGTTAGCATTTATCTGCGAAAAAATTTAATTGGACATTACATCATAAGAAAGCTTTAATTTCTCAAATTGTTTTCATAACTAAAGATGCAATGTTGTATATAATTAATGTGCTTTAAATAAAAGATTTAATATTTGTAGATTTTTTCCAAGACAAACTCTAAATGGTTCTTGGGAACAGTATATTTCTATTTTCTTTAGTAGCAATATTTTAAAAATATAAATGATTATAAACATATGATATCTAAAAATATTTTTTTAATTTACTTATTTAAAGAACTGTTATGAAATTAGTATACCTACTACATAAAGAATTACAAACATATTAATTGAAATGAATCCAGTAGTTATGAATTTACATGAAAATTTAAAAAAAAATTACAGCAAAATATGTTTTCAGCCTTTCTAAGAACATTTCCATGAGAGCAAATAGTATATACCAGGGGTGGCCTAATAACAAACCAACCCATGTGACATGTGGAGTTTTTGAAATAAGTTTCATTTTTTATTTATTTTTAAAATTAATATGCAATGTTGTTTTGGGCAGTCAAAAGTCTTTGAATAATATTCAGAAAAGGTGAATTTGTTATATAATGACCAGCAGTTGTAATATTATTTTCATTTTTTAACTTTGATTGATACGTAATAAATATAAAGTATAGTTGTATTTAAATATTTTCATTGAGTATCTTTCCTACATGTATTCGTTCACTTAATTATGCAGCATAACTATTATAATATCAAAATGGGCATCTGTAAACAGAAGTTGGTCACCTCTGATATATACCAAACCAATTTAAATGTTTTTCACAAAGTGTTCGATCCTGAGAAACGAGTTGAGCTTAGAATTTTAGGAGAAAGTTATATTAAAAGTAAAAGAGGGGGGGGGATAGGATATTTTATGAAATCCTTTGTATTTTCACAATTTTGACCCAACAGCTAGATATCCTTCCATTTTTATCTAAAATAGTTTTAGCAGGTTAATAAGGAGTGTTTAGAAATAGTGGACAACAAAAATAACAGAATTATGTTTATAAAATAACTCTGTTAGACTTTATAATGGGGCAATAAAGCAAGGAAAGAAATAAGATCTTTGTAGCGTTCTTACCTTGAGGTTTAGCAAGAGTTCTTACCTCTAAGAATCACCTGCTAAATCTCAAGGTAAGAACGCTACAATCTTAAAGATGGATTTTTTTTTTTTTTTTTTTTTTTTTTTTTTTTTTTTAATCACATTATATACTTTCTTTGCCTAAGGAAGTTAATAAGGTTAAGCAATTTAATAAGCTTTTACATAGATATGGATACTAGCTTATTCATTTAGGCTTAAGAAAAAAAAATATTGGTAATAAAAGCTAATTTTTTTATCCACTCTTGTCTACATAAAAATACAACCAGCGAATGAGCTTTAATATGATAATAAAAGCTAAATAAAGAAGCAATATTTCAAAATCTTACCAGTTCATTTCTATCTAAACTTTAGTCTCAAAATTAATTAATTGTTTATGACTTAGGAAAATTGACTAGTGAAGTTATAGTAAAATCAACATGCTTCAACCATCACCAGCTTTAAAATTTCGCTGATCATCTATCTCCTAGGTTAATATCATAACAAAAATAAGCTGTGTTAATAACAGCTTACAATGAAAAATGACACACGCATGCACACACACACATACATACACACAACAGGTTTTTCTCCTTCCAATTTTGAACTAAATAATACAGGCTATACTTATACAGCTGATGTTTTAATGTGGAATATTTATCCATAGCTAAACTAATTATACTTGATTTTAAAACTAAATTGGAAATAAGAGAGAATATAAATACCTGTGGTTCGTCCGGATTCCATGAATCAACCTGCTGAAGATTAAAAGGATTGAGATTACCAAGAGCTAGTTGATAACTTGTTTCTCTACTTAGAGAATCTAATAAAGGACTGCTAATATTAGATGGCATAGGATTTAAAGTAACCACTTTTCGAGTTAATGGGTCAAATACAGGCTGATACTTAAACATATGGTCAGCTTCAACAAACTTATCTCTATAGTCTTCGGTTACTGTTAAGTTGGGCATATTTAAATAAGCTCCTAATCTTGTGAGGGCCTGTAAATAAATAAATAAATATAACAAGTATTAGAAAACTTAAGGTATACAGGTAGTCTTCAATAATATAAAAAACGGTGAAATATGAATCAGTGAATGATTATCCTTTAACAATAAATGAACTTAACCATTTGTTTGTTGTATTTCATAAGCAATGTTTAAGCTTAATAAATATTTATTCTTAAAGGTACATTTACAATTAGCTAATATTACATTTACTTTTTTTCAAGGGTATTTAAGCAAAGTCATGACTTTTCTTAAAGAAATTCTAAATTCAAAATTTGAAGGTTGTTGTTGAACAACCTGTAACAGCTTTCACAGTCCTCTATAAATTTAATGTTATCTTTCTTATGGTTATACTTAAAAGTTAAATTTAACAAATAAAATAAAAAGAGTTTTGATTGTTGAATGGTTAGTCACCCTTTTAATATTATCGTCAGCTGTTTTCTTGATAAATTTACAGGCTTTAGCAAGTCCTATTCCTGGAAGAGATTTGAGGTAATCACAACCTGATAGAATGCACATATATCTGAACTTGTCCATTGAAAACTGATTTGGGTGTTGTTTCATGGCGAGAGGAATTTTCTGTTGCTCAATTAAAACACCATTTCCATTTAGATCCATTTTAAAAAGTACCTAGAAATAGATATCAAAATATTATCAAGCAAGCAAAAAACTAAAAGGTACAATAATATAAAAACTATCTTGAAATAAAAGTTCATTGGCAATCACTTTAAAACATTAAAAACCAAAAACCACAAGCCATTATCACATAATTATTATAAACATGACTATTTATCCCACTGCTATTTGTTTAACAACTAATTGGTATTTTTAATATTATTAAAGTTATACACTAAACAAACATTATTACAACACTAAAGCAAACATTATTACTTGGTAGGATTGTAATAGAACATTAAATAAATAATAGATTCCCTCACACAAATTGTGTAATCTAAGCCTGGATTGTTTTTGTTTTTTTATGTAGCATTAGTGTCCATGACAATGATTATAAAAAGAATAATTTTTACAACAGAATTATAATGTGCATACAATGAGACAAACAGCAACTTTGTTGGACTAAACAGGTTTTTAAAAAACAAAAACAAAACAATTTTAAAATGCACTGAATTGAAAATTAAATAATGTCTTTGACATTTATAGTAACATTTACTTCACTTTTGAAATAGGAAATGAAGAATATAGGGGGAAACTGTGAAGATTATGAGAGGCAAGTTAAATATAAGATGGCAATCTAGAAGACAAATCAATAGTAAAGGTGTATGGCCAGCTTGTCACACCTTATCATGATAGGTATTCTTCTAAAGGATTGCCAAAATTAATATTTATTATTTGTGTGTAAATAATCAATTAATTATGGCTTGTGACTATGTTTTAATTTATAAACCCATTTGTTTAAATTTACTTTCCCCGATATTTCGGTAGGAAAAAATGGCATGTTCTATTCAGTACCATAGAGACAACTTGGTTTAAAAAAAAAAAGGGCTGCTTATCACTCAATCACTAATGGACTCTACAGCTCTTGAAGAACCTTGGCCTCTTCCTCTATTCGTAGCCACTCCTGATGATCTTTTACTTTTGTCTGCCATCTTTTAACAATCATCTTTTGAATGTCCTTTTAAATATTTTGCAGTCATGCCACTCTCAAACTCCTTTTCAGTTGCTTGCCATACAACATTTTCCTGAGGACTCCTTTGTTCTGATATCCTTTCCACGAGACTGGGCCACTTCAATCTTGCTTTTTTTGATTTACATAACTATGTCAACATATAATATCGAAAGATTGCTTACAAAATAATAAAACTAGGCTGTAGTTAGTGGTGACTTAATTTGCTTCATAAGATAGCTGAAATTCCTACAGCTCAAGATAAGTGATAAGTATTCACATAGGATTCAAGCCAAAATGAAGTTAAGTTTCTAACCCTCTCAAAATAATAATAATAAGCAAGATATTTTTAAAAAAAGAGAGAGAGAGCATATAAGCAATTGGTGAAAATTATAAATAGACAACTTAGAAAATCAAAACAACAACTAAGAATAATAATTAGCATACTCAAAATATCACTAAACTATATCAAAAATAAATAAATAAATTAAATGTAACTTGCCAGCTTGCACCCAAATAACATCAAATCTGAATCCTCGGTTATTACAATGTGAGCAATTCCCTTCAGATTCAAAAAAGCTAATTGAGCATCAGCTTCATAAGGTGCAACAATACAATCAACTCCTTGGGCACGACATTGATTCATCAAATTTAAGGCCATTTCATGAGTAACATCAACGCATCGCTGAATAAGGGATCTTGCTTCAGAATCTCGTTCTAATCTCAAGAGCTCAGCTGCACGTTTCCTATTACTTTCCCGCAATCTTAAACAACCTTAAAATTAGTGCTCAATTTTGTATTTACAATAAAAAATTGATAAAATTATAATTGATCTCACTCTCTTCGCTTCTTTTCTGTCTCAGCCTTTGCAGGAAGATGACGACCATCAAAAACTAAAATTGGCTTGATATTAAAAGACAGCAGCATATTTACATACTTCATACAATAGTTTACATACCTAGAACATAAACATAGAGCATAAATATCATAGGGACACAATGTTACAATTAAAATGAAGTACACACTACTTACTGATCAGTTTGTTCTCCTCTAGCCAGTTTTTCAGCACATGAAAAAGCTCCTTTATGAAGCCAACAGTATGTGTCAACAGCCACCGTGCAACCAGAAAATTCTGAAATATTTACAGGTCTGGAAGCTTTCTCAAGAAATGAAAGCAATCCTTGGATACCCATTTTTACGATCTAATTGCTAAAGGACATTCATTAATTGTATTATAACCTAAGTAATAAGAACTGTGAGTTGAAACAATGATTTTTCATGAGCTAAAAATAATATACACTAACCTAATAGGCAAATAACTATATTGAACCTTTTTGTCGGGTTCCCATAACAAACGATGTTCCCGCCATAAACTTATGACAGCTTGAATAAATTATTAAATTTATACACAAATGTATGATTATTAAGTACTTTTTTGAGAATTTAATACAGAATATTTGAAGATTCATAAAAGTTATATATATATATATATATATATATATATATATATATATATATATATATTTAAACTGTTTAGTATTTCTCTTTATTAGAATTAAATTGAAAAGTTAACCTGTACTATCAGCTGATTAATTGATAAGGTGTAATCATCTTCTGTAATTTAAAATGGGTGTTTTGTCCCCTGTTGGCCGAATTGGCCTTCAGGACTTAAGTTTTATTTTATCTTGGTTTATTTAGCATATTATTGATTATTTACGGCATTAACTTAAATTGAATTAATATTGTCTCATGATATTGGAGTCTGAAGTTTAAAGGAACAATGTGGTTGTTTGGTTATGGATCTTTGATTTGGAAAGTTGATTTTCCTATCAAAAGCAAAATGATTGGCTATGTAAAAGGACACCTTAGGCGATTTTATCAGGCCAGTATTGACCACAGAGGAGTACCAGAAAAGGTGCTGGAAATTAACTTTGATGTCACCTTATTTTTTTTCATTTTAGCTTTTACATAAATATTTATTTTATTTTCAGCCTGGCCGTGTTGTGACTCTTCTGCCAACATCAAGCCAAGATGTAAGTTGTTGGATTTTATTAATTTGAAGCAAATTAATAGAAAACTTGATTGAGAGCATCCAGATCACTTGCCATTATCATGACTTAATTAACTAATATAAGCTTGAATTATATTCTTGTTATATTGTCAGAACTAAAACTCCTTATCTATATTAGCGATTTTAAAGCCGCAACTCTAAAATGTGAAATAATGACCTATTACTACAGTTGGATTTGATGCACTATAGAAAAACAGTAATTAGACTTTTTACTGCTTTTCTACCGAGCATCAAATCGAAAATTTGACAGCAAATCCAACAATACCAGTAAGTCCTTAGTTCAAAATTTTTGAGTTATTGTTTTTCTCCTTGGCAGAGCAATATTAACTTCTGTTTACCTTATGATATTAAAATGAGAAATAAGAAAATGTCAAAATATAAGACACTAAATCAATTTTGAATTAATTTTATATTAAATCAGAATTAATATAATGCTAAACTACCAGTAATGTTAATTCTTGATAAACTTTGTGATGTGAGAGAAGTGTAAATAACAAATTATAAATATTTAAAAGACAGAATCCTAAAGTATTTATTTGACATAACTCCTATTTATTTAACATTTGTAGCTTCGGAGAAAATGGTCCATCGTCAGGATTCTTAAAATTTTTAAAAATACCTTCATCTATAACATTATACCAATAGTTTTACAATTATGTAACATGTCATTTACCTCTTAATCTGTGATTATTTTCACATTGTCTATTCTCCATGTTATTAGGGATTATATAATATAAGACAGAATCCTTGTTGAAAGTTATGATGTTAATTTCTGCTATATTTTCTCAAGGGAAGTGGAAATAAGAAAATATGAAACCTATGATATACTTTCTCACATTTATTTTTAGATCGATATGTTTTATTGAAATAATTATATAATCTGTCTCACTTTAGGGCAATAAGTATTATGGATGACAAAGAATGCATTCACAAAATATGCATACTGAAATTTTATCACTTAAATTGATACAACAAATAAAAATATATAAAACACCAAATCCATGTACAAATTAATGTTCTTAAGTTTTGTAACACTTTTACACATTAGATAAGAGGAAATAAGAAAACATGAATTGATAAAACACTTAATCCTTTATGAAACTCATTTTGTTAACTTCTGTTTCACTTATTTACATTTAAGAAGACTAAATATCAATATAACACACTAAACAACATAATCCAAGTTGAAACTGTAGAAGAGATTGTTTACATGTGAGGTTATAGGAAAGAGCTATTGATAAATGTAAACTGGAAGTGAAGCGTAAGCATCGAACTGGTGGGTGTAGCGCGGGTCAAGCCAGTTAGGTGCCTCCTGTTAAGCCGACCGTTACCTTAGTTTTTTAAATTCAAAATGAAACAACTGCCAATTTTTAAATTGTTGATTTTTGAAATAAAATGTTTTGTTTAAGAAATTTTCAGTTGTACCAAAATCATTTCCTGAAATTAATAGGGTTCTTAAAAGCGACCATTTGAATAACTGAAATCCTTTATGGTTGTATATCAAATAAATATCTGTTAGAATACCACTGTGCAGAGCTATATATAAATGGTTTTCCACTTATTTCTTAAAAATACTTTAATTTGCAGTTTCCTTTCTGTTGTTATATGCACTTTAGATTAATTTTGTCCATGGGCAGAATTTCATGAATTATTTTAGGGAATGGGTGGTGCAACTCTGGAACGGAATGCCTATCTAAAATGAAAATTTTGTTATTCAATTACTTTTACATATCCTTAATCAATTCTTTTATATCCAGATATCCTTTCACAACTATTGGCTCAGTAACAGCACAGTCTTACCTAACTACTGAACCCGAGACCCTTCATGGGTTGTAAGTGGTACAGGGTTTTTTTTTTTTCTTTTTATCAAGCTCTTATACATTAATTGCTTGACTGCATTTATTTTAGTTTAGCTGAGTGTTATTCGTCACAGTGTTTTTAATTTTATTTTTTATTATAATTGTTAAAGTCATAAGCAAGGAGTTTCTAGATAACTTTGTGTGATGATTATTTCTTTCAGCAATAATAATGCAGTGATCTAAAACATAAATTTGAATGATACAGAAGATAATTGTGAAGAATTATTACTTTAAACAGTTCTTTTTTTTTTTTTTTTTAGTAGGAAATTAAAATTTTAAATCTTGAATTATTTTTAAATTTTATTATCAAGTTTATAAAATATGCTTTAATTATTTAATTTATTTTTTTGACATGTGTGGATTTTGAAATAAAAGTGGAAAAAAGAAAATTTCGTAGTAATAGCTTTTTAAATTTTTAGGCTTCAAACTTGAATTTTAATTTAAAGTACTTTTTAGGACTTCAGATTTATATTTTTTAGAATCTATGTTATATTTTCTTAGGAGCTTGAATTTTTACAAATTGAAATAATTAGATAATAGAAATAGTATAGGTTCCTATCTGAATCTCCATATTGCCCTGCTGACAAATGTAACCAGAACTGTACTCCAATTGCGTCTTTATTATTCTAAAAGGTGCTCATTTTTTATTTTAGATGTTTTAAAATTGTTGAAGTTAATTATTAAAAAAATAAATTTTAAAAGCATCATAAGTGAATGTTTCCGTTGATTAACCTAATTGTTTTTATACTCATAATGTAATATTCACATAAAATTACAGTGTCGTAATACATATGAAGGGTGTTAGGCTAGAAGGGGAAACATCCCAAAACATTGAAACTGAGATTTCATTGCCACCTGTTAGCTTGTCCCATCTACTGTCACTTAAGGTGGTTTCATGGAGGCTGGAAAGAGGATTTTCACATGTTTTGGAGTTTAAGAACCCGTTCCTAAAATGAGGAATAATATGGACTTTGTAATTTTCATTTGCAATTTATTTGGACATATGGTTATAGGACATTCCCCCTTCTAGCCTAACACTCTTCATATTGTATACTGTTTTATCTTAATATGGTATAGAAATAACAGCTTCCTTGTGTTATAGGATGTAGTATGGGGTGTGGCTTATGAAATAGCAGAAGAAAACATTGAAAGTGTCCTTAAGCATCTTGATTACCGTGAGAAAAACGGTTATGAGAGATCTACCGTGAAATTCTATCCTAAAGAAAATCCAAATGAACCTTTTGATTTATATTTATATATTGCTACTAGAGATAATTCCTCATATCTCGGTGATGCCAAGATTGATGAAATAGCCAAACAGATTTCTGAATCTTCAGGTCCAAGTGGATCTAATAGTGAATATTTGTTTCAATTGGCCACAGCTATGAGAAATCTTGCACCTGAATGCAATGATACTCATTTATTTGAACTCGAAGCTGCAGTTAAGAAAATTATTTCAAAGTCAGTGTACTCTGTTAGTCATGGATAAAAATTATAAAATAATAAATTAATTTTAGTGTTATGTTGTGTTTGGAATTTATAAAATATTCAAATTAAGCTTTATAATCGATGAACCCAGGAACTTTGAATAACTCAGATTCTGCTAAAAAAATCAGGTTGAAGCAGTTATTAAAATTTTTATTAAAAATGTTAGTTTAAGAGTATTTTTTATAACATCCTTGAAATCTGTAATCATAAATACATAAGAAGAAATGGATTTTTAAAATATATGTTTACTTAAAATAATGAATGAATGATGAGCACATTCCTTTGGCTCTTTTAAAATTGTTTGAGCTACACATGATGGTATAGAAGGATCAATACAATCAGGATTGATGAATTAATTGCCACTTCAATTGTGATTATTTTATTAGAATACTAATTTTGAATGCTTAACATTTATCTTCAGTTCTGGAACATAAAATTTTCAACACATCAGTACTATGTTAAATATAATGGATTATATATACAAAAGTTTAGTATATATAATCCATGTAACATAGTGCTGATGTGTTGAAAATATTGTATGTTTTAGAACTGAAGATGAATGTTAAGCATTCAAAAATCGTATTCTAATAAAATAATCCCAATAGAAGTGGCAATTAATTCATCAATCCTAATTCTTTTAAAATTAGTATGAAAGAAAAGGTTTTTAAAATATTAATATTCAAAAAGAAAGGTTCTATTACAAAAAAAAAATTTTCAGTGGAAGAAGATATTTTGATAATAATTTTAATAACTCTTATCTATTTAGACAGGTGAGAAGGTGATCAACAATTGATCTATTTAGTAAAAGAAGTAAAATAAATGAATAATAAATGAATAATAAATAAATGAATAATAAAATAAATGAAGTAAAATTAGAACATTTTGAATGGTTATAATTAATAAATGAAGTTCAAGTAACTTGTGATAATTTAGTCCTTTAGATAAAAATAATATAGTCCTGAACAAAGTAATTTTTAGACTCGAACATATTTGGCATAAATTGATGAAAAATTAAAAATATTCACAGAAATCAGCCTTAAAAATACTTTTGTTATATTCATGTTCTGTTGTGATATAAAAATCTGATAGATTATTGCATAGAACCAGAGGACAGATTAGAAAAAAATGTGTTTCAAAATCTAAAAATGTTTGCTCAGTTTTGCTTAAAGTTTTCAGTATTGCTTAAATATGATTTTTTCCTTATTATCTTTCTTACATCAAATGAGTTGTTTTTAAAGAAAATTATTAAATAATATGAACTTATTAGGACACAATTTATTGACTTTATTTGATCCTTTGTATCTTTTTTTTATTATTTATTTATATTTTCTTAATGTTTATTGAGAGTTCTTAAATTTCATTCACATTACTTATTCAAGATTTCCTATTTATGGCTCATCCAAAATTATGTTTTTTAATTCTTGAGTGAAGTTAATATAGAACCTGAGCATATACAGTTCTTATTTGACAAATTATAGGCTTATTTTATTTATTAATTGTTTTTTTTTAAATACAGGGTGGGTATCTCTTAGTGTAAAAAAAAAAATTGGGTGAAACTAGATCAAAAATGTAGCAAAATGCCGCTGAACTCACCTTTCTTTTCCAGTCCATTGCAGTTATACAATAAATCAAATGCTTTTTTGAGGAAACCACGTTTTTTTCCATAAAAGCTGTAATATCTCCATTTTGTTTAAATATTTTTCAAATTTTGACCACATTTTCGGATTTAGCATTAAATTTTCTATTATAGCTGCGTACGTAATACCTTGAATTTTACAAACTTTGTATCTAAAGAACAGCTTGATCTTCACCTTATTTGGGGAAGTCACAATGTTTTATATTACTTCAACGCTCCACGTTTTTCGAAAAAACTATCCACCCACAAAACGTCAAATCTCACAAAAACTTGAAAATTTAATCAGCTTTCGATTGATATGTTAAACGTAATAATTTTTTTCAATTTCATGGAGAAATTAACTTTTGAAACCGAAAAAACATGGTGTTCTCATTTGGCATAAAAATCGGTTACTTGTGTAAATAAAACATTATGAAATCCCTTAATGAAAATGTGCATTTTAAACATAATAAACTCTTCATTGGAAAAAAAGCAAAGAAAAAAAAAATTGTTTAATAGAAAATAAAGGAAAACTGTCAATAAAGCGACACCAGATCAGAGGATCTTATGTTATTACATTTATCTATTTATTATTATTATTTAGGATTTATTTTATTAGATTTTCAATGTAATGTTTAAAATCCAATGATAATGAACATAGACCTCAATTTTGCCATTTGCTTCTGAATGCAGATTGTGTTGAAGAATAATACTTTTTGAAGTGAATATTATGGGCAAATGAGTCTGTTTTTACAGGGTAAGGCATTTCTACCTATCTATGTATATCGTAGGTTTATATTTGTATTGCTTTCGAATAATGTGGAGGAGCACCATGGTGTTGGAAAGTCATATTTTGCTGAACTTCAGGTGGAATATCGTGATGAAGTTGTGGTAGGATATTTTGTAACAAATCTTAGTAATCTCAAACTATGATTTTTCAATACTATTCGACAGCAATACAAAGATGAATAAATCAATGATACTCCACATGGAACGGTAGAAATGCCTTCCCCTGTAAAAACAGACTCATCTGCCCATAAAATTCACCTCAAAAAGTAGTATTCTTCAACACAATCTGCATTCAGAAGCTAATGCCAAAATTGAGGTCTATGTTCATTAGCATTGGAATTTAAACATTACATTGAAAATCTAATAAAACAAATCCTAAATAATAATAATAATAAATAGATAAATGTAATAACATAAGATCCTCTGATCTGGTGTCGCTTTATTGACAGTTATCGTTTATTTTCTAGTAAACAATATTTTTTTTCCAATGAAGAGTTTATTATGTTTAAAATGCACATTTTCATTAAGGGATTGTCATAATGTTTTATTTACACAAGTAACTGATTTGTATGCCAAATGAGAACACCATATTTTTTCGGTTTCAAAAGTGAATTTCTCCATGAAATTGAAACAAAATCATCATGTTTAACATACCATTCGAGAGCTGATTAAATTTTTAATTAAGTTTTTGTGAGATTTGACGTTTTGTGTATAGTTTTTTCGAAAAATGGTGAGCGTTGAAGTAATATAAGACATTGTAACTTCCCCAAATAAGGTGAAGATCAAGCTGTTCTTTAGATACCAAGTTTGTAAAATTCAAGGTTACAGGTACTCAGCTATTATAGAAAATTTAATGCTAAATCCGAAAATATGGTCAAAATTTGAAAAATATTTAAACAAAATGGAGATATCACAGCTTTTATAGAAAAAAACGTGGTTTCCTCAAAAAAGTCTTTGATTTATTGTATATCTGCAATGAATTGGAACAGAAAGGTGAGGTCTGCTGCATTTTGCTACATTTTTTATCTAGTTTCACCCAATTTTTTTTTTTTACACTAAGAGATACTCACCCTGTATATTTTATTGTAATTAGGGTATAATTTTAAATGTCATCTTGTATTTAGAATTGATTCTATTCAGCAGTAAGGTGATATAGTTTAAACCAATATAATTGTAATCTTTAATTTACAATTAATCATAAAAACAGGTTTATCTAAGGCTATTACAACAAACTTAATTATATATATCTTGCAATATATTTTTATATATATTGCAAAACTATATATCTATAAAATCTCGACAAACACCAAACTAAGACACTATCAAACATTGATTCTTCTGGAAGCCACCTATGCAGCAGACACAATGTTTATTGATGGGCATTCCAAAAAGCAGGATAATAGTAAAACTAGAACGAAAAATTCTCAGGAAAATATATGGAGCAATTAATAAAAATGGAAATTGGATGAAGAGACCTCAGAACAAACTTTGTCTAAAGACCAGCATAATAACACGTCATCAGAAAACGCCGAGCAAAATTTTATAAACACATCTACAGGATGGAAAGCTCCAGATTAACAAGAAAATTAGTAAATATTATAGCTAACAAATGTGGCGCAGAATGATTAAAGGAGGCACAGTGGGACCTACTGCTGATCAATATAGAAAATTTTGAAGATCCTACTGAGTGCCGGACTAAAATCAAGACTAACACATTTGAACAAAGTACATAAAAAATAATACTGTAACCTATGAATTATATAGTAACAAGTTTACATGCGGCCATTTAAGCCGAGGGTGCTGTTAAGCATTTCAGCATGCTCGTAACCTCTTCAGCACTGGTTCGAACCACACCTCAGGTTGTTATTAATTCTGTGATGAACCCACAGAATGAATTTTTATCTTCCCACTGTGGCTAGAATAGGTTGGTAACATGTACATTAACCTGTTGCTATGTTACTGCATAACTGGTGGTTTATTAAACACTACATCAATATTAACCATAGTCGCTGGGGACACAATAGCTGCCATCTATTGAGATCCTACTGATTTGATTTATTACATTCTTACCATATTCTATCTTAATGTGGTGGGAGTTAGGTAAATCATAATAATTATTTTTAATGAACATACTCTATTTAATATTATGATTCTAGATATACAAAACAGAATGACTTTACAATTAATCAATTTTAGGATCAGCACACAATTCACAATATCTATTTATTAGGTACTTATCTATATTTGTCTGAACACTTTCTCTCCAGGTATAAAGACTATCCCTAATTGGCTGCCCTGAAGGTTCGACCCATAGTCTTTACTTAAGGGGCTTTTAGTATTCATAATAGAAATAACTACATCATAGGGTGCCAATCACATTTCAGCTTTCCGTCAATGATAATTATTGCTATTATTTATTAATCATGTATTCATGATAAATAACACCGTCCTTCTGGCTCTGATTGGAGTTCATAAAGACTTAAAGCAAACAAATAGTGTATCACTATTGGAAAAAAAGGAAGTATTATTTTAAGCCAACTCACAAGTTTCATGTAAGAGCTGAGTTAAAATATATTATGTACATTATTTCAATATATCTGTGAACTGTTATATATTTTTTAAAGCATCTTATGATGCACCTTACTCCTTCCCCTCTTCAATGACTAATAATTCGGAAGTATTACCTCATCATATCTACTTTTTATCATTAATGATTTTTAATTAATTGTGACCTAATCATTTTATTTTATTCTAAATACATATTTATATTATTATTATGATAAACTCGATGTAAAGGTAGCTCGTTTTGTCATTTCTGTGAGAAGGTTGTTAATCAATTTTTCTACTACCTTTGTACAAATAAATACAATATTTTTAATCAGGTCATCAGTATTTATACAAACTATTTATAAACTAATCAGCACTTAATTAATGAGTATAAATATACATAAAATAAAAATTAAATTAGTTCTATTGTGTTTATAAGTGTTAGTTTATTAATTTATTTAAATCCATTACTTATATATGTAATTTTATATAGAGTATATAGTATATATTCACAACAAAATACTCTATATTACATTGATATGAAGTCAATACTTTTCTTTGCATTTGAATCACGTTTCTAAATGGTGATATCTATCTTTTATAATTAATATTTATAACAAATCTATCATATTTATGCATATTTAAGAGGAAATTTAAATTTTGTTTTTTACTGTATTTATGATAATTTGTTAGGATTATTTAAAAAAGGCCATCTTTTCGTAAATGCCAGTCTAACAGTTATTGTGTTACTTAACATGTATTACTTTATAAGAAAGTTTTATTTTGTAAAAGTATGATTCAAGTTAAACAAGATGGTCCCATGTTGCATAATGAATAGGGTATTTTATTGATTTTAAGTGTCACTGACCCTATTTTCCTTTTCAATCAGGGAACTAAATTCCACAAAGCTTAAAGAATAATTTGCAATAGAATTAAATTAAAAAAACGCTCGCGAAAGAAATTATTTACATAAATTTTATTAAAAAAATTATTTGAAAGAAATTTGATTTTTAAAAATCCATTTTAAATGATTTCTCATTGAAGTTAACAGTTCAATGGGAATGTATGTTCGTAGAATGAAGAAGTTATATTGTTTCATTTTTTTCTAATTTATTTACTATTGAACATAAAAAAAATAAAAAATAGTTTATTTTATGTAGATCAGCCATCAAGGATCATATTTGCGTTTTGCCAACCTCTCAAATTAGCTATGTATTGATTATATTCTTTTTGTTTTCCGCCGAAATTTATATTGTATATAAATTTTTTGGCACAACTCCTAATTTATTTTTTAAGCTTCTTTACTACATGTTTCTGAAATGCAGTCCCATCTTCAGGTTTCTCATTTGCTGTGGTTTATGCACATTGTCTATCATTATAATATAGTTCTATATTATTACTTAGTTTTCCGCCGAAATTTATATTGTATATAAATTTTTTTGGCACAACTCCTAATTTATTTTTTAAGCTTCTTTACTACATGTTTCTGGACTATAGTCCCATCTTCAGGTTTCTCATTTGCTGTGGTTTATGCACATTATCTATCATTATAATATAGTTCTATATTAATACTTAGTCTACTGAACTTAGTTAACACTTAATTCACTGAACATAATTGTCATATTTTGCCAAACACGTACACATTTAGCGTACTAGCGTGGGTGTTTCACGAGATTTGATATAAACTATATGTATAATATCTAATAGCTAATTTGACCAGCTTTGAGATTAAAAAATGGAATTTTCGATCGAAAAAATCTTTCACAACACTTCAAAACAGTAAAGGATTTTTAGCGTTCTGGCTTGGGCATTTTACAGCATCGATTTTCATATGTTCTTCTAATAGGAAATTTAACGAGCTTTAAGATGATATAAAGCAATTTTGGATAGCCAGAAGGGTACGACAAATGTCTTTTCGCGAAGTAGGTCTATCGCCAAGTTTGCCAATTTCAACAATTTTTCCCTAGACAATAACTTCGCGGAAAATGGTCCGATTTTGGAGTTGTTTTTTTTTCATTTCGTAGATACTGCGTCCAGCTACTATTAATATATAAAAACTTTCTTCGAAATAAGCTTCGTTGTCGTGTGTTAAAGTCTTGTGTTCGTTATAGGTATTAAACCGAAAATAACCGGTATTTTACGATTGTGGGTATGAAATCGACGGCTGGCGTGGTAGCAAATATCAAATTCCGATTCAGCAGCCCATAAACTATAAAGATCCGTTGAGAATAAAAGTTCGGCATTTTTTCTTTAAAACGGCCTTTTGGAGGCTTATTTTACTGGAATATTTTAAACTTTTTATTTCATGTTAATTATTTCTGATTTTATTTTAAAGTAAAACAAAATCTTTTACTTTTTTAGGCTAAAATACTCTATTGAGGGTCGATGTGACGGAATGAGAGGGTAGCTATGGCGTAGAGCTGTAGTGAGTCAGTTAGTGACGTCAGAGACGACCTTCAGCCCCCTCCTGTGTATAACATCTTCTATTTACAACCTGATCAATTCTCCCCCCTCTTTTAATACTTTGTATAATTTATCGCAATGGAGTTCTTTCTATGTTGATACGAAGTCGTTAACTATTTCTAATGAATTAAATTTTAAAAAAAAAGGTAATAATAATGAAAACCATAATAATCAAATGATTCGAAGTGGTATTTTCTATAAACGTTTTTATTTTAATTTCATAAATGATAAATGAATTATAAATTTTAATTCATACTTCGTAAGAGTTATAATGGGTCGACTTTATGTTATAAGTTTTGTTTTACGAATAATTGTTTTAAAAAAGTGTAAAGGAATATTTTTTATTAAAAAAGAATGACTGATATAAGCTGATAACTAAAAAATAGCTCGATTTTCACTCTACAGCTTCAATTAAGTTCTGAACATCGGAGACCAAAAAAAAAAAAAAAAAAAAAAAAAAAAAAAAAAAAATAAAAAAAAAAAAAAAAAAAAAAAAAAAAAAAAAAAAAAAAAAAAAAAAAATCGATTTTGATACTGGTATGGTCTCTACCATCTCTAGTAAAATTTTGTAAAGTTTTGAAATCGATTAATTTTTCTGTAGTGTTCTTTTTAATTTTAAATGTAGTGATGGATAACTTACAAAATGACAAATGCTGTAAAAATAAAATGAAATGTTTCAAGTGAAATGAATTATATTCTTACATAACGTAAGATCATCAGAGTTGCTCAAACTGATTAAAAATACGTTTTTACTATTAGAAATAAACGAATATTTTTTTTTCCTGACCAAACAAATATCGTTCTATTTAAATCAAGTTCTGTTTTCTGATTGTTGTGGAAATTCGAATTATGTTTCACAAAAACGATTTAATTGACTTTTTATTCCAGTGGATGATTTTGTAGAAATTATCCAGTTTGAAAAATATAATTTACCAACCTTTTAAGGGGTTGATTCGTAGCAAAACGAAAAATTGGGTATGAAAATAGATTAGGCTAGCCCGCCATACCGAACCGTTATGCAGGTTCCCGACCCCTTCTCAACGTTTTCAGATCTTTTCTTATTACTACGTAATTGAAATTTTCAGACTAAATTATATAATTTAAGATTCGTAAATATATGATTTCATATTTCATAACAGAATGGTTATTTACAAGTATCTTCAAAGTTTAGGATATTTAATAGACAATTTTGTTTAGGGAGTTATAATTTAATTGTTTGAATTGTGTATCTCTCTAATTAATATTTGCGACAATAGGCATGAAATATACATAACATTAATTGCTATTTGTTAAACTCTCGTAACAAATAAAGTTCTACTCGAAAATATGTATTTAATTTACTGATTAAACTCGATGCCCTACCTTCCGTCCTTCCCCTCCTCACCTCCCAAAACCCCCTCCTCATATCATGGCTCTCATATCAAGCAAGCGGACTCTCAAAAACAGGTGTTACAGAACCCGAGACCAAGACGTTAAGATAGTCCTCAACGCCCTTACCACCCAGATCAGAAATCTGCTCCGCCAATGGAAAACTTCCACTTGGCAGGACAAGCTGAGGGCGACCCATGACGACTACCGGAAGTTCTGGAAGTTAACAAGATTGGCTGTAAAGAAAACATCCACTATCCGTCTGCACGATGGAGACCGACTCCTTACCCCCACCGACCAAGCGGAGCTGCTTGCTGAGTACTACAGACAGGATATCACAAACAGAACCATAGATGCCGAGCCTCTCCGGACCATGGTCCAGGAGAACAACTTCATGTTCATCAGCCCTAAACAGCTGAAAACAGTTCTAAGAAGAACAAAAGGAAACAGAGCTCCTGGATATGATGGGATACAGACAGTCCTGCTCAAGCAGCTCCCAAGAAAAGGAATGATGCACCTCACGAACCTGTACAACTCCTGCTTGAGGTTGCGATACTTCCCCGTTCAATGGAAGCATGCTATACTGTTTCCACTCCTCAAGCCGGCTAAGACAGGAGAAGCATGCACAAACTTCAACAGGAACACTGCAACAGCGCTGATATCCATAGACTGCACGAAGGCGTTTGATTCCGTATCTCACGGGATCCTATGCAGAAAATTGGAAGATCTTGAATGCCCTGAGCAGCTATATGGAGTCATTGTCTCCTTTCTCAGTGAGAGAAGTCTCGCTGTGCGGGTTCGTGATGTCCATTCAAAGTCAGTACCCCTCACTTGTGGTGTGCCACAAGGAGCAGTATTATCTCCGGTGTTGTTCAACATCTACACTGCTGACGTAGTTGGCAAAAACTACGGTAGGGCGAAAGTAGCGGCTTTTGCCGATGATATTGCCATTACCAGCAGCAGCATGAACCCCACAAGAGCACTACGCCAAGCCGAAACTGCCTGTGCAGAGATTACTCAACGGCTGAACTCGCTTAACATCCAAGTAAATCCAGCTAAAACGTATTGCGTAGTATTCTCACATCAGCGTGGGAAAAAGACTACACTGCTGAAGACCCTGCGAGTGGCAGACACCACCATTGCCCCTAAAACTCTATCGTTTACTTGGGTGTCACTTTGGATCGAGGGCTGAAATTCTCAGCTCACTGTTACAGGGCGCACCGCAAGGTGAGGAAAAGATCTTACCGTCTCCACCACCTCCTTTCCTCTCCAGCACTTTCCCTGCGACTGAAGTTGTGCAACTACAAAAGCATGTTGATGCCTGCACTTCTGTACGGTGCCCCTCTTTTCACCCGCTTTTCTGACGGAACTAGACGGCATCTGCAGCGATTCCAGGTCTCAATGCTTAAGAAGATTGTAAAAACGACTTCCTTGAAGAAAAAGAAGCCAGAAGACTTACACGAGATCTTCAACCTCCCGACGGTCCCGGAATTCATCCAGCGCCGGCATGTCAAGTTTCTGGACTCTCTTCAGTTTCTGAAGAACCCCCTGTTCAGAACCTTGACACCAGCGCCACCACCGGTCCGCTGGCAAATAACAACCGGACCGTAACCAAGACATACCAACGGGCTAATCAGAACCCACTGGCCACTGGTCAGAAATGTGACCTTTTTTTTTTTTTTTTTTTTTTTTTTTTTTTCTTTTTTTTTACCACAAAGACATTTTCTCTTTTAAATCGTAAGTGCAAATATTTTTAAGTTTTCCTTACTGCATGATTTAGGTGAGCCCCATCACCTAAATATACTCTTTCTAAAACCCACAGCTCAAGATATCATCTCAAACTTCCTGTTGGCCTTACAGTGTACCCAGTACAGAAAAAGGCCAAACATCCCTAGAAATTCCTCAATTCCATCCAACTCAAGAAATCATACAATAGGGGCTAGGGGAAAAAAAAAAAAAAAAAAAAAAAAAAAACCCTCGATGATATGTATATGGTATACATGTAATACATCATAATTATTTAACGTTATTTTAATAATATAAATAAATATTACTTTTAGTTTTTACTTTTATCGTTATTATTACTTGTTTTTGTTAAATATAAAACTGAGTTTGGTACGTTGTATTGAGGCGTCGCTCAGTGCCTTGGTGGAACCAACAACTCACAGAAATAAGAAAAACTACTAGTAGACTGATACAAATATACCAAAGAACAAATAGTAACAAAACACTCAGAGAACAACGTAAAAAAGAGTATCTTGAATCGAAACAAGTATGAATCGCTAATTATCAAATCAACATTGTATCTTGGAAAGATTATGGCACCAACACTTCTAATCCATGGAGCTGGATTTATAAATATTCAACAGATAAGATCAAGACCCAGGATGCACTAAAAACAATACTAACTGACCAGCTACAATATACCGATGGTTTCAAAAATACCATAGTACATATTTCGGGTTCTCTAGTACTTCAAGACACAACCAACAATGAAACAAAAGAACACAACGAACTGAGAAAAAAATTTAATGAACCACCGAATACAGAAAACGACAAAATGTTAGAAAGTGAAGAGATATTGTATGTTATTAGACAATTGAATAGAAAAAAAACACCAGGCTATGACAATATTACTACCGTCATATTACAGCATGTGACCACTACTTACCCAAAACTGATTACCAACATTTATCAAATTATTTGGTACAAGATAAGGTTCCTAAGACTGGAAAAAAGGTACTTTACATGTAATACCTAAACCGGGTACTAACAAACATAGACCGATAACAGTTTTACCTATTATGGGAAAAGTTTTAGACAAAATTATAAACAGTCGTCTAAGCTATCATTTAACGACAAGTGACGAGTTGCCTTAGGCTGCATCGAGAAATGGTTTCCCTCCTATTATATATGACAAAATCCCTATATCCTATATAAAGAGGAGCATTTTGACTGATTTGATAAATGTTTGGGACCAGCAATGGCAACAAACTACAAAAGGACGACCTCTGCACAACTTTCTCCCAGTTATCACACTTACTGACTACGACAAAATTAAAAGCACACATTACAAAGTGACCCAATTCTAGACCAAACACGGACAAACTGAAGCCTACTTGAACCGGTTTCATCTAACTCATTTACATGCCACTGCGACAGAAAAACACAGCAGACTTTTCATCACATTCTATACAACAGCCCCCTTTTGACAAGAGAATACAACATATAAAATGCATTATATTAAAAAGAGATGATTGACCGCTTCCAGAGAAGGATATTTTTTAAGGAAATGAAAAAGTTTATCACTGAATGTGATTTCGAACTCCTCAAAGAAGTGAAGAAGACGCAAACGACATGGAGCGGAACTCTTTGGTGTTTTTAGTGTTGTTTTTATTTGTTATGTATATATTCTCTTATGTTTTGTGTTAGTCAGTTATGAAATTTTTCAAAGGGACCGACCTTTGACTTATCAATAATTTTTAATTCGGCAAAAACAATTTTATCGATTTAATCTGGTTGAATTTATATTTCTTACCATAAATGTATGAGACAATGCGGCAAACCTTGTTTCTGCGACTCAACATTGTATTTATAGCTTTTTTCATTACAATTTAATTGAAAATAAGTAAATTATATTATTAATTTTAAGCTCTATAAAACAATGTATTATTGTAACCTCTCCTGAATGTCGTTCGCCACCTATCGGCCGATTTTCAAACTTCATTGAGTACCATATATTTATTTTTTTTTAAATAATAATTTAATTCAAAATCAGTAGATTTTATTATTGCTAAACCTTCCTTGAACTATGAAGATGATGGAGTTAAAAAATGATACAGATTGGTTCGTGGTTAGTGATCTCAAACGAAAAATGGCTTGTCCTTTTATATAATAGTATAGATTAACAAGTTACAGTCCACATTACAACTCAAAATTGATTTGTCTTGAATGATTGGCCATTTTCACGTGTATTATAATAAAAATAATTTAAACGTGACAATTTTATTGTGTTCGATATAGAAGGTAGTGGTTTCGATTCCCACCTGGTTGAATTAAAATTTATTTCGTGTTGGACTTACGAAAAGAATCTTGATCTTCCCACCCTGGCAAGGATGGGCTGGTACCCTATAGGATAACCCGTCCTTCATACTCTAGTTGAAGTACATAAGAAGGCTAAGCCCAAAAAATAAACAACAATATGACAATTGTTTTTTACATTATATAAATATACAATATTTTTAGATACTAACAAAAATTAAGTACCTCTGCTATTCATCAAAAATATATCGGAGCTACTATATTCAAAAAATAATTCTTCTTTCCCTCTCCATTTTAAACTATAATTGTTTGTCCAAGATTATTTTCTTATTTATAAGGAGTTAATGTAAAAATTTTGTTGTAATTTATTATTTTTCTGTAAATTTACCCCATTTTAGTTCTCAGAAAGTTATAAAACCAATTTTTTCATTGTACTATTTATAATTCTTTGCAGTCTTGTTAAATGTTTTTAGTAAATATTCCTAGAATATTTAAAGACTTTGAGGTTATAGTACGTAAATTAACATTTATGATAGTGGGCTTGTAGTTTGAATGAATCATAATCAAAGTGAAATTAGTACTTTGAAAAAATAAATAAAATTGTCGAGAATTGATGGTGATGGGACGGCACTGACGCAATAGCTATTACGCCTTCATCGACCAAGTTAGACTCCTGGCTTTAGGTCAGGTAAATATCGATTTGTGACTCAGAGATCAAACTGGGGCAACTCCTCCTAGTTATTAATAGCTAAAGTCGATAGGCCTTTCAACTATCCAGTCTGTCTCAACTACAGCCAAGTTGAACAACCTTATTTACTTCCTATAATTTTCTCATTATGGATTCCATCTTATTGATTTCTTTTTTTATAGTGTAAACTTTAGGAATGACTAAATTAAGGAATGATCACATGATATTTGACATTCTTTATTTTTTTATATTTTTCGTTTTTATTTTTTAGTTAGGAATATATTACATAATTTATACGTTTTAATTTAAGGCGATTTTTCTTGGTACTTAACTGAATACGTTCAGTAAGATGAAACATAAAACGCTTCGCCTCTTGTTATTACTTTATGATAATTACTTCACGTACTTAAGATAAAGACATATTATTGTGCAGTTAGAAGCTTTATATTACGTCGTAATAGATTTTACGTTTCTTCCTGATTCGAAAACCAATAAAATATAGGTCATGTAAATAATAAAGTATGTTAATTTTTATTTTATATTTTAAATATTACTTTCATATCGAAATCAAATTATATTTCTTTGTTAGTAAACATCGCATTTGTTATATAGCATTTGTCGCTAGGACCTACCGTTTAAGAGCTATGTTGGTTTAAATGAAAAAAATCACGTTTGAAACTGAAAAAAATGAATCACAGGTAGGCGAAAAAAAAGAAACAGAAAACATATCGCTCATGAGCTGCTATAGCAGCTCAACTCAAAAAATCCTATTTTGAGATAAGTGGGTTTTAAGTTTTCATTCCTAAGGAAAATGCATGGGAAATGCTTTAGTTTGCTTTAACGAAATTACCTTCAAGTTGATACTTTCTCTAAAGGGTTATTTAATAATGTGTGCATAATTTTGATTTTATTTTTTTAAATTTATTTTTCAAATGCCAGTTTTGAAAAAATGTTTTGAGTTGTGCCTCTATTGCAGCCCATGAGTGACATGAGCTTCGACGGTCAAGGTGGATAGCAACCCCTAACCATGTTCAAAGTTTTTCTTTCTTTAGACAGGCTCTAGGGGGCATTTTTCAATTATATTTTATGTGAAAACAATGTTTAATTTAAAGATAAAATCAATGAATGAAGTTATTCCACCTTGTTATACCTCAAGCAATGCGGTTTGTCTTCGAACTTGACCTTGTTCTAGTAAGAATTGTTCTTCCATATTTTAAAAATATATATATCGTTGGCTGATATGTGATAGCTGGTATGTGGACGTTCTGGCTACGAGGAATCACATATCGTCGGTTAAGATATTTAATTTTATTATAATTTTTATTTTAAATCTTTGTTTCTATTGCGTGTTTCATTTCTTAAGTTGAAAAATGCAGAGTTTTTAAATCAAATCCGCTTGAACATTGTTGTTTGAGGATACTGGAAGCAATATTTTGGAAATAATTTTGAAACTGAAGCATGGTTTTTAATGTTCCCCTTTTCCTCAGTTAGATGCAGCATGATGTGGAGATCAAAGTTTTCCAACTGACAGACCGGATGTGGGGCTCGAAGCTATTTGAAAGCAGAGGTTGAAAGAGCGGAAGCTGTGTAAGCCCTCTTCCCATTTTGTTGGGGAGCACAAAACAAGGGTTTGTAACGTGCTCTCATTGTTCTTGCACGCCAGGGTTGCCAACCCCCTATGTCGTCTCTTTACCAGTCCTTCATTAAAAGCGAGGGAGGGCTTTTGTTTGAAGCTCACAAACTGCGGCAGAAGGTACTCGTTGCTTAGAACAATGGATCCTGGTAATCTTACGCCCTCGCGCACATGTCGGGCTCTCTGGTTAATCAGTCCAACATTTTTGAACATCTTGAGTTAGAAAACGTTTGGAGAATCCCTGTCATCATTTTCTTAACTTTTTATATTAACCTCTTTATAAATTGAAATCAGCAATATTGCTTCCCACAAATGTCTCAAACAATTTGTATTTTGTTTATTTATTTTTTAAGATGTCTGTCTTCCTGATTCCTTTGAATGGTATCTCATGGAAAAAAAAGAAGTGTAAATGAGGCCTTTAGAGACAAAACCTGGTAAGTCTATTTTTTCAGGAGGTAAAAAAAAATTGAATATTTAAATTTTACAGTACGTTTTTAATAATTCCCAACCAATCTGACATGATTAAAATGCAACAATTTGAACTTTAGTTTAACATTTTCAAAACATTTTTGGGACTGCTCAGGTTTGCTTTAATAAAATTTGAATACTGGACTTTTGAATCTACAATTTCTTAAAATGATTTTGTAAGAATTATGTAAGACAAAATAATATATCTGAACATGAAAAAATTGTATTTAAATTATTTTTCTCACAAAGATAGGCATATTTATAACAATTGTTAATTATAATCAAATAAAAGCACTTTCATTTTCTACCTTCATTGTCCCAATGAGTTGTATTTGTTTCTTTTTTTATCATCAGAACTTTGTAAGGTCGCCAAATAGTACTCTAACTTGGGTAAAGTAAAAGTCCACTCATCGCCGAAATGTTGTTTAAATAATGAATCTACCGAGCGCTCCTACTGTCTCCCCGGTTAACTATGGACATAAAAGGATTTGATTTGGAAGCTGAATTTTAAAGGTCATTTTGAAGCGAACGTAACAGGTTTTCGCACAAATCCTCAGGCCAGTAAATAAAACATCGTTTGAACTTATGAAATTGATAAAAAAAATATAGACTTGATTTTGATTCTAAAGACCTCAAATGAAATATTAATTCATTGTTTACCAACACTGGTTAGTTATTTAATTTAATATGATATAGTTAAAATTGTGTGTATAGTTAAAAGTTAATAAGATTATAAATAACAATAGTGTTGCACTTTGCACTATTTATTTTTGGCTATCTGGTGTACAGTTAGTTGATTTTATAAAGTTTTATGAAGTTTAGGACATTTTATAAAAATTTAGCGATCGAATATAAGAATAATAAAACACTTGTAAAATATAGAACCATATTATTTGGATGAAAATTAACAAGATAATATTTAATAATTAATAGTAATAATATTTTGCAATTGAACAAGTTTTAGATTTATCATAACTTGAAGATAGGATTTCTATCCAGAAACATGTAGTTGTGAAAGAGGGTTGAAATATGGAGTGAATGTGAATTTCTAAAAGTAAATGCTTATAAATCCAAAGAAGTAAGATAGATAAAATGGTGGCAAATAATAACGGTACAGAAATTTTTCCTTTAAAATAAAAAAACGAGATTTAAGCAATACTTTTCTCGTTGGCATGTTACAGTTCCCTGACTTGACATATATAAAGAATAAAATTTGCAGTTCTATGGATAGTTTTTAGTTATCGGGATAATAGTTTGTTAAGACTTTAATACCAGCGAAATAATTTTAATATCTATTTTTCTAATCCCTATACACAATTTAAGCGACAAGAAACCTCGTTGTTTTTTACTTCAGCAATTACTAGACAAACGATAAAAGTTTCAAACTAAACCTTCCAATTCTTCTCGTATACATCTCTCACAATCTAAAATCCTTCATAAAATTTTCAATTCTTATTATATCCCAAAGAAACTTAATGAAACATAATGGTCTAAGTGTTCCATATGTTGCTGAATTGACCCAACCTACCAATCCTTCAATGATAAGCTTCATACTCACTTGAACACACTAGTCTCTCTACTTGCTTCCCAATCGATTTCCGATAACTCTCCGAGACGTCTGAAAAGAAGATAAAAAGTATTTGTTACTGTAGATTTTATTGATGTACTACCAATGGGTAGTTTGTAATCATATTTCCTCACATTCACTTTATATATATACATTGTATATAGTTGTAATTATCAATAAATAAATAGAAGAACCCTCATTTACAAAAGAACATATCTCTAAGAAATGCTATTTGATCCAAAATTATGTTCCAGATAATAATTTAATCGTTTTTTTCCCCAATGAATATGGGTGTTTTGGAGGAATAAGTTATTATTATTTTTTATGTCCATTGTGGTTCGTTTCGACCTGTATGTGTTCTGAAATCAATGGAATGAAGCAGAATCTATTTTAGACTAAGGCTATTCAGCCCGTTTCCTCAACTCCGGAAACAGGACTGACAACATAAGAAAGGAAGAACGGTTTGTTATCAGTGTAGCACCTTCCTCTGTGTCAGCCGGAAGAGGGAAGAGTGGGAGAGGGGTCGTCCGGAAGGGCACAAGATAGCGTGGGAGGTCCAGGAAGCTGGATCATCTCATTTTAGCTTTTGTTCTAAACAAAACTGCTGGTAAATGATTTTTAATTGTTTCCATTCTGGATAAATTTAATCAAATATAGGTATAGGCTCTAAATGATAGTAAGGTACATATTTTGTTTTTAATGTACTAAACTAAAATCAATCGATATTTTTTCAGCTCTTCTATAAACTGTTATCAAAACAGGGCGTTAAGCCAGGACCCATGGACAATATATATATATGGGTAGTTTTTGTTTTTTGTTTGGGAGTTTGGGAGGAGCGAAGGAAAAACCAAAGGACTAAGAAGTCATGAAGGAATTCAAGCTTATTCGCACTCTTAAAAAGGGAATAATCGTCAATAATATTATATATATATATATATATATATATATATATATATATATATATATATATATATATAATATATATATATATATATATATATACCCTTCAATGAATAGTGATACCTTTTGTTGTGAATCGCAAGGTATCCCTAGATGGTCGGTTATAGATAAAAAATTTTATTTTCTAAATCCACTGAAATGAATTCTACTAGGGGAACAGAAATAGAAAATACAGAGGGTAAAAAAAGTATTCGTACACATAGTTTTTAGGAGTAAAGTACGCCTAATTAATTTTTAAACACGTAACAATTAGAGATAACATTGTATAAACTATATTTGCATTAATTCATATGTGCCTCAAAATTATATAACAGTTTAATTTGAATAACACGAAAATTTCAAAACCAACAGTCAAAAAAAGTATTCATACATATCTTAGGAAATTTATTTAACGATGGTATTTATATTAATCTAACAATTTTTTTTTTTTTTAACAGGTCAATATTTGGTTAGATAACCCTTCACATTTATCACGGCCTCCTAGTAGGTTTTGTAGGTATCCTGAGAGTCGATTTCTGCCCCTCAGATTGAAAATTAGGTCGTTCCATGATGAGCATTTGATTTTTCTTAATTCCGATAGATTTTCAAATGGATTAATGTCTGGTGACTGTGGTGGTGTTAGACAAATCCTAGGAACATTTTACAGCAGCCAATCTTGGTTTTTTTTTTTTTGGCAGTTTTCTTAGAGTCATTGTCCTAATGAAACAAATAACTGTCTTCAATCCCTAAATTTCGTAAACGTTTTATTAATTGCCTCGCAACATGTTCACATAGTTTTCTACATTAAAAATTCTATTGAAAATAACGAGTTCACCAACCCAACTTGTGCTCAGGCGACCCTAAACTCTGACGTCTTTACTGTTGGTTGCAATTTTTTTTTAAAAAGCTTTGCTCCTCTGTTTCCAGACAAATTTCCTTTCATAAATTATCCAAAAATATTAAATTAGCTTTCATCTGAATGAGAGTGTTTTGTTGGAATATTCCCGGTGCGAACTGAAATATTTTATCCCATTTTTATTTTATTTTCATTTATGTAGGGTTCTTCCCTTGACGCTCTTCCTCTGCTTCATGGAGTCTATTGCTAACATTTTGAAGTGCAACATGCTTACTGTATTTTGTTGCGATGTGTTCCGCTATTTTGCAGGCACTTATTTTAGAAATTTTAACGCGCATTGCACAATTCTCGTGATTCACACATCGATAGGGGTCAAGAACGTTTTTTATTGTCCATTAATACGGTTTTAAACTCTTTAATAATGTATTGCACGGTCGTATGAGACAATGCTGACTTTACACCGATATATCAAAGAATTGGTAAACCTTGCTGGAAACCTTGTTTTTCCTTAGCAAGCAGAACTCAATTCTTTTGATTTGCGTCCCATTTTTGAGGAATTATCTTTTAGTACAAAATCAAACAAACTATTAGATGAAAGCATTGATTAGATAACGAACTTAAAAATTATTATTAGATGCATCTTTTGCTGTACGAGTAATTGTTTTGCTTAGAAACATTGATTTTTTTTTTTTTATAAATTACATAGTATGGGCTTTTTATTTCCTTGCTGGTAAGAATTAATGCACAGTGCTGTTTTTGTACTAATCATAAGTTTTTCCGCGTCCAATTAATTATTATTTATAATTTTACGGGAAAAAAAGGTGGTGTACGAATACTTTTTTTTACCCACTGTATGTCATTTAACTAAAAATGGGAATGTTACTTATTTTATTCTGTTGAATTCGATAGTTTTGAATATTGGAAAAGAGTTTCAATCGGAAATAAGATTTTGATAATAGAAACAATATTTAATCATTTATTGTGTAACCACAAATCATAGGATAGGAATAACTATTAAATAGATATTTCTATAACCTATTCTATTACTTACTAATAGATCTATTCTATGTTCTTTGGGAGTTTCAGCATTTTTGTATGAATATCAACCCTCCTTCTTTTCAGAACTACACAAGTTTTTTGCCGGGTATACCTGATGAAAACAAATAAGATAGGTATTATTTCAAATTGAACTGAATATTTTCAATTTTTTTTTTCTATATCTCAGATATACTAATTTTTAATACAGACTATTTTTTTTGGAAATCTGTGTTACAAAAATTGGGTAAGGGCCTGTTTTATTCTCTCCCTTATTCCAAATTACTGTTTATTATTAAATATATAATTTATCATAAAGGATTATTCCAATTTCTGGCAATTATGACACATATGATAAAAATGTTATAAATTAATCTCAAAGTAATCCTTACCGACGTATTAAAGTAAGTTGAAAATCGCATCATTGAAAAGTATAAACTACTTGTCGAAGTTTTTTAACTCACTGCTCTCGACCAATGAATTTTGAATTTTAACTTAAATTTGAAAACTACAAGTGTTCATTTTAGCAGTTATTCAGAAGATATTGTAAGATCTTAACAGAGTACTACGATGTAAGATTATCCTGACTGCTCTTAAAGCAGGGATCGATGTTATAAGAAAGATGACTAAGGAACAGGGGCGAAGATGATATCATCGGCTACCCTCCGTACTGTCGGTGTCACATCACTTATGTGTATCGTCATCTACTGATCAATTTGTTTCAGCCCTGGTGTCATCGCCAGCCCTCATCTACGCTCCCTTAAATAATTTCTTTATCTCCTTTATATTATTTACTTACAATTAGTGATGGAGTTTCTTTCCTAAATATAACAGAAGGACGAAAATCACCTAACAGAATTACTTAAGGTACAACTTTATTGAGATAATATATAGTTATCAATGACTGTATATACCTATATCATATATATTTACAGTTTTAATATAATGTGAATATAGATATTAATGAACTATTTTTTTAATAATATATAATCGTCTTTTATTTGTCTACAAATTATGGTTTGAAACGTAATGAAATTACACAAGGAAAGGTTATGCACATTTTAAGGTTTTGCGATTTAATTGAGAGATATTTTAATCTAAAGCGTCTATTACGACGTCATGATCTACTAAGTTTGTATTCAATTGTTGATTCTGTTGGTAATTTTTGTTGGTGAAATGTGATTTAATCTACTATTAAAAATTAACAGTTTAAATTAATAGATTTTCCTATCTTTGGTTAATGTGAATGAAATTATAATAGGTATATGTTAAAGACAGATTTATATTTTAAAATTTGTTCAAGTGAAATTGATGACAATGTATAAACCTAATATTTTTTATCGTACTCTAGAACCAAATCGAAAATTACTGCTTGGTTTGATGACATTGTGGTTAGGCTGTTTCGAGTAATTATATTGTTATAACTTATTATAAATTGTTTTATTCCTTGAATGGTATTACTTTTTAAATATAGTAATAGATATTACTTTATTGCACTGATTTATTTGTTTGAGTTAGTGGCTACAATAACTCGTTGAATTTACTGTTATAATTGATGGCTTGAAGGTGTAAGTAGCGCTCCCTGCGGCCTGTATTTGCAACTAACATAGAAATGGCCGTTTTCGGATGCTTTCAAAATGATCTTTTATGTTTTTGCACCTATACACCATTTCCTGAGGTAAACAAAGGTTTAATAACTCATTGACAAAGATAAAATCATTTATTATTAACTACTTTGTGGTATCTATTAACTTAACTGATTCATTCCTAACTAGAAGATGTATCCATTAAAACTAAACATTATTTCAAATCGAACTTAATTAAAATATAATATACTTGCTTATATCTTCAAATCAAATTTTTATTCATCTTTCATTAAATAACATTTTACTAAATTAGATTTTATCCATTTCCTCGTCTTTTAATCCCCCTTTTTTATTGCTTACGGGTGAAAACATTCTTATAGATGTAGTCTAATCTCTATTACAACTTTTTTTTTTTCAAACGATGGTTGAAAAAACCAAAATGCATTTGAGAAATAAATAAGTATAGTCAATATTTATTCGAATTACTTTATTAACATGCCTGATTAATATGCAATACACACTATTAATTTTAAATTAATTAAATTAATTAATAATATATATATATATATATATATATATATATATATATATATATATATATATATATATATAGGTATAACCATTTAATTATTTCAATAATCTTATCATATTCTATCTTCTTTTAATTTAATTGAACTTTGTACCTCTACAAATAACAATGTAGTGAATGGAGGGATAATTTTTTTAAAAATAATTATTAAACTCACCGTTGTTGTTTAATGAAATTAGTTTAAGTTTATCTGAATAGATTCTATTTAATGTCAGGTTAGAGAGGGAGTTGCCGCATTTGCTATAATATCATATAATTACGTCCCCTCTGGTCAATTTAATTTCTTGTTTATGTTTTGAAACTTGTCCAATATCTGTAAATTCCTCCAAATCAAGATTCGGAGAAATAAAAAGGTTAATCTATGGGAGCATTGAAATTGTTGAATTTTATGATGAGAAATGACTCACTGAGACTCATTGCGCATCTCTTATCCCGCCAATCGGTAGAGAAGGAATATACTTGTTACAAAACCTTGATCACATTTCATTTTTTTTAATACATGGTTAGTTAACTTAAAGGTAGTTCTTATTTTACGTTTTTCATGATATTACGATGACTTTGGTTTACTATTATTAATAAGGTAGTTAGGAAATAAGATTAAAAAGTATTATAAATTTCTCTATATTTTTTTTGTTTTCTAATCCTCCAAATATTTAGTTTTACCTCTTTTGGTATGTGAAGGTCTTCTAATAAATTTCCTTATTGTAGAAATAAAACAATACCTACATTTTAGTTAGGTATGTGTTCGAAATATTTGGGAATACGAATTTTTTTTTTTTTTATATGCATTTATTGAAATTTACAACTGTACAGAATATATACATCAAGTAAATGTATTGACAACGATTATAATAACATGTTAAAACTTGGAAAGAACTACTCTTCAGTAGCACTTTCTTAAAACTTCTACACTAGAAGGTCTCTAGGCCATCTTCGTTTCAGACGCCTCGGAGGATTATCAGGAATGGAGTGGGAAGCAAGTTGAGAAACTAACGGATTTGAGTGATTATGGAGCTTACTATGAAAGGATAGGTATCTGGTGTGGGCTAAATCAGCAACATATGGAACATTAAGGTCTTTATGGATAAGTTTATTGGTGACAAAGTAAGGAGCATTGAGGATTTTACGAAGGATTTTGAATTGTAAGGATTGAATACGGGATGAATTGGATGGTTTAGTGGAGCCCCAAAGCTCAACTCCGTACGTCCAAACAGGTCTTATCACAGTCATGTATATGAGTCTTTTGTATTGGGAGCTTTGAACGTTGTATAGTAAATGTTGAAGTAGTCTGAAACGACGGGCAGTTTCTTGTCGTTTTAGTCTTGTATGTGGATTCCAAGTTAGTCGTTTGTCCAACTGGAGTCCTAGGGAGCGTATCTGTTCAACAGGGATTAGTGGAATATCATTAAAGGATACTGTAGGACAAGAGGTCGTAGGTTTACGACGAAGGATAAACGTTATTTGTGGGATTTGTTTGGATTTATTTTGATTCTCCATTTTTGACACCATTCTTGAAGGTTTAGGATATGGGATTGGAGTGTTTGAGAGGCAATGAAGGGATCATTGTTTACTGATAACACACATGTTTCATCAGCGTAAGTAGTGAGGACAGTGGTAGGATGAGTTGGGATGTCAGCTGTATACACTGTGTAGAGGATAGGACCTAGGATACTACCTTGAGGAACACTGGCAGATTGGGTAAAGAGAGAAGAATAGGAAAAGTTATGATTAACTTTGAAGGTTCTATCGCTAAGATAGGAACGGATAATTAGGAAGTATGTTGAAGGAAGGAATCTACGGAGTTTGTAAAGTAGTCCTGGGTGCCAGACTCGGTCAAAAGCTTGTTCCACGTCAAGAAAGGCTCCCGTACAGTGCATTCCGCTCTCCAATGCAGAGGAGACAACGTCCACCACACGATGACATTGTGGAGTGTGATGTTCGGAATCCAAACTGGTGGTCTGGGATTACATGATGGGAATCTAGGATAGGATACAAACGTTTTAAAATTAGTTTTTCAAGGATTTTACCCATGATTGGCAAAAGTGATATAGGACGGTATGAGGATGGGAACTCAGGTGGCTTTTTGGGTTTTGGGATCATCTTAACTATAGATAATTTCCAGGAGTCAGGAAAATATGTGGTACGGAGGACAGCATTGTATATGTATATTAGGAATAGGATGGCTTTTCGAGGAAGGAGTTTTAGAATATGGATGTAATTAGGTCATGTCCAGGGGCTTTGCTTGAAGGTAATCTATGAATGATGTTTGATATTTCTGAAGGATGGAATGCTTTAGGGGGAGAGGACATTGGAAGTGGGATTTTAAGTTCTGCTTCAATATATTCTAAATGAGTAGGATTAAGGATATCAGGATTTGGGTTAAAAGTTTGGAAAAGGTGCTGGCCAAAAATGAGTGATTTTTCTTCATCAGATTTTGGCTTCGGTAAGTAGGGGATGATTATAGTTTCTGTAGCTCAGTAGTTTTTTAGTGGTATTCCACGAAGATTTGTCGGTGGTATTAAGTTTTTTCTGTGTAGTCTTGTAATTTTTGAAGTTTGTATTTCTTAATTTCTGTCTTGAGTTTGTTTGTAAGTTTGCAGTAATTATTTTGATCTGATGGATACCTAGTCCTGTACCACTTCGCTCTTGCTCTACGTTTTTCTCTTAACAAGACGCAAATATGTTGTGGTAAGTTAGTCTGAAGAGAATTATTTTTTTTCCTGTGTGATGTATTTTCGTTAATGATGCTTGATATTGAAATGGTGAGTTTATCTATGGCAGTGTCGATATCATGTTTTGTTTTTAGTGGAATTTTTAAGTCTAGCTTATTTTCTAAGTCATAACGAAATTTGTCCCAGTCTATCGTCCTGTGATTAGTCTAGGAGTTGAGGGTTTAGGGACGGGATTTGAATGCAAGAGAAGCAGAACAGGGCTATGGTCTGATGAAAAGTCATCCAGGGATTTGACAGAGGTATGAGAGGTGGAAATTCGGGAAGAAATGAATATATCGAGGATGTCTGGTTGGGAATACGAATTTAAAAAATAAAACAATTGTTGCAATATTTTTTGTCATCAATAGCCTAAACAAAAGTTGAATCTCCTATCTTCTTATAATCAAATTTATATTGAAAAAAATATTTTTATTTCTTGTTTCGAAGCATTTTCAAATGAATACCATATCTCATAAAACTGCTTCCTTCAAAAATTCTTTTATCATCCTTGCATCTTCATTTTGGAATTCATTACTGTTTCCATCCGGATATCCACTTTTATAAACCCTTATATATCATTTATATATTCAGCCCCTCAATTATCATTCTTCGGAGCATATGTGAAATGTAAAAGTGTAAATATGATAAGAATTTTATGTATGTGTGAGTCTTAAGCTGCGTTTATACCAAAGTTGACAACTAAGCTTTCCACAAGTTGCTGCAATTTTTTGCTTTTTCTACTAAATACAGCAACTTTTTCTGTCTTCCACTTGTGGAGAGACAAGTTTTCCACTAAATTCTGGTTTCAAGTGGAAGATTTGTTGCTGTACACTTTGCGCGAGCAATTTGTAGAAAACTAGTGGAGAACTGTTCCCCCTCCACGCGCCCCGGACCTGACGTTCGGCTGACGGAGAAGTCATCCCCTGGTCCAAATCAGTAAAATACCTTGGTTTGACTCTATACAGATCTCTAACATACACAAACCACAAAAAGTTTTTGTACTTAAAAAAGTGCTCAGGACTGGTAGTTAATTACAGTGGTCAAAACTGAATGATTAAACAGTGAGTACAATAATTATTCATTGAATTATTACTGTGTTACCTTATCTATGAAGACCCATGTGGCCGAGTAGTAGGGCTAATCCTCTGCAACCATCCACTGTCAAGATCAGTTGAGCTCCCAGCTCTGAACACAAGAGGGTGGGGCTATGCCCCGTAGTCAACCCACGCTAAGATCTTTTCTTTTTATTATTATTTCTTTGTTTTTTTACTTATTTATTCTTATTTTTCCCCCTTTAAACTGAGTCACTAAATGAGATATTTTTACATGGCTGTGTCCTCAAAACCTAACACCAAAAGAAGCCGCTTATTAGAAACCGTAAGAAATAGCCCAGTAAAACAAAAGCCGAGAAAATCGAAGAGAAATTCGCCGCCCACAACTCCGCCCTCTATAGAACCCCAACTAGGGACATCAACACAAGAGATGACAGAAGAGTCCCTCTTCTTTACTCCAAATCTGTATCAGGTTTTAAAAAATAAAGAAATTGAAACCATGGAGTCGAACCCTACATCACAACCTCCACGACCTCCTATCTTCGTCAGGAGCGTAAGGGATTTCTCTTTACTGTGCAACAATCTTAATAAAATAATCGGCACAGGAAAATATTCCACAGTTAGTTGAACAAAAGACACAAAAATTATGCCGGGTTCTCCCGATACTTACCGCCGAATTGTTAAATATCTAACTGAAACCAAAGCCGATTTTCATACTTACCAGCTTAAAGAAGAGAGATCATTGAGAGTCGTCGTGAGGAATCTTCATCCAACAACACCAACTGAAGTTATAAAAGAAGAATTAATAGCCATGGGATTTAAAGTTCGGCAGGTAACCTGTCCTGAAAGACAACAGATCACATCCCGGAGCTAGCGGCAAAATTCCATTGCCTTTATTCTTTGTAGATCTCGAACCAACACCTGGAGTAGAACAGATTTATGAGGTCTCATCCATCTATTATACCAGAGTAAAAATAGAAAAGCCGTACCACAAACGTGACATCGTTCAATGTCACAATTGCCAGGCGTATGGGCATACAAAAACTTATTGCCACCACATACCGAGATGCGTAAAACGTGGGCAAATGCATAAATCCAATGAATGCACAAAATCTAGAGAAGTCCCAGCAGTCTGTGCCCTCTGCCAACAAGGACACCCTGCCAAATACAAAGGCTGCCAAACTTACAAAAACCTACGCAACAGGTTCCAACCAAACCGACCACAGGCCAAAGAAACAACCCAGACCAGAGGAAGACAGCCCTCGAAAATTGCCACCCCTCCTGTTTCTTTTTGAGAAATTCTGGGCGGAAGAAGATGCCAGAAAGAAAATGGGGACATGCCGCTTCCTCCTCAACAGCCTCAATTTCCTGACCCTCAACCTCAGCAACCACTGCCTCAATCACAGCACCAACTGACCATACAATATGTTCCAGCACGACTAATCCAACCTGATCCACACACCCTTCAACAGATCCTCCATATTCCTCCTCCCCCATCTACCTCAGATCTCACTTTCTTATTTAACTCCTTCCTATCAGAGTTGAAAACTCTCATTACCCCACTTATATCACTCCTTTAAAATGTTGTCCCTCTTCTAATTCCTCTTCAAAAAAATCCTTAAATGCCCTCCACAAAACCCTTATCCATTCTCCTTTGGAATGCGAACGGTATTCGAAACCACATTGACGAAATAACATCCTTACTACATAACAAAAAAATCGATGTAGCACTGATCACAGAAACTAGACTGACCTCTAAACAACATCTCAACATATTACAGTACCATACCTACCGTACAGACCACCCAGACGGTTGAGCTCATGCCGGAACTGCTGTCATCATCCATTAGTCCCTCACTCACCACCAACTTCCCTTACCTGTATATGAATTCCTACAACCCACAGCAGTCGTGATCAAAACCTTCTCCCATCCCGTCACAATAACTGCAGCCTACTGTCCCCCTAATAAACCAATCTCCATTTCCCAGTTCAACACCATATTCAACTCCTTAGGTCACCGATATCTCTTGGGTGCAGACTTAAATGCTAAGCACCAACAATGGGGTTCAAGGACTACTAACTCTCGTGGGCGAGCATTACAGTCTGCACTTAATTCCCGTGATTCCCTTTTCATTTCTCCTGGTTCTCCCACTTACTGACCGACGGATCCAAACCGAAACCCCGAACTTCTAGATTTCTTCATCCACTCAGGCTTAGGACCTCTCCATCACTCCATTGAACGTTTGGAAACTTTCCTCCGATCACAGTCCTCTAATTCTAACCCTTTCCGTCACTCCAATTCCAAAACTTCCTCCCCCATCATTTATAAGAGGGCCAGTAGACTGGAGTTTCTTCCGTCAAATAATATCCGATTTCATAGACCTCAGAGTATCCGTTAAAACCCACCAAGACCTAGACGATGCTACGAATTCCTTTACCAAAACAATCCAACAAGCAGCCTGGGCTGCATCCTCACCTCGCCCTTCTCCCGAACCCCGCAAGGAAAATCCTTTACCCCAAGATATTTTAGATCTAATCCGATCCAAACGCCATTACAGGGCCATATGGCAAAGAACTAGGCACCCTGATGATCGGAAATACTATAACTTCCTTACCAAACTCCTTAAAAAGAACCTGGCTACATTTAGATCCAAATCCTATAATTCCTAACATTCCTCACTTTCTGCTTCAGACAACTCCCTCTGGACCAATACCAAAAAAATCCTAAAATACTAACCCATTTCCCACCCCCTCCGCCGCGTAGATGGCTCATGGGCGGCTTCTGATGAGAACAAAGCCGAAGAATTTGCCACTCACCTTTCCAGTATATTTGCTCCCCATCCTGAATCCGATCCCACACACACACAGTATCAGTTGATGAATTTCTTGACTCGCCTAATCCTCTATCCTTACCCCCTAAAGCAATAAACCCCTCTAAGGTTAAATTCCTTTTAAAAAAATTAAAATCACGGAAATCTCCTGGTTATGATCTCCTTGGCTCACAAATTCTAAGACAACTTCCTCAAAAAGCTGTAATATTCCTAACCTACTTATACAATAGCATCCTTCGAACTACCCATTTCCCTCTACTATGGAAACATTCCATTATTATCCTTTTTCTAAAGTCGGGTAAACCTCCCAACGTCCCTTCATCATATAGACCAATCAGCCTTCTCCCAATACTTTCAAAACTTTTTGAAAAACGCCTTCTCAAACGCCTCCTACCTATCCTTGAATCCCAAAATATTCCATCACATCAGTTTGGATTCCGTTCTAGCCACTCCACTGTTTAACAAGGCCTCAGAATCGTTGACCACATTTCATCCGCTGTTGAAAGCAAGCAATATTGCTTCGGTGCATTTCTAGACATAGAGCAAGCATTTGACCGGGTATGGCATGCCTGTTTGATTTTCAAGCTCAAAACCCATCTACCTCAATCCCTCTTCCTGGTTATTAGATCCTACCTCTCTAACCGTTCCTTTCGAGTTCGCTGCGGAATACTCTCACTGTTACCCAATTGAGGCAGGTGCTCCGCAAGGTAGCGTTCTTGGTCCTGTCCTATATATCCTGTATGCTGCAGATATCCCTACCACTCCCGATACTTTCCTAGCAACATTTGCCGATGATACTGCTATCCTTTCATCCTATCCAGATCCCTTAATAGCTTCCCATAATCTCCAAACCCACTCATCCCTGATTAAAGATTGGTGCAACTGCTGGAGGATCAAAGTAAAGGAATCGAAATGTACCCACGTAACGTTTACTCTCCGCCGCACATCCTGCCCTCCTGTTTATATAAATAATATTCCGCTACCCATAGCAGACACAGTACGGTATCTTGGCTTCTACTTAGACAAAAGACTTACCTGGAACCCACACACTAGACTTAAAAGGCAAGAACTTAATAGACGCTTCAGCCAATTGTACAGACTACTAAATAAGACTCCTCATCTTTCCATTGAAAACAAACTCCTCATATACAAAACCATCATTAAACCTATTTGGATCTATGGACTTGAACTATGGGGGACAGCTAAACAATCGAATATAAAACGCATTCAATCCTTTCAATCCAAAGTCCTTCGTACTATTGTAAATGCTCCATATTATGTCTCCAACAAAACCTTACATAATGATCTCAACATACCTTTTGTCCTTGTAGACCAGTAAACAGGTATTTTGAACTAGAAAGTTTATGGGTAATTGTTTTTTATGGCTAGCTTTATATTTTTTGGGGTGCTGAACACGAATCTGAAGTTTTCCAACAAAATTTCCATCGGCAAATATGAGAAAAATTAGAAAAAAGTAAAAAAGCTTTAATTTTTTTATTATTTTGCTTGTAACTTGCAAAGTAATCATTTTAAGCAAAATACTCTTCTATTATAAAATAAAGAGGAGAAAATGACCTACAATTTATGTCCTTAAGTTTTTTGTCAGACGTAAGGTACCCATAAGGAATTTGGCCAACTGGTGCCAGTCCCAATTCTCCGCAAAAATATGTTTGTCTTACTGTTTTCTCAATAACTCCGAATCTATTTGACTGATTAAAAATCACTTTTTTTCATCTTAAAAATGGTTAAATTCACTATTAGTCTATTAAATATTAAGTTCTAATAATATCCCTTAAAAGCACGCTAAAAAGACCTTATTTTTGTAAAATCCACGTTTTTTTGCACATTAGTCACTTTAACTACGAAACTATTGGACCGATTCAAAATTTCATTTTTTCATCTCAAAGCTAGCTAAAGTTTCTTTTATATCATATATATTTAATTTATATTAAATTCCGAGAAACACTCAAGCTAGCATGCTAAATATGTATATTTTGGCGAAATATGACAATTGGTCAGTGGGCTGGCGTGGGTGTTTTACGGCATTTAAAATACATTACATATATACGATATAGTAGTAAATTTAACCAGCTTTGGGATGAAAAAAATGGAATTTTAAATCGAACAAATAGTTTCGGAGTTATAGCGAAAAATGTGACAAAAAAACATGGATTTCATAAACGTATGGAATCTTTAGCGTTCTGGCATGTGTATTTCAAGGGACCCGATTAAAACTTTATATATAGAGTCCAATAGTAAATTTGACCACCTTTTAGATATAAAAAAGAAATTTTGAATCGAACAAGTAGTTTCGGAGTTGAAGTGGCAAATGTACAAAAAAACCTGGATTTTACAACAGTACGGATTGGCGTGTGTATTTTAAGAGGTCCTATTAAAACTTCATATAAAGAGTCCAATAGTACATTTCATCATCTTTAAGATGAAAAAATGTAAGTTTTAATCGGACGAATTGTTTCGGAGTTATTGACAAAAAAAGTACGACAAACATATTTTTGCGGAGAAGTGGGACTGGCCCCCAGTTGGCCAAATTCCTTTTTGGGTACCTTACGTCTGACAAAAAAAACATAAGGACATAAATTGTTGGTCATTTTCTCCTCTTTATTTTAATATAGCAAGGTATTTTTCTTAAAATGATTACTTTGCAAGTTACAAGCAAAATAATGACAAAAATTAAAGCTTTTTTAATGTTTTCTAATTTTTCTCATATTTGCCGATGGAAATTTTGTTGGAAAACTTCAGATTCGTGTTCAGCACCCCAAACAATATAAAGTAAGCCATAAAAAACAATAAACTTTCCACTTCAAGCCTTATTTTAAAACCATTTGACTGGACTATTGACCTTATACCCATTAAATTCTCCAAATTCCATCAAAACCTTTCCAACCATCCCAACCCTCTGGCACATTCATTATCCAGCTCCACACATCCTTATAACCCTCCTCGCAGATTAAAACGGCAATGGCCCCGAGACCTATTGTAATAAATGGCAATGGCCAGCTTCTCAACTCAAGTCCCGAGCGACTGTGGCGCTCCCTCTCAGCTTCACCAATTTCACACTGGTGATGCGGCTGAGAGAAGGGCGCTGGGATTACTGTGGGCCTGGCTTGCCCTCCCATAAGTTGGGGGACAGGCTTGGTCTGGGGTTTTCCTGGGATGATTGTGTACAATGTATATAGTGTGATTGTGCTTATTAATTAATTTATTTTTTTATTATTTTTTTTTATAATTTTTTTTTTCTGCTCCTTTATTATTACTATTGTTTATATTTGTATTTCACGATTTATTTAATTATTTATTTTTTTAAATATTGTTAGAGGATTTTTATTTTATTTAATTGTACCTAGTGTATGAATGTATTCTTTGTCATCCATATTAATCGTTGCCCTTCAAGAGGCAGCTTGTAATATTTATTCAATAAAACATTTCTGAATTAAAAATTTATGTTGAGATTATACGAGACTTAAGGAAACATTTTTAGAACTTATTGTTGGTGTTTTTAAAATGGAGTCAATAATTTCAACTCCTTTGTTCAGATTCTATTTTGAATTCAATAGTTTCATGAGTCAGTAATATGGAGCCATATGGTTATACAAGCTCTGTAATAATCTCCAGCAGCGCAGTACCATTCTTCCCACTACGATGCCATTAACGGCTTACCATTACGCAATTGATCATTGGTGTGTTGTTTTTATAATATAACAATAAAAGTAAACTGTAATATTAATAATATGTTTCTGAAATTAAAATATATGTTTGGCATTGAATCAAATTCACAAAATTATAAATATAAAAACGGCAATATTTTATTATTTTCTCAATTAATTGTTTGAGTAAGTAGAGTCAAATTGTCTGTATTTCAGATTCGATCATGAAAAATCTTTAAATATGGCATTTTACATACAATGTAATTATGTTATAAAAATAATTACTGAAACATCTTTGCTCACGAATTATTAAGATTAATTCTTTTTTTAAAGTGATAATTGGAATTTTCTAATATTATTGAAGAATCCATTGTATTTTTGAAAATTTAAATATTTTTTAAGCAAAGTATTATTAAAAATCAACCTTCACTGCGTTAATTTTATATATACGTTTATAGTAAAGTTATCTTTTCATTATGGAAAAAGGAAGAAAATGTTTTATTTAGTATATTTTCAAAATAATACTAATCTTTCTTATTTAAAACACTAAGTAAAAGTTAATATTAAAAAATTAACATGAATTATTATTTTTATTTATTTATTTATTTTACAAGCATCTACCCTAGAGGGTCATTAGCAACAACAAATATATGTGTTTTTTAACATTCAGTTAATTCAAACATTATTGGTATTAAAAGTAAGCATAATTATACAAAGTTATAAACATTGGATATTTTCAAAAATTTAAATAAACTTTGCACAGACGTTTCACTGTCACCAAGAGCGATGTCCATCCGGTTGGCCATTCCGCAATCTTTCCTTACATCCTTGTATTCCTCGCAGTCCATTAAGATGTGCTCCACGGTCATGGGTACATTGCAGATCCTGCAGGTCGGTGGATAGAGTCCCTTTAGAAGATACGTGTGCGTTATGGCTGTGTGTCCCATTCGTATCCTTGCCAAGACAGCTTCTTCGCGGCGATTTCTCCTTTCTGATGTTCTCCATACGTCAGGACTACTTTTAATTTTGCCTAATTTTTCAGCTGTTTTGTTCCACTCTGTAATCCATGATTCATATATTCTTTTTTTTATATGAATACGCCAATCCGATGCAGTCGTTTTATTGATGTATATGACGTCTGAATTGGGTTTCAATCTTGCAGCATTTGCAGCTTGGTCTGCTTCTTCGTTTCTTCCGATGCCCAGATGAGAAGGAACCCAAAGAAATCTTACCACTTTGCCTGAACGTAGACATTCCTTCTCAAGAAGTTGGATTTTCATCACCAAAACGTCTTTTGAGTTTCTGTTTTCCAGTGATTTCAGTGAGCTTAATGAATCGGATACAATCAGATGATATTTGCATTGACTATTCATTATGAATGTCAACGATTTCCAGATTGAATAGAGCTCACCGGTGTATGCACTATTCGATTCTGGTAGAAGAAATTTGTAACAAACAGAGCCCATAATAATGGCACATCCAACTTCAGAGCTGGATTTTGAAGCATCGGTAAACCAAAAACAGTAGTTGAAGTACACTTCTTTTCGTTCATTAAACATTTTTTGGTAAATGTGATGAGGAGTCGTGGGTTTTGAAAAAAATGATAGGCTGTAATCAATCGTACTTTCTGTTTGTATCCAGTTAGGTATTGGATTGCCTGGGAATTTAAAATATTTAGGGAAAGATAATTGTAAATCATTTGCCCATATTTTGCATCTACAATGGAAACATTTGCAGGATCGTCTATGCTCTTCATTCAAAATCGTATGTGTTGTAGGATCGTAAGCGAGGAGGTGTTTTTTTGACATAATTTGGCCGAAGTATGCTAAACTCAAATATTTTCTCCTTAATTCTAAAGATGGCTCACCACTCTCTATGTACAAACTTTGGGCAGGTGTGGTTCTGAATGCACCAATACAAAGACGAAGTCCCTGATTATGAATAGTATCTAGTGATTTCAGTGTTGAAACACCAGCAGAACTGTAGGCAACAGCTCCATAATCAATGATAGGCCTGATCAGAGTACGGTACATCATTAATAAAGTTCGTCGATCTGATCCCCACTGAGTGCTGGACAGAACTTTTAATAAATTTAGCCCTTTCTGGCATTTTGCTTTTATTTGACGAATATGTTCAGACCATGTTAGCTTTTTATCGAAGTAGATTCCTAGGAATTTGAAAACTTCTTCAAACATAATAGGTTGTTGAAACAAACTTAATGACGGGTGCGTTTGGCATTTTCTCCTTTTACAAAAATGGATGGCCACCGTTTTGGAACTTGAAAAGTTGAAACCAGTATTTTTAGACCATGATTCGAGATTCCCTAGAGTTGTTCTTAATTTCCACTCGATATATTCTATTGACTTGCTTCTTATATAAATAGCAAAGTCGTCAGCAAACAAAGAACAATTTACTTCTGCAGGCGTTGTATTTACAATGCTATTTATGGCTATTAAAAATAATGTTACGCTTAGCGGAGATCCTTGGGGCGTTCCATTTTCCTGATGGAATGATTGAGAAAGGTTAGATCCAACCTTAACTTGAAACGACCTATCTTTAAGAAAATTGTTAATAAATGTCAATAGCTGCCCTGAGAGACCGAGTTTGGATAGTGTACTGACAACATTATAGCGCCACATCATGTCATATGCTTTTGTGATATCTATGAAGACAGCTACCAGGTGTTCTTTGTTTGAAAAAGCCCTTTGAATTTCGTTTTCAAGCTTCGTGATTTGGTCGATAGCAGAGCGGTGTTTTCTGAATCCACACTGGGAAGTTGAAATGAATTTTTTTGAGTCCAAGAAATAAATTAGTCTATTATTAACCATCTTTTCGAGAAGTTTAGAAACACAAGAAAGTAGTGAAATAGGCCTATAGTTATCGATGTTTATATCTTTTGTAGTTTTCCTGATTGGAATAACGATGGCCTTCCTCCAGGCTTCGGGAAACATCCCTGTCGTCCAGATTTCATTATAAATTGAAAGGAGAAATGAATGTGCAATTGACGGTAGTTTCTTCAAAAAAATATATGGGATCTGATCGGGGCCTGCAGTAGATTTATCTTTGCATGTGTTTAAGATAAAATTCATTTCAGCTAGAGTAAATGGCTGATTAAAAATTTCTGAGCCATGTGTATGAAATTCAATCGAGCTTTTTTCTTGTTCACATTTATGCTGCAGAAAATCGATGTTATAATTATCAGTTTTCGACATAGTAGAAAAGTGATTTCCAAAATGCTCAACTATTTTACCAGGGTCAGTTATGATTTGATTATCTACTGAAACCGAAGAAACAAAGTCAAGTTTTTTGGATCCTTGGATGGCATTAACTTTTTTCCATACTTCTGTTATGGTAGTATTATTGTTGATAGAATTGACGTAAGTCATCCATGAATTTTTTTTGCTGGCCCTCAATATCTTGTTAGCAATTGATCTCATTTTTTTAAATTCAATTAAATCTTCCAGCGATCTTGTTTTTTTGTATCGGTTCAGTGTTTTTTTTTTATTCATAATTGCGATCCGGCAGTCTTCATTCCACCAAGGAACTAGACGTCTGTCATTATAAATTACTTTGTGTGGAATATTCATTTTTGCTGACTCTATGACACTTTGGTTAAAGAAAGTAATTTTGTTCTCCAGATTGACATATGATTCTTTTTTCATTACCATTTCTGATTCTATCAACAATGAAAAATTTTCCCAATTCGCTCTTTTAATTGACCATCTCGGAACTCTATGTAATGTAGCATTTGAAATATCATAAAATTTAACAGTCACAGGAAAATGATCACTTCCATACAAGGTGTCCTTTACGCTCCACTGAACTTTATGTAAAAGTTTAACGTCTATGAATGATAAGTCGATTGCGGAAAAGGATCCATTGGCACAAAAATGAGTAGGGGAACCGTCATTAAGTAGAATTAAAAAAACTATTGAGATCTAAAAATTTCTCTATTTCTCTTCCTCTATTCTTGTAGTCTGATAAAGTTGAACCCCACAATTTATTGTGACCATTCATATCTCCGACCATGATTAGAGGTCTTGGGAGTTGGTCAACTAAAGTTTGGAGATCATTGGCAGTGAAGTCTCGGTTTGGAGGTATATAGATATTGCAGACTGTGATAGGTTCAGGTTTGTATAATTTTATAGCAACAACTTCTAAGGATGAGTCAATATTAATCCGTTCAGAATATACTTCTTTTTTTACCATAATCGCTACTCCTCCCCAGGCAGATCTGCAATCATTTCTGTCTTTTCGGTAGATGTTAAATTTTTTTAAATTAACAGCTTGTGATTTTAAAAAATGTGTCTCTTGTAAACAGCAGCATATGGGATTTTCTTCAGCTAAAAGTAATTTGAAATGCTCGTAATGTTTGTAAAATCCGTTACAATTCCACTGTAATATGATTGGGTTTTTTGTTGTAGTCATTTTATTAAAGTAATGAAAAGTTGTTAGTCAGTTCCTAGTTGTCGGTGCTGTCGTCTGTATTTAATGTATTTTCTGTAGAGTCCCACTTTCTTTTTAATATCTTGGATATCCTTAATTTGGATCGTCTGTCAGTTGTGTGTTTCTTTGCTTCGTCTTTTAAGCCCTCTTTGTTGTTCGTGAACTCGTGAACTAGTTCGCTGAAGTTTTTAGTTTCAGACGACATTTGAATGAATTTCACCATTTCATCAAAAGAAATGGGATATTTATGTAAATTATCTTCTATTAACTGTCTAGCATTTTCGAAGTTGGTTTCAGTATTGATATTGGTCTTTTTCAGTTTTTTTTGACTTATTCCGAGAAGGTTGAGGTGCTGGTATTGGTGGGAAATCTTGTAAATTAATGGTATTTTCAAACTCATCCGGAGAATCTAGAGATAAACTTAATTCTATATTGGATAAAGTAGAAGCAGGAGGACTTGAGTAACATCGTTTAGTGCCAGAAACCGCCACGGGTAACGCTGCTAAATTATTGCTCGAATTAACAGCTGATTCGGCACCGGAACTATCTACAGTGATATTGTTTGACTCATCACCATGGCTACGTGATACTTGGTTTAAAGGCTCTATTCCGTTACTGTCTTCTAGTGACTCTATTTTCAAAGGGTCTCCATGACAACCTCCTATGGTCGTTGGAGCCTTATTAACCATATGATTTGGTGTGTCTAATATTGAAGAATTTGTTATTGTTTCACAATTATTTTTAACATCTTGATCAAAATGTATTAATAGGTTTTCTTTCCCGTTAGATGCCTCCTGAATATTGTTATCATTATCGCACTCAGGGCAATCTGTAGATATATGACCCGGTTGTTTACAAATAAAACAAGTGACAATGTCTTCACTGAAAAAAAAATCGATATGATACATTGTCATGTTTTATAAGTAAAGACGTTGGAAGTTTATTCAAATCTTCGGGTGGAATATACACTTGCCGTCTAAAACTTAGAACGTGCGCCAGCCTTGGGTCTTGGTAACCAGCTCTTAGAAAATGCATGGGAGAGACTAATTTAATACCTAGGCTTCTGAGTTCATTTTCTATTGCTTCGTGTGGAATTGAAGGGCAAGCATTAGAAATTATTATACGTTTGGCTGGGTTAATTAGACGTTTTATAATTATTTGTTTGTTGTCGATGGTTATCGATTGATGTTTTTTTAGGAGGTTATCGATTGCTTCCTTATTGCTAAAATGGATACAAAATCTTGAATTGGATATTCTAGAGGTGTATCTTATGAATTTTGGGTCTATTAATTCTGCGATTTTGAGAACATATTCTTTTTGTTTTATGCGTCAATAAATGCATAAATAGCATTATAAAATCAACCTTCACTGCGTTAATTTTATATATACGTTTATAGTAAAGTTATCTTTTCATTATGGAAAAAGGAAGAAAATGTTTTATTTAGTATATTTTCAAAATAATACTAATCTTTCTTATTTAAAACACTAAGTAAAAGTTAATATTAAAAAATTAACATGAATTATTATTTCTACGGTTTATATTATACTTTTGTTTTTTAATTATTTAGTTTTATACCTTGCATTGAAGTTATTTAGCAAAATCGAAAGGTGCTTTTGAAAACTTAAACTTTTATGAAAATTTAAAATTATGGTATTTTTTAAAAAAACTGCAGAAGAATTTTTAAAGATAATAAAGTATTTAAATAAGTGATAGTTGTAAATAATAATTTTTTGAATAATTATGTCAGAAATTGATCAACGTTTTTATATTTGTTAATACTTAATTCAGATTATCAATCATTTTTAATTTTTTTCGTTTCTTATTAATTTATATTTCTTATACGTCTAAATTGATTAAATATTATTCAACTCTTCTACTTCCGTTTCTACTTTTGGATAATGTTTTACTTTTTTATTAATAATGTTATTCAGTTTTCCTTACAAGGCTAAATCAACTCCATTTTGTTGCTTGACCTTATTATGAGCAACCTCAGTTCAGAAATCGATTTGTTGCATTATTTTTGAATGATATCCATGTTAACTTCATCGGCAATCTTAACGACATGCACTTCACTTAATTATTAGTAAATCTTTGATAGTAGAAAAAAAAATACCTTTGGTTAAAATATTGGATCTTCGTTAAAATATATGTTCGTGCATGGTTCGTTTTAAAAATAAGCCATTTTTTGCTAACAAAGCAGCAATAAATTAAACCATACAGCATATCGTAACATTTTACAATCACCATGCGGTTTAACGAAGAAGAGTACTTTATTTGGAATGGTAGCTACCGTTGACTCATGGTATGAATATTTACGGATGTGGGTCAAATAGTGTGGTGTGGGCAATTGTTATGAAACAGGCACTGAAATGTATATCACCATTAGTTCCTCCCTTATATATTGTGCCACGTTGTTTATTTATTACTAAAAAATATGTTTGTGAATCCGTTAAGCATGAACTAGAATCAAAATAAACCGGTATGTGTGAATCCTGGGCATTGGGAGAATTACTGCACCCAGCGTAGATATGACAAGAATACAAAACAAGTTTCAGCTTGAAAAATCTTTTCAAGTTCGTGCTTCAACTGCTTACATCGTTGTTCTATTCTGTCATACCATTTTTATATCATTATAATTTAATTTATGGAATTTTATTTTCTATTCAAATTAATTTCATGTTATGAATCGCAATAAAAATAAATAAAAGGCTTTTTCTTGATTTTTATTTCTTTCTTAACTTTACCTGTTACTAATTTCATATTTTTATAGAGCCGTTTTTGATAATATTGAGAACGCAATAGTGGTCTTTTTAGACTTCTCATTTTTTCTATAATTCAAAGTTTACATCGGAAATAAGAAATGTGTGAAAGGAAATGTTAAGCTTGTGAGCGTTGCAATCACATGTACAGTACGATTATACTCGTATCTAGCTTGTAAAAGAAGAAATTTAGAACAGAATTTTTTTCCCATAGCCCCCTATTTCTTTTTATGTTAATGTAATATAGAGTTTTGCCTCATCATTCCATTTTGAAACGATTGCAGTTGGTTATTTGTACTTTTCCTTAAGTTTGAAAACAATGGTGCTCCTAACAGCGAAGTTCCACAGATCACACATTTATATATAACTAATTTTAAATGTAGGGGCAAGTTTGAAGCAGTTAAGTGGATCATACTGTACAATTTTAATTTCACTTTACTTATTTCTACTTCAAACTTTTTCTTCTTTTTTTTTTCATAGCTCACTTTTTCTTTTTTATGATAATCTAATATAAACGCATATTTTTGCCCTCTTACTGCTTCTTGCATTTTAAGGAGCCATATTTTATCTATCATAATGTTGTTTACCTACCAATACAGTTTGATTAATTAATTAATGATTTTTTTTTTGTTCTAAGTCCCTATGCCTAAAATAATGTTTAGTAAATTATTGATTATAAGGATTCTACCTCCTTTACTGCCCCAAAAGTGTATTTTATGAGGGTTAATGTTTATGGTTTGGAGACAAACAAATCATTATGAGTCAAAATTACGTATAAACATGAATAATATGTAAATTATTCTACAGGTATGTTTGTTTAACGGTAAAACCGAGTAGGTTTATATAACGGTAAGCCTTTAATCGGATTAAACATTTCCTTGGCAGACAGTTTGGCTTTAGCTCTTCTTCTGGTCCAGGCTCAATAAAATAAATTCGATTTAGTTGTTTCGTCTTCCAGATCATTGAAATAAATAAACTACCTGCAATCATAGACTTAATAATTGAGTAAGTAAATATCAGCCATTTTTTACTTTCTTTCACCATCTCCAAATATTCTTAAAGTGACAATGTTTACTAGTTATCGTCACCATTCTAATAACTAAGTTTACCCTTTTTAAAGTTAATTTATAAGTTTTTTGTCTTTCAGTGGTTTTTGGTGCAATTTATTATAAATACTCATTATGTTATCATTGCTATAAAAGTATATTTTAAAATAATATTTCATAAAAAAAATAATAATAATAAATAAAAATATACGAAATGTTATCATGCAATTTTTATTTTTATTTTTTTTTATTTAACCTATGTTTACTATATTTTATAAAAAAAGATGAAGTATATTTTTTATATTTATTTTTAAATTGGTTTGTGTTGATTAGAATAACATAACATCGCCCACCCGTCATTTTTTTATAAATACTCGATTTATTTAAAATGTTTTCTCCGGACGATTTCACTTGGAATCTTAATTGTTGTTTATAATGAACCTATAAATATTATTTTAAAACTCTGTTAAAAAAGTAATATTCAACAATTTATTGTAAAATAGTCATTACATGAGGCGTACTTAAAACAAAACGAGTAATTTATTATTATAGACTTCAGATTTAAAAGTAAACCAACAACAAGTGAACCATGTTTATAAATATTACATAAACCATAATGTATACTTTTTTTTTATTTGATGAATTAATTAATACATAAATTAATTTTCGCGATTAGGTGTTGTGAAATAATAATTCTAAAACACTTTAAAAAGTTAAACTCTTAAAAAACTTCTCTCTTCCTTGAAAAAATTGTATCTCTAGATTGTATGATTGAATATGAGTGTTAAAAATTCTAAGTTATGTAAGATCTGAATTAAAAATATTTATCCAAATATTCGAAATAAAATACATTATTAATGAATATAAAATTCTGATCGTGATTTGAATTATCTAAATGCTATTTATTTTTGACAAAATTTAGTTCCTTAATTTATTAAATTTTTACAATAAATATAATAATACAAACCGTTACATTTTCAGTTTATAAATAAATTAATTCAACATCATGAAATTTCAATGATACAAAAATAATTAATTTTAAGTTTATAAAATCTTCGGAATAATACTAATTATATTATTGTATAATAATAAAAATGCTATATTATTACACTTCTGACAAAGAAAAGGATCAAACAGAGTTCTATTAAAGTTTAGTAAATTAAGGAAGAAATAAGAGAAAAATATTTTTGCAATAACTGTTGTAAATATTAGATAAAATTATTTCGCTGTTTACTCATTTAACATTAACAAATTTAAGAAGGAAGAGGTTATTGCTGATGGGTTGTTGATTATCTAAGTTTGTTTTCCGATGAGTCATACCTGTTTTCATTCACCATATCTTTTGTTTATTTAAGGTTTTAAAACAAATACTGTAGGGATTTCGACTTGTGTATGTATGCAGACCTAAAAAGAATGATATAATATTAGCAATACGCTTATGGGCTTTTTTTTTGTAGCTAATTATTTCTTGATATTTACAACCATACGAAAAAAAAAAATACATTAATTAAATCTGGCCGGCTATAATATAACATGCAATTGATTTTTAAAGCATATATTCATTTATATAAAAGTTCTACACTAGAAAGTCTCGAGATCATTTCCTTATCAGACTCCTGGGAGGGTTATTGGGAATTGAATCGGAAGCAAGGTGAGGGGCTAGTGGATTCTGGTGGTTATGGAGTATTATGAAAGGAGATAGTTATCTGGTTTTGGGCAAATCAGTACCTTTTGAAGTGAGAAATACATATAATAATGTGAGGATGAGGTACCGATGGGTAGTGAGTGGTCTATTTCACGTTTTACATGCTTCGTTTATTTTACATTTGTTTCAGCACATCCGCTGGTTGTCTTCATTTGACATATGTGAATTAAACAATAAAGTTTAAAAAAGTCAACCAAAATCGAATGAGTATCTCGTCTTGGCTATAGTATTTCTAAATGAACTACCTCTTATTCATATTATAATATAAAGATATTTTTATTATCTTATTCTGAACTTTATTAATTGATTCGCACATGTTTTCAGGCTGAAGACAACCAGCGAATGTCTGAAAAAAGGCATTTAGAACAGAATACCCAAGAAATCGTTAGTTCTGGTGAAAACGTACATGTCCAAAACAGTTAATTGAGTTCGAACCGGTTCTTTTTATTTCGAAAAGTTTGATTTGAACTAGATTTTCTTTCTCCAGAATTCTTTTATTAGCACTTGAATATGTCATTAGAAGGTTAATGCATACGGGAAAAGGAATGGAAATGGTTGATGGATTACCGGCTCTTGATTGATACAACTATCATAAAAGCCGGTTAAGAAATTGGTTTAATAATTAATACCAATAAAATGAAATATATTGTTAGTTGTAGAAGCGGTGAAAATGTCAGTGAAATAATTATTTCTCGGATAATTATGAATACACAGAACAATTTAAGTAGGGTCTGAAAAATGTAATTCCATAGGAAATAAGTGCAATATTAAAATAAAAAAAATGCTAATTATTTCTTGATCACAAAACTACTTAATTCGCGAAAACTCTCCAGAAATTTAAAAACTAGGATATACAAGATGTGTGGTCAGACGATGGTGATGTCGGCATTAAATTATTAGGCTTACCAAGCTTTTCATTGATTCTAATTTTTCGTATTTTCATGTTATGTCATGAATTACTGTGAGGCTAAAAAGCTTGTTTTCACGCGTGTGAGGCGTTTGTTCTGTATTTATTGTAGTTAGGCTTGCTCTTATTATTTTTTCCCTTTAATTTAATTTTGTTTAATTATATTTCGTTACTAACGTGTGTAATATTCCTTAGGTTCCGCTATTATAAGAAGGGCGACAGAAAGAGCTGACTTCGCTGTCACCATGTCCTTGGAGGCGAGCTCGGATAGCTGCAGGTAACTCAAAACGTTTTTCTTCAGTAAATTATTTATTTTGACTACGATTCTTACACATTTGTAGACATGTACACTTTATTACTTTTGTTTAGAACTCTAAGCCATTATTTATATAAAACATAATCTATGGATTTATCCAAATAATGGCATTTATTTAATTATGGATTCGTATGGTCCAAAGATTAATGAAGAAAAAGAAAAATTTAATTTTAAGGTTTTATTTTTCTGGTTATTAATAAATATATCACAACTGAAATGCTTTCAGTGATTACTCGGGTTTGATTGTAAAAGTGTAATTAATAATAATATGAACTCATCTCAACTATAGTTAGCTCTGGCTTTCGATTTCAGTTGAAGATTTTTAACAACGTCATAAAACCTTTAACAACTTTTAAATGCGTTAACATAAAGTGATTCATTTAATATATTTTATAAATCTATAACTCGGGAAACGAACTAGCAGTTGGTTATGGCTACCTCGAGAAATGATTTCCTGCCAATAACATGACTTAAGTCTCCTTATTCTGCGCTGAGAGATGCCTTATGACTGACGTAATGAACAAATGTTTAAATAAAATAATTGATTTAATGCATCAAAAACCTCTTGTGTTTAAATTATAATTTTTTTTTTTTTTTAATAACTTAAGTCGTAGGAGGTTCGTTTAATATTTTCTGACTGTTGAAGAGAAACGAATTCTCATTCGTCATGTACTGGTAATTGAGGACTTATATCGGTTCTTTTATGCCAATCGTCACTTTCTAAACAGTTAATCCTTACTTCCGCCGAGCATACAGCTGTGAAAGGGATTGTGTTTGCGGTTTCGAATGCAAAAGTTGTTTTCTTTCAGCAGATGGTGAATGATTAAGATTTAATAGTTGTCTTTTAGTTTTAAATATTAATGCTAAAAATAATTGTACAGCCAGTGAAAATTTACTATAACTTCTATAAAGTAGGAACTACCTTATTTCAAATATGTCTTGTGGTCAACTTTCTTGAGAATACAACACTTTCTTTCATTATCAGCTTTTAATGCATTATTATAAACGCTGGATCAGTATTTAAAAATAAGTTAAGGGTGAGAGTAGGTATTATTTTCAGTCCTAGATAATAATAAATTATCTAAATAAAATAAAATTATTCAACTATATTAATAATTTTTCCATAATACATTTTCAACTCTATTTTCCTATTTGTTTTCGTCAGTTGCAAAAATAAAGTTCAATCCACTATATGTAAGGTGTTGTAACATCTCATAGTCTTGTTCATCTAGATTTTAATTGTGTTACAATCAACTATTTATGTTTTTCTCTGAATGTTATTTCTAAAAGTTTACATGGTTGGTTTGATACACTCTCTAGAGAACTCATTAGTGTTAGGGATTGCGTTGGCGCCGTGACATGCTATCTGTGACATGAGTCATCCACTCACTACCTGGAAGCTGAAACAGCGTTGCACACTTGGTGTGATAGTATTTTTCAAGGTACTCTACACATAATCTGCGTTCATCATTGGCTTGATATTCCAGGACTCTAATTTGATGATAATATCCCACATATTCCTGGAACTAGTAAGATGCATAATTCATACTATTAATTGTACTACTACTGCTACTACTGTTGACTAATATAATATAAGATAAAATACCCTATGAAGTACTTGTTTTTGGAGCTTGGGTCACTTTTATATCCTTATTTATTATTTAGGTAATCATCTTATCCACACTCATAGTCAAGTGTGATGTAGATGTCTCAAATCCGGATCCGATGAAACACATTAACAACTTTCATCTATAGTTGGAGATATATTGGGAAAATTATAAGCTTTTATTAATTCAGATGAAATTGAAGAATTTATTGAGAAGGGAATCTATTGTAAATATGACATTGAGAATGGAAAGTTGGAGGAAAAAAGGAAAACGGATTAAGGTGGAGGGATGTGAGAGATTACACCTTGGCAAGTGTGTGCATTGTTGAGTCATTTGCATTTCCCAAAATTTCAGTCCATAAAAGATTCCTAGAATTTTCTTAAATAATATATGGAAATTCGAAAACAATTACTTTTGAAATTTGATTAAGAAATTAACAAAATAACTTTAAACATGTTTTTGTATTTAATGTGTTTATATTTTGTTATTTCCACTTTCTTGACGTGATAAAGTTTACTATTACAGAAGTTAATATTTCTTCTGATATAGAATTATACTAATTCTCTTCGAACCACCCCATACTGGTGTAGAGGGGCCTCGATTCAGCGCCGCCAATCCTCTCGGTCCCTGCACAGCAACTTTCAGCGAGGGTTTTGTTCCTTTTGCCCCCCATTCTCTGGATGTATTGTATGATAGGAGATCCTTGGGCGACCTCGTAGTCTTTTACTTGTAGGTCTTACTTCCATGGTCTTTCTGGGTTCTCTCACTTCTTCCATCCGACAGACATGTCCAAACCATTTAAGTTGTCTGTTTTCGATCATTGCCTTTAATGGAGGAACCTCCATTCTCTGATCCTTTCGTTCCTAATACAGTCTCTCTTTGTTTTTCTGCTGCTCTGCGTAGGAACTTCATCTAAGCACCAGTGATACGGCTGACATGCTTATCAAGCATTACCCAGCTCTCGCTGCCGTATGATAGGATCGTATATTAATTATGATTTAGTATAATTCAATATTGATTTATTATTTTATATTTTGAAATTTTCTTATTTCCACATAATTATTTAATTTTGTCACAATTTAATGTGTGGATTTAGAGTTTGTATCTAAGAGGAGGATCTTCTCCCTGAAAAAGTAGCTAATAAAATATGTAAATAAATCGAAAGAAGATGACAATCGATAAAAAGGTATTCTGGGCGCGTCCAGGCGTGGAGCTGTGCTTCGATGTCGTTACAAAATTAAATATTTATTTATTATAATAACTTATGAATATATTTTTTATTAGATACAACGCGGTTATCTTTGTAGTGATAACTGCTGACTTGCATATGTAAAATTGGGCGAAATACTGGCTGGTCCACTAACCTTGGAGTTGTTCCACCTAGAGTGACTTATATACCTGAGGTCCAAGAAGAAGGGGTGAGGCAGACCGATAGCCGCCCGAATCACTGACTCAGCCCAGTATTTATATCTTTTATTTGCCCCCTATCTTCAGTCTCGTCTGCACCATGCTCCCCTTCTTGTCTTCGATTTTCCTCTATGTCATCTTACTTTGCCTTAAGAACTACTTCTGCGGAAAAAGGTTTGTATTAAAGTAAAAAAAAAATAAATAAAAAAAAAATACACCGATGGTATTAAAAAAACAATTATTTGATCCACATTAAATAACTTTCATTTTGTGAAACAAATGTCATTTTAAATATATGGTTTATATTTTAGTGGTAGTTGTGAAGAAGTAGATAAGTCAAATTCTCTATTTAAAACGAGTTAACTATTGATCTTCATAGCAGGATTTTTAATATCTGCGTTGTGAAAAAATAGTTAAGTTGTTCTTAATAAGGCCTTGAAGTACCTATTTCGGTGCAAATGGTATTTTTAGAATAATTGCAAAATTAAGGAAAACGATCAAAAACGCCCTACTAAATAAACGATTTTGACTTATCCACTTCTTCACGACAGAGAAGGATTTAAAATGAACCGTTTATAATTATTAAGGGTAAAATAAATATTGACGTATATTTATAATTTATAGCTTTACTTAACGAGTTTTATTTACGGATATTACTTATTTTTTCTGATTGTTACTCTCTTGAGAGGCTTGTTACATTCTAATATATTTTACAGGCTAAATTTACAGATATTTAAATTATATTATTTTCAGAATATAAGTTATATCATTATTAACCCATATATTTATACATTTAAGGTAGTTATGAATATTCGGCTTTCGACACCATTCCGAAAACGGTTTCAAGTGTCTGCGATTATTTATATTAAGGTTTTGAGGGTTTTTACTGTCTTTTTATTTTTTATTTTAAAAATGTAGCTTCCATTACTTTGTTTGCCCTAGAAAAATACAATGCAAGTGTATCGAACTAAATTTGGGTTTTAGTAATTCATATTAAATTAATTTTAAACTTTAATTATGAAAAAAATGCCCATGAACGAAAAAAATTAATAAAACTAGTTTATCATTTTACAATCTGTGCTAGGTAGATTATCGTTGATGACGGAATACGCTAAAAAAAAAAAAAATAAATAAGTAGAAGTGTTATCACAAATTTAATGCTTAAATTAAAGAAAAAAAAACTTCAACAGGTCCAAATTTCGAATCTTTTTTTTTTTTTTTTTTTTTAGGTGATGTTATCTACACTGAGTAAAAGACATTATTAAATATTAATTTGAAGCAATAAAAAAAAAACAAAAAGAAAAAAGAAAAAAGAAAAAAAAAACATTTTTATACGTATTCATGTACTTTGATCATTAAATTCCTTTTTTATTCAAACTATTCAAAATGATGCCTAATGGCAAGTATAGAACCAACTTAATCGAAAGTCTAATTTTATTAGGATTAATCTTTTCATACCATCATGCATACCTCAAGTAATTTAAGCCTAATTTTATATTCTTTTTGACTATTTTGTGAAGCATTTCCTATGTACTTTAGTGAAAATGTTAAACATCTTTTAAGCTATTGCGCTCTCACTCACTGGGTTTTTACTCCAGTGATTCAGCTTACAGAATAGCACTGGGTTCGTTTTGATTTAGCTTGCTCGGATGTAAATGAGGTGATATGCTTGGTCGGGAATCCCAGAAGATTATTTATATTTTGTTTATATAGCATGATTCTGTTTTTTGTTTGTTTTTTTAATCTCATGTTATTTATTTTTTATAACTATGATTTTTATTTTAATTTTTCAAAATTTTTTATATTGTATAGTTAGAGGATTTTTCAAATTTTTTGGTTACCATATTGTACATACTGTATGAAAGCAGTCGTAATCATCCATATTACTCATTGCTCCTGAGATTGTACTTTTAATCAATAAAAGCTGCTAAAAAACATATTACATAAGCACCTTGGTATGTTAACAATAAAACCATACCTAACTTAGGCATTGGACACATACGGACACACTACAAACTGTTTCAAGAAAAATTAAATGGACATCTAAACAAAATCAAGAATTCCAGGCTGAAATGACTGGATGAAAGACCTACTTACATGAAAGTAAATCAAAGACAAGGAAAGGTGCCACCGGGCATCCCTCTCTCCTCATCTCTCATGCCGTACATGTCATTTTTTATCTATATTCATATTTCAGCAAATCCGCTGATTGTTAATTATGTATTTGACAGGTGCGGATTTAAAAAATAAAGGTGAAAAAAAACCCATAAAAAATCATATAAGGCATTTTTTCCCGTTTGAGGAGAGGATCCTATGGAATGGATCATTATATTGGTCACGACAACTACCTAATATTATATATATATATATATATATATATATATATATATATATATATATATATATATATATATATATATATTTATTATGTTTTTTTTTTTTTTTTTTTAATTGTTTCCCTTCCATAGTAACCCTATGGAAAGGTCGTTTATTTTGATATTTTTACAGGTTCCATGCATATTTGCATACTACCTGTAATTAACAGGTGTGATGTTATTTTTAATTATGATGAATTACAAATTGTAAAAGTTCTATATAGAAATTAGAACAAACGGAGAAAAATAAGAAAAGAAATAAAAAAAAGAAAAAAAAATCATGAACAAAAAAGAACTATTTATAGGCATAATTACAAAAAAATAAATAAATACGTCTAAGACAATAGAAAAAAAACAAAAAAAACGAGTAGACAAGTTGATTTTCTGATGTGTCTTCAAGCATTTTTCTTAGATTTTTTGATATGTATATATATATATATATATATATATATATATATATATATATATATATATATATATATATATATAAAAATTTAATATAATATATTATTAGCCACTTTTCCAATGATTTATCTGAGCACCTCTTTCGATCGCCATAGGCTTGAGATAGATATAGCAATTCAGAAATGATAGGATCTCCGACATACCTTCGCCATGAGAGCCCTAGCCCCATTGTGATGCCCAGCACGGTGTTCAATCCCCTCAATATAGCTCTTGCGTTTATTTGGCTCTATTTCACAACTCCTGGAGTGAGGCCATCCTGCTTGGATGCATACCAAACTCAAGGGTACTAATTTATATTCATACAGGCTTCAAATAATACCAAGTTCAATTGGCTTGTTAAGGGCAAGCTGGGAGGTATAGTGGAAAAAGATGGTATTCAAAGAGAAATATTAATAGTTATTTTATGTGCTTGATATTTTGCTCTCCATTTTCAACTGATTATGAGTGTAAATCAGATATATATATACTTATATAAAAAATTAATTACTTTTTATATCAATACTCTTCAATGATCAAAAAGAAAAACATTCAATTGAATTTTTCATTTTGTCGGATATAAATAAATAAATAAAAGCAAGCAGTATAAAAAAAAAAAAATAAAGTTACAAAATTTTAAATTATTGTGATCCATTAAAATTTTGCATTAGATGTGGATTACATATCCTGCAATAATTTATTCAAATTCACATTGGACCTATAATTCAGCAAATGGATAATTTAATAAAACTTATTAATTTAAAATTTTGTAAATGTAATATTGCTTGGTGCTATTTAATAATTCTGTTGCATTTTATTTAATTAATTCTTTAAATAATCCTAATACGTTTGATATGCCCTGGCTAAAGTATATGGGGACATAAACACCAGAACAAGAGTGAAACTTTTAGTCGACAAAATGAAATAATTAATTGGTTGGAATTTTTGCCTGTCATTGTGTATTTGCATCTTACGTATATTTTCGTCCGCAAAATCCTAAACTTAGTGGATGGATTGACTTAAAATTTGTATAAACATTTTCATTTCAATATAAAAATGATATTTATGCTTATTATCTTAACTTTTTCGGTACAGCTGATATCCCAACTCATCCTAATACTTACTATCCTCACAACCTATGCTGATGACTGATGACTGATGAATAATGGGGTCATAACTGGAGAGTTAAGATGAATCCCAGCAAATAACCTTTAACCTACGTCGAAAACCTACCTCATACTGTCCTCCAGTACCCTGTAATGGAGTACCATTAAATGATGTAGAACAGATAAGATGCCTTGGATTTTATCTGGACAAGAGACTTACCTGGAACTCTCATACAAGATTGAAAAGACAAGAAGCTGCATGTCAATTTCGACTACTACAACATCTACTTGACAAACGTTCAAATCTCGCGATTAACTACAAAAAACTTATTTATATGACGATTATCAGACCTATTTGGACTTACGGTATAGAGTTATGAAGATCCACCAAACCATCGAATTCTTCCCGTATCCAATCACTCCAATCCAAAATCTTTCGAAAAATCCTAAATGCTCCTTACTTTGTCACAAATGAACTGATCCACAATGACCTTAATATCCCATATGTTGCTGATTTGGCACGAACCAGATACCTTTCCTTTCATTATAAACTCACTGATCATCCAAATCCACTTGTTGCACAACTTGCTTCTCATTCCATTCCTGGCAATCCTCCGAGGTGCCTGAAAAGAAGATGGCCTCGGGATCTTCTTCTTTTGTAAATATTTCATTAGAGTACTACCAATGGGTAGTTCCTCTACAAATTATTCATGTCATTATATTGCATTGTATACGGCATATTTACTAGATGCATTTTAAATTTCTATTAATAAAAGAATTAAAAAAAAAACTTTTTCGGTTATGGTATGCACTCTACAATATACAACTTTACAATATACAACAATATACAGCGTTTACAATATTTCCGTACGGCCATTGGTGATCCAAAATAAAATCATTAAAATATCTAATTTTAACTAAATACATTATATTGTTATTAAGTTTCTTCCTCGTTCATTCAATATATTGAGTTGAATCGAAGAATAGCTAAGTATAGCCGGGTCAGCTATTAAAAAAAAGTAGAAGGTATTATTTTCAATGACTTTAACGTTAGAATTTTAAATGAAGTTAAATAAGCTTTAAATTATATTTGAGGTTGCTATAAAAGAATAAATGAATCTTTTACAAACACGCAAATAAGTGTATATATACACATTTGTTTGTTCGTTTTTTTTTTTTTTTTTTTTTTTTTTGTGTGTGTGTGTGTGTGTGTGTGTGTGTGTGTTGTGTGTGTGTGTGTGTGTGTGTGTGTGTGTGTGTGTGTGTGTGTGTGTGTGTGTGTGTGTGTGCGTGCGTGCGTGCGGGCGTGTGTGCGTGTGTGCGTGTATGTGTACGTGTACGTGTACGTGTAAAATGAGGGTCCCTGTGAAATAACCTGATTAATTACAGGTTGGCACTGACTAATATTACGAGCTCTTATAGGCTTATCGTGAGGTACTCACAGCCACCACGAGGTTGCCTCTCTTTCCTAACCAAGATGGTAATGTTACGAATTAAAAATTAGTTTATCAAGGTGGGAATTGATGCCGCAGTGTTGCCAAAATAGCCAATGTATGAAATAAATTATTACAAATAGTATAGAAACATATATTAATATTATTTCAGTCTTAGTTGTTTTCTTCTTTAAATTCTTAATCAGTAAAAATAAAATAAATTCTCTTTTTTGAGGGTTAATATTTCAGGGGAACAATTAGCCACATCTGTTAAAATTTGAGGGACAATAAGTAAAGAAATCATTCTATTTTTTATGTTAAAATAATTCTAATAACAGATCATATGACATTCCAAAAAAAAAAAAAAAAAAAAAAAAAAAAAAAAAAAAAAAAAAAAAAAAAAAAAAAAAAAAAAAATATATATATATATATATATATATCTTCAGATATAAATATTAAGAACCTTTGATTGATTTAAGCATTTATTATGTTGGTAAATAATTTTTTTTGTTACTTTTATTATAAAAATCTATTGCGACTTTAGTTCATTGACATAGTAATTATTATCGATGTAATGACGTTACGTTCTATTTTAAGTGTATATCACGTGATATGAACAGAATTAACGTTATCTTTATGTTGTTTATTTCAAGAGGGTCTACATACGCATAATATCTTGTTTAACTATCCGGTTTCTTATTCGTAAATTTCTTGGCATTCTCAAAAATCCTTTGGATTTTCTCAAAACTTCTTGTGGATTTTCAAATTATTTTTAGCAATATACAGTAAACTTTTAATTTGTTCTTATTCTAGTTCCACTGTATGTTCTAATGAGGTTTCAGCTCATATTTCACTATATTTGCACAATAATAATAGATTGTAGTCCTACATATCCAAAGGCACGTTTCGAAGTAGTTAGATAGCGGAGCTGAGGTCGCTCCCGCCATACCTTCGTGAGTTGCATAAAACCATGCTAGAGACTGAGAAATGCTGTGATTCGCAATGTCCGTTTCAACATAATCTGTAAGCGGTATCAGATGACGTATCATCGATGAGTCTTCGTTTCAGTTGCATTAACCCTCATACGTTTTCGTGAGATCTATAAATATATTTTGTGGAAAAAAGGTATTAATACAATTGAGACAATATATACGTAGAATACACCTCACACAATTCATTGGAAAAAAGGTGTGGGTAGGGGAAAGAGGAAGAAATCTGAGGAAGATGTTTAAAATTTTAATTTTTAAATTCAATACAATTCTGTTATCTGTTATATTGTATGAATAGTGAAAATTTCGAATCCAATATGCACATTTTCAACTGTATTAGACGACCTCGTTCAAGGAAAATAGGGACTGATAAGCGAATTAAATGAATGACGTCAATTTTTATCTGTTTGTGAGTTAAACGTTTTGCTTGTCATTTTTGACAATATTCCTCAACAGAAATTTTTCAAGAGTTAATTCATTACGGAAAGTGATGAAATTCACAAACTGCATTAATCTAGATTTCTGTATGAATAATTAACATCTTTTCAAACAATAAGTAAATAATCTTAATTTTTTAAACATCAAGTAAAATTATGATTCCTCTTCTTGCGTACTTGTGTACAATATTCTGCTGAGTGTTATTTGAAAACTATTAGTCATTGAATGATCATTAAGAATTGTTTAAAATTTTGTTGAATAAAAAAATAATTTTTTTCATAAATCAAAATGTGGACTGTTTTATTTAATTTATATGTAGTTTAATAGATGTTGAAGGCTTCTTTCTATGAATTTTGTGGTGATTTTTTTTAACGTCAATATTTTTTCAGAAGTAATACGGTTAATTCTATTTAGATAAACGACTTACTAAAAACCAACATACAAGACTAAAACGACAAGAAACTGCCCTTTTGACTTCTTCAGCATTTACTTGACAATCTTTCAAACCTTCCGATTAATTACAACAGTCTCTTTTAAATTACATTAATTTGAACTGACATTAATTGACATATTTGAACATACAGAGTTAAGCTCTGGGGCTCAACTAAATCTTCTCGTTTCCAATCTTTCGCGAAATCCTCCACTTTCTTTACTTTGTCACAAATAAACTTATCAATAAAGATCTTAATGTCCCATATTTTGCTGATTTAGCCCAATCCAGATACATATCCTTTAATAATAAACTTAAATTATCCAAATCCACCAGTCTCTCAACTTGCTTTGCATTCCATCCTCGATAACCCTCCAAGGCGTCTGAACAGAAGATGGCCTCGTGACCTTTTTTTTAGATATAGAACTTTAGAAGTGCCACCAGTGGATGGTTGCTTTACAAGTTATTGTCACGTTTCTGTTTTCATTTTACTGGATGTATTGTACTATACAGTTGTAAATATCTATAAAGAGATTTATTAAAAAAAAAAAAAAGATGAGGTAATGGTGTTTTTGATATCCATATCTGGTTTCCAACCTCACTATGTGTGTTATATTTTTTATATTCAATTATCTTACTGGGCTAAGATATTGTGTTTAATTTAAAAAAAATAAATATTTTTTAGTGAAAGTCATTAGTTGTGTTTAACTTCCAAGGATATGGTTCTATTCCCTATGCTTCTATTCTCTTGATATTGTAATGGAGAAAAAGTGGACCTTGGTTTTGAATTTTTCTGAACCACAAATGTTTAATTCATATATAAAACCTAAATATGCTGCTTGTTCGGAGCCCTAAAAAGAGGCCTCCACCCGATTGTATAAAAACTTCCCTATTTGTTATTCTCCTTTCTGAAAAAATATGAAACAAAAAAAATTGTGTACGCAGTCCTCTATTTTAAAGGGGCGTGTTGGGGCACCTGAAAATGACAAAATACCATTATTTTTTCTGGATTTAAAGCATAATTAATTAAAAATGCACATTTGTAGTAATTAGCTTTCAAAGTTAAAATATGCAAATTTCGTAACTCATTTTTCAACGAAAAATTATTAAAACTTTTCATTCATTTGTGTATGACCATCAATTCTCTGTAAAAAAATGAGCTATTAATCTTCTAATACAGATTCAATGAGTAATCAAAACAACACTAAACGATGAATTACTTATATAATCTAGATTTGAATCTTTGTATATATTCGACAAACACCTCTCTCCCCCATTAAACGGATTGCAGATCATGATGAGACTTGAAAAATATATTTTCTAATATCAAATCTTTTTCTACTAATATCTAGTACTAGTTAAACATATGAAATAAATAGGAAAGGAAAAAGCAAAACAAAAAAAAACGACTTTTATCATCCGAAGCACTGTGCATCTTTTAGAAAAATACATATATTTCGAGATATAGCTATTTAGAAGTTTATTTTTCCGTATTTAGTTGTGAAGCCTACATAACAGTGAATTCAAAAATTCAACTCCTAAAATATATATAAAACCTTTGAGATAAAAACTTTCGCAATAGTAAGCCCGAAAGAAATGCCATTTGAATGGTCTACTACTTTTACTTAAATTGACGGGGCCGTTTTTTTTTTTTTAAATAACAATATTTGTATATTACATATTTGAAAAAAATTACATTACTGACTGCTTGTCGATAATAACGTGAACCATTATATTATTGTAAGTATTAAACAAAAAAAAAAAAAAAATAAAATGACTCCAAGACCGAGCGAGTTGGGGTGAGGGAGGGGCTCTGCACTCTTCTTATATAAAGGTTTGAATCCCATCTGGGCAGGTTAAAATTTATTTTGTGGTGGACCGACGAAATGAATTTTGGCAATCCTACCATGGTTAGAATAGGTTGATAACCAAGATAACCCATACTCCTACCCTAGTCGGGAGTACATATATTCGCTAAGCCTTTTAATAAATATATTAAAATAAAATAAAAATGTTCTTATTATTGATCTGAATCCAATTGGTTTTTCTATTTTCTATTGAGGTCTCAAAATAAATCTCGATTTTTGCACTGAATATAATAGGATGGTATCTATCTTTAGAAGATACATAGATAATAGTATCCTAACATTGTGGGTAATTTTTCCTGTTTATAATCGCTGACAAAACAACAATTCAGTGGGGAGAAATACAATTTTTTCATAATTTGATGACCAGCTTCATGTAGATCTGTTCACATAATATGTATATTAATAAAGGAAAGTATTTTTGTCAAATTTATTAATGTTGCACTTCTATGCGTACCAAACTTACCTGAGTGATCATAATATTTCATTAATGTATTCTGAAGTTTGTTTTTTTTCGCACATATTCCCGATAATACAAAACGAAGGCTAAAAAGACGTTGGATGAGAATTCTTCTTAGGTAACAAATAACCTGAAATCTTTTACCAAGTGAAGAGTAGAGTTGGTCCCCTGCCTTATACGACCCCCTATTTCTAAGCTGTAGTTAATACATTCGCCGATTATCTTAAATTGACGTTAGATGTGAACATTTGAATACAGTTAATAAAAAAATATTATTGTTAGTTTTTCCATTACAAGTGATATGTTTTGATATTGAATTCAGTTAGGACATTTCGCAACAGATTGAAGTCATCCTCTCAAGGTGCTAACGTCATGGCAGACATCGCATGAGGTTGTTCACTTCTAGCTTTTAGTTTGATGTGGCTGATAAGAGATGTCTCTCCATTTAATTGTGATTACGATCAAGGACTTGATTTTTATTCTGTATAATGCCCTAATGTATTAAATTTAATTAGTAAACCAGTTTTTTGGCCTGTTTTCGAATTTGATCTGGGCAATAAATTTTATTTTATAATTTATAAGCCATGAATCAGCTGTGAGGGCCGAAGAATCTCCTTGATAACTGAAACTTTAATGATTACTGAGTAACTGATTATCAATATTTTGAGTTTAAAATCCCTTGGAATTTGCTTCGTTGTCGAGCATCTCATATTTTTTAATCGTAATATAATCAGTATTTGAATCAAACAAAACTTTAGATCCTTTTGATGAATTATGGACTGTTACGGAAATATTGCTAACTTAATTATAAATAAAACGATGTTTATTTTGACTATTTGTGATTGTTAATTACTTTTACAACAAAATATTGTTACCTTCTGTTCAGCCAGAAATATGCGATCTTAACCCTTTAACGAGCGGGCCGGAGATTTTTGAATACATTTCTTTCTTGTTTTTCCTTTGAATGGCTATAGCCACTCTAACCCCCACTCATGTATCATGAAATTCAAGGGTGAATAAAGGATATTAGATGATAATGAGTAGGATAATGCGTCGGACATTACGTCATTTATTGAGCAAAAGGCATTAAAAATGTGTATCCTCCTGGATACATCGCCTGTTAAAGGGTTAAATAATTTTTTTTTTTCAAATATTAGCATATAATTTTTAAAATACATTTTAATTTATAAAAATATAATTATAAAGACCCACTTATCTTCGAATATACGATATAAAAGTTAACCTTAACGTTTGAATAGGTGTGAAATGATGAGAAATGTGATTGGTGGTATTTTAACTGTTATGTAGGCTCAATGATGGAGTCATAAGATTTAAGAGGGTTCAGTCGATATTAGAAATAAAAGAAATGCCAATAAAACATAACGTTTTTTTAATCGTGAGAAAACAAATAAACTGTTACCTAATAGCTTTCCCTGGACCAAATACGTTTTTCTTTCTTACCGATCGATTTTTTTTTCCGGATTCCTTCAACATTATGGACTAAACGTTTACTAGTAAATATTAATTGTTAGTGACATTTCTCTTTTTTTTTAGAATTGGCAAAGTCTTTTTAAATCTCGAAAAGAAAAAAAAATGGTTCAAATAAGACGTACTGCTTTAAAAAGTCTAAAATGCCTTATTTAAAACAAATATACCTGTTAATGCTCGAGATTTTTTCTCGAAATAAATGTTTACTTTTGCTAGCAAAATATGGCTTGGATTTTTTATTTTTTTTATTTTTATGTTGTTACATACGCATGAATAGTGAAAATCCAAGTTTGTAACGTCAAAAGAACGCTCGGTAAGTAGTGTTAAAAAAATACGTTTGCCTTTTTTAAGGAAAATAAAATGTACTCAAATTTGAGACTAAATGCAGTTTTGTAGCTTTAATAAATTTGGATATAGAACACTTGATGGAATACTTAATTTTTTCTAGTGGTTAGACTTCTTCTGAGGTAAAAATCGGTTCTAATACTCATTCGAAGGAGAAAGAAATGTGGAATTTAGTAGTATTTATTGCATTTTTGTAGCTTCTTTTTATAGGCCCGAAAATTCTCTTTAATAAATTGGAATTTAAAAAAAATAAGAAAATACAATTTAAAACTTTTTGGCCTATGGACCAGTAGTGGTTTTGGTTTTACATTACAATAAAGTAGAATATACAATGTAGGATAATTTTTTTTTTCTCTTTCAAATTTTGATTCACACCTGTTATTGAAGTAACAATAAGTGAATTTGATGATATTGTAATAAAACAGGCGTGTGGGAGACTAGCATTCAACAGTACCTCCTCCTGGCATGGATTAAAAAAAAAAAAAGATTTATTTGAGCAAACCTCTCATCCAGCTTCTTTTAAGCTTCCTGAGAGTATTTCCAGGTATATCAGTCGTGGCCATGTCATTAATGAGTATGTCCATGAATTCTGTCGTGAAATCGTCTATAACGGTTATGTATATGTTCCTTTACAGTGGATACTTCTAAATCAGACTGAAGTTTGTGGTTTGAAATGTACCAAGGTGATTTGAAATTAAAATTCTGGTTTGATCTTCCCACTCTATTTCCATCTACTGAAAACCTACTGGCCATCAGCAGTCGAATTTTCGGGACTCCAAAGTCAATGAATGATACAATGACAATACTTATAATATAAAAAATAATTTTTGGAAAAAAAAAAAAAAAAAAAAAAAAAACCGACTTCAAGAATAAACCTACATACACAAACATGAACTAAAAAATAAAAAATAATATTTTAATTGCTTCGAAACAAAAACCATTAAATGACTATCAACGAAATTATCGACACTTATATACCTATTCACAATTTATGATCATTTATTTTTTGGAGTCGATGCCAACCAAAACAAACAGAATTTGAAAAGAAATGGTAATTTTAAAGATCCTCCCACTGTTTCATCACCGCCACATCGCTGTCTCCGGCCATTCGAAAGTGTATTGCAAAGGCAGGAAGGATTAAACTGTCCTTCTTGGCTGACACCGACTCCAAAAATAAAGTATCATAAATTGTGAATAGGTATATAAGTGTCGATAATTTCGTCGATTGTCATTTAATGGTTTTTGTTTCGAAGCAATTAAAATTTTATTTTTTATTTTTTAGTTCAATTTTGTTTGTTTGTCTATTCCGTTTAACGCCACTTTATGCTGCTATGGCTAATTGGACGATACTACAGCGGGAGTCCTAAATTTTGCCTATCCAGGTATAATTAGGATAGGGATCTTTAACGAGTACCTGACATCGCACAGGCTCGGGATCCCCATTTTACGTCCCTTCCGAAGGACGGCATAGCTAAGGATTTTTTACTCCCTTTAAAAAATCCTAAGGTCATCTGCCGGGCTGCGAACCCGCGATCTTGGGTTTAGTAGGTTGCTATGCTAACCACTACACCACCGGTGACCCCAGTTCAAGTTTGTATATGTAGGTTTAATCTTGAAGTCTGTTTTATTTTTTTTCTAAAGATTATTTTTATTTTTTAATTTTTAGTGGTGACAGTATTTTTCTTTATACAGTCAATTCTCGATCTTCAAGCTACCCTGAAAAATAGTCCGACTTACTAAACAAAGAATTATCGAGGTTATCATTCCACTTATCTTCTTATAATGGGAAAATTGAACTCAAAATTGTAGTTGAAATCATTACGTATATTTTTTATTTATGTGTATGTTATTTGTACATACATATAAAATCATTGATACAGAAAATTAAATACCCGGTACCAATTAATCATATAACTTTCAACTGAACTGCGTTTTTTTCTGAGGGTGCCTAAAAGTAGACTTACCGCCTTCCACCAGTGGCGATCTTTTCTTTATTCTTTAGGACGGTTGAAAGAGAACTACGCGGAATTCGGAATTCACTAGCAACAAACGCCCAACTCCTTTCTCATTTTTCCACTTTACAAATCAATTTAATTTAGATTTAGTTACCATGGAGATTTTAGATTATTATATGATTTTTATTAACTGTTTTTTTTTTTTCTTAAAAATGCTGAGTTGATTTCAAAATATTTTTTATGGGACCACCTCTGAAGTATGCCCTACCGATCTAAAAAAGAATTATCAAAATTGATTCAGAATTGACCGAGTAATCGCGTAACATACACACACAAAAAAAAAAATAAATAAAAAAAAATACAAATGAGTTGAGAACCTTCTTTTTTTTGAAGTCGGTTGAAAATAAAAAACTATATTTAATAAGTGTTTTGTAACTCAGAATTTTATAATGCAAATTATATATTTTAAGTAAAACATATTTTAATAGTATAAAATGTTGATTTTGAGAAAATTCATTTTTTTTTTGTTCTTCATTGGCAATTTAAGATTCGTTGGCAACCCTTGGCGTAATATCTTTGAGCGATTATCAATTTTCGTTTTCAGACTCTACTCTACAAATAATTTCAGGAGCATTGCTAAAGCAGTATCTTTAATCAAAGTGGCATTTCATAGTTGAGATGGCTTTTCATAGACGTAAGTTGACATTTCCTCTTCTCGTACGCATTTTAACTTAAAATTGACGAATGGTGAGGCCATTGCTCTGATGTGATTATGATTAACGCTATATAAGTAACACTTGGTCTAGATGTTGTGACTTCTGTTTGGGATTTACGTACTTCTATGGCGTTTCCTTTAGCATAAGAAAATATCAAGTAGACATAAGGCTCTCATAAATTTAAAGAGCTAATAAAGGTATTGAGAAATTGAAATTCTGATTTGATCTTCCCACTCTATTTCTATCTGCTGAAAAACTACTGGCCATCAGGCCCGGGTGTAGGGTGAATAGCGCCCTGGGCTGCTAACAGCTTTGGCGCCCCACTCCCCACTTGCAAAAGCAAGTTTCATTAATAAGACAACCAAAGTTGAAAGGTTTAAAGGTTTATTCGACAACAATAATAATTGATTTTCTTTATAGTGGAACATTGCAACAAAACTAATCAGAATTAATTGTAAACAATTTTTTGGGGGGAAATTTGGCGCCCCTAAAACTGTGGGCTATAGCCCAGTCAGTCCATATATAAAGTGGGGCCTGCTGGCCATCAACAGTCGAATTGGCAGGGCTCTAAAATCAATGATACAATGAGAATACTTACAATAAACCTAAATCATGAAGTATGATGGATTGCAACTTCAATTTTCAAGTTAGCGGCGCCTGTGGATAACATTCGTTATTAAATTGTTGTGGGAACCTCTAAGTATTCTTTTTACTATTCAGTTTATAGCCGTATCACTGATCTCTCATAGATACACATTATATCGTACTTCATTTTCAGAAAATAATCATAGCAGATGGTTGTGATGACCGCAACACTGACGCAATGACTTACATAGCTCATACTGCAACATTTCAGAGATGTTATTTAGAACGGCATCATTCGTTCCGAGCGAGCTATCATTAGATCTGATGTTCTGTAGGCAATATGTCCAAACTAGGCACTTGTGAACGATTCTACTTTGAAATGTTTGCTGTTATCTTGTAGCAAGTAATCCTTGTGGCGGAGAGGAACAAATTTTCATGATTAACGGTGGTTCGCCTTGAGGTAAAAAGAATCGGAATTTCATACGCGTGTATGTGTATTTATATTTGTTCTTTATATACTATATAGCCTTTCCAAATAAACAGAATGGAAGAAACGATTATTGATCTATTTTGTATGTATATTACTAGATAACAATGGATGCCACGCCTTATTACATTATTATTTCGGTGTTTATTTTGAAGAAATATATATATTAAATTACCCTTTAAACGAGTTAACTGATTAATCTTTATAACATGGTTTTTAAAATCTGCGTTGTGAAAAATTGGTTAAGTTATACTACTTAATAAGGTCTTTAATTACCTTTATCATTTTTAAAGTAATTTTGGAAAAAGGATTTTGGATAACGATAAAAAATGCCCTACTGTGCACCTATCAACTTTGAATCCATAATAATTTCTTAATAAGAAGATTTGTTTCGTTTATTCAGACGTCTCCTATATTCATCATCATAACATGTGTGAAAGTTGAAGGGAGCTATTTCATTAGTTAAATAATTATAAATTTTATTAGAAAATACTCTTTTATGTAATTTATGCAGTTGTACTTAACATATTGTTAAGAGACCATCATATGGATCTGCTGTCTACTGTATAATTTTTTTTTAAAGGTCGTTAAAGTATAATGTGAAGTATAGCGAAATTGACCATAAGCCGACATTCAGCTTCGAAAAGTCACTATCCTAAAAAAAAAAATAATGCGAAATAGAAAAAATTAAAAGAGAGTCTGAATTTGATTTAAAATTATACATATCTTATGTTTACTCTTCCTCGTAGTTCATGATTCCCATTTGGTTCGATTGTGGCAGTGCTCTTACTAATGGTATTTTTCTGAAGCAGTTAACATTCGGGTTTCTTAGGTCTCACTACTTTTTGTTCTTTTTATTATTTCTTGCGAATGTGATTCCAGAATGGCATTAAAGGCAAGTGCAACCAACATCATTGGTTCAGTTACAATATTCTAGTGAACTCCTTGTTCCTCTCTCGGCTTATTTGAAAGTGACTGTTAATTTCAAAATTAGTCAATTTGTAGATTTTATTATATTCTACGTTAAGCAGTTAACATTCGGGTTTCTTAGGTCTCACTATTTTTTGTTCTTTTTATTATTTCTTGCGAATTCGATTCCAGAATGGAATTAAAGGCAAGTGCAACCAACATCATTGGTTCAGTTACAATATTATAGTGAACTCCATGTTCCTCTCTCGGCTTATTTGAAAGTGACTGTTAATTTCAAAATTAGCCGATTCGTAGATTTTATTATATTCTACGTCACCATTGAGTTTTTAATTGATACTTTTTTCTCCCTTACTATCTCTTAGTGCTGTTAAGGTGGGTTAAGACGATGGCTTTTTTCGTGCGACTGCGTATGCAACAAGATGCATGAGTTTCATTATTACGGCACAATTATTAGCCGCAGTATCAAATTGCCATCATAGTGAAAAATCTTTTACGCTGCCTATATTGCAATTTAAAATTCTCTTAAAAGGAAACTAAGTTAGGAACGTCAGTGTTGTGAATGAAGATTGGATATTGAATGAACTTTTCTAGAATGTCACCAAGTAATTTCGAAGAGGTATATAAGCAATGGTGCATACTCTAAAACGAGAGGCAATCAAGTCGCACGAATTAGCTAGTAGTTTTCAGTCTAGTTGGGAAGCTCTTGCGCCTTCTAGTGCAACCTTCGAGTTTACCGGTGCTTTTAGGACCTCTTAAATCAACAGTGTTTGGTTTTTAATATGGATTGGGAGGAGAAAAAACATTGGACTTCATTGAAGACGTCCAATACTGTTGTATAATTTTCACTAGCTCTTCGAAATCAATTAGTGACATTCTAGTAAAATTTTTAAATAGTTTAGAGTTGTCTATCCGAACTTCATTCAAATATGAATGATATTTCTATCTTCAAAATAACGACGAACCCAGCACTTTCATTTCCTTTTACGAGAATTTTCAATTGCAATATAAGCAGCAGCTACGCTAGCAGCGTAAAGATATTTCGCTATAGAGGCATTTTTTAAACTGCGGCTTATAATTGCAGTATGGGGCATGCATCAGGGCGCATGAAACTCGTGCACCTTGTTGCATGCGCAGCCGCACACAAAGTTGCATAGGGCATTGCACGAAAAAAGGGATCGTCTAAACGCACCTCAAGGCATATAATTGCAACACTGCATTCCTTAAAGGTATCTCTATTCATCTAAGTGTAAAATTCTTTTAATTCATAAGCCTGTTTCTGATATCAAGGTTATTTTTTTTCTACATATATAAATTTACCTAATATATATAAATTATTTAAGAAGGTTACTAAGTTAAGCTGAATACATCTATTTTTTGTGTGTGTTTCAGCTGTTTACTTAGTTTTCCCTCAAACATTGTTCTTTTTTTTTCGCAGTATTATTATTCAATGTTGTTGTTTGATAAATATTTTTGTATTCTTTGTCTATTTGGAAACTGACTCAATTTAAATCCGAGAATTTTCCATTGCTTATAGTTTGGTAACCTAAGTTTTATATTCTAAGAATATTTTTCTGTATTTTAATTGAAAATATGGAGTTTATCTTTTGCTTCTTTTAAATATCTGTGCTCATATACCTTTGTTATACCATTTCCTATGAATAGATTATGCTATTTTATTCGACGGTCTGAAAAACAGTGAAATACCTTGTTACATACTAAGGTTTCTTTAAAAAATGTTAATTTTGTCTATAACTTTATTCCTTCGTCTTTATCTGTCGAAAATACCAATTTATAAAAGTATATATCAGAAATACGTAAGTCCATACGGGTTTAAGTATGTGTTTAGTGGCAAGTTTCTGTTTAATTTTAGTTTAAAATATAGTTAGTTATAGTAATATTTCGAGTACTGAAGCTGCTTATTATTTTTAGTTGCCACTTGTTGGAACAAAAAATCTACTCATCTCTCAACTCTGTCACTCCTTCATTATCAATATATCGCTTTCACAATCGCTTTGACAACTAAAGATTTAGTTATCGGGAGTGAGTCACCGAAGATATCTGGAAGGTTAGGTCACAATCTCCTGATGTCTGGGTCACAGCGGTCACAAATCTGTAAAGATGACGAGTTATTGGTTTATATACTTAGAACTATGACGAAGCCGTACTGCTGAGATGATTTACAAAAGCATTGAATTGGAAGTTCACATTTATAGAAATTTCTATTTCTCTCAGCTAACTTGGAATTCAATAATAGAATTAGATATTATATTATTATTGTATTATTATTTATTATAATAAATTAAATATATTATGAGATAATTATTTTTGGTTGATAAATATATTAATAATAAAATAAATAAATAATAAAAAATAAATATATTATGTATTGTATGATCATTATTTTATTCTAATTATTTTTATCAGTTTAATGATATGTATATATATATATATATATATATATATATATATATATATACAGGGTGTCCCAGACATAGTGTAAACAAATTTATGTTTTAATAAATGTTTTGTGTTTTGCGCGTTAAAAGGCCCCTTAAAACCTATTTCATCTTTTAGAAAATTTAATGCTGATTAAGAAAATATCATCTTTTCAGTTTCTACGCTAAAACAAAGTAGAGAAAACTGTAATTTTTCAGAAAAAAGTAAGATTTTAAAAATAAAAACGAAAAAAATTCTATGTCCTCAAAAACACTCGTTTTTGCGCCATTCTACCCCGTTTAGTTTGCAGTATTACCCATTTTTTTTTTTTACACTATGTCTGGGACACCCTGTATATATATTCATATATATTATTGATATCAACAACTGTTTACAATATGTATAAGTAAATGTGCAGGGAAATGATTACAATAACTTGTAAAGAACTATTCATTAGTAGGCTTTCAATAAATGTACTACATTAGAAAGTTCCTAGGCCATCTTTTTTTCAGACGCCTCGGAGGGTTCTTGGAATTCGAATGAGAAGCAAGTTGGGAGACAAGTGGATTCGAGCAAGTAGTATGGAAGGCTAAGGTGCGTTTACACGGGACAGGTATTGGCCACCTGTTGGGGTGGCCATTTCTGGCCACTAATAGTTTTACTGACTTATACACGAGTCCAATACTGGCTTACTTACAATATTTTCTTATCTGTTGCCGCCTGATTAGTCAACAAAGGTGGTAGGTTACATTTTACTTAAGTGAAAAGCATGGAATATGACAGTGATAGTGACTTTGAGGAGTCTTTTGAGTGAAGAGTTGAGAACCATTGTGAATCAATTTAGAATGTGGGTAAAAGGGTAGCTCGAAGAGAAATTTTGATTAGTTTTTCCCCTGTAAGACCGAGATATTTTAGGCTAGAGGAATAATAATTTCTGAAAAGATGGATGGCAAAAGGTTATCAACAAAAATGACGAATACATTGTTGAATAAAATTTATTCTTTGAATGATAAAAACTTGTTTCATTTTAAACTTCCGGATCCAAAAGAACTTATTGATCCACCGAATATATAGTTTCATTTATTACTTTTTTATTTGCAGTAGTTTTCTGATGTTATGAGTTTTAAATTAATAAATATTATTAATAATTATTTTAAAGAATTCAAAATTATATGTCTGTATCACCTTATTTCCATTAATTTGATTTTTTGTTTTTGTTTGGGTGGTTCTAGATTTAAAGATAAAAAAAATGAGTGGTCTTTGGGACAAGGAACCATCGCATAATGTGAGGTTTAACCAGCTACCGGTTCCCTCAATAACCAAAAAACTAAAACTTACTGACTTAAGAGGTGTCCAATAGATAGTGGCGGTAGAAGGGCCAGTACCCCAATACACGGGGCCACTAGGACTAAAACTAGTTGCCGCTAATAATGGCCTATTCAAAAGGTGGCCAATACTTGCGCCGTGTAAATGCACCTATAGGTATCTTGTTTGGGCCAAATCAGCAACAAATGGAACATTAAGATCTTTATGGATTTTTTTTTTTAAATAATAAGGAGCATTGAGGATTTTGCGATGGATTTTGGATTGGATACAAGAAAAATTGGAAGATTAGTGGAGCCACAAAGCTCAACCGTATGTCCAAATTGGTCTAATTACTATCATGTAAATAAGTCTTTTGTAACTGATTGGGAGCTTTGTTTACGCTTGTCTAGTAAATGTTGGAGTAGTCGGAAAATATTATGTAAATACATTTTTCAAATACTTCACAAAGTTATGTATTAAAGTTATACACTATGTTTTTTTTTTAACTTAATTTATCCACGCCTGTCAAATTATATATCGACCATCAGCGGAATGTTTCGCTTTATAAAAATGTGTTCCTTTGCGGTAATTCTCCATTAACTTAAATCAATTAATTTATTTTAGAAAATTAACGATAGTAGATTTCTCATACACTTTTTTTCATTTTCCTATATGAAGGTTAATTTAAATAAATAATCAATCAACGATGTTTGGGATCCTCTTTCTGCACCTTCACGTTAAAGTATGTTTGTTTGTTTTTTCTTAGAGCTATCTAAATAATTTTATAATTTTGAAACATATTTTATTGCTTTAGCACTATAAAATATTATTTATAAAAGTTTAAATGTAGAATGGTGATAGGCATAATACTTAATTAAATACCAGAATTTAAAAATTGTAATGATCTATGGTACATGAGACTTAGCATTTTTCACACGTACTTGCCATTTCGTCTCGTCGTGCGTCACTGGATACCCAGACACAACATTACCCTTCATTGAAGCACTGACTAACAGGTTTAGCATGTTTATTTAAGTTAGAGTCAGTGATTTTTATGGAAGATCCAGCACGATACGAGATTTGCTCTGCCGCCGTGAGTCAGTTTCGTGCCAAGGAACGCTAGCAATGTCAGTAGTGAACTTAATGACTCAGTCGGCGTCTTTGTGAGCCATGACTCATCCGCCACATTAACACAACTAGCAAAATATTTTTAAATCTCGGCGGATAGCCCGCGTCCTAACGTTTTGAAAAAGAGCCAGCTCATTTGTTAATTTATCGTGGATTCTTGAAAACATGTTGGATTATCTTATACTTTTTCTTATTTACAAGTTTTTCAACTTTTTATACCTTACCTTATTTGTACCTGACATTGAATCAAGTCATCAAGTCAGATGTCTATGCATTCCCTACAACTTCAAATTCTTTTGTTACTCTTAACGATTTTGTTTTTTAATATTATAATTTTGTTATTATCAGATTAGTATTGAATTCTTAGTCATTATCTTTATTTTATGTTTTAAGTTTCTCGTTTCATTATTTTCATATATAAGGACAGAAAATGAGAAGCTTTTGTTCCTGGTCCTACCTACTCGGAAGAAAAATTAAGTACGAACTCAAGGCCAGACTGCTCACCTATAAGTTTTAAACTTCCACCACCAAATTACGTTTTAACAAACAACTATTAGCACCAATTTAGAGCTGTAGTGCTGTCATGAGGTTATGGATATGGTTTTAAGATATATTATGAATTCTCCTCTATATGTCACCAACCACAAATTAGATATGGAATTAAAAATCCCATGGGTCAATTCATACTGCACTAATGAAACTACAAACGCACTAATGAAAAAACTCTCATCAGTAACATACCCAGGCAATCCTTCCCAATGGCTGAAGAGACGTTAGCCGAGAGTCTTTTTAATCGAAACGCGTACAATGAATAAATATATTAAATGCGCCAGTAGTGCAGATTGCATATAACATATAATAGTCTAAATATAAATTGATAAATATGAGATAAGAAAAAGTTATATGAATATTAAAATAGTGTTATAAAATAAAAAGATAATAAATAAGAAACAGAAATAATTGAAAGAAGTATAAAAATAAATTTGTAATAAATTATAAATTTATTATTACGGTATAAAGTAATTTTTTTTTTTTTGTGCAGTTGGAAATTTCAATAAAAAAGCCTTAGATTGATAAAATTTATTTACAAAATTAGGCTATAGTTCCTTTATCAGTAATGACTGAGCAAATAAAAATGTACTAACCTAGTGAATTTCAACTTGTAGGGAACGACTTTCGGGTTAGGCAAAATTAAAACAAATCATAAAAGATCAATAAAACTTATAGTGGGTCATATCTGCACTTCTAAATTGTTGTGAGGAACAATGAAGGAAAGTTCATTGTAAAAAGTATAGATAAATAAATAATCAAATTGCTATGTTGTGATGATATCGATGAAATTAAACTAACACAAATATCGAAGGGGTGTGACAAATTCTTTTTTTAAAAAAAAGAGGAATGCAACCATTTTTTTTTAATAGAAAAGGGAGGTGAAGACACAGAAAGGTTTGGAAAACTGGAAATATATGCATAGTTCTTATTAAAAAATTCATATTTTTGGAATGGATTAAAAAAAGGACCTATTAATTTATTTCATTTTCTCAATCAATGAAATTTAAATTGTTAAAATAATGGATCTGCAAAAAAAAAAAAAAAAAAAAAAAAAAAAAAAAAAAAAAAAATTAAAATAGATTTTATTTAAAAAATATATATTTTTTTGTAATTGTGAAGAGCATAGAGCACGTATAAAGGCAGGTGTGTGCCTACGGTCAAGGACTTGAGTTAAGTTCAAGGCAACGTTTCTCGTATTTGTAAATCAGAAACTATTTCCACAGTTCTTTTTTATTTATTTATAGGCATCTGAAAAATCTATAACTGTTGCGATTTATGTTAATAAATTTAAAAATAAATTTATATATATAATTTATATATATATATATATATATATATATATATATATATATATATATATATATATACATACATATATATTTTTTTCAATTTCTTTAAAAGTAATGGGATCATTCTGAGAACAATGATGGATGATGTTTATCCTAAAAATAGTCAATCTATGTTAGAAGTATGAAGATCGGAATTTTCCAGAATAATCAGGTAATCATCTTCTACGAAATATAATGTCGTGTCTTAAGCTGACCAACCTTGAGTATCTTTCTGGAATGTGAGTATAGTATGAATAATGCGTGCTTTCGGAATGAGCACAGGTAGGTTGAGAAGGAAGGATTTACAGAAATATTTTACTTAGAAAATATCAAAATAGCATATGATCCACAACATAGTCATCTGGTATATATTAACTAATCAATAATATTATATAAATATACCTTAAACTAAATTGTTTCGATTATATATATTGTATAATATCTATTCATTCTTATTTCATTTATATACTTAACATACTTGGTTATAACTGATTTAGGATTCCACTCTTATATTATACAGGTCTCCAGTGCCTATTCATACAGTTAGATTTATATCATTTTTAGAGATGGGCTGACTTATCGGCTGCTTTTGTAGTCGGCGATTAGTCTATAATACTACGCTTAAGATAAGATTGATTGAAATCAAAACATAGCCTATATTGAATATAATTTTTAATTTAGACTCATCTTTACAATTTGTAATTTATTCTTGGGATAGGAACTCTTTTTTTTTTTTTTTTTTTGTGATCAATTATCGAACTTTAAGAAAGATTATGATATTGACTAAAAATAAATTCGATAACTTCTACAATACTGAATAAAGAACTTACGTACCTACTATTTATTTTATTCATGGTTTTTGTTTTGTGACATGAGTAAAAAATATTAAATCGTAATTGAAATGTAATACAAAAGTTGAAACACTTTAATTTTAGAAATTTACTATTATTTGTTTATTTAAAATTATGTGTAAGATATTTTTGTATTATATATGATGAGTCAATAAAGACTATATCTTTTAATGAAGTTCACAAATAACTATCTAAGCTTTGTAAAGTAAATTATTGACTTTATCTTTTATTTTTTTTTCTAAAAAAAAATACTCCGTTTGCAAAAAAATGAAGAGAAAATATAAGATAAATGTCTGTAGCTATATGTACTGACGATTATATAGCTTTAATCGAAGTGCCTCGAACATAACTTTTTTTTTTTCACAGTTTCGGTTTTGTGTAATAATTATAAATATTAAAATTCTTAATCGAAATCTAATATAAAGGTTGGGACTTGTTCATTTACAACTACAAGTAAGATAAGTTTGTGTTCTATATACCGCCTTGTCAAAGAGAACGACAGTAATTCAAAAATTGTTAGATAACGACTTACTGGTATCGTTGTATTCGTATGCTCCGTAGGGAAGCAGTAAAAAGTCTAATAACTGCTTTTCCATCTGTACCATTGTCATTATCTTACAATTTTTGAATTACTGCTTTTCTCCTTGGCCGAACAGTATATAGGTTTATAAACACGATATCTTTCTCCGCATGGATGAATTCCGAATTTCACAATTGAGTATTTAAGCTAAGTAAATTGCTGACTTTTACTTTTTTTTTTTCTATAAAAACACTCTGTTCCACTCCGGCCCGTTTCTAAAAAAATATAAGATAAATAAAACTTTTACCGACATGTACTTACGGCTATAAAGCTATAAAGGAAGCGCCTCGAAGATTGCCGATGTCACCCGAATTCCAAAGAAAGCAGTTGTCGGTTTGACCGACAAGTCGGCCCGGCCCATCTCTAGGATTTACAACTTGTACATACAAAGCTGAAACGTAGGGTAATGAAAAAAAAAAAAAAGTGATAGAAATTGGTCTTAGACTGCTATCGCTAAACCTCAGTGCGACAACTGTATATCATAACTATAAGCCAATATATGAGAGGTGAGAAAGTAGCTGTCCGATCCGTGAGATAGTAACGGTCACACATCTCCTCCCCTCCAGGCCAAGGAAGCGGTGACTTCACCGCTCGTCCTTCCGCTCTGGCTCTTCTGGCTAGTCTCTACTTCAAGAACCGTTCTTCATCGATTGTCTGTCTGTTTACAGGATGATTGCACCAGCACCGCCGAAAACCAGGAGGAGGAAAGCCTTGTGCCTCGCCATCCCGGAACCATGTGAGTACATAGCTGACGATATTGTTTATTAGGCATTTTAGAATGATATTATTAATAAATTGAGTTGCTAAGTGAAGTAAGATTATTTTAGTATATTTCATAAGCCATGTATCATACCCGGAATTTGTAGAATTAATGACATACTATTTGAGGTTGTTGACGTTTGAAGCCTGTCTGTAATTGAAGGTTATACTTGTCTAATGAGGAAGGTTATTGATCACGGGTTACGACTAATAATATGTGAGCCATTCTCACACTTTGTCGGAATTTTGACTTTGTGATTCCATTAGAAAACAGTTGTGTAAAAAAAAAGAAGGATTTTCTTCATAGACATCTTTATAATAGTCTAATAATGGTACTAGCTATAAATCTATTCACAGAATGTAGTCTATGTACTTTTATGATCATGATAGAAATCACGACAGTGAGGGAAACTGAGAGGGTGTCAGGGAAACACTTAAAATTCAATGAATAAAATATTTATTTTACAAAAGAATTGTTAATGAGTATGAGACAAACTAGTCGATTAAAAGATATTAGTTAACACTTAATAAACATTTAATTATAAAACTTGAAAGAGAAGTAATAAAAGAAAAAAAATTAAAATGGTAAGACATTTTAATTTACATTTAAAATTTGAAATTGAACTTTAGATTAATTTAATGAATATTATATTGTATTAATATGAATAGTGAAAATATGAAAGATTTTTTTTTACCTTATTTTAATTTCAGTTTTTCCTATTGTAATCTATTTCCTTCACCGCATCTTTTCCCCTCACTTTTGGTGTGAGAGAATTAGAATTTTGAGGTTGATTTAAGATTTACAACACCACATGCATTTCAAAACAAAAAACAAATGATCTCTAAACTACAAGGGAAACATGTACTTCAATGCAAATAAGACAAGAATAAAACTTATTCTTTGAAAAATCACTATTTTGAGGAAATAAAATGACAACTGAAGCGATTCACTCACTTGAACAGACACAAACTTAGAAAAACTAACAACAGAAATTTGTTGTAAGGTTACCCTCAGTTTTGTTGGATGCTTCTGCAGAGTTGCCAGCATTAAATATAATGGAATGAATCTTGGTTATGCTTTGGCGGTTTTTTTTTTCAAAAAATGAAGGGGAATAGGTAGAGCCTTGTGACCGAGACATTAGAAGTCATTGTCATTATTGTACGCAACTAGCCTCAGTTTAAATTATAAAATTCAATATATAGCAACTTACCAGAGGTATTAGAAAAACAAGTTAATAATAGCTGAAATGTTGAACTTATTCGCGTTTAACGTCACCAACTCATATTATGGGACACATGAGGGAAATAGGTTTTGACATTTTGAATTGAAATGTAACCACGAAAACAGATCAATAACCATGGGGAAAGTGCTTTAAACTTTAGATGAAAGTACCTTGCAGCTACTTGTTACAGGTGGGTTACAAGAAATTTCATGTAGAAACCAGAATCGCTTCGGGACAGTAATTCGTATATAATAGGAGAATGAGCCGTGTAACAAGATAGATAATATTGATGTTATATATTTATCAAGATATCACACACACACACACACACACACACACACACACACACCCCCCCACACACACACACACACAAACACACACACATATACATAGATTTATAAGTAAGCTATTTATAGAATAGACCTCATTTATATACAAAGACAGCATTTATAAACTACTCATTAGATATAGGTGTCGTAACAAAAATATCGATATTCCATATCGTCCATTCTTTGACTTTCACAAAGAAAGTTGTTCCTATTTTGCCGGCTCCTTTTTCTAGTGTTGGTGTACCATGAATGTCAAAGAATCAGGTGAGGAGCACTAAGAGATATATGCTCTGTTTAATTGAAACGTTTTTTCATTTACTCGGTAATGTTTCTCAGTAAATCATTCACTCTATCATTTGCTGGGTTCAGTTTCCTCAGTTTGTCATCGATTATGTCATCTATCTGAATAACTATAGAGATTGTACCATATTTTTCCCCATTAACCGTAGTGGTGGCCGATTCCAGATGCGATAAGACAAGATAAGTTTCCAGCGACACATTTATCTTACAAGGGGACGTTTGCAGTTGTAACTCACAGATATGAATGCCGATTTGTGTGGGTAGTAGGGACCTATAACAGTGCAAAACTAGAGTTATAGCCGCCAATGAGCATTAGAAGCCGAGTCAAGATAGCTCTCAGCTCTCAGTCAAGATAGAGAAATGATTCTTTCCCGTTTAATTGCAGTTATGTATGCTATTAGATATAAAAATACTTCCGTTATGCTCAAAACACGACCCGGCTTCAGGGTGCTCAAAAATGTCCACTGTAAATCAGTGGAAACTTTTTTTCGTGAACAACTGACCTAAAATCTCGAATTAACGCACCATAAAACACTTATGTGTAAAGTTTTATCAAAATCAAAAAATATTGATTTTTTACCCTTTTCGAGGAGGTGAATATTTTAAAGTTGAGATTTCATCAACATTTTCTAACGGCCATAACAACTGCTATTCTGCTTTTTATCAATGCGTATAACATTGGATTTACTCCCGATTTTAGTGGACAAAAACTGATGTGAATGAAAAAATCCAAGGTCAGCTATAACTTGAGATATTTCAATAAAGGGAAATCCTGCGACCTCCGGACTTGGGCTTCTAGATGACCTTAAAATTTTGTTTTAATCGGTTGCGAAATATGTTTTTTCATTTGTCAGAAATTGACAGCCCCTAAATCCTACAAAATTTTAAAGGTAAAAAAAAATTATTTTTGGTTTTGACAAAATTAAGTTTCTACATGTTTTTTTAAATGAGGAATCTGGAAATAATAACAGTTTTTTGTTTAAAAATTTTCCTCACCTATATTATATAAATAAGACATTTTAAAATGACATATTTCTATTATTATTTTAGATTTTACATCTACATACATTCAGTTTTTACCATTTCTATTAGTATTTAGTTTCAATAAATTTCAAATAAGACCATTTTAAAAAAATATACATATTTTTTAACCAAAACCTGATATTAATTTTAGATTATTCATCAATCTTAGGATTTCTATGCAATTTGAAATAAGAATATGTCATTTTAAAACGTCTTGTTTATATAATATAGATGAGGAAAATTTTTAAACTAAAAACTGATATTCTTTTCAAATTCCTCATCTCAAAAAACATGTAGAAACTTAATTTTGTCGAAATCAAAAATAATTTTTTTTTACCTTTAAAATTTTGTAGGATTTTAGAAGGCTAAGGGCTGTCAATTTCTGAAAAATGTAAATAATTTGCGATATCTCACGTATTCCGCCACCGATTAAGACCAAATTTTAAGGTCATTTAGGAACCTTAAAACTGCATAGTCGCAGAATTTCCCCTTATTGAAATATCTCAAGTTATATCTGACCTTGGATTTTTTCATTCACAAAAGTTGTTATGGCCGTTAGAAAATGTTGATAAAATCTCAACTTTAAAATTTCCACCTCCTCGAAAGGGGTAAAAAATCAACATTTTTTGATTTTGATAAAATTTCACATATAAGGGTTTTATGGTGCGTTAAATCGAAATTTGAGGTCCGTTGTTAATGAAAAAAAGTTTCCACTGATTTACAGCGAATTTCCTTGAAATGTTGTCATTTTTGAGCACCCTAAAGCCGGAATAAAGTGCCCTAAAGTGTCTTGAGCATAACAAAAGTATTTATATATCTAATAGCATACATAATTGCAATTAAACGTGAAAGAATCCTTTCTCTATCTTGACTGAGAGCTAAAAAAAAAAACACGTGATTTTCATATTTTATTTTTTTTCTCGGCTCCTAATGCTCATTGGCGGCTCTAACTCCATTTTTTGCACTATTATAGGTCCCTACTATCCACACAAAAATCGGCATTCAAATCTGTGAGTTACAACTGCAAACGTCCCCTTGTTAGTAGGAATCATTTGTGGAGCTTTTTTTGTGATTAATTATTATTTCCACGCGTCTGCTGCCCCTAATCTTAAAATATTTACCTTTTTAAAACCAATTTAATGTTTTGTTCTTTTTAAAAATATATATATTTTAATTAAGCTTATCTATCGAATGGATTCGTGCTATCCATATCTCGCTAAAAGAAGATTTGTTTTTTTTAAGATCGCGGGTTTGCAGCCCGGCAGATGACCTTAGGATTTTTTAAAGGGAGTAAAAATCCTTGGCTATGCCGTCCTTCGGAAGGGACGTAAAATGGGGGTCCCGAGCCTGTGCGATGTCAGGTACTCGTTAAAAATCCCTATCCTAATTATACCTGGATAACCAAAATTTAGGACTCCCACCGTAGCTTCGTCCGATTAGCCATAGCAGCATAAAGTGACGTTTTAAAAATTCATAAAAATAAATAAATTAATTATTCGTTTGTCATTCGTTCATATAATATAAATAAAATATTTATTATTCATAAAGTTAAGTACAATAAACTGACAGCGGATTAATAAGTTATTTTTTATTTCTCAGGAAAGAAGTCTCTGCTTAGGAAAAGTCTCGATCCAAACTATATGTTTAGGTAACAGAAAATAGTTAACTGTCATTAAAACTTGAATTAATACTTAATAGTTATTTTATCAAGTAACTTGCGAACGGAAGGGGGTAGATTTTGTCGGTAGGGGAAGGAGGGAGAGCGGTACTCTGCACATTGGTATGCTCAAGAGGAATCTTAAGCAACTTTTTTATTTGTGACGGGAAGAGAAAATGGCGTGAATCTCGGGGAAGTAGTATTCCGCTAGACAAAGGAAATTGACAACAAGTATTGGAATATACGATTAAGAGAACTGCAAATTAAATAAAACTCATAATTTCTTTTTTTCTATTTAGGTTAGTTAAAAATTAGATACCAATGAATTTGTGCAGTGATCTATATTTCGATTAATAAGCATTAAATCATTTATTCTTCAGTAGAAATATGGCATTGCTCTATATAGCACAAAAGATCTACTTTGTAATTGTTCTTCTGTTGTAATTAAAAATATATATTATGAAAAATGAATTTAAAAACTGTTTATTTTAATGATAATTGAATAGGCCAGTATATAACTTTAAAACAGATATTTATCCACTCGTTTAAAATACCGAATTTCGCTGATGATTTGGTGACGCTGTTGAAAGAGCAGCGTTGGGATCTCTTGGACCTGTCTTGTCCCTCCATAAGTGTCTTGGATTCTGGGATCTGGGATCTGATTGTAAATCAAATCTTGAGGGTAACGGAGAGTATTTTGATTAATGTAAAATGTTTTATGCCATTTATTTTATGTTTTAAAACCACATACCTGCATTAATTTCCAGACAACCCAATAATACCCAAAAAAAATTATAATGGTAGTAAATATAATAGTTTAGTTTGTAGGAACTGCCCCCAGCTAATCGTTTTTAATTTATAATTTTTAATAATAATCTTATTTACTTAGTAATGTGCACCTCAGTGTGTTTGTGTGTACTGTTTATCCAGAACGCGAAAATATTACTAATAATGTAGACTTTTAACTTGTAATGTGAATATTTGCTAAAATAATTCATATAAATAGTTTTCTGATGTAAATTTTTCCGACAGTTGTTATAGAAAAACTAATCCATTTGGCCTGTTATTTTAATCTAACTAAGGTTGACATTTTATAGTATTCTAAAAATTAAAATATATCCCCGCTATTTATGATTCACTAATGAGTTGAATCGTAAGACGTGGCATTGGGGAAATTATTCAACACAATTCCAAATTTAAAAATAGTCCAATTCAGAGGTCGTTAGGGAATGATTCAGTCCGTGGGCGAGGGAAGAATGTAACAGCGAGCCTACTTTCGGAATGTGAACAATATACTGACACTGAATACCTCTTAGCTCTAATTTGAGCTATTCCTGAATTCCTGTGGATTGACAATTTAAGACTGTTTAAACATTTCTGAGCAACAGATAAATTGAAATATTTCGTTTTTATAAATAGTTTGTAAACAAAGTTTAAACTTTTTCAGAACCCAATAAACAAAAATAGATTTCGCATATGACATTTTAATGGGTTTACAAATATGAGGGCCATTCTAAAATTACTTGTATTACTCTCAGGTTTCTCGATCCAAACTTTGAAAAAATGGAGTTTGTTAAAGTATCTTGGATAATTTTTCTATTGTAATTTATTACACATAATTGTCCGATATTATTTCAGTGATTGACCAGAATTAAAATATTGTTCTTTTCTCAATATTTTAAATTCAACATTTAAACGGTTATGGTGCTGACAATAATAAAGAATCACTTCGAAATACGTAATTTCTAAAAACTTGCCATTAAACTTTAGTAAAATTATGAACTTGGGCATATTTAATTACTTGAAAACTTATCAACAATACAAAATAATCTGAACAATTCAATAATACATCTTCTTATGCCTTGGAAAATAATCAAGTTATTTCCTAAGGTATCATAATTTCGGCATATAAGCGATACATAATTTAAAACAGACACAATTTCGGTTACTGCGCTGAGACAATTTAAGTGGAGGTGCTGACATTTCAGGTTAAGATAGAACGCGATTTCTCAAAAAACGATAACAACTCGTCAAAACGTTGTTCTTTTTGTTGTCCCTAACTTTTAAAATACAAATACAGCTAATTCATTTGTAGAAAGGGATTGAAGATAAGAGGTTATGGTATTGATAAATAGTAATAATAGAAGCAGGTTGTTGACCTTCCACTTATAGTGGAATGCTTCATCCATTGGAGATAATAGAAGATTGCCTGTGTTCAATAAAGTAGCAATTGTTAAAAAATCGAAATGTCACACAATTATTTTCCTGTGATATTGAATTACCGTCGGTTTTCATTTTATTTTCTGTTCTGATGTAAAAACCTCTGAATTAAAGTTTTATACTCTAATTTGTGCTTTCGAGCCTTACGTTTGACGTGGTTAGTAAATTAAAGCTTAGACACCATCGAGAAAAGGCTTGGTCTTTAAGGTATAGGCAATTTTTAAAGAATTAAAGATCACGATTTTTGTTTTTTTTTTTCATTGTTGTATTTTGGAATGATTAGGCATTAATAGAAATAGAAAATAAACTTTATTCTGGGACGATGTCCCCTAAGAATAATATAATGTACATAAATAAATACAATGAGTCTAGCTTTCATAAGATGAAATAAAATAAATTAACACTCTGGTTAACTATTTACAATTTTACAAATAAAGAACAAAAATAGAAATAAAAATTACAAAATCCAATAATTGCAGGAGAAAGAATAAAAACCTATTTACATCTACTGAATGCACTTCTTTTTTTTAGTGAAGTTTTGCTAGTCAGTATCATTCTGGAGGGAAAGGAGGTATTGAAAGAGAAGGGATTTAAATGTGGACAGAGATGGAGCATTACGGATATTACAGGGTAGTGAATTCCACAAGGAAGTAGCACGGGAAATGAAGGAGTGGTCAAATGATGTACTCTTATGGGAAGAAGTATACAGGTCAGAGGAGCGAGATCTTGTAGTGCGGGAGGAGACCGAGGATCTGAACTGGAAGATGTTATAGATGTAGGAGGGATTCCGAGAATTGATGGTTTGGTAAAGGAAGGAGGCTAGGAAGTAATTTATGCGGGATGAAGGATAAAGCCATTTTAACTCTGTATATAGATGTGATGTGTGGGAGGCTTTTGGAACCCTAAAGATAAACCTAATGAAAACAGTTCATTAGTCTCCTTAGTTTACTCTCGAGTTCCGCCGTCAAGCCACCATATGCAACACAGCTGTAGTCAAAATGGGGTAGGATAAGGGAAGAAACCAAGAGTTGACGAGTAGGTTTCGGAAGGGAGTCCTGGGAAGAATGGAATAGTTTAAGGATGGATATAACCCGTCTAGAAATTTGGGAGATATGAGGTTTCCATGAAAGGGTTTGGTCAAAGGTAATACCAAGGTTTTTGACTGTGGGGTGGAATTGAATAGGTTGGGAGTTCATTGACAGTATCGGGAGGTGGGGAAGGGATCTCAGATGGGTATTAGAACCTATGATAATAGCCTGCGTTTTTTCTACATTTAATTTTAATTTGTTGTCAGAGGCCCACTTGCAAATGCTATTAAGGTCTTCTTGGATAAGGGAGAATGATTTAATTAAATCAGAGGGATGGAAGGATAGATATATCTGGAAATCATCCGCGTATAGATGGTAGGAACAATGGTGAATGGAATTTGGTAGATCATTTATGTAGGCACAAAAAAGAGTAGGAGAGACACTGGAACCTTGGGCTACCCCTGATGTCAATGAAAGGGAAGAGGAAAGTGGCTGGTTTGGTATGGATACTATTTGAGTTATACTATAGAGGAAGGAATGAAACCAGAGGAGAGAGCTTGAGGAAAAAGATAGGGCTTTTAGTTTCGTGAGGAGAATAGAATGGTCTAGGGTGTCAAAGGCTTTGGTAAAATCTAGAAGGATAAGGACAGTTACTTTTCGTTCGTCAAGGGCAGTATGTATGTCATTAGTAATTTTTGTTAAGGCTGTCTGAGTTGAATAACCAGGTCGGAACCCAGATTGGAACGGATTAAGGAGATGAGAGTTTTCTAGGAAATTGGAGATTTGTGATTGAACTAGTCTTTCAAGGGGTTTGGACAGATTGGAAAGTATTGATATGGGACGGAAATCATTAAGTGAAGATGGGTTAGATTTCTTTTGTAAGGGTTGTATTTTAGCTTTCTTCCAGGATGAAGGAAAGGTGGAATTTTGCAAAGAATAATTATATATATGTAGGAGGACTGGAAGGATAGTAGGAAGGCAGAGTTTGATTAATTTTAGTGGAATACCATCATGTCCAATAGCTTGCGTTTTACATTGGAAAATGGCATCAATGAGGTCTGAGGGTGTGATATAGGAAAAATAAAAATTGGAGGAGTTAAAAGGAGGACCGCTTGGAGCGTAGCTGGCAGAAAGAGATGAGGAGTTTTGATGATGAGGTAGCAAAAAAGGAATTCATTTCATTAGGAGTAAAAGAGTATGAAAGCGGAGCATTTGAGGATTTACTAAAGGAAAGTTTTGATAAAATTTTCCATTTTGATTTTGGATCACAGGCACTGGAGAGGGCTTCATGAAAATATTGTGATTTAGCTTTTCGAATGGCAGTTTGTGTCTGATTCCGAAGGGATTTAAACAGAGTGTAGTCGTCCTGAAGTCTAGTCCGTCGAAAACGTCTTCGGGCGGCCTCTCGTCTCTTTTGTAGGTTTTTGATTTCTATTGTGATCCAGGGTGCTGGTGGACGTCGGATTAGGATGGTTTTTAGGGGAGCATGTGAGTCGAGGATGGATAAGAGATTGGATGTGAGGATGTCAACCATGTTGTCAATAGTGTGGGAGGAATATATAGAGTCCCAGTCCAGAGCGTCAATATCAGTTTGGATTGAGGAAAATGTTAAGGAATCAAGATTGCGATAGGAAATGGTTTTTGGAATGAATGTTGGAGTTTGGATATTGTATGACAGGGATATTAAATCGTGATTAGAAAGAAACGTGATTGGTAACTGGGAAGAGGAAATGAGGTTTTTAGGAGAATCAACTATTAGGAGATCAAGCCAGGTATCAGATGTAAATGTGTGGTGGGTAGGAGAGAATGGTACCACATGTAGGTTGAGGGAAAAAAAAAGGTTTTCAAGATAAGACTTGTCAGAGGAATCGGTGAGGAGATTGGTATTGAAATCTCCAGCAATAATAACATGTGAGTAGAGAGGAACAATGTTGAATAGAGTGGTTTCGAAGTGGGAGTCAAAAGGAACATTGGGAGGGCGGTAAACTACTACAACAAGGATAGTTTGTGAATGCATGGTTATTTCGGTAAACAGGAATTCAATGTGGGGATGCTCAGAAGAAGGGGATAGGCTTAGGACTTTGGTTCGGAAATTATTATGTACAAATATACAAACACCTCCGCCAGTGCGGTTAGTACGATCATGACGCAGCAGATAGTGGTTAGGAAGGGAGACACTGAGGGAAGGTATTGAAGGCTTAAGCCAGGTTTCAGATATTGCAACGATATGATAAAAATTATCAGAGAAGTACTGTTGGAATTCGGTAAAGTGAGCAGGGAGGGATTGGGCGTTAACATGACAGAGAGTTAGGACGCTAGTCATGACAAGGATGCTGGAAAAGAGAAAGGAAAAAAGAAATAGCGGATTCAGAAGACACTAAGCAATAACATGGTATGAAAAAGTAGAAAGTTAGAAATATGGGCAGTAAAGAGAAATTAACTAAGAATAAATGTGAAAAAAAAAGAAACGAATAAGCAATACAGAAGAGCAACGAAGATATAAACGAGAAAAGCAAACATGATGTAATAAGTTTTGCACACATTAAAATGATTAATAAAGAAAAGAAAATAATCAATGAACGAAATGTTTTTCTATTGAGGAATTTGAGTGATGCGATAGACCGAGAGGAGAGCCAGATGTCAGAGCAAGGTATGTGGAAACAGGAGTAGATGCTTCAGGTGAAGACCTCAAGATCCTTAGCTGCGTTAATAAAAATGGCAGGATGGCCATCCTCCCGCCTGCAGCGTACTCTGCCGCCGGAAAACCAAACATACTTCAATTTGCCTGCAGCTTTCTTTTCTTTTCTTTAATAGACATAAATGATAGTTAACAAAATCCAAATATCTGTGATACATTTCGGAAGAGTCATCCTCCGTTCCGAAAATAGTAGTGTGTGACAAAGAGACAGAAATAGGTGGACGATGACCGTCCTGATCACGTGTCACAGAACTTTCACCTGCTGTCCAAGAACAAGAGTTATAAACTGACACCGAGCCAAAAACTATTTTTCATTCCGTTTCGAGTTAATAAGCGGTGATCAAGGGTTACATGTTCCTATTCTGTCCTGTTTCCGTAGTTTTGTTTTATCTATTTTTTGTGACTATCTTATTAATAAAATATTTCGTTGATTCATTTTAAAAGAAATTATATATATTTTTGGATTAACAATAAGTGGTAATGTCGGTTTGCATTTTCATATTCCATTTTTAATTAAGGATAGTAAGTAATCAAAATTGTTGGAATACTTCAAATATTCGTGACCACTCTGGTCTTTAGTGCCAACCACCACCACCAGTGCGCCACCAGTCTACAGTTGTATTATTGTCTTGTGTAAACCTGTGTGTTCATTGTTTTTCCAATAAATGCTAACATTTGTCTTTTTACTGTGACTTTTGTATTCTCCTATAATCCAAAAGGTTATGGGCCCAGAGAATACGCATTATTAGACAAAAAGGCTTTAATTTCGCGAAGTGTTGTGATCTTACTGATAATCAAAAGTTGTGTTCGGTTAACCGCATGGTACGCGCTTTACAGGTTATCTCCCGATTCGACATTTTTTCAAGTTGTGAATTTTCATAAACGATTTAGAATCCCAACTAAAGATGGCAAGCGGTTTCGTGAGTAATTACCGAATAGAACCCTTACGTAAAGATAATTACGATACATGGGTCGTCCAAGCAGAAGCCAGAAAAAACGACGTATCAAGTCAAGAGGATGCATTTTATGGCTCAAAATTCAAAAATCAGACAGGTAAAACAAATTTCAAAAACAAGAAAAAACAAAATATCAAAACTATTCGTAATAACAGCCAAAAACCTAGATGCATGTTTTGTAATAAAGATAATCATATATCAGATAATTGTTGGTTCAAAAATAAAAATAAAAATTCTACTAACAAGAAGAATGAGAAAACCTTTATTATTGAGGAATGCCATTCAATTTTACCTTGCCGCCCTAAACAACCTACTTGGTTCTGCCTTGATTAAGGAAGTACGTCTCACATGTGTTCTGACCAAAATAAGTTTTCAGATATGTCAAAGGTAAACAATGGCTTCCTACAACTAGCATCTACTCAACACACCACTTCAATTGATGGAAAAGGCCTAGTAAAATTAGATTTTGACAAAAATAATACTGTAAATTTGCCAAACACCCTCTTTGTGCCAAATCTATCCGCTAATCTTTTATCGGTTGGTAAAATAACGGATAGTGGATACTGACATAACTGATGCTGAAGGAAAAATAATTTTTCAAGCAACTCGCACAAATGGGTTATATTATTTGAAAATCCCTGATAAAAACAAGAATTCTTCATTCAAAATTGAGGAGTGGCATCAAAAACTAGGCCACTTTAATGAACATGATTTAAAAACTGCTTTCAAAAATCAAAATATGATTGGCCTACAATTCAATCCTTCTGAATCTCTCAATGACTGTGAGATTTGCATCAGAGGAAAGATGTCCAGTCTTCCCTTCAAAACCAACCCTGAGCAGAAGAGCTTGGAATTACTTCAAATAGTGCACTCAGATGTTGTTGAACCAATGCGTACAGTATCTCATGGAGGATGTAGGTACTTTGTGACATTTATAGACGAGTACAGCCGATACACAAAAATTTATTTTTTAAAACAGAAAAATGAAGTTATAAATTATTTTAAAGAATTCAAATGTGAGGTTGAAAAATTCACAGGTAAGCACATAAAATTTCTCCAAAGTGATAATGGGGTTGCTGAATATTAAAGTAAAACATTCAGCAAATATTTAGTTCACCATGGTATTCAAAGGAGATTTTCGGCACCTTATACACCCCAACAGAACGGACTTGCTGAGAGAAAAAATCGTTCAGTGCTTGACAAAACTCGGTGCCTCCTCTTAGAATCTCATCTCTCTGATTCTTTCTGGGCTGAAGCAGTTTTTTGTGCTAATTACTTGATAAACCGTTCACCGTCAAGAAATTTAAATGGTAAAATACCATTTGAATTATGGTTTGGTTACCCACCATCTGTCAAACACCTCAAAATATTTGGTTCCAAATTGTTTTTCCTAAACAAAAACCTGAATAAATCAAAGTTTGACTCAAGGGCCATTGAAGGAATTTTCGTTGGCTATTCTGAGCAATCAAAGGCTTTCAGAATATGGGATCCAATTAAGAAGAAAAAATAATAGTCACCAGAGATGTCAGGACCATAAACAAGATGTTCTACGAAACTTCAACGACATCCGTGCCAAAACTTCTTGATGGCCATAAAAACCCAAACTCCTATTCTACTTCAGAAGATAAGGTGGATTTCAACATCATTGTCGAAAATCCTGAAGAAAACACAGAGAACCCTGATACTCAATCTTCTACGCCTGAATCAACTGAAGATGATGGATCTTATGATACCGAAAATGACGATCAATCACCTCCAAACAATGAAGTTGGACTATCTCAGGCTCCACAGTCAAGTACCAATATGAGACTACGAAATCGAAATAATCTTCAACCACCGAATTGGACACTGGATTATATGATGAAGGCATCATCAGAACATGATATGCTACAAGGACCTGACGCCAATGCCTGGCAAAATGCAATCAAAGATGAACTCCGAGCGCATCTCAAAAATGACACTTGGAAATTGTTCCTTTGAAGAAAGATTCCAATGTAATAGGATCAAAAATGATTTTGAAATGTAAGTACAAACCATCAGGTGAACTAGAACGAAGAAAGGCTCGCTTAGTAGCACGCGGCTTTGCACAACGACCTGGTTTGGACTTTACCGAGACATATGCTCCAGTAACCAAGTTAAGCTCAATAAGACTCCGACTTGTTCTCTCTGTTGAAGAAGATCTACACATTAATCAGTTGGATGTATCTACAGCATTTTTGAATGGGGAAATCAGCGAAGAAATCTTTATGGAGAAACCAGCAAACCTTGAACGTTTTCTGACAGAGATTATGCTCGATGAAATTGACGCGGAGTATTCTACAATTTTCCTACGTTCTAAGCAGATGCTCCAAGATTTAAAACAAACAGATGGAAAGACAGTTTGTCGCCTAAATAAGGCACTATATGGCTTAAAACAGGCTGGCCGCAACTGATTTCAAAAATTAGACTCCAAACTTAAGTATCTTGGTTTTCAGGCATCTCCCGCAGACCCATGTGTCTACGTATCTTTTCAAGGGGGAGATAAAATTCTATTAGCCATATATGTAGAGGATATAATTTTGGCATCAAATAACATGGCAAGACTTAATGTTGTTAAAAAGTTATTGATGAACATATTTGAAATGAGGGACCTAGGAGACTTACAACACTGCCTTGGAATCGAATTTTCGCGAAAGGAGGGCAAGATTTATGCTTCACAGTCAAAATATATAGATGAAGTTCTCGAAAAATTCAACATGTCCACATGCAAACCAGTTAGAACTCCACTTGCTCCTGGTACCCAACTTATTAAGAACCAATCTGATACTCCACCAGACTATCCTTATCAGAATCTCATCGGAGCTCTTATGTATCTATCAATGGGAACAAGACCTGATATCAGTCACAGTGTGAGTTATCTCAGCCAGTATAACATGTGTTTTGACAAATCTCACTGGCTTGCAGCCAAACGGGTACTCCGCTACTTAAAGGGCACTACAGATTTGGCTCTTGTCTACAAAAAGACTGGAAAACCACTTCATGGACATGCCGATGCAAACTAGGGATCTTGCGCAGAAGACAGAAGATCCTACACTGGTTATCTCTTCAAATTTGCAGGAGCTGCCATCAGCTGGGAGAGCCGTAAGCAAAAAACAGTTGCGTTATCCACTCAGGAAGCTGAATACATGGCATTAACAGATGCTGCCAAGGAAGCCATGCACCTAAAACAACTGATATCGGACATGGGGATAAAGCATGAAGCCATTGAATTATTCAATGATAATGTCGCTGCACAGGACTTGACGAGAAATCCCATAGTAAGTGCTCGTTCAAAACACATCAGCATTCGAGAGCACTTTATACGAGAGAAGGTTCAAGATGGAGACATAGTTGTCTCATACAAGCCTACAGAAATCATGGAAGCTGACATTTTGACCAAAGGACTCGCAGGCCCTCGCCATGACACTCTACAAAAAGCAATAGGACTACAATTACAACTAAAGCCTACAGAGTGAGGGGGAGTGTTGGAATACTTCAAATATTCGTGACCACTCTGGTCTTTAGTGCCAACCACCACCACCAGTGCGCCACCAGTCTACAGTTGTATTATTGTCTTGTGTTCATTGTTTTTCCAATAAATGCTAACATTTGTCTTAATACTGTGACTTTTGTATTCTCCTATAATCCAAAAAAAATTACTTGGGATTTCTTTAATCATATCAATTATATGGTAGACTAAATTAAAAAAAAAAAAAAACTCAGGGAATTTTTTTTGTAATATCTTTTTTTAAAACTTGAATGTTTAATTCACACCTATCTTCCAATGAAGACAACCAGCGAATAGGCTAAAAAAAAGTATAATAAATAAGGCATGTAAAATATGAGGGAGACCACTACCTATCGGTACTTCCTCCTGACATTATTTTAGGTCGTTGTTATTTAAGGAGGTTCCTCATCCAACTTTTTATTAGCCTTCGGTACGCATTGTCAGGAATATTTGTTGTAGCCATTTTTTGAGTCTGTTTGGATGGTCATATAGTTTGTTATGAAATGTTCTGTATTTTGTTTTAATGTGGTCCAGTACTGCGGGTATGTGTAGGTTCTATTACTTTACGTGCCACGGAGATCGTGTAATTAGTCGTAATGTTTGTGATGAAAATTTTAGTTTGTATTTGTGAGTTTTTTTGGCTTAACTACATATCTTAGCATTTCGGATCTTATGATTCGTAAGTCCATTTGGGTTTTAGTAAGTAAGAATATGTATTTAGATGTTGTCTTAGTTTCAACGAGGATCTTCTTTGTTGCAGAGAAAACAAAAGTCGTAGACGCTTATTTAAAATAAGCGTTTAACATGAGGTGCCCATGTCATCCATCTATCGAATGTTAGTACTGAGTATTTTACTATCAGCGGAATTGGATTGTTGTCTGAGTATAATAATGTACAAGGGTCGTGACATAGTGTGAATGTAATGTGACTTTTCATTTTTATTTTTATTTTCCAAAGTTTCAACCAGTTATGAAAAGTCAATAAGTAATTTTGAAGAACCAATGAAGCCTGTGTTGAATCAGTGTGTCTTGTGGGAATGGCTATATCGTCCACATAAGTTGCTGTTTAAGAGTTAAGTCAAGTGGGATGTCATATGTATTTATTATGTATATGAGTGGTGGGAGGATCGAATATTGAGGTACCCCGCCCATTGTAGGTCAGATAGAGGAGATCTCTGAATCTTGTCGGATAGCGAAAACTCTATCAAAAAGAAAAGATTGGAGAATAAAGTAATACGTTTTTGGAAGAGATTTTAATTTGAAGATAATTCCCTGGTGCCAGACTTAATCAAATCTGAGTTACATCAAGAAATACTCCAGTAGCATAAAGCCTTTGTTCAAGAGTTGTTGAACTCTAGTCAGTAACTCTGTGCAATTGTTGGGTCGTCGAGTATAAAGAGCGAAATCTAAATTAATAAAACAAAACAGGGAAATTTAAAAAAAAATTGTATGCTTGGTATAATACGAAATTATCAGAATTATGGCATCTTGCAGACTTAATAGAAATTACCATTAAGTTTTAAGACTAATTAAAGCAACCTGTATCAGGTGAAGTTCCACTATCTAACATATTATACAGGATTAGAAATCCTAATATTGGGGCAGTATTAAATATCTTTTTAATAATGAAATTTAATTTAACAATATAATCATCCATATATTTTGTACAGCATACCTGGAGTTCAAGCAAGGCATAAATAACATGGAACAAAAGCAGAACAAAGTTGAGAAATTAAGTCCCCAGAATTATTTCCTCATAGGAATAATACAATTCTTAAAAAAACAGAATATACTACTGAAAATAATTTACTTATAACAATATCCACTCAAGGAAAGATTACTAGGTTAATTGTTTAGGTTCTTAAATAATTAATAGAAAGACATTGACGAATTTCAAGTGATAATGAAAGATTAAAGAAATAATTTCAGACAGTAGTTAAATTCTACTACAGGTCAATTGCCGAGGACCCGTCAGAGTAAGGACTATTGAATAGAAATAATTAAATAATCCATACAAAATTAAATTTTAATTTTAAACAGTAATTGTTTCTCCAACACCGAAACACTATCCAGTATTTCTCATCTATATAATATTGTGTTATTCTTATATGTAAGTTCTGCTTTGACCTTTGTTACTGAGCTTTGTCACACTTTTTACGCCGTGTAAATAGTTTTAGTATGTTTGATTGTCAATTCATATATAATGAAGGTTTCACTGCATAATCTATCAGTAGATATCTATCATTATCATTATTCGTAATGATGGTTTACTTCTTCTAGTGCTGCAGAGTCATCAACCAACTTAGTTGTTGCCTTATACCTTCATATCCACTCATAATTCTTTTCTTGCTCAATATTTTCCTCTTTGTTTTTTCTGTATTATGAACATTTTAGGCCAGTTCTTGGAACTATTTTTGTTGTTTTTTTCCTGGTCGTAGGATAGTCATAGCCCCTTTATCTATTTTTATTATCATATATTATAATATTGTGACAACAGCCCCTACGATTTCAAATACTTTTTTTTTCCGGGTCTAAATTTCATTCATTCTTTTTTTTAACAAACTAATTCTGACATATGAGTTGTTGCATTTTATCTAGATTCTGTTCTTAGGATAACTTCTTGTTTTACTTGTTACCACGACTATATGTATTAAATTTTGAAGAAACAATTTCAGCAGCTATTCTGTCAAATGTGTTATAACCTTTTGTCTAGAATTAACTATACTACTACTAGTAAACTCTTTCTTATACGGCTTTCTCTGCACCGAAAACAGGAAAACTGTTTTATTAAATGTTTAAAACTTATTAAAAAAAAAAAAAAATCAATATTTTACATATCTGTAAAAAATAAAATATATTTTATTACATTAAAATAATATGTCAATCATAATTTATATTTTAGGAGAAGAAGATAATCAGGGATGCAGTCAAAGACATTTCCTTCTGTCCTCTTTTATTTTTTACCTTGCTGCTTTGTATTATTAATGATTTATGTATCTGTTCTTTTCTATAGCCTTTTTTATATTTTTTGTTTTATCTTTGCCATTCTGTATTCCATTTCGTATCTGTTTATCGGTCTGTCATTTTTGTCACATCTAGTATATTGTTTATTGTAGCACTAAAGAAGACCAGGTCCAAACGTTGGTACTCATTTAAGTATTTCTACTTAGACATGATGTACCTCTTTGACTGCATTCCTGATTATCTTCTTCTCCATTCATCTCAACAGTCAACTATACTTTTATAAGTTTATATTTTATATCATTTGTATATTTACATATTAACATATGTATAACCGATCGTTTCTTGGTACATATAAAAAAAAATTAAAAAAGAGTAAAGCAATATTTTATGTGATAAATAGAAAAATAATTTTATTCTGGAACAAAGCCCCTTAAGAATAAGAAATGTGAATCTTTATGATTATATATGATTCACTTTAAGTACTCGTAGTAAAAAAAAAAAATACTAAAAATATTCTAGAAAGGAGGCGTAGCAACGTATTGCACGGAAAACTTTCTAACTTAAAATCAATTTCTTCCTGTTATCGATATGTATTTCTAATTATTAATGACGATTTTTGTTGTCCACCGTTTTCCCTTATTATTATTGTTTCGACCCCCGTAGCGCCGGATGCAGGAGCTCTGTTGTAAAATTATCTATGATGGTGATAATTTTGCCCTATTTATGTATATATAATTCTTTCATTATAAACTCTATACCCATCCAAGCTCATTTAGTTTATTTTTTTTTCTCATTCTCTCATCACGATGATGATGTGCAATTTCTTTTTGCTGGTTACATACCGTACACGTCATGTTTTTCACGGAAAACCTAACTTAAAACAATTTTTTTTTTAAGCGAATTTTTTTTGTTATCAATGTTTTTCTAATATTAATTGATGATTTCCGTTATCCGGGGTTTTCCAATATCCGACGCGGTCTTGTACCTGGTAATAGCGGATAAAGGGGTCTACTTTATATGTATTTAGTTTCTAACCGACTTCAAAAAGGAGGAAAATCCCAATATGATTGAATTTTTTTTTTTTTTTTTGAGTTTGTATGTTTGTTTCGCTGTTATCAATTATGAATCGATTTTGATGACTTATGTTTAATGGTAGGTTACACTTCAGAAGTTGTCCCATAAAAATTTTATTGAAAATAACTCAGAAATAAAAAAAAGAACTCAAGATTAAACTTACACGTACAAACTTGAACTAAAAAGAAACAAAAACAAAATATATTCTCGACTAAAACTTGAAAAATAAAGTTAATTTTTCGAAAAAACAAAACAGAACCCTAATTGAGGATTAAACCTACATGTATAAACTAAAACTTAAAAAATAATATTTTAATAATTTTAAAACGAAGAGCGAGTATTAAAGGCCAATTAACGAAATTATCGATACTTATATAGGGTTTTATGATCAATTATTTTTGGAGTCGGTGTCAACCAAGACAACCAGAAATTGAAAAAAAGCAAATAACTGTAAAAAAAAGTGCAAAACGTTTGTTACAAAGGCAGGATTAAACTGCCTTTCTTGGCTGGCACCGACCCAAAAAATAATGTATAACTATCGATGATTTTGTTAATTGTCCTTTAATGCTCTTTGTTTTGGTGTAATTAATATATTATTTTTTACTTTTTTAATATTAACTTTATAGTTATATTGATTTTCGGTCTCCTTCTTTTTTTTAGTTACCTGCTTACAATGTCAATATTATGATGATTTTATTTCTATCAGATATTTTGATGAAACATTTAGGCACTTATTTGTACAGGACAAGAATCGTTTTAGTGGATTTAAACTCCAACAAATAAGTAGCACGAGAATAATCCAAGCTTATTGTTTATAATACAAATACATGCAGATTACATTTTTTGGTTCAAATAGTCGAACCGTTGCATAAATTTTTTCTCCCGCCGAGAGAACTAAAACAACTGTAGCCTGATTCTAATTGATGTTTTGCTGACCCTAGGCTATTTGAATGGCCTCAGCCGGAGGAGGGAGGGAGCGATGAAAACAGAGGGAGGCTGGAGTGAGTCAAAGAGGGTGGCTCTGACTCAAAATTAGTCACCCAATGAGATATACACTCTGTTGGCAGCACTGTATGATGGATGGTCCATGCCTGCGTCTGCCGCAGCCTCAGCTAAATATACTTCTCTAGTGCCTGCCCAAAGGGGGTGTATATTTGGAATCTACTGCGCGCTTAGTCTGGTTTTGACCTTTATACACCAAAATATATAATTTACGTTATTTCTAAACAGAAACATAGATGATGAGACCGAAACCACTGCACCATCACATTGGGGAAAACGTTGCTCCTGCAGATCGATTCCGATGCTTCACTTCGAGTTGTCGATAACTCTTTAATACAACCTTACATTTAAACTTGCATTTCTATTAGTCAAGGATACATTGAAAAGATTAGTCAATGGAGGAACGAAAAGCTACTGATAATCTTAATTGACAGTCCTTGTCGGGAACAATTAGGATCGTCAAGTCTTGCTGTCCCGAGCGGGTGCATTTCTGGTGAAATTGGAAATTCTTTATAATGGCTAAATTTGATGTTCCATTCAACGGAAACATAAACAGTTTAACTTTATATAAAAGATAAATTAGGACTGGTAGGTTGTAAGCCTAAGCGGAAACTGATGTAATTGGGAGTGTTTTTAAAACTGACGCGCTCAAATACCTCTTCAAGCACTTACGGTACTTTTTTCGCTATAACTTCGAAACTCTTTGTCCGATCCGAAATTTCTTTTTTCCATCTCAAATCTGGTTAAATTTACTATTAGAATTTATGTATGGAATTGTAATCAAGTCCCTTAAAACACACAAGCACGCTAAAAATCCGGTACTGTTGGGAAATCCATGGTGTTTTGCCACATTTTTCAATCTAACTCCGAAACTGTTTGAAATTTTGATTTTATCCAGTGAAATACCCAGCCCACTGAACACGTCAAAATCGTTATTTTTTGCGGAAACATTCACCTTTAGAGTGCCGTCGTGGTAAATAGTAAATTTAACCAGCTTTTAGGTGAAATAAAGAAATGTTGGAATTACTGCAAAAAATGTTCCTAAAAAAAACTTGGATTTCACAACAGTACGCGTTTTTTAGCATTCTGATATGGATATTTTATGGGGCATGAACAAAATTTCATATTTTGGGTCTGACAGTAATTATAACCATATTTCAGCTGGTAAAAAGAAGTTTTGGATCGAAAAAATAGTTTCGGAGTTATAGCTAAAAGAATAACGTTTTTGCGTAGAAGTACTTCATAAAGTGTTTGAGCGCGCCAGTTTTTAAAAAGCACACGATTACGTCAGTTTTCGCTTAAGCTTACAACCTAATGGTTATAATTTAGCTATTGTATAAATTGAAGGTGTTTATGTTTCCATTGAAAGGAACATTAAGTCTTTTTTTACAAAATTTCAAATTTCAACAGAATTGCACCCGTTTGGGACTGCAAGACTTGGTTATCCTAATTGTAGCCGACAAGGACTATGAATTAAGATTATTAGCAGCTTTACGTTCGTCCGTTGTATATATGTGTCATTGGCTCCTCTACTATATAGTTTCAACGTGGATTGTATTGTTTAGTGTTTGTAATATTTTCTTATTTCCTTTCCCCTCAGGTGCGAAAGTGTAACAGAAATAAACACTTTCTACATGGATTTAGTGTTTTATATATTTTTACGTATTGTTTCAATGTATTCTTTGTAAAACATATTACTTATTGCTCTAAGTAAGACAGATTGTAATATTAACTCAATAAAATACTTCTATTTCAAAAGTAACAACATTACTTTTTGTATTCATCTAGTATTTTCTATTTTGATATTTTCTTGTTTTTCATATAATTCACATATTTTTTAAAGTTTGAATATTAGTTTGAACATTTAGAGTTTATGTGTAAAGGAAGAGGAAAACATTCCCCCTGGAAAAGTAGCGACTAAAACTTCGAAATAAATCGGAAGAGGGTAACAAGCAAGGGGCGTAGCAGTGGGTGATAACAATGTTGTTACCGAAATACAGAATAACGAAAAATGGATGTTTTTTGTTGATAGGGGGTGGTAGTAATCCGATATCTAGATACAGTGTTAATATGTATACAGTTTTCAGCTATAATTGAGATTAATTAATAAGATATCAACTAAACATTTTTGCTATTTTAAATATTTCTACTTCGAACTTAATACCAACTTTAATATTAAATTATCCAAAAGATAACGGGTTAAAGACAACTCCTACGTTTACTAGACAAAATTTTCAAAGCTTCTAATTAATTATAAAAGACACGTTTACATGAAAATAATATGACCTATTTGGACATTTCGAAACCCCTAATGAGAAACGTGCATCTCAGCTTTAGTAGGAAAGAAATTATTTATTTATTTTGCTTAATTTAACACATTGTCTGAAAGATCAAACCTAAATAGATTAACTGGAGGTACGCATGATGGTATTGAAGGATCAATAAAATTAGGATTGATGAATTAATTGCCACTTCTATTGGAATTATTTTTTTTGAAAATAAGGTTTGAATGTTAAACATACAGAAAATGGCTTCTGGAAGATATTAGAACCTATAGTGGGTTTAAATGCGTATCCGAGTCTTTATTGAATTTATGGTTAAATGAAAATAAGTTTTTTATTTAATGGAGAATAAGAAAACAGAGTCGAATTATTTTAATTATTTAATGGAGAATAAGAAAACAGAGTCGAATTATTTTAATTATGTTAATATTAAAGTAGGCAGTGTTCAACCCCTCTCATTTGTGGGAGTTGTAGGTTTGTGAATTCTCATGTAAATATTCTAGTATAGTAGGAATATGTGTATTTTTATTTATATATTAATTTTTATTATTTTAGTCTAGCAGTTTCGATTATTATAGATGTCTAACTTAATTTTTTTTTTAAAGGGATGATTGTGTATATTACAGCACTATTTATTATTGCCCTTCATTAAGTTTAATTAAAATTTTTATTAGAATTAATAAAGACCTGTGTTGGGAAGAGGGGCTTACCGTGATTGGCTGCCTACCACTATCCCCTTTCCAGCTGGTTCTACAAATATTAATTAAAAATAAAAATTAAAAAATAGGAAACATAAAAAAAAGAAATAATTCTTTCCAATTATGTAACAAAATGAGTATATATTTACACATTAAACAAAAGTAACAAAAAATTAAACACACGAAAAAAACATCTGAATGAAAATTAAATTAAACTTTATATTATACAAAAAAAATAAATTAAAATAAAGTCCAGACAAACTCACGACGTGAAGACTGCGTAGTTCCCCAAAACGATCTTCATTAAATCGATGAGAAAAAACGATGTCCGATGGCGATGGTTTCCAATCGAGATTTATTGTGTTAGCTCTAACTGTAGCGACGGCGGTGCGCACCCTGCTAATTTCAGGATCCTGAGAAAAAAAGATATATATATATTATATATATGTAAGCGGTTACTTCTATGCGTCCTGGTTGCGATATCTTTTCCAACTGACTGTGCTAGCCACTGCCGCACGTCCAACCTCCAGCGATATGAGTTCCAACACAATAAACAGGCGACCCGACGTGTGATCCACTTCCTCTTCCTTTTTTCTTTTATTTATTTAAATTATGAATACAATGAAGCTAAGGTGCTAACATTAACAAAAAAAAAAAAATATTCTAAATTACAACTAATTGTTTGATTTTCATAATTGGAAAGGTGAAGAAAAAAAAAATTAAAGTTGACTCTTTGAAACAATTAAAATGATATATTTTTTAAACTAAGCGTAAACAACCTGTTTGAAATGAGCAGGTAATCACAATTAAATATTATGATTCAATAGTTTGCAAAATAAAGAGCCTAGATACATCAAATCGAGGAGACAAACATATGTATCTAGTTTGCTACCGCCCCTAGTAAAGGGCCAGTTATTGAATTAAAACCTAGAGGCTAGAAGGGCTCCCCCAGCCAGCATATGCTTCCAATTTGGCGAACCGCTCCGATAATGGGCCACATCTTTTATTCAACCGCTGCTTCTGCCTGGTTTGGCTAAATCGAGGGCCCTTTATCGCCCTCGGTATTAATGGCTATTTTTAACGTCAATTTATTGGCCATTGCCTCAGAAAGTTCTGTTATCTATCTTGATTTTTTTGAAGGGAAACATTTTATTTCTATTGTGTTTTAAAACTCGCGCTTTCTAGTCCAGTTTTCTTTCTTATTTTTTGCATGACACATCTTTTTGTAGTCCTGATGATGTAACGCAGTGTTTTTTTTTTTAAATAGAGTAATAAAGCAAAATCCAGCAATGGACCTCACTTACCTATGATAGTTAATTGCGAAATTTGGAACTCAATCATGGCGAAAAATATATCACTTTATGGACTTTCTTCAACAAATCTGTAGTATATATGTATACAAAACTCAAAAATTCATTACATGTAATTGTAAATGAGCAAGTATCTATGTTGCTGAAGTAGGAGTTTTCTTATATTACATTATAATTAAGAATTTATATTTTTTAATAATGACAAAAAAATAAAACAGATTAAAAAAAAAATAGTAGGTTAAGTAAGTTCTTTATTGAATATCGTAGAAGATAAAACCAGAAAAAAGAATTCCTATTCCTTGATTAAATAACAAACTGGATTAAAACAATCGATCTAAAATAAAAATATTTTATATTTGATATTATATATTATATATTTAATATTTATGCTTTGGGCCTGGAAGATCTGATTCTGGGCTCTTTGAGCGGTCTGATGTGGTTTGAAGAGAGCATCAGAAGGTCCCAGCAACTACATTTTTCCATTTACATAAATAAAATTAATAGTTGAGAATTTATAAAAAGAAGCATGAATTGGTATGAAAATTTCTTTATTGGCCATTGCTATATAGTTATGGATATCGATCATGATTTTTTACGATGGGGAAATACTTTGTTTTAAAAGTTCGCGTATTCTCGTTCGGCTTTCTTTTCTAATTTTTTTACGGCCTATTTTTTTTGTTGGCCTGATGAGTAACCATTTTTTTGTCATTGACTGATCTCTAAATTATCGACAGCCATATTTACCCTTAGTCTAAAAATCCACCTCGTCTTAAAATAAAACTAAAAAGTTTTTTTTAAATATTTACAGCTGTGTAAAATATTTACATCAAGCAAATGTGTTGATTGTAATTACATGGACATTTCGATACTCGAAAAGAACAGCTCACCTGTGACACTTCAATAAACGTTTTACACTAGAAGGACTCTAGGCCACCTTCTTTTCAGACAAATCGGAGTGTTATCGGAAAGGGAGTGAGAAGCAAGTTGAGATGTTTGTGGATTTGAATGTGAATGGCTAGGCATCTAATGTAGGCTAAATCAACAACATATGTAACATTGAGATATTCATGTAAAAGCTAATTGGTGAAAAAGTAACATAGAGGATTTTGGATTTAAAGATTTGGATAAGATATGAATTGGACGGCTTAGGGAGCCCTAAAGCTTAAATCCGTACGTCCAAATAGTCTTATAACTGTAATGTAAATGAGTCTTTTGTAGTTAATCCTAATCTTTGAACCTTTGTCTAGGAAATGTTGAATAAGTCGAAAACTTCGAGAAGTTTCTTGTCGTTTTAGTCTTTTATGTGGATTCCAAGTGAGACATTTGTCCAGAGGGAGCCTTAGGTAGCGGATGTGTTCAACAGGGATTTATGAAGTATCATTAAAGGACTAGAAGTTGTAGGTATACTACGAAGGGAAAAGGTTGTTTGATGGGATTTGTTTGGATTCATTTTAATTCTCCAATTTTGACACCATTCATGAAAGTTTGTAATATGAGACTGTAGTAATAGGGATGCAATGAAGGGGTCATTATTTACTGATAACAAAGATGTGTCATCAGCGTAGGTGACCTAGGATACTACCTTGAGGAACTCCAGGGAATTGGGAAAAGATGGAGAATAGGAATAGGTATAGTTAACTTTGAAGGTTCTATCTCTGAGATAGGAGAAATAAAAAACAAAATGAAACATATTTATAATTAAACCTTGACATTTTTTTCAACCCATTCGATCTCATGCGTCCCAATATAATTAAGACTTCTGATCGACTCAAATGATCATTTAAAATTGTTTGTTTTCTACTTCTTGTGTTCAAATAAATGTAATTTTCATTTATTGTCTTTATTTACCAAGTAACAGTATAATCTATTAACATAGTATATATAATAATATTTTATCTAGAATCTGTTCAGAAGTACTCGGAGGAATTGTGTTCGGTTAAAAAAAATTGGCTGTCCCGTGGGTTGTTGATTTGATCCGAATAGATAGATGATCACTTAATAATAAACTCTATACCCACTAGTCTCTTAATTCGCTTCCTGAAAATCTTCTGAGTTGTTTGAAAAGAAAATGGCTCCGGATTCTTTTAAGATAGGACTTTTATTGGAGTATTACAAATGGGTTATTATCATCTCATGGATTAGATTGACGGTCCCATTTTCTTAGAGTATTTTTGTTTTATACAGTTTTAAGTATCGATAAATGCTTGTATATTTTATATTATTTATTTTTTTTTTTTTTAGTGTTCGTCCTACCCAGCTAATACCAAACTCAAAATATTCTAAATATTGTGAAATAAAACAAATTAAAAATATGTTCTCAATAATAGGGTAATTTAGTTTATAATTTTTCATCAGTTTTACAATTAACTTATGCATAAATAAAAATAATTTGAGCGAGAACACGGTTTTTAAAAAGTATAACAAGTTTTTAAACTACTGTAGTTTCATGCAAAAATATACGTTTTAGTTATAACAATATAATTTTTAGAATACAAAATTAAACTGTATTGAGGTTTTTATTCTTATTTACAAATTGCATTAGAGATTCTAGTGTCGACGAAGTGAAGAATAAAAAGCTGTTATAAGATGCACATGGCTGCATGCTGAGGTCAATAGTATTCAGCATGAAGTTTGTAACATTATTTCTCTACTCGCCGGATAGAACTAAATAATCTTGCTTGGTTATAGGCTCAAGTATAATTTTTATCACAGAGGTAAATTTTCAATTTTGAAAATATTGTCTGATAAGGGTACGTTTTGAGTTGTAACACAGATTTGAATGCCGATTTTTGTGTGGGTAATAGGGACCTATCCAAAAGGAGTCCAAAAAATAAAATATGAAAATCAGGTTTTATTTTTTTCTCAGCTCTCAGTCAAGATAAACAAATGATTCTTTCACGCTGAATCGTAGTTTTCTATGCTATTTAAATAAAAATAGTTCCGTAATGCTTAAGACCCGGCTTTAGGGTAAAAAATTACCGATTACAATAGTAATAGCATCACAAGAATCAGCGTACATTCTGCTTTTTATCCATGCATATAACATTGTGTTTACTCCAGATTTAAGTGGACACAAACTGATGTGAATAAAACATTCCCAGGTCAAATATAACTTGAGATATCTCAATTCCTGGGACCTCCGGATTTGGGCTAAACTGTGCAGTATTACACCTTCTAGATGACCTTAAAATTTTTTATCAATCGGTGGCGAAATTTAGCGCAAATTATTTACGTTTTTACAACCCCTTGGCTTCTAAAAACCTACAAAATTTTAGGGGAAAAAAATTTTTGATCTACAAAATTTAGTTTCTACGTGTTTTTTGAGATAAGGAATCTGGAAATGATATCAGTTTTTAGTTAAACAAAATTTCTTAGTTTAGCAGTTTTACTAAACTGCTAAGGGCAGTTTTTAGAAGCCAAGGGGCTGCCAATTTCTGTAAAAACGTAAACTCGTAATTTGCGCTACACAATGTTATACGCACGGATAAAAAGCGTACAATCTGCTGATTCTTGTGATGCTAATTTTATTGCAACCGGTAATTGTTTTGGAGTTTTTGAGCACCCTAAAGCCGGGTCTTGAGTATTACGAAACTATTTTTATTTTTAATAGCATAGAAAACTACAATTTAGCCTGAAAGAATCATTTCTTTATCTTGACTGAGAACTGGGAAAAAAAATAAAACTTGATTTTCTTATTTTATTTTTTTTCTCGACCCCCAATGTTCATTGCTAACTCTAGTTTTGCACTATTATAGTTCCCTACTACCCACACAAAAATCGGCATTCAAATCTGTGGGTTACAACTCAAAACGTAGCTTTGTGAGTATGAAAGTACCTTCATATTAATTAATTATTTAACTTACTGCTAATAAAGATTTTTAACTAATTATTAGCATTCAATTGCAGCCTAAACCTTAAAAATCAAAGAAGCTGTTGATGTTTTTAGAATTTTGCGAATCAGTAAAATTATATCAATCTACCAATATAAGGAAAGCATATATGACTTTTTTTATATCTATAGTTCATGAAAATTTAATGTTAATTACCAGGTGATTCATCGGCACGAAGAGCATTTATTATCTTTGTGAAGTATCGGTACTTACATTTTTCGATTCGTGTACCGGTAACGGTTCCTAAACATCAATTTTCGATTCTGGATGCCTATTACTCGGTTTAAAAATAAATTGCTATTAAAAAAATTAAACCATTTGAGACGCAAAAAATTCAAACCATAGATATTTAAAAAAATCTATTTAAGATGAAATGAAAAATAATCTTCATTCTGGTATAACAAAAATCCTCAAAAAATATCAAAAAACGTGTTAAAATGGTGTGATTGTCTGTTTACATTTTATCAGTTAGTGATTCAGCATTAATATTCCAATGGAAATATATCTTCAACAATGTGAAAAAATTTGCTCAATTTTTTTATGATATTGGTTTAAATTATATTCCAAGCATTGTTGCTCTAAGTATTTGATAAATTTTTATTATTGAAGATTTCTGTAACAAGAGATTTTTTATTTTTTTATTTTGCTATTCGGGTGAAAAATCCAAAAACATTACTAATTAGGCATCACAAAACTATCATCAACGACAACCGTATCGATCAGTTCACGCTAAAATTTGAAACCTGGATTCCATGAATGTGAAAATATTTTGTCTGTAAGCCCATTTTTTATCTGTTGTTTTTATAAGTCTAATTTTGGAAATAAATATTTTTTTAATGCATCAATATAAATATCATGTTTCTTTTTTTTTTTTGTAATTTGTTCTTACTTATGTATACACACATATTCCATTGTTGACATTTTATATTTTGGTTTTCTGAGTATCGATTAAAATTGGTTGAGCATTATCCAGGCAATTCATCCATAAGATACTTTTTTTTTTTTTTTTTTTTTTTTTTTCCTTCAAATTTCTGCTTTTGCTTGATGTATTACCTACCCTAATTAAGTTGATACTTCCAGATTTTAATTTTAATTACGATATACGTCAGCTATTATTCTTGGAGTTAATTCTTAATAGTTATATATTTATAGTTAATTGAAACATGTTATTCCCCTTGAAATTATTTAGGTAGTATTCTTGTTCCTGTGTTTTTTCATTTTTCCTGTCCCTTATTTTTGAAAAATTAAAACATTAAAAATCGATTCTAAACTTAAACCGTGTTCGACCTATGAATCTTCATTTCAATACGGTACTTTTTAAACAGTTTTCGGTTTTCCCCATTTATACTCTTACCATATAATACTTGATGTAATAACTCGAATCAATAATTAATGTATAAAAAATGTATGTTTATCGATAAACAAATAATTCAATTGTAATAAATAATTAACCTCTTGTACCCAAGACCTTTTTAATTACTATTTAGATGTTAGTTTTTGAATTACGACGGTGTCAAAGTTTACAAAGAATCGTTTTACACATTTAATTGTTCAGATGTATTCGCCACAGTTGTATAAATATGATGCATTTGTTTTTTTGATAGTGTGTGGGGATCTGCATATTAAAATGTCTTGATAACATTTTTTTTTGTAAATGAAAATGGAACCTGCTTTTATTGACTATTAAATATTACAGTTCATAGGTAGTAAATAATGCGAGAGTGAGAGAGAAGGAGAGAGAGAGAGAGAGAGAGAGAGAGAGAGAGAGAGAGAGAGAGAGAGAGAGAGAGAGAGAGAGAGAGAGAGAGAGAGAGAGAGAGAGAGAGAGAGAGAGAGAGAGAGAGAGAGAGAGAGAGAGAGAGAGAGAGAGAGAGAGAGAGAGAGAGAGCGCTCCTAAAAGAAAAAAAAACAATTTCAGTACTTGTTTCGCCGTTGGATGGCCAAATTCTAGGGCTTTTGTTGTATAACTCATTACTTCAGTTCTGTTCACTCTGGTTATGGTTTCATTCGATTCAGCAGCCTATATAGCATATACATATACCCCAAACTTGCTTTTTTTAAATTATTGAGTTTTTGTTTTTAAATTTAGACTCTTTCTGATAATTTGATGAAGCTGATTATGGTTTCATTTGATTCAAAACCTCGTAAAATATATGAGTCCAAAATTTCATGTTCATAGCAAAACTCCTTTAGATAATATGAGGTTTTTACCCATTTTTGATCGTTTTGCCCCACTGTGCGTTATGCTGTTGAGTCATGAAACCATAGAGACTGAGTCGTAATGATAACATTATATTATATATCTTAATTTTAAAGTATAATCTAATAGAAAAATATATAAATTTTGATATTTTATATAGTCATTAACGATAAGCCTGTGCTGCTATGTCTCATAGTCTGGTCGGTGTGCTTCTTGACAAAGCGAATGAAAATGAGTACTCTTCTATTTGAATCAATGAGGTTTATTATTAGTCAATTAGATTATATTGTTATTTTCGTCTATCTTGTTTATTCATCAGATTGGCTGATCATAACAATTTTATTGATTGATGCATTTCTAAAATTTCCAAATGCTCAGACTAAAAAAAATATATTTTCTTCATAGATATTTTCTATTTCAACCTTTAAAAATGTTTTACTGCTTTTGAAAGTTTTTTTTTTTATCATAGGAACTGCACAATGTTTTTTATTTGAATAACGACTTAGTTGTGTTTTTGCCGTGATATGAACTTTTAATATCTTACATAACATTTTAAATAGGATTTCTAAGTATATATAGTATGATTAATATATTAAAACTAGCGACTGGAAATCCCCTTAACATAAATTAGTTTAATATTCAGTATCCCTAATGATGAAATTTTTATACACTTCGTATTATGATTACTATTGTCTGGTATAAACTGGATTATAGTTGCGTGGTTTGATGTAATTTAAAAATATCAATAGTTACTTTACATTGAAAACACACTATTGATTAATATTTGCTTATCAAAGATAAGTTCGGTATGAATATTCATAAAATAAGTAAAATTTAAATAATTTTCTTATGCGATGAATGAGTCTGAACACCGATATTGAACAGTTAATATCAACGAACTTTGGGATTAATATTCATAATTGTATTTTTTGGTTTTCAAATCTTTTGAATGTAAATATTTTATTGACGATGAAAGAAAACCTTTTGGTGTATACAAAATCTATTTTCCCCGTGTTGCCTTCACTGCAAGGAATAAATGTACCCACTGATGTGAATTTTGAGAATATTAAATTTATTTATTACTATACACATTATTTTAACATTATAATAAAGTGAATTTTCTATTTATCAAATTATTAGAATAAACTGGTCACTGTTGTTGGATAAATTAAAAATTAAAATTTCGGCCAGACTATCGAAGTTAAGTTATTTCGATTTCGATAAAATAATACACAGTCATATAGAGATAGTTTTCTCTTCACTTTTTTTTTTTTTTTTCTTACGTCTTTCTTCTCATGGCGTATTATTAGCCCGTATTAATTTATCGTTTTGGTGTACAAAATAAGTTTCATATTTCTTTAAATCCAATGTTTCCCTCTAAAATGAAAATGGACTTGTTTCGATAAGGTTTTTAATTAATTTTTTTACACTTATAGATTATTTATTTAGAAAATAATCCGATCAATTATCTGAAGCAAAACATTTCGAAAAATATTTGGATTAGAGTCGGTAAAATGTCACAAGAAAACAAAAACTGTTTTCAAACTCAAGGTACAACCAAAAATCAATGCCAAAGCGGCTTCATGAGATAATCGGAATTAGAGGATAACCAAAAAAATATTATTTTTATTTTTTTCGTTTAAAATGGTGAATTATAGAACTGTATAAAAATATGAGTCGTACAAATTAAAAACATTATTACGAGCATATATCCATTGTTTGGCATATAATATATTAATATAAATTTGATGTTTTTTGATATAAAATAAGTTATTAAATGTGTGAGTTTTTTTTTATAGAAAGATTTAATTTGATGAAGTATAAGATAATAATTATGTTTTTACCTTGTGCATTGTTATTTTTTTACGATTTCTTTTCCGCATTACAACCGTAATTGTTGTATGGCTTATACAAAATAAGTTTTATTATTTTGCTAATCGGACGATGCTATGGTGGGAATCCTAAATTTTGCCTATCCAGGTATAATTAGGATAGGGATCTTTAACGAGTACCTGACATCGCACAGGCTCGGGACCCCCATTTTACGTTCCTTCCGAAGGACAGCATAGCTAAGGATTTTTTTACTCCCTTTCATCTTATCATATTCCCGGTCATCTGCCGGGCTGCGAACCCGCGATCTTGGGTTTAGTAAAGTTTCATACTTAATAACGTCCAATATTTTACAATCGAATGGGTGACTGGAATAATGCTGTATATTACTATGGGCAACTTTCTAGAAGAGCAGAACAACTAATATAGTATTAATGCGGTACCTGAATGGTTCTCTAAGTGCAACATAACACGTTTTTCCAACAGCTCAATAATAACTCAGCGCTACAGAAACGGAACTTTTGACACGATATAACGTTATACTATAGTTAATAGTTAAGAGATCAGACATGGATATGTCTTTTGGCTGGGGTCTATACTTTTCTGTTTTTTTCACATTCAAAAGGGAATATTTTGACACGCTCTCGCTCTGTTGTTGTTCTGATCGAAAATTTCACATTTTCCAAGTTAGAAATTTAATCGAGAAAAGTTTTAGTTTTACAACATTGTTCGCTAGAACTTACCGTTTAGGAGCTATATTGATTCGAATGAAAAAAGTCAAGCTGTAACGTTTTTTTCACCATCAAATATCTAACTTTTTTACCCTAAAAATGTAAAATTTTAAACACTCTAGTCCTGGTAGCTGCTAAGAAAATTTTACGACAGTTATCTTGTCTGAAATTTAATGGAAAATACGTCTTGTCATGTAACATTTGTCGCTAAAACCTACCGTTTTGGAACTACTAGTCATATATTGGTTTGAATGAAAAAAAGTAACGTTTTGCCCTCATTTTTTAAATGTTGGATTTTTTTGCACAGAGCTAGGCTTGACTGTAGGAAAAGCGAGTCTATAAACACTATGATTGAAAATAAGAAATTAAAATGTTCAATGCTCGCAAAAAGAACAAATTAGTTAAGTAAAATTTTGTTCTTTCATATTAGGTTGAATATATTAGATTATATAAACTAGAATATTTTCAGTTTTTACATTTTGAAATTCAGTTGCCGAGTTGAATTATTGTTCTGATTTATGTAAATAATTAATTTAATTTTTATCGTCACTAAAGTGGCACGGGAAAACAAGATGACTGGTTGCCTCTTCCTTATGGGCGACAACTTAAGCTCCACTAATTAGGCTGATTAATGGATTTCGACTGGATCAATTATGAAAGAGCTCTTACGAGGTAAGGATGCCTTCCTAAATAAAGATCAGGGTTAAGTAATAGACCAAGTAGGTGTCGACTTCTATCTAGGACATGATCGACCACACTTAGGGAATACTAAAGAAGCGACGGACCATCTGAGTCATACAAGGACGGAGCGAATGTTCACTTAAATCTATGAGGAAAGGAATTGTTTGGTAAGAAACTGGTTAGCACTAATGGTCCAGCAGCTGGGACGATCTTTATTCTGGAATTGATTCTATAGTCCGATAGTCGGGGTCCAATAAAATGTACTTATTATTATCAAGCATTATACATCCAAGTTTTACATGAAAAGACTATACCTGAATGTTATTGTCTAAGATCAATGTGTCTTAAACCTCGATTTTCTCTTAATTTTAAACTATTGCAACATCAACTAAATATATATAAATAACTATTTTCAGACCTACTTTTATGATATAAGAGATTTATATTTAGATGGTTCCTTGCAGATATCGAATCCGATTTTAAGTCCTTCGTATAGTGCTCAATTGAAGGGTGTTAGACTAGAAGGGTGAATGTTCAAAAATGTCAAAACTGGGATTTCATCTGCACTGTTAGCTTGTCTTATGTACTATCACTTAAGGTGGTCTCATGGAAGCTAGAAAGAGGAATTTCACATGTTTTGGAGTTCATGAACCCGTTCCCAATGAGAAAGATTATAGGCTTTGTAATTTACATTTGCTATTTATTCATAACTATGTTTACCGGACATTCTCCCGTCTAGCACCTTTGAATTTCTTTTAATGTTTTACACATAACAATTTTTATGATGTAATAATAATTTAGCTTAATAATAATTTGGTCCGAAATGGATTACTCCTTCCATTATAAACTTCATACCCATCCAAGCCCACTTTTTTCACATATTCTCTTCCTAATACTCCGAAATGTATGGAAAGGATAACACTTATGGGTTGTCCCCTTAAAAAGTTTTTGCCAAAGTTTTATTTACTCTCCATTTGATATTCTCAATAACTTGTACTCAATTAAATCTGGAGCGCATATTGCTAGGGTGAGTTTTGATTATTGATCTCTTGGAAACAGTTTTTTTCTTTTAAGATTATAGAATTTTTAAAAAAATCATTATCGGTTAGAAAAGAAGGGATGGATAGCCTTGCGGCAACGCACTTGGCAAAAAGTGTGATACTGCAGCAACCAGAAGAACAGAAGATTACGAGTTCGTGCCTTGCTTAATAACTAATTTCTTGTCCTGCCCCCTTCCGGCGAAGAATTCTGTGTTGCCGATTCGGTAAAGAAAAAAATAATACTAAATAAGAAAAAAGGTAACTAACGAATTAGGACCTGGTGTATTGTACGAAATTTACAATGTTGCATTATCTTACTGCTTCATTGATGTTGATGCCAGTGGAGGATGAGTATAGACATTTCTATCATTGACTGACGCAATTCATGAATTGGTTGAAAGCAGTATTTCATTCTCATAAATCATAAACGAGCTGCTTGATATGTGTACTTCTATTTATTCTGTTTTAATAAATATTGTTGATGAAACAATTCTTGTGTAAATTTACTGATTGCGATACATGACAGGTTACATTAGGCAAATATTAATTAATCATTGGCAATAATATTAATAATAAGTAATCATGATGCTTATGAAAACAGTCTGCTTCTGTCAAGAGATTGCTTGAGAATTTCATCAATCCGCTCGGCCACGAAAAATATATTTAATGTTTGAACAATTTTCCTTGCGGTATATCAATATAAGTATGAAATTAATAATTTATAAAAGTGTTTGATATTCTTTAACAATCGGATTCTCTTTTCACTGCCTGTAAAATAAAGATAAGTATAAATCATAAAATACTCTATTTCTTTTTTTATAAAGTTAAATATATTGGAAATCGTGCCCCAATCTATCACTTGAGTAAGTGCCAGAAGCCTACATAGTTCTAGACCTTCTTATAGGATTATCCCTCAATGTCCTAATGCTATTACGATGAAATATGACCTAGTTGTGTAGGGGGATAGTTACCGCATTGTTATAGTGTCAGCGGCGAATATTATTACCTTTTCTACTTTATATAAAACTCTATTTTTATTTTTATTAGTGTTTATTACTGAATTTTATAATAGTCAAATCTGGACTGCAGTTGATTTAGGATTTAATTTTCCTTAGTGGTAATTTACTCGCTATTTTTATACATTAAACCTAATTTAAAGTGATTTTATTTAGGGTAATATTTCAAACAGCACATTTTAAAATTGAGTTTTTTAAAGCATATTTCTGTAGCTTAAATTCTCTTAGACTTTGTCAAATGTCCTTCCCTGGTTGTCGTAAAGAAGTGAAAAAGTTAAAATTTTGCAGTTTTCAGTTGGCAAATATCCTCATCAAAAATCTAATGGAGAATATTAATTGCTATGCATTTGTCGCTGGGACCTATCTTTTTTTTAATGGTTGGAGTTTTAATGGTTTTGAATGAAAAAAGCCAACTTTGAAAACCCTATTTTCATGATATAAGTCGCTCACTTTTTGGCTAAAATTAGTTAGATCATATGCTTTACGTAAAATTCCAAGCTGGACCCATTTCTGAGGATATTGAAAAAATAAAAAACCAAAAGCAACAGTGCTACAGTAAATTTTGTATAACATTTTTTGTATTAGTTAGGAATAGTATGACTAGTAAAACTCTTTCCAAACCTCAGATACTACCAGAAAACTAGTGACATCAATGCACAAAGCGCCTTCATGATCTAATAAGAACAAGAGGATACCCAAAAAAATATAACGTTTTATTTTTACTGTTACAATCATAAATTACCGAACTGTATGAAAACGAAAGTCTTATAAGGGCCATTCTCTCATTACATGAATTTCTGTCCCGAAGCGATTCTGGTTTCCACATGAAATTTGTTGTAACTCACCTGTAACAAGTAGCTGCAACTTTCATCTTAAGTTTAAAGCACTTTTCCCATGGTTATTGATTTGTTTTCATGGATAAATTTGAATTCAAAAGGTCAAAACATATTTCCCTCATGTGTCCCATAACATGAGTTGGTGACGTTAAACGCGAACAAGTTCTACATTTCTGCTATTATTAACTTACTTTTTCTAGTACCTCTGGTAAGTTGCAATATATTGAATTTTATAATTGATTGCTGATAATTATTGATGATTACAATAATGGCAATGGATTCTATTGGCTCGGTTCCAGAGGCTCAATCTATTCCCCTCCTTTTTTTAAAAAAAAAACCCGCCAAAGCAATACCAAGATTCATTCCATTGTATTTTAGGCTGACAACCCTACAGGCGCATCCCACCAAACTGAGTGTAACCTAACTTACAACAAATTTCCTTTGTTAGTTTTCCCAAGTTTGAGTCTGTTCAAGTGTTCGAATCGCGTCAGTTGTCATTCTATTTTAATCACATAGTGATTTTTCAAAGAAGAAAAGTATTAATTCTTGTTTTATTTGCACTAAAGTATATGTTTCACATGTCGTTCATAGTTCCATTTTATTTTTTTTTTAAATGCATTTGGTGTTGTTAATCTTAAATCAAAATCAAAATTCTATTTCCCTCTCACAAAAAGTGAGGGAAATAGATTAAAGTAGGAAAAACTGTAAGTGAAATAAGATAAAAAGTAGACCTTTTATATATATTTTAACGTTCTATTTCCCTCACCCTCTCAGTCTCTCAGTTTTCCTCACTTTCATGATTTCTATCATGATCATAAATGTGCATATAGACTACATTCTATAAAGGGATTTTTTTGCTAGTACCATTAGTAGACTATTATAAAGTTGTTTATGAAAAAAACACTATGTTTTTGCTTAACTTTTTTCTAATAAAATCACATTGTAGAAATTCCGACAAAATGATAGAATGACCTATACATTAAAACAAAAAATATTGTTTTTTTCATTGTTTCTTATAAAATAAATTAATACAAATTCATTGTTGTATTACATAAAATAAGTTTTTCTTATATACGGGTTGTTTTATTTAATATATATATATATTTATTTTATATATATATATATATATATATATATATATATATATATATATATATATATATATATATATATATATATATATATATATATATATATATATATATAAAATGATCGGTGAGAAGCAAAAATACCTTCATTAATAAAAATAATAATGTTTCACTGAACTGCATGGATCCATCCATGCCTGAACCACTTATTCTCAGTTTCTTCCAGCTAAGCTTTCAAAACCCAATCCACAAAATCGGTCTTGACACGATCCTCCCATCTATGTCAACCCCTTGGAAATTTTCTTGGCAGTCCAAGCTGATTATCTTCCTAATCGGACATTATGAAATCCAACGATTTTATATGACCATTTTAACCGTAACACAGGTGGGTATTACCTGAACAATATTAACCGTATAAAAATCAAATTAGTTTAACATATACATGTTTCTTTCTATTAAAATATGGTTTATATTTATTCCATATTAAAATTGATTTACCATATTAAAATATGGTTTATAATTTATGTATGGTTTATATTTATTTCTATTTATATGGTTTATGTCGATTCGGATGGAATAAATCATTCAATTCGATATTAATTCTATCGGAATCATCGGAATATCTCTAATATGAAATGTGAAGGCCAATATTGTACGTTGGTCATGCATAAGTTTGCAAAAAAATGTTTTGTTATTAACTTACCAGATTGACTGGAATAATGGTTATATTTTCTTCCCTGACTGACTATAAGAATTGTATATTAAAAAAATATATATATATAGTGTTCTATTTACTATTGATACTATATCATGTAAACTAAATCTGTGTGGAATTTATGGAATGGCCCAATGCCGTTAAATAATTTAATTAGGGATGTATCCTTGTATAGTTATTAGATCATTATTAAGTTCTTACGTTGTGAATTGAAATTGTTTTTGTGATTAAGTGTGACGTGATAAATCAAAATATTATTAATATCACATAACTTTTATGACACGGTTGGTATTATCCAATATTGCAAGATTCCGATTTATAATATGGTATAATTACAATATAATGTGATTCCAAGAACGATTAAATTGCTCTCGGTAAGTGAAGATATTTAAAAGCGATGAGAAGTGATGTCCGTATAATGTCAGTTTACCTGGAAGCAGGTAATGAGCGCTATTATCCCCCCACCGCAGAACATCCTAGTCTTAGATGACTAACTGAATTGCATCAACTTGTTTTGAAGAATTGTGGAAAACATTCAATTCAACAGCTCTTAATGGGAACATTAGAATTAGTGTGAACAGGTGGCTGGCCATTGACCACAAACTTACGGGTTTGTTTATCTTTACGGGAAGTTCTTATCGTAGATGTGTAATGTGCTTCCTCTCTACTACTGTTCGTGTTTCGTTTGCCACTGATACTAGTTAAGTGTTTCATTGAGAATAGCAACCACAAAATAGCGATGGAGCAATTTTACTGCATTGTTTGAGAAACCAGAAATGCTTTTTACTGATACCATACTAACCAAACTGCTGAACTACAATTTACTCAAATTACCATTTTATATTGAGCTATATTGTTTTTTAACTGAGTGGTCCCATATGGATCAATATCCAGCACATATCTGGTTAGATACATACCTAAATAAATAAATTCCTCATCCTCGTTATATAGCCACTATGTTTGTAGTGTATATTTTGGTTTATCGACCGTGATTGAATATGTTATAATGAGTAGGAAAAAAAACAACAACATACAAATATACGAGTGTTTTCATTTTAAAGAAGAGAGGGTTTACATATTCTTGGTTGTTGTGAAGTCGATAAGCCAAAATTAACACTTTTCAGAAGGCAAATTTTGACATGTATATGTTTTTTTAGACTGGGGGTCATTACTTTTTTTTCACGTTCAAAAATGTAAAATTTTGACACACTTTAGCTCCGTTAGTGTTGATCAGTTCAAAAATTTGTCGGCAATTCCTGATCAGAAATTTAAGGAAGAATATTTTTTGTTATGTGACAACGCTAAAACCTAACGTTTAGGAAATATATTGGTTTCAATGGAAATTTCATGTTTGAAACTCCTATTTTCTCTCAACTTAGTTAATTTCAAATAATCTTTTAATTATAAAATATAAATTGGTAAAACAATAGATTGTAGATAGGCATATCTATGCTCGATTGTTTTTCCCAGCCAGGAGAAAATGAGTTTTTTATCGTTTTACAAAATCCTGTAAAAAAACACCATTTGTGGCTAAATAGACCATACATGTCTAATTAAGAAGCCCAACTTAACCAATTTTTCAAAACGCTAATATCTGATAAAATCATGCTTTGAGGCCACAGTTAACGCGTTTTCAAGATAATCAGATTCATCGCCTTCTTGACGACAATCATCGGTTAAATATAAGTTATTCTGATATCGGGCTTGATGTTTCACAACACAGCTATTAAAAATTCTACATCGAAGGTTAATAGTTAACTAACTCTATTTAAATGAAATTTTACTTATCCATTTCAACACTGCAACCACCAATTTGACTGCAACAATATTAATTGTTTTTTAAAGCTATTTCTTGTTTTGCAAATATATCTGAACTGAATTACATATTAATGTGATGATATACATTTTATTTTATAAGAGTTGCTATGCGTCAATCCACCCATCTACGTCTTGGATTATTATTTATTCCCACCTGTCTTTAGACTGAAGACAATTAATATGACATGTAGAACATGAGGGAGACCAGTAACCATCGGTACTTCTACCTGTCATTATTTTAGGCTGTTTTTTTTTTAATTTAGGGGGTCCCTCATCCAGCTGTTTTTCAGCTTTTGTCAGAAATATTGGTTCTGGCCATGGTTTGTATGAGTCTGTTGATAAGGTCATAATGTCGGTGGTGAAATATTCTGTAATTTGTTTTAACATGGTCCACCATTCGTGTAATTAGACCCAATGTAATGTGACGCAAGTCTGTATATGTGGGTTTTTTGGCTGAACTATATGTGCTGAAATATACTCACCGGATATATCTCGCAATTCCTCAGTGTGAAGCCTTATTTAGTCTCCCGTATGTCCATATTTTTTTGGGCAAAATATTCTACGCTGTACCGATAACTATTCCTAGGTAAGTTTAAAAAAAAAATGTTAAGAACAAAAAAAAAAAAATAATTTGTTCAAATGTTATCTGAAACCTTGTAAAAGTATGTGATTACTAGTAACTGTTCTGAAACGACAAACTTTCACCTATCCTGTATATTATGAAGGAATATTACAAAATTGTCAATTAGTTATAAATGGTATTCTTCCAAAACGTTGATTACGAGCTATTGCCCTGGCTGCCGTGAAGAAGTCGATTAGTCAAAATTGTGCACTTTTCAGTAGGGTTTTTGATGGTTTCCAAAAAATTCTGTAATTATTCAAAAAGACCATTTTCCCCAATTTTTCGCATCGCAGATATTAAAAATCGTGCTTTTAAGATAAATAGTTTACTAGTGACTTATCCATTTCCTCATTTAAAAAACCACCGATGTAATGTGGACGGCAACAGTTTTAATCTTTTTTTTTTTGCTTAGCATTTATAACTGAACTAATTATCTTTTAATTTAATAATGTAATAGATTTTATTTTACATTTATTAAACAAAAAATTGTGAAACATGTACTCTTTCTGAATGTTTTTTGTGTTATGCTCAAATAATATCCCCGCTTTACACTCCAGAATCTTACTTTTAGCATTTATAAGATCCCACGCCTTCCATCACACGCACTACAATGATTCGCTACGTGGGATGGTGAAGGCCCTAGGAATCGAGACCTAGCGATTATCAAGTAGGTGCCAAATGAGAAAGTTGATTATAGAGCGCGCTAGTGAATATTATAGCTCTTGTTTATGGTCGATATCCCAGATGTTTGAGTCATTCACTTAGCTCATGGGTATTCCCTGCCACCTTAACAGGCTAAAAGAAGGCGGCTTGTTGATTCTTTTGTTCTTCCAGGGTTTTGTTGTTTCAGTAATTTTAGCTCGAAATAGCTTTATTCACAATCATCCAAACGTTTCGTAAAAAAAAAAAAAATGAAAAAAAAATGACGGAATTAAATTGTCAAATAATATTCAAAATAAATTTTTTTTTTTTTTTTCGGGTTGTAAATATACTGACAGTGATGGTTATCGTAACATAAATATCGAGATTCCGCATCGACAACTTTTCAGCTCTAATAAACAATTCTTTTTTTAATGAAGCGCCCTCATGAATATTCCTATCATATGATATTCCTGTTTATTTTATCGACTTAGTTAATTTATTTTACATATTAAATAGTTACAAAATTATTTTTAATGTTCAAAATTAAAAAGCAGTTAATTATGAATTAACAGTAGGCGGTTGGAACTTATAGTTCCAGCTAGAAGTACCAGTCTTGCCAACTGTCACCCTCTCCTAATATTAAACATTTTCCCTTATTGAAACCAATTTGATAATATTTCGTTACTTATTTTTTATACATACAGTTGTATGTTGTATTTTTATAACATATAGAAAATGATACATCGTGACTTACGTATCGATACGAAAAATATTTGAAAGAAAAAATATCGGACTAACAAAAAATATATATAATTTATCGATTCCCATCCTTGCTAACAGGAAAAAAATTACACTCGATATAATTTTTCATTTTCTCGGCTAAAAGTTTAATTTTCTTTAGGTGCTTACGCCTCCATTTTTTTTAAGCGGGGCATAAGAAACGTGTTAGGAACATTGAAAATTATTAATATAATAAAAACAATTCTTTATTAAAGAAAATAAAATAAATTTAAGACATTTTAAATTAATATGATTCATTACATTTTTGCATGAGATGGGACATATCACTCAAGAATTTATTCTAAATTCATATTATATCTATACTCTATCGAATTCATAACGTAATGGACGCAAGGGGTGGATAAACATTTTAGAAGTTAAACATAATAGTAAATTAAAAATTGCGTCGTAATTTGTTTAAGTACTGCTCGCTTTGATTCAATATGTTTCATATACCCTTGTTTAATGGAGACGTATACCTCTTAACTGGAATGAAGCTTTTAGCCAAGAAAATGAAAAAATACATCGGGTGGAATTTTTTGCCAGTGAGTGTATAAACTGTCTTGACGGGTATTCTGTTTAGTGTCTTTAAATAATTCTCACGTTTCAATCACAAACCCTGGGATCAACAATCGCACATCTGTAACAACTCACTGCACAAGATCACATAAACACAACATGCAGAATGTTTCACGGCAAACATTATGATTATCCTAACATTCTTTTACAAGGAATGACTACATCAGATATTTCTGAAAAATTTACTGAAGACTAGAAACGATTTTAATAAGGGATCTCCTTATCGAGCCGAGAGATTGAAATAAAGTCTGAAGTAAACATTATGCGTCACATAAAGTTTTACTTTCATATATTCAATCCCTTCTGAGGTCGTTTTCTGTACGAAGACAGATGTGAATTCGCTTATTAATTAGTTATATTTATTTACATGCTTTATTTACTACTTCAACATTTTCTAGACAAACGTTCAAAGCTACCAATTAATTACAAAAGACTTATTTAAATGATTGTGATTAGACCTATTAGGGCTCCATAAAACGGTCCAATTCATCTCGTATTCAATCCTTTCAATCCAAAATCCTTGGAAAAATCCTCACACCTCCTTACTTTGTCACAAACTTATCAATAAAGATAAGTTACATAATGTTACATATGTTGCTGATTTAGCCCAAACCTGATAGCTATCCTTTCGTAGTAAACTCCATAACCACTCAAATCCACTAGTTTCTCAACTTATTTCCCCCTCCATTCCCGATAATCCTCCAAGGTCTATCGAAAAAGAAGATGGCCTTCTTCTGTAAAATTTTTATTGAAGTACTACTAAGTGTTAATTAATATAATATATATATGTGTGTGTGTTTAACAGGTGAATGCCCGTTCTTATTTTTGAGTGATAATGTTAGTTTTATTTTAAAACAAAACTTTTATTTTGTTTTTTGCAATCCAACCCAAGAAATATTTTTGTAATAACTGTATCGTTTCTTATAATTCTCTTGAGTTTGTGTGTGCCAACAACTCTGTTCTGGAAGCGAGATTGAACTTCTGGAAAAAGCTTCCTTGATTTATAATGAGCTTCATTTCTGATGGATCTCTGAGTGAACAAGGACAAGAAAGTTTATGTACACAGTTACATCTGTAGCTTTGGCCTATTATAGTACTTGTAGGAGCAAACATTCGAGGCAAACTACGATACCTATCTTTATATATCCACCATAGATCTATACTTTTTTGGAGAATTTTTTGAAGAAGAAAAAGCTTTTCCTCTGTAGAAAGGTTCTCCACCGAATGTTTGGTCGTAAGGAATAAAGATTTCTGGAGCACTAAAAAAACAACAAGAAAGTTGATTTGAAGCAAGTCTGAAATTCGTAGCCTATGAAAGTAATCTTTTCCATAATATAGATCTATCTTTGAAGATAGTAAGGGATGCTTACATCTACCTTTCGTTTAATCTGCACTATTGTAATAATAAAATCAATATATGTTATTCTATGAGTATATCTATAATGTTGATTTAGATAGCTATCCCAATTTTCCATAATCACTAGCTTATGAATGAGTCGTATTTACTATTTGTTATTAGCTAATATAGAAAATCAATGTTTAAATCTAGCATCACTGAACATATTTGAAAATTTCATTGTGTTTGACTGTTATGGCCATTGAATATGGGAGTTTATATAAATATGTTGGGGGGTTGGGGGGAGGCGAGAGAGTTTTCGAGCGGGATCGACCCACAGCACCTGTTGATGTGACCCAGATCGTGGCAAGTAAAAACAGCAACACAGCCAGGAGGAATAACAATAGGGCTGCTATTGATAGCACTTCCTCATCTACTTGTAGCATTTCCTTACTATTTGTGTTGGGAAATTCAGAACTCTGTAGGATTCCTTCTTGTAAATACTTGTCGGCTGTTCAGTCCAATGCCTAAGCATCATTGGAGCACTGTTTCTTCTAAGGCAGAAGGACCTGATCTTATGACGTCATTATAAGCATACCCAATGTTTTCATAAAATTAAAAAAGATATACAGAGGAACTCACAGTTTAGTGTATGTTCGTCCTAGACGAAGTGCTTCTGCTTCGTTAGTCTCCTTCCTACTTGTATCAATTGTACATTTCGGGTTAGTTCATAATCGCGAGTAAAGCAGCGAAGAAAAATTAACAACTAAGTAAATAACTCAATAACCTACCTTGTAGTTATTTCTATAACTATTATTTATACTAATGAATAGCATGACTTTATAACATAACAGTTCTCTGACAATAAATGATCGTTGTTGAAGATAGCGCATACGCTTCGAATTCATTATGCTTAAAGTTTGAATGTTCGGAGATGGCGGTAAATTTAAATTGTCTTATTGGCTTACTGTTTTACTCTCACGGTTGCCTCACCATTCTAATCCAAGTCTTTAAGTTATAATTTGTTTCATGGACCTGACGATTCATACATTAATTTCTTCTGATCTAAGAAAAAATTGAGACAAATCCGTTTTGGGAGATGTGGGGCTGGTTTGGACCATATTCAAAAACTCTTTGATTTCGCGGACTTCCTAATGCCTAACTTACATCCATTATGCTAACAAAAGAGCATTTCATGAAGTAATTATAACAAATAGAGAATCTGCGGGTGAGAGTGCGCTTACTCGACATCCACTATAAAAATACTTTTTAATTGGCTCTAGTTTCACTATCCCGTCCTATATTAGTTCCCTGAAAACACTAATCTAGGTCATAGATATCATTTTCTTGATCAAGGTACTGAGGGTGTATACCGTAAGTACCTGAGACCTGTCTACAGTCCGGATGAGGTTAAGCAGTGTTGTCGGATCTACCGTGTTCTTCAGTACTGAAAGGGCTTCTCAAGGAATGTCATACGATTTCGTGGATACTTTTTATGTGCACAATATTTTATCCTGAAATACCATAATGGTTTGTTTGGATTCTAAACATAATACTTTAACTGACTGCCAAACAGAGTTTCAACCTTGCTACTCTCTCCAGATCAACCGTTTTCTATTTTTTTGGTAGAAAAATTGTTTTTAACGCTCTGTTCTCATCTTTGCTAGATGATACTATGCAAGGGACAATAGCAAAATAAAAAAACAAAACAAAAAAAAAACCTCTGTTCTTTCTGTATCATATTAACAAGAGCTTCAAGCACCTTAAATTATGGAACGGTTTTATGTAATATATATATATACATATACATGCTAACACACATTACAATAATTATTATTTAGGTGATTTTAATTTTCTAATTATTTTATTATTTAAGTATTTTTATGTCCTCACAATTGGTCTTAACAATTTCTTTAAAATAAATGTGGGGAATTTTTTAAATTTTAAAAATTTTACTTGAAGTTGATTAAAAAGTTAAACAACCATTTATAGATATTTTTGGAGCTTTAATTACAGTGGTTAAAAAGGACATTATATAACTAATATAAAAAATTTCCATTCATGCGATTCAGATCCGAAATGAGCTAAAATAAAAAAAATAATAATAATAAAAAAACAAACAAACAATATCTCGCTGACTGAGAAAAACAGTAAATCATGAATATGCTTATCTACAACGTACTGCTATTATATCTGTTCTGTTGAGGAAACTCTCGTCAAATTTTCATAGTAAACTCCATAACCACTCAAATCCACTAGTTTCTCAACTCCCCCTCCATTCCCGATAATCATCCAAGGTCTATCGAAAAAGAAGATGGCCTTCTTCTGTAGAATTTTTATTGAAGTACTACTAAGTGTTAATTAATATAATATATATATGTGTGTGTGTTTAACAGGTGAATGCCCGTTCTTATTTTTGAGTGATAATGTTAGTTTTATTTTAAAACAAAACTTTTATTTTTTTTTTTTGTAATCCAACCCACGAAATATTTTTGTAATAACTGTATCGTTTCTTATAATTCTCTTGAGTTTGTGTGTGCCAACAACTCTGTTCTGGAAGCGAGTTTGAACTTCTGGAAAAAGCTTCCTTGATTTGGATTCAAATTTTCAATCCGAGCTACACCAACAGAGCTAATGCGTGTCAAAAAACTCCAAAACTAAACAAAATGTAAACAAAACTTGACTTTTTTCCTTCAAACCAATATAGCTCGTAAGCCGGAGGTCCTAGCGACAAATGTTATATAACAAAAAGAAGTCACTAAAAAAAATAAACACCCCCAGCCAAAAGGCATATCTATGTCAAAAGTTATCGATATTATTACAATATTTATTTAGCGAAATGATTTCTTTCATAACAAAGTACGTTTTGGGGTTAAACTTTCTCTAAATCATTTAATTGTGTATTTTCATGCTCTGTTCCTCCTACATACATGTAAATCGGAATCTGAATAAAAAAAAAAATGAATGTATCAAACCTCTTGCAAAAACGTTTTGATTATGTCTTAAGTAGTAATGTACAGATATATAGTAAAAACCATATCTCAAAATAGCAGTTCATATGTTTTAATAGTGTTTAGGCTATCACAGTATCGTGCATTATCCTGACACAATAGGTGTCTACTTATTATTTTGTTGATTTATATTTTTATTTTATTTGCGTTTTTGGGTCATTGGCAGTTCGTGTTCAATATATACGCCTAATTTTTCCATAAAATCCTAAATATTGTAGGAATACCTGCAAGGATTGCACTCTGCCTGTGCTGAAGGGAGTATTTAAGAAAATTTATATGGGCTTATTATTTTCCGACACTAACTCAATTAATATATTTGAATAATTATTCATTTCTTTAACTGAAAATAATATGAATATTTTACTTATGCATATGTTTTAATTCAACTACTTCCGTGGATCATAAAAATACTTAAGCATTTCCCATAACACAGACCGATCCAGATAATTTTTGGCTGCCAAAATAAAAACTGTTTTAACATTTAAAAGTTTGCATAATAATATGACAAATAGGTTATAAGCAAAAACTATATGAAAAAATATTTTCAAGGTATTATCTGTAATTTCAAAACACAAAATATATTTCTTTGCTCTCGATTATTGTTTTATATATTCTTCAGATTTAAAACTTATATTACTTTTTATTATATAGCTATTTATATATATATATATATATATTATAAATATATATATTCTTTTAATCGATATATATGTATCTTATATATATATAATTCTTATTATATATGACTAAAATTGCACTTTATATATTCTTCTTAGAACTTAGTTTTTTTTTTGTTTTTTTTTGTTTCAACGTTTTTCAACGTTCAAAGCCAGTATATGCTATCAAACAAAATGTACGTAAAATGTGGCTTGACGGACTTGGGTAACCCCTAGTTCAAGAAATTCCTTTTGAATTGACATGTTTAATGATCTTGTTATATCGATTTGATAAGTAATATCCTTACTTATATTAAGTACAATACATATTTCAGTTAGAGATAGAGTTTATAGGTTATAGGAACTTCTTATATAACAGATACGTTGTAATACGTTACCGTCTCGTTTTCATCCATCATATATAAATATATAGGTATATAAATACAAATGGTGGCTATTTTAAATATATAACAAATTGTAGCGGAAGAAGCTCCACCTCTGTCAAGGACCTATCGAGCGGTGAGTCAGCCAGCGGTAACGGCTCAGGCGCTCTGGGACTGTTCCTAAATAGTAACAGGGATCAATGTTCACATCATTCGTCCTTGTGGGACCCCAATGTCTTCTCCATAAGTCATATTTATACATTCCAGTTGCGTTGTGGGTTCATATTCTTAAATAGCACATTATTTACTTACCCTAACCTAAGATATTAATCTATAAAACCTACGCTATAAAACTATTTAAAATTACTCTCTCTCTCTCTCTCTCTTACTCTCTCTCTCTCTCATTAATAGTTACTTGTTGGTGTTTCTATTAATCTATATTCGCTAATGTAAAGAATTATATTTTTATATTTTTTCATTTTTTTTTCTCTTTATTTTTTAATGCTCGATTCAATAATTGATAGAAATGACAGAAGGGTATCACCCAGTAGAGATTCCTCTTGTCCTGAATTTTTTTTAGTTTTGAATAATGGAGAGGGAAGAAAAATTATAATAATAAAATAAATAAATAATAATAATAATTAATGAATAAATAAAATAAATTTATAATAAGTTACTCATCCAGGTCCTTTCCATAATTCGTTGAGGATTGTGGGGAACGTTTGTTGTAAAAAAGTCCTACGAGATAAGGGGGTTGGTGTGTCCTGCCATTTTGCCGTTGAGGAGTCAGTAGGATATGTTTATGAATGAATGGTTTGTCGAAATGTTGAGGTCTAGGTATCCATGCAATCATGCGCAAAACCTTTGACTGGAATGTTTTATTTTAAAACAATAATTTGAATACAATATACTTGCATTTAAATTACTTACTGGGGAAAACAATAGATCATGGATATGTTTATCTAAAATCTACTGCTTTCCCCATTAATTAACACTTTGAAAACATGATATAATGAAAAAAAAGAAAATATTTAAAAATTGATGTAGGTAAACTATAAAATGATAACCTTCTTTATATTTTTATATGGTTCGATTTAGCTGTAGAAATTTTTATCGCAACCTTTCGGGTATCCTAGAAGATCCTCTCTTCATATAGACGTATATTTATTAATAATTATTTTTTTAAATTACTATGGATCATAGGTCACGACAGGAAAATGTGACAATTATCCATTTAATCGTGGACGCAATTGTTACTTGAGTCACGAAAATGACGGAGTACGTTGATGAATGACGCATACCTTATTTCTGACAAGTAACGTTGATCTTCGTTACTTTGAGTACTTGAAGTAATGAAGTCTATAGAATAAAACAATGTACTGCCTATGCATTTATAAACATCTCATTTTTATAAAAATGTTATTTGTTTTTATTTTTGATGTTTTTTTTAATATGATCGATGATTGATCTAACTAAAAATATTTTTAATCAATTGGAAAAATAAATACTGATATTAGCTATATGTTCCCAAAACATGTTAAATTAATGATTCAATAAATAATTATAAGGAGAAAAATAACTATCTTCAATATAAATACAATTATCAATACACCTATTATCTGTTGTTTTAAGAATTATCTAGTGTATAATGATCAAAATTTTATACAATTACGTTTAGCAGACCTGTATTTGTAGGATATTGAGAGGAATCAGTCATAAAATTTAGGCAACGCTTGACATCAAGAAACATATTCTATTTTTTTGTCAACGTTTTGAGTATATCATTGATGTCCATCATCAGGGTAGGTGAAATATTGGAAGGAAAAATTAAAGAAGTTTAATGAAATGAGTAATGAAGAGATGGCCGAAACGTTCGCAAAAAGATACATGTTTGTTAATATCAAACCTTACCTAATTTTTAATGACTTATCCCTCTCACATCCAACTCAATGTATTCATCGATCGATAAATCGATTCATTATTTAAATTATTATTCTCCATTCTATCTAGCATTTCGGCGGCAGGATATTCAAAAGCAAAAAATTAGTTATCCCAATATTAAACCCAGAGTCAAAAAATTACCTGGCTTAGCGGACTATTGTATACTAGAAAATGATAAAATAAACCTATAAAGTTCAATGATTTTTTTTTGGTTAGAACTTAAAATAAAGAATAGCTTGAATAAGAGCTAAAAGGTTAATAATAAGAGTAAGAATGGTTTATTTTTATTTATACTTTTACTGAATAATAACGAAGCAGTTTAATAATTTGTAATTGTTTCTGCTTTGCATGTCAAGTTATTGAACTTAGAAATGTATTTAATAACATTGTATTTCAAAAAAAGAGTAACCAAAATATTGTTTAACATTATTGAAATATGTGAAATTGTGAAAATGAAATTATGAAATTTTTTAAAAACTATTTATTGGTATTTACAATTGCATACATCTTATCGCACCTTTCGTAGGATACTGTAACATCTCCGAAAAATTCAATTTTAGTTTTTACTCCAATTATTCAAAATTACGTTATCTTCATTTGGCATAAACTGTAATAAGTTTAGTTGTTCAGATTGCCGAGGAGAGGTAGAAGTTACATTTTGAAAGTTAGGAATTAACGAAAGCCACTTATTAGAGTATACTGTGACCAATCACACTCTGTCTGTCAGTGCATTGTAAATATTGCTTTGAAAAAAAAACAAAAAACATACGTAAATAATATAAAGACAATAACTGATTAAGGCAAACTAAAATAAAGTAAAAACTTTAAACGCTGTTTCTCATATTTACGATATGCTACAGTATTCCACGGAAGGTGCGATATTCAACAAGCTTTAGGGAAAATGATTACAATGACATGTAAAGACCTAGTTGCAGTTTAATAAAAGCAAAAATAAAAAAACTAGTAGCAGTTTAATAAAAGTTCTACATTAGATATTGGACATCTTTTTTTCAGACGCCTCGGAGGATTATAGGGAATTGTCTGTGAGTCTCGATTATGAGGGAAGTTGGGAGACTAGTGGATTTGAGTGGGTATGGAATTTACTATGGTTGGATAGGTATCTGGTTTGGACTAAATCAGCTACATAATGGAACATTAGAAATTTTAAAATTGGATTAGAATTACGACCTTTTAAATTAATGTGATTTAAAACAGTTTTACATCAGATAATAATTTATTCAATATCACATTAGACCTATTCGCCATTGACGTAATGGACGTTAGGGGGCGGATATAAACCTTATTAATTAAAAATTTTGTCATTTAAAATTGTTTGGTAATTGTTTTTTAATACTGCTTGCTTTTATTTAATAACTTTTTTTTTTAATAATCCTAATACGTCTTATATTCCCTGGTTAAAGTATGTGGCGATGTGAACTCTTAAAAAAGTAATGAAATTTTTAGCCGGAAATATGAAAAATATTAATTGGGTGGTGCGTTTGGCTCTTGCTAGTGTATATTAGAATAATTGTTCAAAAGTTCTAAATTCGCTGATGTTGAAGTTACAGTTTTAAGTATTTTCCTATTAAGAATATAAATATAATTAAAGCAATTATTATGATAGAAATGGTGCTTTCATATTCATGTTTCATTAAAAACTTTTAATGTTAAGAAGAATAGCACTTTAATGGTAAACATTCATTAGAATAAGAATTAGCATGCCATTGTAAAGGGCTGGCCTGTAATGTTTAATTTGCATTCAGCTGATGTTGATGAACCCTAAATCCTCCGACCCTTTGGCACGGCTGTAAAGCCTACTGTCGGGAAGTCAAGACGTCCCCATTACCTTTCAGGTTGAACTCTCCGATACATGTAGCTACTGTCGGCTCCTTGCAATCAAAGAGCTTTGTTCTGTCTTTAAAGTTTACTGCTTACATTATCAATAGCCTGTTCGTAGGTAGCGATTAAACTCTAAGACTTCGTGCAACTGAAACGTTGTATTAGGAAGTAGTTATGTCTTGTTACGTGTTAATATAATTGACACGTGATACGTCATCGCTAATCAACCTTCACACTTTTGCTGGCAGTATTTATTCTAATATGATGTCATAATGTTTTGTAAACGGATGATTGATAGTGCCCAAGGACATGAGAAGTGGCTGAAAAATAAATTAATGAGTCAAATACAAGTAAGAATGAAGGTATATGTTGTTTACTGATTGGGTAATCATTCATAACACACGTACACTAAAATACTAATATAATCGAAAGTGATAATAAAAGCTAATAAAATGCCGTTACTACCAAACTTGGGTATTTTCTTCTATAGAACTCCGTCGAAATTGGAATAGATTAGATTGGATTTAACTTATTATAATGTTTACGTATAATGCTAAAAGGTGCTGAGGTTTCGGAAACAATCTGAGGATGTATTTAGATGTACTATCTTACCAATAATTAACAAGTAGCTTAGAGCATAGAGTTGGGACATGACTTCCTTGGCGACACCGTCCCCTTTCCCCGGGTGACGGCTCTCCGGATTCCAAACAAGGACGTTATCCAAACAAGGCCGACTCCCGATGCCTGGCTAAAGGTCCTTACACCGCTGACTCAGGTCCTTACTACCGCTAGTCTCTAATTATCCTCCAACCTCCAGGTTCTGACCTCTCAAGGAGGGTCGGATCCTTCTCCCATTGCTCAGCTCCTAGTTTGTTTTTCTAATATAACCTGTACAGGTAGATTGCCTTATTTGTTGGAACTACCTACTATATTTTCTTTAGATTACTTATGTATATGGCCTTAGATTGGTAAGTTGTTTGTATTATTAGTAAAATTTATTTTTGAAGAAGATTAGTAAATTACACATAACACTTGGCATGTATTCTCCATTTATTTCTTCAAACCCCATGACTCATTGTTAGAAGGAGCATGGTAATTAAGGATGCTGACTAAAATGTAATATTTTTAAATATTTATTGATATTCACAACTATATACATTATATACAACATTTTTGGTCGTTTTCCTAACTCCAGTTATTACTCTAAAAATACCATTTCTATTAAAATACATTTTAGGGCTCTAGAGCTCTCTTAACTAGCACAACATAACCAATTTTTCATAATGCAGATATTTAAAATCCTTTTTTGGAGGTTAATAGTTAACTAGTTTTCAATATAAATGGACTTATTCACTTCTTCCCAACAACACCCAATATAATGTTAGTCCTTAGAAATTTATTTTTAAGATCTTTCAAAAAGATTCATTATTTTGGAAGCTGATACCACAGGCATTGATCATAAATGTACGCTGAAGCTTAAAAAAAAAACTAATACTTTGTTGAGATTATTAACTGTTCCTCATATTGAAGGAATCTATAATTAACAAGCTGTAATATATAAACTGGATATACTTCTTACACAAATCTTGGTTTTTACTTTAGTTTTGTTCTCCTGAAGTGGATTTAATGCTATTATATACTCCAACTTTGACAGTAACGCGGGTCTTCCTAGTTTATCTACCTAATTTAAGCAAAGGGCTAATTGCATCAGTTTTAAAATTGCTTCTTTAACTAATGAGGTATTATTTTCGATCGTTTAGTAGATTTAATTTTATATTACATAATAAATAAATCAAACATATATGATGCATGATAAATAAATTATGTTCAGCTCAGAAAAATAAAAGTGTAGGTATATTATTGTTTGGTATTTCCTTAAAAGTCTTAAATTTACCATTTTAGTTTAAGGTTAGGGTAGGTTAGCTTAAGAGAGTAGTTTTAAATTCTACCAGCCTCCATGGGTACAAGTTTTCGCTCCGTTTCGAGCCAAAGGAATATCTTATAGATTTATTTTATTTATTTTATTTCATTTGTACTTATAAATACGATAATTTTACTGAATAAAGATTACCTTTGCTGAATTTCTTAAGGATCGAGGTTTTATTTTATTTATAATTTTAAAAAAATTACTGTTCTTCATACTGAGGTTTTTAATAATTTATCATGTTGTTATTCTTCTGTTCCTTATAGCCAATCTAGTTTTATAAGAATTCAGATTTTTTAAGTTAATTAAAAATTAATTGATAATACAGATTTTTTATTTTTTAATGTAAATTTTTTTATCTATAATATGATCGATAAGAACCGGTGATCCTTATTAGTAATGTTTTCCATAATGGTGGCAAACTCATATTACAAAAACAAAACAAAAACGGAACAGAAGCCGTGACGCCCCCCTGGCTATCTGGTTAGTGTCTGTTATGATAGGTGGGGTCATGTCAGTGGACACGTGTGATCGCACGTGTGGATGACGTATCCAGCCAATCAGAAGCCCGATAAGAGAAACGGTTGAGGTTCTCTGCTGTCCTATCTCCCTTGTCAACGCCAGTTAAGGTTTCCTTTGCACCATCTACTTGTTCAAAGGTCCTTTATCAAATCTAGTTTCTGTGCTGTTAGTATTTTTGTAATGCTATTTTAATTATATTCGGGATCTGGAATTCCACTTTAGCTTTTCAGCTTTTGTTAGTTGCAAATCCGTGGTGCAATGTACTCCTTATTGATGATTTTTTATGAGCTTGATCCTTGATGCAAGGTTGAACCTGTCTGTGGTTGTCAATTTATTTTTGGCTCTCGTCGTCGTGCCACTGATATTATCTACACCAGTGACGCAGCTGAGAGAGAAACGCTGGGATCTCTTAGGACCTGGCTTGTCCCTCCATAAGTGGAAGAACAAGTCTGGTTGGGGGATCCTCCGGATGTGTATATATTGTAAATAAAGTATGATGTATTTTTAAGATTTAATTTTATCTTAATTTTTACAATTATTATTATTTTTTATGTCTGTATTATTTATTTAATTGATTTTATATATTTTTTTTTTCTCTCTTTTCCTCTTATGGTAACCCCATGAGAGGAGAATTTATTTAGCGTATTTACATACGCCATGCCTGTTTTTAGGCATACTACACGTATTACCAAGTTCATTGGTTTACATTTTTATTAATTCAATTTGATCTTATTGTCTCTTGTGTACAATCAGATAAACAAAATAAAACAAAAAACAAACAAAATGAAACAATTAAATAATAAGAAACCTAAAGAAAGTAACGTTAATACAATTTTCTACAAAATAAAAATTCCATAAATAATAAAAATAAATAAAAAATAAACTAAAGCACAACAAGATGCTGCCTACTAAAGCATCATTATACTGCCTTCCTACATTCATCAGTCAGTTTGTTAAAGTCTATTTGTTTAATAAATTGTACAAAATCAGATTTAAATTTGGTCATAAGTCTCTGTTCTGTTTCTGGCCAATTTCCGTGTTTTAGTATAATGTTCTGTATCAGTCCTGCCCTAATGTTGTCAAATCCTTTACAGTCATATATTAAATGTCGGAAATTATGAACCTGTCCATCATGAGGACACCTGTCATTGTTTAGTATGTTGAAGCGTTTCAAGTATTGTTTGGTTTGTCCGTGTTCTGAAAGTATTTGGGTCAGCTTGTAGTCGGTGCTTAGTATACGTCTATAATTTTGCGGTGTGATATTGGGACTATCATCCTGTGGAATATATTAATTAATACAATTTTTCTAATTGAATTGCCAATCGACACTAAATTAATCGTTTATGCCGATGACGTCCTGGTACTAGTAAAACGTCGGAACATAGACGAACTCAAAGCTTCTACTAATCTTGTTTTATCTAGACTAACAAGGTTGGCTTCTCTTAATAAACTCTTAATTCACAAAAGACAGAATATATAATATTCTCTCGAAAACGGACAATACCAAAACTAAATATACGATTAAATTCATTACAAATAAACCAACGTGACACATTAAAATATTTAGGAGTACTGTACGATCGAAAAATGAACTGGAAACGACACATAGATAATGTTTACAACCAGGCTTTGCAAACCACTAACAGACTAACACTGACAGCTAGGATCTCTTGGGGTCTCAAATCAGAGGTCCTCAAGACGATATATCACGGAGCTATTTTGCCTAAACTTCTTTACGCGGCATATATATATATATATTTATTTATTTATTATTTAGTCTGGTTGGGGATCCTACGGCTGTGTTTATATTGTGAATAAAGTTTGAATGTATTTTTAAGATTTAATTTAATTTTAATTTTTATTATTATTATTATTATTATTGTTTATGTATGTATTATTTATTTAAATGATTTTATATATATATATATACATATATATTTATATTTTTTTTTCCCTTAACTTTATGTATTGTATAGTTTGAGGTACTTCGTTAATTTTTTTTTCTCACATTATTTATTGTATTTTATATTATGAGATTCTTTACTTATTTTTATTTATTATTCACTTTGTATCTCTTCTTTGTATTTTTTTCTTATTGAAAAAAACCTTCCGTAGGAAAGGAATCAGTACTTGTTTACTATATCTGTATTTATGGAGTTCAGTGGTATAGGAAACATTGGTAGTTTATGTGCATTTAGCATGCATACGTTGAAATCTTATGCTCTCGAAACCTGTGCTGCCGATAATCAAGGAGAGGAGTGGAAAATTAGTAGTGGTAATACAATTTGGTTATCTATTTGTTCATAATTTAGTTTTCATGAAAAAGAATATAGTTTCCTCAATGAAAAGTCTCAACTCTTCCTATCTTCTTTGCAAATGAGTATGTTAAGGCAGAAGTTGGCATTTAATGGAGGGGTTGGACAAAATATTTGTATAATAACTATAAATTGGATCAAGCTATAATGTAACACCCTTAGTATAGTGGTGATCCCCCACTTAGATGGGTATGATGGAGAGAGGTAACGCAGACCGCAGATACTAAACCTTGAGACGCTGAGGGTGGGTTATCGCATGTTCCACGTCATTAGGTCCTCGGGGGTTGGTCTTCGGGGTTGGTGACGTCATGGGGTCAACGTCCCCACGTGCCGCACCCCCTCCCCCCAGGTCGAATCTATTTCCCTCAAATCAGATATTACACTGACATGCCATTTTATTTGCGGTTTCATTTCCTATTTTAGCGATTCCAAATTTATTTTTGCCACCCATCCGGCATTGAACCATCCCTTGTAGTTTAAGTTAGTCACGATTTTAGGCTCATTAAAATATTTTTCAATTTAAGGAAGGAGTCCAGTATTATTAGACAGGATGAAACATTCATCTTGGAGAAAAAGTTTAGCCAAAAAAAAAAAAAAAAAATGCCTTAAAATGAATCATCCAAATTTTTTAAAATGAATTATCACGCTAAATTTCGGGAAGAAGGAATGAAGCTGTAGTAATTTTAGGTTATTTTTATTTTACAAAAAATACATATCTGTACTTCGGAGGTACGGGATACTAAGTCACATTTCCGTAACTTTACAGGACTGCAGTTTAAAGAAAAAATTATTTCATTTCCGGAAATGTTTATTATACGTATATGTATGAAATAAATCTTGACTTTCCCATCCAGACTAGAATAGGTTGGTAACTCGTCCTTTCTGTCTTAATTGGAGTACATAAGGACGTTATGAATTAAGAAAAATGAAATATATAGAAAAGTTCGGTTTTTGGAAGATATCTGGTGCGGCAGGAGTCACCAATCTCACAAAAACGAACATTCATTCATTTATATTCATAAGGTATAGTTGACTGTGATGTATAGGAGATGTAGATAGGGTAGGCAGTCATAGATACTCAGCAGATCAAAATAAAATAACAATTTTATTATTTTATTAACTCTGCTGAGTATCTATGACTGCCTACCCTAATTATCTACATCTCCTATTCATTCATTTATTACGTATAAAGTAAAATTAAAAAAATTATCAAAGACTGGATAATTACGTTTACTAACTAAAACCATTATGGACATAAAAAGTAGTTGATCGAGGGATGTTGCATTAATGAATTTCTTTAATTTAGTAGATAGCAGTAGATACTCCCACACTTTCATGCCTGAAGTGACAGTTCTGTATTATCTATATTATATGACCTTACAGTATACTATACAGTGATTGCATATCTTAAACTATGCCTATCGTTGAATATGGCAGATCTTAAAAGTGCCTAAAAACAGTCTAATTATAATTAACAAAAAAAGTAATTTTAACTAATAATAAATTGAGACGTTCCCGTGGGAAAGCACTTGAGTCCCAAAATTAGTAGCAAAGATATTTCCTATGTTCACTTTAGATATTTTTCGGTAGTTACTTGCTTTGTCATCTCGTTTTAATTTTATTTCAATCATAAAACTTTTTCTTTAAAAAGTTGATTGCGGTACCTCCTTTGTTATAAACATGAATTCAATTTATGCCCGAAATCTTCGCAAATATATAATAATGATTTCGTCTAGGAATACAGAGTACATTTATTTAATGGGGTTTTCAATTTCTCTGTGATAAATCAATTATTTAACTTGTAATAAATAAACTCTACTAGGTTTAATACTTCTTTTAACATTCCCTGTAACTATGATTAATTTTTACAATCGTATTATGAACGCTTAGTGAAAATTTAGAAGCTTGGATTCGCATTTATTTCGAATTTAACTTACTCAACGGATATCACTAGATCAATACCCACATCCTTTGTTTGGTGATTCATTGCTTAAAAATAAAATTTTATATCTTATCTGTTTTTAAGCTTGAGGAAAATAAACTAGCGCTATTATATTGGCAATGGAACAGTACAACCATTAATTAGAACGCCATTTTAAATTTGAGCATAAACTGTATTTAAACATATTATTTATAATTCATATTTATTTGTTATACTATTCATTATTATCAGTCATATTATTTTTTGATGGTGTGAAAAACTGATGTATCCGGAAAAAATCTAGAATTCCTCAAATATTTGGCTCAGATATTGTATTGATAGTTGAAACGTTATTTATTATTATTATTAATAATTTCTCCAACGTATAATGTTTATTTCTAAAACATTCTTAAATAATCGAGTAAACCTTGAAGATTTTTTCATTCGAAAAATTATGTCAGATTTTGATTTAACACAACAAAAAAACTCTTAAAAACAATTTATTATCAAAATGAAAAAAAAAAACACCTTTTTTAAGTTTCAAGGAGGATCAAAAGTTTGAATATATAATTTACGTTTCATTTTGAGGCTCGTCGCCAGTTTGCATAATTTATACTTTTTAGAATGGTTATAAGAAATGATCTTCCTATTTTTATTAATATAATTAATTACCGTTTTACCTTAGAAGCTGTATTGTCTAAAAAAAAAAAAAATAATAAATAAATAAATAAACAAAAATCCAAATTTTCAAACATTAAAATAGAAGTAAATTACGCGTACCTTACTTAGACCTATTACCTACCGTATAAATTTGATTTAAATTGGTCAAGGGATGACAGAGTTGTGGGTAATAGTTTAATATTTTGTAAAATAATGGTTTTCCTTCGTTTCTCTGTCATGATCTTCCTCGATCATGACAGAGATCCCTAGCCGTCGGAGATCTTGTTCGACGCCATCCCTCCATCGGCCCTTTGGCCTACAGCATGGTCGCTGGCCATCCGAAACATTTTTGTACACCCTACTGGTCACTCTGCTATCACTCAATCTCACCACGTGACCAAGCCATTTTAGCCTCTGTATGCTGATGTGAAATGAGATGCTCATTTCTTTGTAAAGCTGAAGCAGTTCGCTATTTTTCTTCGCCACTATTGTCCATCATCACACACAGCCGCCAAAATTCTCCTAAGGATTCCTCGTTCAAGCCTATCAAGTAGATTGATATTTGTCTTGCTAAGAGTTCACGTCACTTCCACTGTATGTGACTACCGGTCTTATAAGGGTCTTATACAGCATAAACCTGGTGGATTGGCTAATAAGCTTGTTTCTAATTAGCCTTGAGATGGAGAAATGGGCTCTATTCCCTGCTGATATTCAGATTCTAACCTCTTCTTCTTTTTCCAGGTTATCATTAATAATAGACCCAAAATATTGGAAACTCCTCAATATTTCGAAACTGTTCATAGTGACTCTGCCTCCGATGTAGCCTTTTGTTCAGTAATATGATCTTGGTTTTCTCCTCGTTTACGTGTAGACCGATCTTTTTTGCTTCAGCATCCACTGCTATAAAGGCCATTCTTATGCTCTGCGGGGATCTACCAATAATGAAAATATCGTCAGCATATGCCAGAACTTGGGTCATCTTCGTTAATATTGTTCCTTCCTGCTGTAATTGACGATTGCTTGAAGAGCAATATTGAACTGGAGAGGAGCTATTGGATCCCCCTGCCTTAGATCACTTTCAACTCCGAAAGGTTACGACAAACCAGAACATATTACATACTAGATAGTATTCTTCATTGTAAATTTTACAAATCGAATTAATTTAATTAGTAATTCCAGTTCATGCATGGCTACTATGAGCTTAATCCTGACTTGTATCATAGGCTGCTCTTAAATCAATGAAAAACAAAAACACCCGGGTCGTCTGCTGGTACATCTTCATCTCACAATTTTGTCTAATGGTTAAAATTTGATCAATAGTAGACCTGTTGTCACCTTGATAGTCTCCCACTTTCTGTTCTACATATGGGAAGGGCCTGTTGTAAAGGAATATGGAGAAGATTTTATATTCAGTGCCGAGCATACTAATGCCTCGGTAGTTTCTGCATTTTTTCGACTCTCCCTTCTTCTTGTACACGGGCACTATTACTAGCCTCATTCCATTCCTAAGGTATACTTTCCTCTTCCCATATCTAGGCCATCAGTTCCAGCAATTTCCAGACAACTTCATTCTACCCTGCTTTAAACGTTTTTGCCATCCATCTTTACCGGGTGATTTATTATTCTTCAGTTTCATGAGGATGTCTTTGATGTCCTCTATATCGGGTGGATTAGTTTCCAAATCATTCTCATTTGTATCCAATGGGAACTGTGCATGGTCTTCCTGGCAGCGTTCCGCATCTGTTGGGTTCAGCAGGCCCTGAAATGCTGTCGCCACCTTTTTTTTACCTCTTCTTCCAAGTTCTTATTAAATTTTCAAAATATTTAAAAAAAAGTAATTTTTTGAAAGACCCAACTCTTTTGGTCTAGTCAGACAATTTTTAATATAAAACTATTGGCATGTTTCTTTTTAGCACCTTAGAAAACTTTGCAAATTGAAATTTTCAAGTGAGTCTAAAATTGAAACGTTTTGACAAAAAAGATCACCCAATCGGAAACCTCAACTTTAATTTAATCAAATTGATACTCCTATAAATTTCCTTCATTTTTTAAATTTTCAAATCATTATTAACGCGTCCTTAGAATCCTGCTTGGAATTTTATTTATTTTTATCAAATAAAATTTATCAATTTTCCTTGATATATAAGGAATATATTTTACTAGAAGACGTTATGTCTATTATCGTGTTGGGTATAAAATCTATTACGTCTATTATTTTACCATCAGTTATCACCAGTTTTCCATTTTTTTTTTTTTTATGTTGATTGCGTTTTCTTTAACTTATAAAAAATTGTATAGTCATCTGTAATCAGCTAAGTTTGTTTTATAACAGGATATATTTTATTTAGGAACTTTACAGTAGTTAATATTTGAGCTATTGTTGAACTTATTCGTTGTAGACAAATTATTTTTAACAAATTAATGAGATTTTATAACAAAGTTGATGCTATATCCATTGTCCATATTGACATATTCTTGGTCAACAAATAGCCTTTATAAATCATTGTGGTTTAGTTCTATATTGGTTAACTTATCTTTTATTTCAGAAGAATAATAAATTTGAGTTGATAAGGGAAGCTTAGTCATGCAGTGCTGTTAATATCGAGGCCACAGAGTTTCTTGAGATATCTCTTCGATAACTGAAGAGATTATGTATATATATACATAAAATAAATAAAAATAAACTTATTTTCAGTTAAATTGTTTTTAAAAAAGAAATATATATTTGGTGTAACTTGTGGATCCTAGTGAAGTCTGAAAATCGACCAATATATGGCTAATTATAATGTATTCTCTCTCCTTCTGGATTACTAACTTATTTATTAAAATTATAAACTGAATAGCCAATTATGCTTTTTCGTACTCTAAAAGCAGTATGACCCATCATGGTTAATTGATTCTATCATGGTTAACTGTTTCCCTAGAACTGGAAACCCTAACAATCAAATTATTCTCATAACATAGGGAAATAAAACTTGAAAGTTTATTCTGTGTCTCATGAATGATTCTTTCTTTCCATAATACAAGAATTTTATTGATGTTGTTTGTTTGTTCTTGGGCGCTACAGTCCTTGCAGGACCTGGGCCTCTGCCATCTTTCTCCACTCCTCTCGGTCCCTCGCCAGGTTCCTCCGAGTTCGTATCTCCAGCCTCCGCAAATCCTCCTCCAGGTCATCTATCCATCTGCGCCTGGGTCTGCCCTTCTTCCTTTTTCCTCCAGGTGTACCATTAAACATTATTTTTGGCAGCCTCAAGGATAAATGTAGATGTTCAATGTTCCCCAAGGTAGACTGTCAGGTTTTAAATACTATGAAAAAAACGGAAAAAAAACACTGTTAGATTCCCTGATTAGGTACATTAGATACCCGGAATGAATGAAATACATGGACGAAATACGTTAGATACATCTAATCTAATACATTAGATACCCGGGCCCGAGTACGAGTTTGACTGAAGGCAGAAAATTTATTTTCTGTTATTTCGGTTGTGGTTTGACTTCCAGTTCAGGTGAACTTCCTGGGGCTTAAATGGGGAAAACCTGGTGGTTGAGCGTGATTTAGGTCAAATCTCCTCCTTTCACAACCGTTGGCCTAGTAACAGTACATCTTTACCTAAGTACTGAACCCAAGACCCTTCAAAGGTTGTTAATGTTACAGGTTTATTTTTTGTTTAGATACATATGGAATGGAGTTTTTTTTTGCTTACAGAATTTTCATTCAAATTCCTTCAAAGCTATATTAAAAGTATTCTTTTGAACTTAATGGGCCCTAAGAGTGTTAGAGGTCTTCAATAGAGGTGGTGGGACAGCTAGCACTGTTAACACTAGGCCGAAGTATAGAAGTAGAATTATCCTCTCCTATGTACTGGCGTGCAACTCCTATGAGCTGACAATGAATTCCAATCCATATGAAACATACAGTAAAATTAATACATCGAATCATGTCCATATCTAGTCGCAACCGAACGCGATCTTTACCAGTATTGAACTATGATTTCTGGGATGGAGCAACATTTTTATAAACTAACTCGTGACTGGTTTTGCGTTTGTTTTTGATGGCTACGACATATAATCTATGGGTTGAATTGAAGATTCATAGAAGTAGATTAGTAAAAAACTTGTAAATAAGTACATCGGATCAACATACACAGCATATCTATCGATTCCATTAAACATTGGTTTCCCTTGTCAGATATTTAATGGAGAATACTGTTTGTAATATATTTGTCACAAGTACCTACCGTTTAGGAGCTATATTACTTTAAATGAAATGAGTCACGTTTTGCCTACAAATGCTGTTCTGTTGGTGTTGCTCGGATTCAAATGTTGGACAAAATTTTCCTATCAGAAACTGAATGAAGAATATTTGTTGTTTTACAACATTTGTAGCTAGGACCAACCGAACTATATTGATTAGTCACATTAGGAACAGTTTTTTTTTCTCCACTTTGATTGTTCCGAATTATCATTAATTGTTAGTTTAATTTAAGTGATTTGATCCTTTTAATTCTAAAATGTAAATTGGGGAAAGCAATAGATTATAGATAGACATATCCTTGATCTATTGTTTTTCCCAGTCAGGGGGGAATGGAGTTTTTATTTAGTTTTAGTTTCTTACCAATGTTTTTACAAAGGGGTATTAGATGGAGGTGGAATTCTTCGGGAGCATTATTTCTTATTATTGTTTCTTTACCTCCAAGTTGCCGCAAGGCGTGGAGGCTTAAACTCGGCCCAATATTTACAAAAGTTGCGATCCTGCGCCATTTCTTTTATTCTGTGGAGAGAGGAGCCTCTTTTCATTCCAGTTTTTGCGACGTGATCAATGTACATCTTCCTTGTTTGTCCAGGTCGGCGCTTTCCTTCTGGTCTTTCCCCTAGCAACCATTTAGCTTTCCGTTCGTCGCCCTCTCTGAATGCATTACCAAACCACTTTATTTTGCTCTGCTTAATTTATCCTTCAGTAGGCACTACTCTAAGGTTGTTCCAAAATTTTTCATAGCGTATCCGGTCCCTTTGACATTTCTCCTCTACCCTTCTGATTAATTTTATTTCCCCTACCGTCACCTAGCATGCTAATCTAGACTGTTCAGCTTATTTTCACCATAGAATAACGTTGTTAAGTGTATGGGTGAATAATTCCTTAATTCTTATAACTGTTGTGCTCTTTTGAGAGTCGACTGTATTTTCTTTCTTCATCCTATATAGTATTTCCTTGTATAATTTCCCTTCCTCGCTCAATTTCGCACCCAGATATTCGCAATTAAATATTGGAGAGTTTTTGCATTGCATGTAACTGGTCTCTTATTTTTGTACCTTTCAACCAGCTTAGCTTTATTTTTATCGGCGTAAATATTCATGCTTCTCATCTAAAGCTTCTCATACTATTCATTTATAGCCTCATGTAATGTCTTCCACTAATACTACGCCATCGACATAAACGCTTGGGTATGAAGTTCTAATAGCCCACCAATGATCATGGTGTTCTCTTGCACACTTTACATCTATCATCCATAAAGATGGTGACCAATAATAGGCTGACACTGTCTCCGGAAGGATTGTTTCACTATTTCTAATAATAAAGCATTTTATTAACTTAGCATTTTATAAACTTTGTTGTTTGACTCATTTTCATGACTGACTTTTATTCAGGTTTAAAACAAAAACACCCTCGAATAGTTCATTGCAGTCTTCTTTCAATTACTTGTTTTGAATTAGCAGTTGTAGAATCAAATCCAGCCAGAAGTATTAGAGGATTAAAATTGTATAAATTAAAAACTGTTTGGATATGGAAATTTACACCTGATACTTAATAGCTGATTCGACTAAATCAACACTGACTCAACTCTCATCAGCTGTATACTCCTCCCCCCATTTTTGACCTGTTACATATTTATGTGACCTTGTACCAGATATTACTATCACTCATAGTCAGTTATTCAATACACTTTGATACGTTAACACCTGTTGTGACCAGACTGAGAAATGGAAGCACGCAATTTGGAGGTAGTTGATCACTTAATTTTTCACCTCGAACATAAGGAGAGGAAAGGTAATTTAAAGCAGTATTGAAATAATGAAAACTTATACATCGACGGAACACTTGTTATTTTTGTTTATTAAGATTCAAAGAACTTATTTACTACGAAAAGGGCTAGAAGGTTGGGTTATCCCTATCTTTAAATCACTATTCTATTTTAGTAGCAGTGAGACAGTTAAAATTCATTCCAAAAATAAAACGCATTAACGCGTTTATGTAGCATATTGAATGCTAATGTTTAATAATTATTAAACAGTTTGAAAATGATTCAACCGTATGTTTAAATTTACAGATATTAAAGAAATGACTTGGTACTTAATATATGCCAGGAAGAGGTTATATCTATTAAAAAAGGGTTAAATAAAGTTTACGTTTCAAAATATGTTTAAAAAAACCTCCATCCCTGTTGCATGACTATTGTGATGTGGCAGACATGTGGTAGGACACGAGGCAATGTAGTGTTATGGCGCGAGACGCGCAAACCTTTCTGTGTTTACTTCTGAATAAATTTCTGCATTCACATCTATGGTATCTGCAATTAACATTACTTTTTTTACTTTAATCTCTAATATATTTTCTTCGAAAAATTTATTCCAAAAAAATTGTAATTCTTGTTAACACTTAGGTTTTATATACTTTATTACATTCCATTCTCTGATTTCGATGAAGTAGTTCATTTTAAATGCTCACCCATATTTTTATATTATTTAGTTTAGAAACAAAATAATAAAAATTAAAACAGTTTACTTGGCTCTAGATCTTAATGTATTTTGATTTCAAAGCCTAGGTGAATGAGGTATTATTTTTATTTATTTGAATTTAACATTATGTATCTTAACCAAGGTAAAAGGGTCTAGTTACCTTGGTTACCTTATAATGAAATAACTTCTTTTCTGGGTCCGTAACGGAATGGAATCATCCGTCTACAGCCGGATTCGAATCTGCGTCTTTTTGAATCTACGATTTACTACTGGACTTAAGAAATGCACAATGAATGCATTTCTTAAGTCCAGTAGTAAATGCTCTAAGGCACCTTGGTTACAGATATTTTTATTATAGGGTACTTATAATTAATTTATAGGTAATTAGAAAAACTACTACTGTTTTAAGTTTTCGAGCTGTGTCCATTTTCAGCCTAAGTAGTAATGTGTTTTTCAAAAAAATATACCTCCAATCAATAAACCACCATATTTCACATTGGTTAATATCTACAAATAGAATATGAGATTTAAAACTAAAAATGAGCAGAATTAAAAAGAAATAGTTATATTCCTTAATATTTTGTAAGTTTTAAAAATTCAGTTACCAATCTTCCAAAACTTATTAGAGAAATGCAAGGATTTCTTACAAAATGACATAATATGAAATATATTAACTATATGAATATATGAAGTATTTTTGGCGCCATTACAACCTATGACAATGGGGAACGTGATACAGAAGGAATAATAGAATGCTTTTATTTCCGGAAGATGACATGTTGATATTTAGATGGCCTTGGCTTTTAGGTTAAGTTTCCGGCCGTCTCTCTTTTCGTTCACCTCCATTTCCTCATTTTTTAAAACAAAATATCCCATCGTTACTTCATGAAAATTTATTTTTTTAATTTACAATGTCATATTCCTGATTTATTAATAAATTAATAAAAAATAATATTATTAATAAAAAAAAATACTGATTTCTTTAGAATAATGCATGAAATAATTATTTAATGTTGCAACGATTTTTTTTTTTAAATTAAACTTTTATAAAATAAATTCTGCTTATAGAGGCTTGATGTAAGAGCTGTAATATCTCCACTTTGCTTAAACATTTTTCAATGATGACCACATTTTCGGATTTAGTATTAAATTTCCTATAAGAGTAGATTACAGATAACCTTGAATTTTACAAACTTGGGACCTAAAGAAGACCTTCATCTTCACAAATAAAGTTGTTGATAAAGAAGTTGATGAAGTTTTATGTTTCATAACGTTCACCGTTTTTCTAAAAAACCATCCACAAAACTGCGAATCTCACAAAAATTTGCAAATTTAACCAGCTTTCTATATGGTATGATCAAACTAATGATTCTGATCGAAACAGGAGAAATTTACTTTTAAAACCGGAAAAACATGGTATTTTCATTTGGTATACAAATCAGTTACTTGAGCATAAGACATTATGATAATAGCTTAGTGGAAATATGTATTTTAAACATAATAAACTCTTTATTGGAATAAAAAGCTAGGAACAAATTTATTTTTTAATAGAAAATAATGGAAAACTGTCAATAAAGTGACACCAGATCAAAGGGTTTTATGTTATTACATTTATTTATTGAAGATCTAATAAAATAAATCCTAAATGATAATAATCAATTAATAAACGGAATGGAATAGAAAGTTAAGGTCTGCGGCATTTTTCTTCATTTTTGATCTAGTTTCATTCATTTTTTTTTTTTTTTTTTTTTTTTTTTTTTTTTTTTTTTTTTTTTTTTTTTTTTTTTTTTTTTTTTTTTTTTTTTTTTTTTTTTTTTTATACTAACAAAGGGAGAACACACTCAGTCTCTCACGGATCTTGTTGAGAATTTTTTTGGAGGTTCCTGGTCAAAGAATATTAGCACGTATTTTACCGTTCCGATCAAGGGGCCCTAGAAGCCGAGAAAAAAAATTATTTTTTATCTCGAGTTTAAAAAAAGATATCGACATGAATCTTGCACAAAGATTTTTAGTTTTGATTGCGGATTTAAGGAAAAATACATTCGCTCCATATATTTTGGTATAGGCTCATTAAATTATAAAAAAATGATTAGTTTTTCAAGCAAACTACCTCTATAGATTTTTTTTACACAAAAATTGACGTCAGATTCTAATTCAGCACCCTCAAAAACATTAAAAAACGCTTTTTCAACAAAATCAAAAATATCATTTTTTTCTCCCTCTTTCAGGAAAATGAAATTTTTAAACCGAATATTGGTTACATACCTTTAAATCGCTATTACTTTGTCACACAATTCACTGGTTGGTATCGCTGGGAAGAGGAGGGTCTCAGCTTTCTTTTTATGAATATAAATGTAAAATTCCATTAACAAAAACCTACAAAAAAATCCGAAAAACATTTTGGTTTTTAACGCGATTTTGAAATCAGATAGGATGATGAAACCAAATACATTTCAAGCGTATTACCACCCTATATTTTGTGTAAAAAAATAAAGTTGATAAGTTAAGATAATTTGTTCTTAAAAATTATAATTTATTTTATTAATCATTTGAATAAAGACAAAAATTAAAATATATACATAAATTTTTATATATATATATATATATATAATATATATATATATATATATATATATATATATATATATATATATATATATATATATATATATATTATATATTTTTTTTTTTTTTTTTTTTTTTTTTTTTTTGACATAGTTCTTGCCTTAATTTAAAAAATGAATTTCTTATTGTTTTTCGGTTATGTGATATTTAGTTTTATTTATTTATTTCATTTCATCCTTTATCATCGAAAACTCCTAAAGATGTAAAATGCTTAGGAAATGCATTTTACATCAACTGAATTTAATTACTTAATTTTATTATTTGTGTGTGTGTTTTTTTCATTTGATCTCTATGAACGGCATAAAAGCAGGTTGGAGTTAACTTCAAAACTTGTTTAGTATTCGGATTGAAATAAACAACTTTCATTCTTCATCCAACTTCAAATGTGTGGTTACATATTATATCAACTTGTAACATTAGCTAGCAATTAAATTTCGTGTCGTAATACGTCCCGAGTTAAGAGATGTGTAAGCCGGCTTCAACTGACTTGGTCAGCCATATTGAGCGTGATGGAGTGAGACCTTCTCGAACGAAAACCAGTTCGGTCCCCTTCCTCTATAAATATTTGTCCTTTCCTAAATATCTTCGAAGGAGAACTTCATTTTCAATTTAGTTTTATTAACTTTCACTCCGTACTCGAGCCATGCGGAGAGCTAATAATAGTAATAAAAAACACTGCTATATAAATCGGAACGTGTCATAATTAGTTTCTTGATTGTTGTTTGTATTTTGATTTAATAACAAAAGGGGGAAAGAACATTAGTAGGTCTTTAGCATTTATTTTATACGTTTGGAGACCCTTTATTTAAAAATATCAAGTTGTTTAGTCTTTAAAGAACTTCTCTGTCTCCTAAACTACTACAACATTGGGATGAAAAAAGGGTTTCATTGTTCAAAAAAAAAAGAAAAAAAGGAAAAAAAAAAACCCAACTGTTTCGCAATTTTAATAGTAAAATTGCAGTACAAAGAGTAAAATCTATTAATTATTATTCCAACAATTGTTTTCACTTTTTTTTCTCAAATGACAACTCGAAGCTTTTTTTTTTTTTTAATAGAAAAAATGTTTAAGTTTTCATTGTAAATAAATAAGTTAGATTATATTTTGAATGAATATATTTTGGTATATTTCATGTTCGTATAATTTTATTTATATTTCAATTTGCATTTTTCCACAAGGAACCAAAACACTGAAATATTAGCATTCCTATTTTTCTTTTATTTTTTTCTTTTCATTTTGTCGAATAATTTAATAAAATACATAAAGAAGCATGTGAAAAAAAAAAAACCCCACAGTTCAGCACTATAATTTCAACGCACTTTACTTCCTTGACTTTGAGACATAATCATTAGGAAATCTAATATAGAATATATAATAATGAGACTTCTTACATTTGGTTGCTAAAACTGAAAAAAAAAAAAAAATCTATTGAATTTATTCTTTCTGAATCATATATTTTTTAAATTTAGATTTTCATTTTTTTTTCTTTTAAGCAAATCGAAATTCAAATTTAGTACCTCATAAAACATAAAATTAAATTGGAAAGATTTACTTTCTTTACTTTTTTTTTCCCCTTGTTTAACTCTTTTGTTCTATTAATAACTGAACTATTTTATACTCTTAGGATTGATGAATTATTTGTCTCTTTGATTGGAATTTTCTATTCGAAAACTAGTTTGAGTGTTTTCAAAAATGATCAAAAAGACTGCTGTTTTTTTTTTTTTTTTTTTTTTTTTTTTTTTTTTTTTTTTTTTTTTTTTTTTTTTTTTTTTTTTTTTTTTTTTTTTTTTTTTTTTTTTTTTTTTTTTTTTTTTTATGCATATATATGAATTTTTAACTTTGGAAACTAGACTTCGAATAAAAAAAGATTTTATTTTTTTTCTTACTTTGAATCTTTACTCACAACTATTAATCAAAGTAATTACAATCAGTGAATACTGAATATTTATCATATCAATTTGTATAAAGATTTGACACATTTTTTCGGAAAAAATAAACTATTTTATTGAGTAGTAATTTTAAGCCGAAATTGGGATTTAGCCACCAAAACATAAAAAATATTGAGGGAAAAAAACTTTTTCCCACGTTCCAAGTTCCCGCACTATAATTTCAGCGCACTCTGACCCATTAATATTTGTTTTAACAAAAAAACTCTTACGACATAGCTAGTATTTTTGTAAAAGCTTTTTTTAAATATTAAAATGAGAGTTTATATTCAGTAGCAAAGAACTGAAAAAAATTGTGAGAATTTTTTTATCTGAATCATCTTTTTTATTTTATTTTTATTTTTTTTTTTAATGAAGCAAGTCAATATTCAAATTCCGTATTTTTTTCCTGGAGGCTGGGCGGGCTATCAGTGCTCTGTCCATTAACTTGATCTGGACATAGTCAATATTGAACGGGAAGGAGGATTTTATGTACGTTAATTTTTTCTTGGATACTCTTTTCTGACAGTTTTTCAAGTCCATACAGACGAGTTTCGTTATATTTCGTAATTTAGTAATAAAATTCTCATCTTATGTATTCTCCCAGCGTTACATATACATATATTGTAGGGTGGAGGAGGGCATCAACGATACAAACAAGCAATCGGAAGCTCTTCTAGCCATTGAAAAATTAGCAACACAGCATAAATGAGCATTAAAGTTAATTGTATTTTTTTACAATAAAGTTTTTCAAGTTGGCGAAGTCAAAGTTCGAATTACCTAAAAAATACAAAAACATCAACTAAGAAGAAACAACTTTTATTTGTAGTTGTATCCACTACCATGTTATCACAATATAACTTCTAGCGAGTATTTAGTTGAATTGACAAAAAATGTAATACATAAATAGTAGGTAATATAATGTAGTTTATTATGATTAAAAGCGCGACATACGCCCTTACTGTCACTCGAAATGACAATTTTTTTATTGTTACCTTTTCTCGATTTATTCGATGTTCTTGTCGATTATTCTTGAAGAATTATGTTGCTCTTCTTAATTCCTTACTCTAGAAGGAGAAAATACCTTTTTTTAAATTTTAAGTCTTCTAACTTGACTAGGCCCACAGTTTTAAATAAAATCAAAGTGTAATATTAATTTCTTATGCCTTATCAGTTGGGATCATATTATAAACTGAGGTGAAAATGGGCAAGCAGAAATTCTAATTCCATATCTCATAAAACATAGTATTTAATTTGGAAAAAATTATATTTTTTTAATGGATGTAATCTGTCTGTTAACTTGAACTGGGAAGATTGAACGGGATGGAGAATTTCATTCAAGTTACTTTTTTCTTTCATACTCAGTGGCGTTCATACCGTCGAGTTTCAGAGTTGGTAATGTACATATGTATACGGATTATTTTTTCTTGGGTATAGCTACTAGTAATAAAATTTTTATCTTATTTCCCCCCAGCCTGATATATATACATATATTGTAGGATAGAGGAGGGAATCAGCGATACAAACAAGCGAGCGGAAGCGCCATTGAGGCCTAGATTTAATTGTGGCGGAGCTGAATGGGCAGGGGCGGTGGAGGGGGTAGCGCTGGTGGGGGGGATGACTCAGAGCCAGTCTGGCTCCTAACGTCAGCCCGGCGGTTGTTACTATCTGTTATCACTGAAGCTGCTCATACACTACAAGCAGATCATGTATTACCTCTGATCTCTCTTGGAACTCTGTCTGGATTTACACTATAAGGTAAAGAACAATTTACCTTGAAAAATAATTTACATCATTTGGCTAGCGACAACTTATCACTGGCTCTTATCAATCCTTCATTTGCATAAGTAACGTATGGATGTCTAGTCTACCAACCCATCTCATCATTAGGTTGTCTGTTCATGAAAATTTGCGGTCTCTGGTGAATAATAAACGTCATTTCAGCCAATTACAACGAACATTATATCAATTAAACTACAGAAGAAAAAAAAAATCAACCTGCTGATTAAAATGTCTACTCAAAACAGTAAAAATATTTACTTGTATTTTAAAATGTGAGTGTCTTTTCGTTTTTGTGCTACATCATTGTTGAAATATGCATCTATAAACAAACGTAATTAACTATAAAAATAAAACATAAACATTATGTTAAAAAAAAACTTAAACTTTCTAACATCATTGAAAACTTCTACTGTAAGGTATAAACAAACAAATTCCATAATAACTTTCAAGAACAGTAGTTTTTTTTTTTTACTATTTAAGCTCCAAAATAAATTAATTCCGATTTATAAACGGTAAAAAAAAAGTCTCAAGATTCATTTGAAAAACAGAGGTAAGCTGTCATAAATAAAGATAAAGATGAACTCATTCCTGTTTTTATCTTCCCCTTCCCAAAACCCACTCATTCAAATTTATCGGGTATTTAAATTGCAACAGTCTTAACTGTGTTTTTCAAATTAATTTTTTCATTATTGCTTTCTTTCATTATTTTAATTAGCGAATGGTATTGATAAATATATATTTTTAATGCTTGGCCGAATTTCGATAAATATTTTTTTAATGTTTTGGTTAAATTAAATACAAAATTATGTATTCATCAAATAATTTTATTTATGTTCGTTGATTTTAAAGTTGTTGTACTTTTAAATAAATTTAAATATATAATTTATATCTATACATCATTCCTAACCATACAATATTTATTTATATAATTAGTAAAGTTATAATGAGAAATCTCAAAAAATATTTTGTAGCCTTGCTTTAAGAAAAAAATAAGAAATGTATTATTAAAATTATTGCTGGAGAATATTAAATAAATTTTAGTATGATTGTCATGTAGAAGACTAAACCAGCTTGCAACCATTAAGAGGTTTGACGAGCTAAGAAATTTAAACTAGGCTTCGTCATGGCCTGTGACGTAGGGACTGGCATTAAGGATGGTAATTGATAGCAGTGGTTATTGCAGATTGTTTGTCATCTTGTCATTTGATCTGTATTATTTCATGTCGATTGAGGTAAAAATTATAGTATTTTTATTACATCGATTCCTTTTTAAATTTCTACTTTTCAAATTTTAAATTTGAAAGTATAAATTAGTCGGTGATAAATCACAACAATCTGCAATAAATCATCAGGTGGTTCTATAATTACCTATTCAAATTGGTAAAAATAAAACATAATTACTTTTTTTTTAATGCCTACGGATTACATTTTTAGTCATACACAGTACAAAATCAGCTCTGAGATATAAAAAATCTAAAAATCAAATATTAAATTTTTTAATTAAGAATATTTAATATTTAATATTTAATTGATATTAAGAATAAAATGAATTTATTGGATCTACAATATCATTTACTAAAACAAAAAATGCATCTCTTATAGTTAGGAATTTAAGAAAAAGAACAATAATATAACATTTTATCGTCGTATAAAATTATTAGTATTTTTATTCATATTTTATTTATTACTATTACAAACTATAACTCAATGTGTTTCTGATTATACCTAACTTAATCATGGCGTTTAATTTCCAAAAAGTGACACCCATTTTCAAAACTGAGCCAGAAGGCAAATTACATTAAAATAAAATCATTTAATAAGAAATTTGTATGTTCCTTTTATGGTTGAAAAACATTATTCTAAAAATTGTGTGGTTAGCTTTCAAATTTCGATTTAGAAATCAGATGTTGTATTTAATATATCTATGTGTTTATATTATGTATCTTCAAATATGCTATTCATTATTTATAATTGGCATTATTATATTAATTCATACATAATTGATAAATAATAAATCTTTTCGATAGTAGACGTAGATGGGAGGATTGTAGTGTGTCTGATCTTGTTGATATTAGGTTTTGGGATTTTTGTGGAAGGAGGTAGAGGCTGGTATCAGCATAGAACATTCCCTTTTGTTATTAGCTTAATAATTAATAATTTTTTTAATTTGTTATTCATTTCAATCACTGAATAAAAAATGGATATAATCAGAAAAAAAAATGTCTTTATAAAATGTTTAATTTTATAATTATAAGTCGTAAGAATTATAAATTGTTTTGTGTGTCAAAGAACCCTGTTACAAGAAAAAAATCATTAAAATCAGAGGAATAAAAATTTACTGTATACTTTATGTATATATATATGTTTAATAAGGTTCTTAAGGTTCAGTCAATAAATAAAAAGAACTATTTTGGCGGCGACGTTTCGAGACTATATTGTTCTCATAATCATGCCGATGTTACCTAATAACATGTTTATAAGGTTCTTAAGGTTCAGTCAATAAATAAAAATAACTATTTTGGGGGACTATATGTTCTATAATCATGCCGATGTTACCGCTGGATATGCTATGGTAATGTATATATATATATATATATATATATATATATATATATATATATATATATATATATATAATCAACTTTCTTTTAATTACTTAATAAGTAATAATAACTGCAATGTAAACGTTAACTATAATTTTTCTGTCAATATTAATAATTTAATATAAATTTATAGTAATTTTTTGTTCATTATTTCTCAACAATCTTACTGTTATTTTTTGTGGATTCCTAATTTTTTCCCCACGTTATCTAAAATGATTCATAAGCGCTGAGCTTAACAGATTTCCCAGTGTCGAGTAGAACTGCTGATGCCGCATGTGACTCGTAAGTTTCTTACCACCTCGGCGAAATACAAAGTCAAAAATAAAACCAAACTTCACCGAATATTCCATATCCATCTGTGTAATGTATAGATCTGGCTCCATTTATGATATCCTCCATCTTACGTTAAGGTGCAGTTATAATTGCTTGAAGAGCTTAAAGATTTGAAAAATCTTTACAGGATTAATACAACAGTTGATGAGATCTGACATTGGTTTATTTGCGATGGTAAAGGCAAATATTTATCCTTTTAGATTATTGTTAGTAACACAAGGACGATCCGTTTTTAAAACACTAATTCGTGCTCCTAGACGATAAGAACTATTTAAAAAATGGTTGAACCATTTTTTTTTTTTTTTTACTTTAACCTGCTGAAAAGGTAATGCTTTAATTTTTTTTTTTTCACCCCAGCCTTGTAATAATCATGGATCTATAAACATATTTTTAATTTAACTTTTTGGTCTTGATGTTCTTATTTATTTTAAATACAAAATGAAATCGTCTATCACTTATAAGAAATTATACATAGCTCTCTCGTTAAGATTGTCTACTACTTAAAAGGGTATGGCACCGTTGTCGATGAAATGCTTTTGTGTAATGAAATTTTTATTGTTTTCATTACAATGGCTTTGAGGTCGTCGAAAGGTGACCCACATTCGGGAATACCTCTCCATTCTCTTTTAAAATGCAAACAAAATAAGGTGTATTAAAGGTTATATTTCATCTATTATTTATTATGTTATAAAATAGTTATTTATTATTAATATATTATTCACTGATATTGTTGTTTTTGTCTTTATTATATTGTGTCTTTATGATATTGTTATATGCTGTCTGGCGTCCTAGAGGTATTGTCGCGTTCTCCGAGGCACATTTTCTTTTAACTTACAATTAGATTACTTATTTATAAATGTTTAATATTAATGCATCTATAATGGATATTTTAATAATGAAATCTAGATAATTAATTTTTTTTTTTACTTAAGCTTAAATATATTTTTTAGGGTAAATTTGTTTACCCTTAAAAATTTAACGTCTGTTTTAAATTTGAAATTGTTTTTGCTGACTAGATAGAAATTTTGTTTTGTTAATATATTAGGCATATTATATTGCACCATATATATATGTTTTTGGACTAGATATATATATATATATATATATATATATATATATATATATATATATATATTTAAATATCATTTTTATTCGAACTTATTGGTACGGTGAAGGTTCACAAAGATCTATCATTTTTAGTATTAATTTATTCTATATACGCATTAAATAAATACAATGGATACAGTTATTTAACATTACGTCGAACTTTATGACGTATTGAAATATCAGATTATAGTTATTGATACCTAATCAGACTACTTATTTATTAGAAATTAAATTGAAATTTTAATTAAACTGTTATTTGAATTAGCTTACTGTTTTTAATTGGTTTTACGAAAAATATCAAGTTTTGAACTATACTGACCGAAGTATCACCGTGGATACCCGGCTCTTCAGTGCGTTGATCCCGACGTTTTTACCTTTTTGGTTGGCTGCTTCTTCAGCTACTCATTCTTTCCGTTCTTCGTTTGTGGTGGGGATCAAGCCTCAAAGAAATTCTTTAATTTTTTTCCTCCCTCTCCTCTTAAAACGCCGTACTTCGCAGCCGAAAAAAAAACAATATTATTTTGGAATATTAAAATATGTCAGAATAACCATTTTACAACTTAACAGTCTATCTTTTCGCATGCAAAGCTTATTTTAAATTTTTGTAAAATTTATTTTAAAATTTCAAATAAGCTTCAATGGCCTAAATTGAGCGGGAGGAAATGCCTGAGTATCATCTGTAAATCTTAATCAGTTCCAATCTACTAAATTCGCCGATGATGCAGCGGTTGAATCACGTGCCATTGTGTTTGTTATGGTCCAGTGTTAGCAATACTGTTACGGACGTATTCATTTTACGCAATCATCTAGGTTGGGCTAGTCAAGGTTTTTATATAAATGCTTTTCCGGCTTGATGCTCTTTAGAATAATATTTTATTGTTGGCGGTAGATGAAGCGTTTAGTTTATCCTATATATTTTATTCATTAATATAAATTGTTAGTAATTATATTATAAAAATATAACACTCAATAAAAAAATATTTTATTAGGACACAGTTTCCGATCTGTTATCCATAAAGAGGTATGTATATTTTTGACGATGTACAGTTCGCTCTCAAAGTAAGGAGAGATCATTACACAACCAGAAATTGGAATAAAATATGTACAGTGGAGCGTCGATTAACCGAACGTCAATATCGGAACGTTTAAATAACGGAACCTTTTTTTTGGAACGTAATTTTAATTAAATTGATCATCTAATTACTTATTTGTATAGTTAAATTGTTTTTTTAATTTAAAAATAAAATTAAATGAAAAACAAAATAATTTTCCATGAATGTCTGTAAGGGAAGCTCAATTTATTTCACAGAAACTGCAAAAAATGAACTTCTATACTTACCTAATTAGACCATTTCATTTGTTTATCTAAGTATTTTTCTAATCATTTGGTTGGTAAAAGATATCACCTTAAGTCTCAAATCGTTCTTTGTGAGGATTAAATCGCCTTTGTGATCACATTTTGTTTTAATAACTACCTGTCATCATCTATGCTAATAAAAGGGAAACGAGAGCTCTTTTCATTCAAAGACCAAATGGAAATCATAACGTGGCTAAAAAAAAGTGAGTCGGGTCAGACATTAGCTATCGATTTCAACAATTACGGAAATCAAAAGTAATTCGAAATCAACCATCAGATACCCCATACTCTTTGCAGTTAGACGGGCAGTTTGAGTCTTAAAACTTTGAAAAACACCAAAAGTGAAGTGTTGAAAGATGCTGTTTACATGAAATACATCAGTTCGGATAATCGACGCCCTACTGTATTTTTAAAATCTGTGAAGGCGAATATTTAATACATTAAGGTATATATATATTATTCAAGTATTTTTGTTTTCATCGATACGGTAGATGAAGAAGTTGAGTTCATTGGGCAACGGTCATACAATTGACAAAAGCCGACTTTGTAAATATATATATATATATATATATATATATATATATATATATATATATATATATATATATATATATATATATATATATATATATAAGAGTAAAAAATTTCAATTTCTCGACCTGAATGAGACGTTCCGTATTGTCTTATTTAGAGTTTGTAGATGTGTTTGGTTATCGATTATATAAATTACTATCTTTCCTTTTTAACATAGCATCTAATTCTAGATCCAAATATACTTTATTTTAAAGGATAGATATGTAATAATGTTAGTAAATTGCTAAAATAGTGAAGTAAACATAAAAATCAATTGTGATGCAAAAAGGTAGAGGGCTAGACTAAGCAAAAGTATGATGCATTTGAAATATTAGTGCATTTTCTTCATGATTTATATAATATAATGAATTTATTGACCTAGACAAGGAGTGAACTTATAGAACAAGGAGTTGTAGAACTCTCAAGGGAGTAGATCGAGATATTGATGTTGAGGATAACGCTAACACTTATCCTACTTTAATTGTAAATTGTATTTTTTATTTTGTCGGCTATAAGTTTTATTCTTTTTTTTTTTTTTTTTTTAAGGAATTTACGTCCCCATAAACTTTGACAAGAGTATATGAAATACCAGGATTATTAAAAATGGGTTATGAGTTGTGTATATAAAAGCAACTTTAAATTTACAAAATTTTTAATTAATAAGTTATATATCCGCATCTTTCGTTCGATAGAGTATAATGTCTGTGATTTTGGATAAATTATTGTAGGAATAAATTAAAAAAAAAAAAAATCAAGATCTTTTTGTTAAAATAGGCATCGCTTTCTTTTATTTAATTAATGTTGTTAAACGTTTCAAATGCCAGTTAAAGAGTATGAAGCCGTAAGGATATAATAGAAGTCAGAATAATAATGTTTGCGCTGCATCTGATAGACTTGAATTGCTTCAATGTAAAAAGGGCTTATCCTACTTAGTTGAATTTATGGGTTTTTAAATATAAAACTACTTACAATTTCTCTCCGAATGATAAAACGTTATAAGCACAACTATATTTTTGTCTTCTCAATACCACGTTTTTTTATGAAACAGGAAGAAATGGTATAAAAGAGACTTTCTTTTATGGGTATCTTTATATTCTGTAATATTTATTTATTTCTTTACTAGGCACAGTAATACCCCCGCATTTTGCAACTTACTTCTTAATTCTCTGAAGAGTCCGAGGATGCGGTGAAACCTCTGAGCTTGGAGATAGAACGCTGTCACACTTGCTCACTCGGCTGAAAAGGTTTCGAAAGATTACTCCTACTGAAGGCGCTTTGTATCCTACAACCTCAAATACTAATATTGCGGTGTTTTTCTCAATAGTCGTGGGTTTATTTCACCTGAAATCGTAGGATTTCATAATTTCTTTTCCTTACAAAACTAACTAAATTAAGAAAATTAAAAGAAAAAAAAAATAGATGTAAATCAATGTTTTTATATTGTTCCGTCAAATACTGAGACGATGTTAAAAGTATATTGACCTAAATATTTATTTCATTTTTTTTTTTTTATGTTCGAAAAATCTGAACCCGAAAAAGTAATTGTCAATACGTCTTTGCCCCGCATATCTGAAGCTGTCTCGTTCTATTTTGTTCCTAAGTTTTTTGTATATGAAATTTTAAATGCCAGAGTCGTATTGAACGTAAAAGATTTTATGGTAAAGATCTAATGGTGTCACAAATACGGGTATTCTGTTTGGTGATTTTCTAAAAGATATATTTTCTAAAAGAATTATTTTCTTAGGCATTTTTACGCCAGTTTCGTTAAAACGCCTTTTTCTGAACTTATTCGAATGATTTCTCAAATCCTTCATGTACTTTTACGGTACAACTATAAGAAGTAATATAAACATTCAGTTTTGTTTAATTTTCAATTTAGTTTAGTAGCAAAAATCATTTAAAAATATTTATTTTTACGCCAAGAAAATATTTGACTGGACCTAATGAATATAGGTGGTGTTGATCTCGATAAAACGGTAATATCTACCATTATAACATGTTATAATTAGAAATAATTATGTCTGAAAAAAGTTTTCATAATTTTTAATTTCACGTACCATTCATTTATTTTTTATTTTAATTTTATTTTAAGGTGCCGTGTACTGCGACTGCGGCATTGCCAGAAGCACTAGATGCATATAGAAACAATTCATAAGCAATTAAAAAAAAATAACCTTTACTTAAAATAACGAAATACCTTTCTTATACCTAAAATTTCTTTGTTGCTGTCGTGTAATTAAATAAGACTGCTTGTTGTGCAGTGGTGATATCGTTGTTTTCGAATCAAGAGTCTAAAGTTCAATCCAAAATATGAATTGTTTTTCCGTAGTTGTTAAGGTGATGAGCTAGTATCATGAGTACTTAAAAATAAAATTAAAAAAAAAAAAAAAAATTATATACTCGAAATTAAGTTTTTAAGCTTTATAGCATAAGTGAGTGTATTTTTTAAGACTACATGGGATGCATATTTAATCTGATAATTTTAAATTATATCTGTTGGAAATAATCGGTTATTTTTTCTGCAACAATTTGAATATTCTGTTGTTTTTTTTTCTATTGCTAGCCTGGGAGTGATTACTCCAACTAAAATGCTTTAACGATTTTTTACTTTAAATATTTCGAGATACCTGAAGATTTGCGTTATCTTAAGAGTGACATACGAGAAGACCCATACGATATTGGCTATGACATCAACGCCATTAGAATGCAAGAGGGCTGTCCCGTTTATTATAAGATATCCATGGCGATAGGACCTTTGGGGCTGACAAAGGATGACGACAACCGGCAATCATCCAATATTGTTTCCGTATGATGTCTTGCATTCCAATGTGTGTGGGGGCCTAAGTACTGTTTACCTCCGCCATCTACTGCCTACACTTATTTAGAACTGTAATCACAGATGCCCTTTTTATTAGTTGAATCACTGATTTCTCCATCTCTTATAACATAATTTACAAGTAAAGGGGAAAAAAGCAGTTTGAGGTTATAGTAGAGTAGAAGACAGGAAAAGTTAGAAAAAAAAATTAATTCAGACTTATATAAAAATTAAAAAAAAGGTAGATATTTTATTTAGTACAATACATTCCTTTATTGGTCGCTTTTCCTAAATAAAAGTAAAGTTAAGGACCATACAAATTCCAAAATATCTCAATAGTGTCTATACGAATTTTTAAATCTAAGTAATTGATAGACTATTATTAATCCTTATTGGACAATAAAATAGACTTGCTAAGTATTGAGGTTTTTAGTTAATATTTGTCTTTATAGTTTGCACCATTCGGGAAAAACTAAGCAAGTTTAAAATCACAGATTTTCAGGATGTTTTCTTAATAAATTAAATTATTTTGAAAACATTTTTTTTTTATAGATAAAAACGAGGAACAGAAAACTGCTTAGTATAGACTGGGTATACCCAAGCATTCTCCCTATCCCAGAGTGAATTTACAGCTGAGATAATTGTTCTTACCATAAGTGCCTACCGAGATATTTCACTCTACACAAATAACATGTATATATTTATATATTTAATCTTCCAACTTGCATTTAAATAATTAAATTAATATTTGCATTTAAAACACCAAACATAACAGTTTACACAATAGTTATATTATCATTTTGTTGGATATCCGGTTATTAACTCACATTTTCTGTATCCACAACTAGAGGAATGTAAATTCCACCAGCGGTTGATATTTTTACCTTAGTTATTTGAATACTTGCTATCCAGGGTTTAATGAAATCATAAATATTATATGGTGAATGAATTTACTTGTGAGACGATACCTGAATACTTTATAGCAAATTTAATAAATTGATAAGCAATCGGTGATACATTCTTATTGAATTAAACAATGCCAACTAGGTTAGGTCATACCCTTCTACTCGTCCTCGAAAGCCATTTGGTCAAGTCGTCATTAATAGTTCCTAGTCTCAAAGCCTATAAATACTTGTCTACTAATAAATAATTATTTAGTGCTGTGGTTTTAAACTTTTCTAATATAGTTACTTTAGAGAAATGTATGTAGTTTGTGTTAAGGGGGTTAAGTCCTTTGTGAAAATGAAGGAATATTTATCTTGTATCCATTCATGGTGTCGAAATTTTCGAACTATTCCTCCGTGAAAGATCCTTCCCTTAAAGTTTCCATATTTCTAAATACTATGCCATCTAGATAATTTTTTGGAGACTGCTACCGAACAAAACTTTCGTTCGTTGAAATAAAGATTTTACTCCACGTTGAAAATGATCAAAATATCGTCCGACTATTATGCAATGTGCCATAAATTAGATCTGCTTGTTTTAATTTCGTTTGGTAATTTTTCAGAGGTTGTATACGAGTTTTTTTCTCCTTAATAATTTCTAAATATTTATTATCTTTATAACAGTATTTTATCACCTTAAAAAAGAATAGTATTTTATCACCTTAAAAAAGAATATGCGTTTGAGATTCAACAATGTGTTTTTTTCTTTTCATTCTATAAACCGCTATTTTCGGTAATTTGGCACCCTTTTAGTCCAGTATGTGTTGGACTATCGGGATTGTACTGTAGTCCCAATCAGGCTATGAGCTATCGATAGTTTATGTTTATTTAACTCTGAAATACTTCTGATTTCTTTAGATTGTCAGGCTACTTTGAGACTATGATTTATGTTGGCAGTAGCACAAGAATTTTTAAAGTAATTTCCGTCAAGAATAGGTCAATATAACTGTAAATAGTCAATGCACCTATTAGGAACATCAATTATTATCTTTCAGATCTTGTAAGAATGCGTGAAAGGTTACATTTACTACTGAGAACGTTATGGCGATGTCGGGTTCTTTCCACTGATTAAACATAAAAAAAAGTGGCAAGTGAAGTCGGACTGCCTTCAAACCCTCTTACGAGAACATTGAAGACAGCCAGTTAAAGTTCTTCAGATTTACGATCTATGCTAAGCGGAGAGAAGTGTCCTGTGAAATATACCCTCGTTCGGTCTAATTCATGCAGTACGATTTACTTCTGAACTTTTGACCTTTGAAGCAGTGTTGGATCGTTACCTCTCTCGAGGGGGAGCTGCGGCAGTTTACTTGTCCTACCGTATCCCATCCAACTTGCGAAATCGCCAACTATGATACGGACAAACCAAACAAAGCCGTTTTTCATCCAGAAACGTTTAAATCGGACTAATGAAGATGTGGATATCTATTGGAGAAGACACATTTTACGGTAGAGTTGGCAACATATCCTTTTTTTAATGCCACACTTTAATCCTATAAAACTCTTTAAGTCATGAATAGGTGTTAAAGGGCTTAAGTAATTTGTATTCACATTCAAAGTTTGTATAAGTTGTTGTTTTTTTTTGGGGGGGGGGGGGGGGGATTTCTTATATCATCTCCAATGCTGACTTCTAAATTGATTTAGATTGTGATGTGTGACTCTTTATCTTTAAATAAAAGATCTAAAAACAATACATTGTTTTAACATTCAATAAAAAATATGCTTAGGTTGAAAAATATCGTGTAGAAAGGAAATTGTGGTTAGTTCCTGCTTTCTTAACCGATCGTTTTCGATTAGTTTAATCAGATTCGGTCATCTTATCGTGCCCTTAACCACATGGCTTCATATCTCATTTCTTTTGACAGGTTGAGGCCTTAGAGTATGGCGGATTCACTAGGTTTCTTGATGGGTTCCTCCATTCCTCTCTATCCATGCTTCTTCTTCCGTTAATCCTCGGCCAGCCATACTTTCAGCCACAACATCTCTCCACCTGATGCGAGGCCTACCTCTCCTTCTTCTCCCCTCTGCTTCCCATTCATAAGCAATTTTGGGGATTCTTCTATTATCCATTCTTTTAATATTGCCGAACCATCTCTGGCTCCTTCCCTCTATTTCCTCCAGGATGTTTCTCTTAACTTCCATTCTTTCTCTTTTAATCTCATTCTAGATTCGTTGAATCCTCGAGATTCTTGCTGTTCTCCTCCAAAAATCCATCTCCACAACCAGAAATCTTTTGCCTTGCATTTTTTCTAGAGGCCATGTTTCTGAGCTGTATAGCATTATGCTTTCTACCTGAAGTAATCTTTTTTCTTTTGAGAATATTTTCAGGAACCTTCCCTTTACAAATCAATTTCTACAAAATCTTTCCTTTTAACTATAGATCCTTTCTGACAAATATTATATTATCTAATGAATTACAGTATAAGATAAACCAGCTCCTCATACGACTCCTTTATCTAATATTTTCTTTTTGCCCATCTCTATACTTAAACAAAGGAGACTATATAAGCATTTTCGTTTGTTTGGTCTCAACTATTCCAACTGTTCCGTATGTATTCCAAATTGCGCAGGAAGGACTAGTTATCCTTTAGGATTCTAACCTATTCTTGGGTATGAGAATCGTTCTATGGGACCACCACGAAATTATCCTTCTGCACTGGGCGCTCTGAGATTCCCATAAGCGCTTTTCACTGTGCCTATAGAAACATTTTTGTATTTATTTACTTTTGCATATTTTGTTTCTTTTTCTACAATATTTTATGTATATTTTATTTCACATTTTGTAATTAGCATTATTTCATAAGATTTTATTCGTTGCTTGCCCATTAAAATATTATCCAATCATGACGTCTTTTCTTATTCTTTAATTGCTATATCTCGCATATACGTTTAGCCTTTTCAGACATCTAGACCTTTACATTCATTAGGATAATTATTCAATTAATTACCATTAATTGTTGTTGAAATCAGACCTTGAGTAAAACGCTCGGTGTAAACGTAAGTAAATTATATAGTCGATCTTGCCAATTACATTCCTCATTGCCTTGAAGCTGTGAGATATTGTTACCTTTTACTTAATGTTATACTTCAACGTTTCGATCACGATGTCTCATCATTAATACACTAGGCACAGAAAGCATTGAGGATGATTTTTTATTTGAAATGCGGTCCAGTTTAATACGTCGTAATTATATGTTGTATATTGGTTGTAGTATAATTAATATTACTCTGATTAGGGATATGAACTATATATTCTCTCAGTGATTCCGAATGAGCGTACGTCTATAATGTTAATTTCCGATAAACATTATTTTATATTAATGATGGACCGACTATGACTTTGCCGACTAGTTTAGCCGATCATTACTCACTTGGAATTGGGTGACATGGGAAATGTTCAAGGCGCTTCGTTTTGCTACAGTTCATCTCATATTTTTCTTCTGTTTTTTACAAACGGGTGGGTAAAGAGGGAATTTAAAGAAAAATAAAGCAGAAGTCAGCAATTTACTTTACTCAGATGGATAATTGAGAAATTTTGGGTTTCAATTATGCTGGAAAAGATACCTTGTTTATGGACTTATGTTATATATGTATAACACGAAAATATCTTACACGTAGTTATAAATAAATACGTGTGTAAATAGCTAAAATAACAGTTTTCCTTACGTGTTCCAATATTTGTATTATCTTTCAATTCAGAATTAAATAATTGATACAAAACCAAAACAGTCCAAAGTTAAAATAAAATAGCAGGTTACGTAAGTTCTGTATTCAGTAATGTTACGGAATTCGTTTTTGTCAATATCATTTTAATATTTATCATATTAATATCTTTCTTTAAGGTCGATAATTAATACCATAAATAAATAATAAACTGTTAAGATGAATGTAAAATAAAAATCGGAATCAATGAAGGCCATGTTTTCATTTCAATAAAGCTATTTTTAAGCGTAGAAGAATATTTGAATAAAATTAATCTCCGACTAGTCGCCGACTACACAAGCAGCCATTTAGTCGGCTTTACCGACCAGTCTGCCCATTTCTATATTATGTTCATCAGTTGTACACTATTTTTTAAATTTTTATTATATATTTTAAATCTATAGTTCTTAAATGTAACTCCGAAATTTATCGGATGTACCATGACGGTATTAAAGATGCAGTCAGTTAAAACGTTACTGAGGTACCAGAGTGGTCCCCTGCCAAATCTATATTTAGTCGTGATGCTTTAGCTTACGTAAGCGCTCCTCACCAAGCCGTTAAACCGGCCAGTTTTCTTATCAGAACTGATAGTCGCAGTCTCATGATAACCATAAATTGCGTGTATGTATGTGTATTTAATTTATATATATAAATATATATATATAAATTATATAAATAAACTATGTTATTACTAATATCGTAAGTCATACAATATTATTTGAACGATATGTAATGACAAACGTCATCTCAAAATTTTCGGATTTAATTTCAAAAGAATAAAAAGAAGTATCAAAAATTTAAGAAACATTTCTTTGTTTTTAAATTAATTTTTTTTTCAAATTAAGTTTTTATTTTAATTGCTTACTTTTGATTAACCAACCTAAAAAAATATATCAAATTGAAGGTCGAGGAAGGGTATTTTCGTGTAGAAGAGGTCTTAGGAATAATCTTTTTTATTTAGAATTTTATAACAATATATATGTAAAAAATCTGTTGTATTACGAATATACCAGTCAATTATTGCTTTGTAATTGTTCATTTATTAATATGTTTTAAATAGCCGTTGATAGTATCTGTTGTAAAATAACTAAAATTCTCTGTCTCCATGACATTTTTAAACGTTTTAGGCTGTTTTTTGTTCATATTTTATTTCAATACTTATATTAGTTTGTAATCAAATATAGTAGTTTTCCACTCATGGCGCCATCTTTGTTCGGTGTGGGGGTAAGGGAGATAAATCCGTAATAGCCTTCACTTGTTAGTATAGGTAACAGTTTATTAACTTATTAATGTCTGACCTTAAACCCTTTACTTAATAGAGATCGTCTCTTATTTATTGTTGAGGATTTAATTACTGACTTTTTATAGGCTTTTTGCGCCTCTCCCCACCCCTCACCCTTCCCTCACTCTCTCTCTCTCTCTCTATATATATATATATATATATATATATATATATATATATATATATATATGTGTGTGTGTGTGTGTGTGTGTGTGTGTGTGTGTGTGTATAATGTATATAAATATATAATTATATAATTATATATTAGTTGTATATTCAATGCACAAAATTTTAAATAATTACCAGGAAATCACTCATATTATGAAAGAGCAATTATTCATTTATATTTTATTAAAATTTATATTTCATCAAGTATGGCCTTTCCTTGTATGAGTAAATATAAGTAATGAATAATTACCTAAATTATGTAGTTTTTTAATGAATTAAATGTATGTATTCAAATGTATTCAACCTTAAAAACTTTGTACTCGCCTGACCAAGAATTCTGATTTCCGTGATTATTCTTTTTGTACGATTTTAAAATTTTTTTGAGCAGTGTAACGATCGCTACTGTAACTAATCGTAGGAACAGTTCTGTTTCTCTAGAAAATTTACTATTTCCTCCTAGTGTTTTTCATTTTATTTCCAGATCAATTCTAAATTTGTCTTTAAAGTATATGCGGTTGTTTTCCTTACTTTATGCGGCATCAAACACCTGTATGATGGTTACAATCCTTTGGTTTATATTCAGAAACAACGTTTAATCTATGGATGAGGTTGATCATTATAGTAAAGTTCACCTAGGACAGGGGCGATGACTTCTTGAACAATTGCTTTCTTCCTTATAAAGAAAGTACATTCTATAGATCAGTTCGGTGTAAAGTTGAAAAGCAATAGTCCTGGGTTACGCAAGTTTAAATTGCACAACCCCTTCATAATTCCTTCAAACGCAAGGCAAATCAGGTTTTGAAATAGAATTTTATTTGTGTTTTATAATTACGATTTTTTTTAAATCCCTCAAGTATCTTGTTTTTCCATCGTTATACAATCTTCTTCTTCTATCTTTGTGCTGTAATCTCGTTTATATGGATGCTTATATTTTATTATGTTTATTTTTTTTATTTTTGTTTTTAACTTTATTTATACATCCACACCTGTCAAAATATGCATAGACCATCAACGGAATGTCTGGCATAGTAATAAAAAACGTGCAAAATGCAAAATAGATAATTCTTCTATTTACTAAAGAAACTTAATAAAGTAGATCTCTCATCCACCTTCTTTTCAATCTCCCATCTGTGTTTTCGGGAAAATAGGTGATGGCCATTAGTTTATTTCTGCGTCATATGTTTTCACTGTTGGTATAAGTAAGTCGTGTAGGCAACATACCAAGGCGCTTCTATGATAAGTCTAAGAGTTTTTGATTGAAAATTTGCTGTCTTTGTATGTGTGTCTTTATTGTACTACCAATAACATGAGAAGCGTAAATTTAGTTTCATATATCCAGCGTTCCCGTGGTCGACATTGCGTGGACTAATGGAAAACGGATAACGGAAATTATCAACTACAACAAGAAAAACATATCTTTAATAAAAATAATTGTTGTTTAGGTTAGAAGGTTAAGAAAAATATGACGAGTAAGATGGAATCTCCATCGTAGCTCTGTTTTCCTTTCAAGAAGGAAGGAAACATTTTTGAGTTTTTTTTTTGTTTTTTTTAAACAAATGATAGGTAATTATTGATTGGACAATGTTATGTACATATATATGTTTGAAATAAAATGTATTACTCTTTTATAAGGATTTATCACAAAACAACCCGTTAAATGTAATTACTGTTAATATATAAATGAAGCAAACAGATAATATTATAATTATATATTATTTTAATGTAAGAAATTTCATTATATTTTATACGGATTCATTTTTTTTAATTATAAATTTTAAACATATAACCCTAAATAATGAAAGTTTACTGTATTTATTTATTTTTCTAAAAGTTTCAAAATATTGATTACTGAGTCATCTCTAGGAAGATTTTTTAAATGATTTTCTACTACTATCTCGACTATACTATCTCTTGTCAAAGTTTTTCAAATGACTTAGTCTTGTAGAACATGTTTTTCAGTTTTTAAAGAATTTTCTTTTTCTATTGTTTCGATGGGTATTAAATACTCTTCCTGTATACAGTAAGGGGTTTCGTACATAAGATGCGCCGGTTAAGAGAACACCGAGTTAGTGAAAGTTTACTTTATTTACTCACTGAATAATGGTTTTCATATGCAGTTGATCGAGTTTTGTTAATTGAAAACTAGAAAGTTGACATAATTTTTCCAGTATTGTGGAGAGGGTCAAAGTACATTTTTATTGAATATGTATCCGACGGTAGTATTTTAATTAGGAATTTTCATGTTATTTTTGTGGATGTTACCCGTTATTTTCAATTACTGAAACTGAGTAATTGAGAGTATTTTTTTTTCTTCTTTTTTTGCCTAAAGTGTCCTTAAACTTTTTATATTAATTTTTCTTTTTAGATAAATAATTATCTTTTGTTTGTTGTGAATTATTTCGCTGGAGTAAATACAATAACACTATTGGAAGAGGAGCGGCCTTGTTGGGTGGACAGGTGCTGGGGCAGGTGGAGACTTCTCGTCACCTGGTCCAGGCAGGCTCCATACCTCTCCGGGATAACTGTTGCTCTCCCATCCTCTCTCCTTCAGTTCATTCTCTGCATTCAAGAAATTTATTGTTCGATTCATGTTGATAATGTAGTTTTATTAGATAATAAAGACGGGTTTTATGAATTTATTCAGTGACTGAAAGTTATTTTAATATTTTCAATTTTTGAATTTTTCTTTACAGTTGGCCCATAAGAAATAAAGTTTAGGAAAGGGCAAATTAGACCATGGTTTTAAATGTACATTTTCCTACAAAAATGTGTTTACGAGAACAAGAGTTCAACATCAATAGTTGATAACAACAATAAATCAACATTTTTTAAATATCTTTTTATTATTCCTCCACTGATCTATGTTGAACAGATTCGCAACCTAGGACTCGATCTGGAAAAACGTCTTACTTGGAACCCACATACGAGACTTAAATGACTAAAACAGCAACTCTTACTAAACAAGTCTTCAATGCTTCCAATTAATTATAATAGATCCAATTAATTATAATAAATATTATATTAATTATAATAAATTAGTTATATAGGTGTGATTTTTTTTATTATTATTTTTTTTTTACGTGGTGTAAAAGTAGTCTAAATTTTCAATTTATTTTCTCTTTTTATTATTCAAACCAGTTGTAAGAAGTGGGACAACACTTAAATTTGTTACAATTGAATTGAAAATTTATAGTACCTGGTCTGTTAAACATTAGAAAGGACAATAGTCAACAGTACCTCCTCTTGCAATAATTAATTTCTTGTATTTATTGCTAACTGAATAATTAATTTTAATAGTATTTAGTATATCCCCTGTACCAACATTTAAATTTTGCGATTACGCTTGCCTTTTAGTGCTCCTTTTTTATAGGAACATTATTTATTACAGTTTTTCCCGTCATACTTGCAGAACGCTACACCAGTCCACCAGCACCTTTGCTCCGGTAAATTGATACCAGATTACCTATTGTTTTTGAGATTGCTTGTTAAACGAAAAATTTCCGAAGCCTACATAAATTTCTGATGTTATTCTAAACTTAATTATTCATTAAAAAATTAAGCTTTATAATTCCAATTAAAAAAATGCATTTCGATAAGTAAAATAAATATAATGAAGTCGAGAGTCGCAATTAACGGGTTCAACACCCCTGCAAAATTTTAAGGTGTGTACACTCCTACAGGTATACACTCTTCAATTATTTTAGGAATTAATATATAATGACTACATTGCATACTTTTTAACTATCGTATTCTACGTACCATTCAATAAATAAATGAATAACTCGTCTGACATTTATTTATTTTTGCTAACTAGGCTAATATTTTTATTAAAATAATGCGGATAAGGGATTTTATTCATCTGTGTGGTTTACAGTCCTAGTACAGCTCAGTTGACTAAATGGGGTATTCACACCTATAGTTAAGGCCCATGTACCCATCAAATCTTATTAAGGTCATCAAATTCCTGATGGCAAATCGAGTCTGGTCCTTGAGTTTTTGGCAAGGCAGTGGATGTGTGCTTCAGAGACAATATTAAAGAGGAGTGATTCACCTGCCGACGCTGGGCAAGGAGATGTATATCTGTTCTGTCTTGGGCGCCACTTCCATCATATTATCCCCTACCTGTCATATCGGCTGTCAGCGTTCTTGGCCGCTCCGGCTAATTGCTGCTATCGTTCGCTCCTTGCGCGTGGAGGTTGAAAGATCGGTTTTAATTTATAGCAGGCATCAGGATATTTTTAGTTGATCCCATGAATAGGGCATTGAATTAAAAAGTGAATCAATATTCTCTTTTCTTCTTCACATTCCCAGTTAGCTAGTTCGTTTCTTAACTATTTATTGATTAATTATCATTTATCGACACAACTAATAGTTTCGCAAGTGAGTGAACAGCGATGGGATCAGTTGGGACGGGCTTTTCCACCCTTAATCGGAGGGATAAGTTTGATTCTCAGCTCCCGGGATGCTTGTGTATATTGTATCATTGAATTTAAATTTTATGTTATTTTTCTTCATTTTAGTTTAATATTAACTTATTTTATATTAGTATTCAGTATAGTTTATACTTTATTTTCTATAGTTAGATTTTTTTTTTATTTACTTTTAGAGAAGCAGATTTTAATAATAATTCAATAAAACACCTCCTTATGCCAACTGTTAAAGAACATATTCCGATCCAATACAAACGATTCCGCGAAAAATTACCTACACACTCATTAACGACATGAAGGAAAAGGAACTAGATGAGGGAACTCTTTGACTAAGTTTGATAAATAAGTGTTAGAACAGGAGGGGTCGCGGAGTTCTTCACCTCCTTATTTTTCTCACTGTATTTTCCATACCTCTTCACCCTTTATAAAATTCACTGATAATTAGTTTTGTAGTTGGATGGTGTAAATAAAGAAAAAAAGTTTAGGTTAAGGAAAACTTTGACTTGAAGAAAGATAAATCGATTAAAGGATTCTGACGTTCTAAAATCAAGCCAGTTTGAGATGCGCTTAGATTTAAAGTAAAGGGAAAGGGATCACTTTCTCTATTTTTTTTTTTTTTAATTTATTCGACGTAAGATTCTTGATTGTAAATGTTAATATAAATTTTTAATCTTTATTAATTAAAAATAACATTATAATGTATGTATATATATATAATGTTACCATATTAAATAATAGCACTGTTAATTGCTTTGTTATATTAAAAATTTGGAACAGTTACTTAATGATGTAGAAAATATTTACTTTAATACTACCGACGTATGTCGGGAGTGAATTAGATCTGAAAATAAATACAGATCAAATATAATAAACTATTAGTATTATAGGCAACTTTTTAATTTAGACTATGTAGATATAACGGGGAATACGTTTGAATAAGTAGATAAATTAAAAAGTTCATTCGAGGATATCAAAACGTGGAAAGGTAGCCTTTCATGTTTAGAAAAGTATATCTTAAGGTTTTTCTAAAATATAGTAACAGAGATTTTTATGGACAAATATTACAATATGGCATATTTGAGTAGATAAAATAGCAAATAAGTAAACAACTCCAAAAAATGAGAATGTATTTAGAGCCATTGCAAAGGTTGAGATAGATGAAGGCTTATTAAAGATGTTTAAATTGAGTGCTCTCATAGGATATTCTATCGACTTTTTATAAAATGCAGTATTATTGTAAATATAATCGAAGATAGGAATTCACAGGGGCCGCGTTTCCTACCTGAAGGAGGCAGCAATACCCTCAATTATGAAGGATCTCTCCTCTCAGGAATTTCGGCACCCAACAACACTGCAATCAACTTTAAATTGATAGTCGAAGGTTGACGTAAATAAGGATTTGTCAATAATATTTGGCAACTCAATCATTTTCATGAGCAGGATTTACTGTTTCAATTAATAAAATAATGGATGACATAGTTTTAATTGCAATAGATGACTTTTTAATTTAAAAACAACCTGTGATACTACAGGATTTCAGGAAATGAACCAGTTTATGAAGCAGTCTATTTAACACAAAAACGAGGAAGGAAGCTGATCAGAATGATAAAAGAATTTTCTTTTTACAACTTAAAAGTACAAGTGAAAAAATATATAGGATTCATGGAAGATTTGATCCAAATCGAGTGAACAGAAAGACCACTGGTTCAAATATAAATCAAGAAGTTAAAAATCTAGGAAAGAACTTAGTTTATCCTTCCTCTCCTCGTATGATTACTTTTGAAAGCTGTGGTATCCGAAATGAACCACCTTTTCCGTTAGAAAAACTATAGGAACTACAGTTCTCCACAACTTTGGTCGAAATATATAAAGCCACTAGTTGGATAGAAACTTCGCAGTGTTGTACATTATAGAAGACCCTTCTCATCAAGTTGGCAACCCTGAAGGATCTAAACACAACAAGCAAAACTGTACGAGGATATTCTTGGTCGAGTTGTGTTGGGCTGTTGAACATGGCGAGTCAGATATGTTTACAATTTTTGTTTTTTCTTTTTCAAAACTGCAATAGGTTGATTCGTCTAGATTAATTTATTTTCTTAAGAAAGTAACTAAAAAATAGTCGAAAGTTCAATTGATCCACTTTTATAATCAAAAAAACATAAATTAAATTTTAGTTCCCCATACCAGAGTACCAGTACAAAAAAATCCCAGTTTTTCTATTTTTACCAAAAGTGTGTTAAAATAATATTTAAGGTTTAGAACAGTCTTCTAGGATCAACTTGTATCTCCCTCAGAACATTGTTAGCTTAGTTTCATTAGATTAATTTTCTTAACGAATGACTTGTTATATCCACTGTCTTGTTAAACCAATTTATACAAATCGCCTACTTTCTGGTTAAGGAAGCTGGGAAACCTAAGATCTGGTTTAGTTTTGTAAGAGCCGAACCCGATTCTTTCTCATGCAATAAATTCTTCTAGTCAATCACCAGCTCCTTCAGCATTTGACGAGATCGGGATTTGACCTTTAGGCATTGGACTTGTCATTGTACGTCTTCTTGTCTTAATTAAATGTTCTTGATCTCCTGTCGCTCTGAGCTGTCTGAACAGCCCTGCAGGACTAAATTTAATGTGAAAAAAATTTTATTTTTCCTTTTAACACAAAAACATTTATAAGCTTTAAATACGTGAGCTTATATATTTTATCCTTAAAACAAAAAAAGTTCTGGAAATTATAAATCAAAGATTAATGGATCAGGTAATGTTTACTCGTTATGGAGAAGGAGTACTTTCTGTCGGTATGTAGCAGAATGTTTTCTATTGTAAAACAAAGCAAATGTTAGCAATTTACTTTACTTAGCTGAGGTAGTTAACTTAGTTAGGTTGCCTATGTTCTTTATTTAGTATTGTAGAAGTTATCGGTTTTATTTTTTTTTTTTTTTCAAAATCCAAATGATTAGGCGGTAATAAAGAGTGCCTTTTAAAAAACGAAACAATTAATTTTCAAAAGGACAACAATGGCGGAATATTCTGCGACCTTTCAAAATCGTTAGCTCCTGGAAGATCTTAAAATAGTATCCCTAAGTGTCCTGTGAGAAGGAATAAACGGGAAGAGTGATTGTCCTTTTAAAAACAATTTAATAAATTTCCGAAAGAAATTTATTTTGTCGAGAAGGAGAGTGACCAAAGATGTACTCCGGCCTTCAAAAATCGTCAGAATCTGGCAGATCTGAAACCAGTATCCTTCAGAGGCACATGGAATGCCGACGTTTCGACCTGCCTTGCAGTTCTTCTTTGGACCCCAAAAAAAACGAAAACTGCACATATCAAAAGTTGGCAAATAAACTAAATTAAATTACAAATGAATATGAAAAGTTGTAATTATGTAATTAAGTTTAAAATAGTATCAAGATCTGTTTTATATTTATTGGTTAATGTTTGTTATCATTTGGTCACATCCAGTTTAATTATTTTTAGCCTTGAAGAAGAGCTATAAATCAGGTCGAAATGTCGGCTAGTTTTTTTTTTTCAAACTGAACGTGTATTTTATTACTCTTGACTGCATCCCAGACCATCTTCTTCATAAAATATTTAATTATAATGATACTATCTAATACGCCTATTAATATATTCTACTCAGATCTACCAGTATACTACGTGTTAATATAATCTTGCAGTGATTAAGGATTGTTTTGTTTGGATTTGGTTATTACGATTTTTTCTTATATTGATTATATTGAACCTTTGACTTATTTTAGAGTTCAAGTTTAGAAGAAATCAATTTTCTAATAGAAAAGACTTGTAGCGCTACTTTGGTTGTCAGGTTGTCAAAATCATCCTTATGAAAAATTATTTTATATTAATCAGTGGCATTTTTAATGTTACGAATCCTTATAATGAATACCTAAGAAGTATTCACATTTTTGTTCTCTCAAATCATTTAAAGATGGTTAATGAAACGAAATAAATTTATTTATATTGCGTTCAAACATAGCTTCAGCATTACACCGATGATTGTTGGTTGAACTGCTTCACGTGAAACACTCTAAGTATTTGCTATGAGATAAGGTGCCAAAACATTCCTTGCTGATGCGATACCGTCACGGATATTAAAAGACCCAGCGTGGCTGCCAGCTGACCGATCGACTTGCTAAATGTCGGCTCGTTAAGCCCGGGGCCTCAGCTTCATTTTTGCAAAGATTATATTTGGCCAGCCTTTATTAAAACCATTCTCAGTCTATTTTCGAAATATTGGAAATAGCCTCAAGGTTTTATCTATTGTCGGCTTTCGTGTGCTGATTCGTGTAGCGAGGTTTTTTCGTCGCAGCAGTTAAGCTTGCACAGCGGAGTTGGGTTGTCACGGAATGTTTTTACAAACGAATACCTGATTCCTGCCATAAATTATTTCTTAAGGCTTTCATACAACTACTGCAAGTAAATTAAATCATTCCAAATTTGCAGAGTCAGCAAATAAATGTGCAAGATGGTATCCTCAGTATGTACCTATCTGTTCTGTCAGTTTACAAAACTTGAAAATACCTTCCCCCCCTCCGTGTCTTAAATAATTTTACTTTTTATTAGAGTAATACCTCAGCCTTTGATATTAATACAGTAAAATTAGTTTTAATATAGCTCTCACGGTAACACGTCAAGAGTATTCCACATACAGTAAAAAATACATTGGCCTCTAGACTAACGCACAGATATGTTCATAATCGATAAATATGGTTAAACAGTTACCATACTACCTAAAAATAATTACGTATTATCATAGTATATAATAAATACGTAATAGTATTAGCATTATTTTTTTAATGAGTAATGTTAGACCAGAAAACTTTATTTTTTATACCCTTTGTTTTTGGTGATGAAAAGCGAATTTGTTTTCTTCTAATTTATAAACTCTTTAGTACATAATAATTTTCATCGTATAAATGTCTTATTTATTTGAATTATCATATTCATATTTAATTTTTTTTTTTTAATTGAATAAATCTTGCCTGTAAATAAAATTATTTTTTTTGTTTTCAAGGTATTCATCGAGCCATTTTAAGGCTATGCATGGCATTATGGTTGTACTCTAAAGACATTAAAAAATTACATTTTTAAAATAAATTTATATGACTTTTTTCACGAATTAATGTAATTACAATTATTGGAATAGGTTCATATTTTTTTAACTAAAAGAAATACTTTTTTTTTTTATTTATTTATTTCTTATATAATTAGTATTTACAGTTCACAAAATTATATGCTGTACCAAGAAAATAAACCAGACTCAACTTAAAATATAATACTAATAATCAACTTGAATATATGTGATGTAATCATAATTACATTGAATGAAAGAAAAACTTTATAATGAAAGAAAAACTTTCAACAAAAAAAGAAATACTTCGTTTTAGACTATTATCACGCTTAATATCATTAACTTACAATTATTTGAATGGTTTTATTTTACCAGTTTGGATAAGTTGAGTCCAAAAATCTTCACTAAACTATACTATATCTTTTAATCTAAAATCCATGGTTAATTAGTGTTCTTCAGAGGCAAAACTACCCATTAAGATTATAATATAAACTCAATAGTTTCACACCTTGATTCCTATTTGATTCTCGGCAATTCTCAATGTCGTCTAAAAAACAGATGGCCTCGGGAACTTTTTATATACAACTGTTATGGGAGTGCTACGGAAAGAATAATTTTTAGTTATTATAATATCATTAAAGTCATATTTGCTATCACTCTCTTTTATTGTGGAGATGTAAATATCAATGAATATATTTTAAAAAAATAAATAAATTAAAACGTTTTGAATCGAACTTAGTTTATCGTAAACGACCCACTTTATTTTACTTATTTTCCTCTTCAAACCACTGTGCTCCATACATCAAACAATGACATAATGGGTCTCGCATTGTTAACCTAACATATTGCTTCGTCGCCCATAACGTAACTGATGTTTACGCTTTTGTACTTCCATCATAACGTACCAAGATGCCCGGAGGGCTAGCGGTTTAGACAAACGTAACGGTACTTCCTGACTCTATAAATCGTGGGGTTTCGCAAAGCGACGGTAAAGCATTTCTCCTTGGCGGTGCTGATGTCATGGCTAAATCCATTCGGCTCCAAGCTATCTCTTTATCTGTCTTCTCAATATTCTCGCATCGCATATTGTTTAGTTTTCCAGCTTTAAAACATTATTATTTCAATGTCATTTTATTATTTATTAATGAAAAATTAATTGCATGAACGATGTGCCTTGCATCATTGTAATATTTTTTTAAATGATTGAGTGCTATTGATAACTTCTCTGCGATCGCGTGATAATAGCTTTTACTCTTTTGAATAAAACAGATATAAATTTAAATAAATAAACTTGAAATTATGCAATGAATGTCGTATATTTAAATTGACTATGGGAATTCCTAAGTTTAAAATTTGATACAGCATGTTTAATAATTTCACACCATCTATAAAATCTTTTGATATATGTTTTTCTATGATAGTGGACTACAGTTTATAAAAAGAGAGGGTAAAGAGAAACGGCTCGTCCTAACACTTTCAACATTTACTCAACAAGAGTTCAAAACTCCCAACTAATAACTAAAGACCTATTTATTAACTTGACACTGATTAGACGCATTTGGACATACGGAGTTGAAACCTTCTCTAATACGACAAACAAGATACCTATCCTTTATGGCATGCTACATACCTACTCGAATCCACTAGTTTCCCAACTTGCTTCTCATACGATTCCTGATAACCCTCTGAGGCCTCTGAAAAGAAGACGGCCTAGGGAGTTTCTAATTTAAAACATTTTTTGAATATGAGTACTTCTAATGGGTAGTGCTTTACAAACTATCGGCACGTCATTGTAGTAATTTTATCGCACATTTCCTTTTTTTATATATTGTATACAGATATAAATATTAATAAAGTATCTAAAAAAATAAATTAAAAAAAAAGTACTCATTGGCTCTATTTTTGGGTAAAACTCCTCAAAGGCGAGATAAAGCATGAACTTAATTGTTATTTTTTTCTCAGCCATCAAATTATTAAGTAATAGGTTATAAATAAACGTTATACAAAATTTGATTTATTGGATTGATGGTCACTTCATGTGCTATCGTTATTGAAGTTCTGTGAACCTGCCATCAAAAGCACTTCCATATTAGAACATTGATAGATACAGTTAAGGTCTAAATAAATATTAATTTTCATTATTAATCTATAAAAATGTTTTTAATAATTCTGATAAAGAAACTTAAAACTCAGCATTATTTAAAACCTTATTTTCCTTATAGCGACTAATCTGCTGGCGAAGGCCCACCAAAGGAGACATCTAATCCCTATAACGAGCCTGTTTGGCTATTTGCGGGATTAGAGCAAAGCCGAACAAACGAGAGCACGCTAAATGCCTGTCCTTGCTCGTGACTTGAAGTGGCTTTCTCTACAGCTTTCGAAACTTCCTTGGGTCTCTTCGCCTGTCCCGGTTCCTCATGAATTCGTTCATGAAAGATATTTGGACATTTCTTTTTCTTATTATTAGTTCCCTGCTTTGGATCGAGTGTCAGTTTCTGATTACAGGATTAATGTAGTACATGTACCACAACATACCCTACTCCTATATTTAGTCTTTTAATGAACTATGTAGTTCTGAGTTAATTTAATTTACTGACAGGAAGGTTATTTAGGAATAGGAATGACTGGATTTTTAATCTAAAACTTTTCGGGTCTATATATATCATATGTTACTAGTATATATATATATATTTCTTGACTAAGTTACTATTAAATGTTTAGTAAGGTTCTTAAGGTTCAGTCAATATATAATATATATATATATTACAAGTATTTTATTTTTTTTTTTTAAAACTATATAATGATAATTATATATATATATATATATATAATATATATATATATATATATACTATATATATATATATATATATATATATATATATATATATATATATATATATATATATATATATATAATAACTCGTAATTATACATATGTTTACCTAAAAAGAGATCTACAGCCTTCATAATTCTAAGCTCTCGATAGAAAAGAAAACAACACAGGCTTTTTTGGTGCTCAGAATGTAGTACCTCCTTCCACTAAAAATTTAATCTGGCAGAAACAAAAGATATGACATTTTTGGAGCCGTCTAAGATAACATAATGTAATATTATTTCTGAAACAGTCAATAACAAATATTTATCAGTTTAATTTATTTATTTATTTATTTCATTCTCAACTGCGGGGTACGCATCTATTGAAATTGATGTGTTGCAAGGTTTCTTGATATTTCTCGAGTTACTAAAAGGAAAAAAGATAATAGAGAGTAATGAAAGTACTTTTTAAAACATAGTAATAATAGTAGCAATTGATTAGAAAGGCAGATATATTAAGAAATGAATTTTTTACATTCGTGTAGGCAACAGAGAGTTTGAAAGCGATTCAACAAGTGAATTTATATTATTTTAATAAGACTGTTGTTGTTTTTTTTTTGAATAATTTCTTAGGGAATGATATGTTCATCGTGTAATGTGCAAAAATTTGGAGATAGATTGTAGATTGAAGGTTTTTTATTTTATTTGTTCGAGTACGTATTTTGCTGAACTCCAAACCTCTACTCAAAGAAATAAAAATATGAAGTTACGATAGGATTAATTTATAATAAATCTGAATACTACTTTGTAATTTAATAATTTATAGATAAATGGTGAATTAACTGTTACTAAAAAGTTGAATAGAATCAAAGGATAAAGGCCTGTTCATTAATAAAGTATTTATGCCCTGTTACTTTCAATTTGAGCATAAATTATCCGTTAATATGATGTTTTCAAACACCTCGCAGATTTTTTGTTAAGAGTGCTAAATGAAATACTTGATAAGATCGCAAAAGAATAGCTCCAAATCTTCAAGAAAGCTTCTGATTTAGCATTTATTGAAAATCTGAAACTCCTGTTACTCCGCTCTCATAGTGTATTAGTTATGAATGGTCAAAGCTCGATTTGATTAAAAATTGGTTTAATTTATCTGTTTCTCCTAAAACCTGGTATGCACCCGTTTATGTTGCAGCTAGTAAGACTGAAACAAAATTTCACTTATTGATATTAGTGATACCTTTTACTTAACTTTCCGTTTTGTTTTTTTTAAACGTTAGTAACCCTTAGAACTCATCCGAATTTCGTGAAGAGATGAACAGCTTTAAATAACCCGCGGAAGGGAAGGTGATGGGCGCCGTATAATGGTCGGACGAGAACTCAGGTCCAGTTATCCAGTTGCATAAGAAGGGGGCATTATGCAAATGCTAAGGTAAAGAGGATTGAAGGTGGCATAAGAAAAGAGGGAGGGAATAATGGGGAGGCTGGGAGAAGTAGATCTGTATAGATTTAATTAATAGTGAAAGAACTGGCTGTTGGTGGCAATAAGGAATAGCTTGCTGCTGAGTCATAGCACCCAGCTTGCTGTCTTAACCGCATTTCCCAAGTCTTGTTGCAACTCCTTTCTTCTCGGGGTATGCCTCGGGCTCTTGCCTTCTGGAATCCGGTGTATCTTGTTAAGGATCACTTTAGATAGCTCTAATTATTCCCGGTTTGTACTGATAACCAATCGTTTAAATATTACGTAATTTTTCTTATTAGACCTCCCACATTGCATTTTTTTTTTTTTTTTTAATTCAAGTAATACATATTTTGAATTTGGCTATTGGAAAACCTACAATGACATAGCACATTGTCGTAGTAACGAGTGAGTTACTGAAATTTTCGAAACATGTCTGCACACAGAATATCAATAATAATGGCACAACAATTTAAATTTCCAAAAATCTAAATTTATACCAATACACAGCTAAAAAAACAAAAAAAACAACAACTAATTTTAGTACTTTTTACCAATATCATACATTACTAAAATTAAGTAAATGATCTAAAAAATAATACATTTTTATTGCCTTTACAAATTTAATGTTTTTATTTTCGTTTTTAGCAAATTTTAAGGCTTTGTAATTAAATAACATTATAATAAACTAATTACGTTTACGTTATTCATATTTTTTAACATAATTTTTTTTCTTATTCTATTTAAATATCTATTAATAATGATGTTTATGTTTTGGTAATCATTATTGTAGTATGTAGTGAACTGGTAATTTTTAATTATTCCTAATTGTATTCGGTGAATATGATCCAAGTGGTTGGAAAAGCCTAAATACTTTTGTAATATTAAGGAGGCAGATATATATATTTTGATTTTCAATAAATACGAACGACCTGTTAAACAATTATCGATGATAAATCGAACCGGGTTATTCTTTACTACTTCTCGCCTATAATTTGCTTCACTGCTCTTTGTCGCGATAAACTTACGTTATCTGCTAGGAAGTAGATAGAGGTTGGATTCCACGATACTGGTACCCACATATAAAGGTAGGCAGGTATAGTCCCCGCTGCTGAGCCGGCACAACAACAAAAAACAAATTTTAGCCGTATGCTGTAAATAGGCTTGTGGAAAATACTATAATTTAATTAGTTATGAGTTCATATGATTATATCGATGATTGTCGTGAAGTCGATAAGTACACTTGCCGTAAAAACGAATCAACTGTGCCTTCAATGTTCGATTTTTAAAATCTATGTTGTAAAAATTTGGTAAAGATGTGTCCCTTAGTAATGTGCGTGTTACTAATTGTAAGATGATGAATTTTCTGCTAACTACAATTTCTGAGTTAATCGTTGTAAATATTTATGTATTATTATTACTTATTCAAGGACGTCCTGAAATTGTCGTTAGTCGAGCTAACAGGCTGGTCAGGCAATCAATATTATTTTACAAATGAGTAAGTCAATTTATTTGGTTATTTCCGAATTTATTTGCTCCAAAAGACATCGTTAAGTGGACTTTACCATATGATAACTCCTTTATCGTTATTATTAGTTAAGTGCTCTAATTTGTCATTGGCAGGTTCTCAAATAATTGCCCCCGATTTGTTTGAAATTGACCCAGACGAGTTTTAAATTAATTGACTTTTTATATATATTTTTTGCTTTCCAATTACTTTTATCTTCAGACGTGTAATTATTTATTTTATATAAATAATATTATAACCGAAAATAATACTTAAGTTATTATTTTTTATTTATTAATCAAGTACCCTAACATACAAGTCATAAACTGTTTTTTTTTTTTTTATAAGTTCAAAACACTAGTGCCCATAACTGGAACATAAGTCATAACAAGCTTATTTAAGTCATAATAATTAAATTAAAAACGATATAAACCAAATAAAACATGACAATCTACATTTCAAATTTTAATAAACTAACTTTTTAATTATGCCCTAAAATATCTATTCAGAAGCTAATGGTAGAAAAAGATCAAAAATTTGCGGGCCCTACAGAAAAGTGTGATAATGTGATGATTTCCTTTCTATTAGTTGTTCATTAAACTGTTACTTATGTTATTTTTACTGCTACATAATAGAGTTGTTTCATAAACTGTTCTATTTCAGATCGAGGCGGGATGAGCGCTGCGGCCGGTTGGTGGGAAGGTGGCGGGCGGCGAGAAGGTCTCCAGCTGGCACTGAATAGGTCGCTATCAGAACCAGGTCCACCGAAGAGATGCCGCTTGGAGACCTCAAGCCTTCCAGCCAGCCCCTGCCTCGAGACCAGCTCTACAATCCAGCGGTCCTTGGTCTTGTCAAGACTCCGCAAGATCCAGCCGGACGTCCTAGCCGCCCGCCTCGACGGCCTCTTGTCTCCTCTACTTCTGGATGTCAGGCCCTTCATGGCGTACAACGTCAGTCACATCCGTGGTTCTATCAACATAGCCTGCTCCGATCGGATATCCAGGCGGCGGCTGGAGCAGGGTAAGGCAGCTCTTGCAGACCTCGCCACCTCCCGCCAGGGCAAGGAGCTCCTGAGGAAGAGGAACTACAAAGAAGTGGTTGTCTACGACGAGTGCTCCACAGACATGGACCGAATTCCCAACAACCATCCGCTCTACCTCGTCATCGCCGCTCTCGTCGACGACCAAAGAGAACCGACTCTTCTAATAGGTAAGCTAATTTTTTTAACCGGAAAAATCTTTACCCAGGTTCTTCTGTTCACTTATTTTTTTTTAACTTCTCTTAATTTAATTTTTCAATGCCTCATAAAAAAGCTGAAACAAAAAATATAGGATAGACTCTGTTGTAAGCAGCAGCTTTTAAACTTCTCTAAAGGTTTATTTTACTGTTTTTTTGGTATAATTTTATTATACACACTGGCAGGCAAAAAATCCACGCGGTTGATTTTTCATTTTCTCGGCCAAAGATTTCATTCCTTTCTAGGTGTTTATACGTACGCATAATCTATAACCTAAGTCCTAGTATATACTTATAAGGATTATTAAAAATATTAATCAAGTAAAAGGCAGCAGTATTTAAAAATATTACCAAGCAGTTTTAAATTTACGATATGGTTTATATCCATCCCCTGCGTTCATTTTGTCTTGTGTTCAGTTGGATGTAATCTGATTTTGAATATAATCTTAAGGGATACTATCTAATGTAAAACTGTAATAAATCATGTTGGTTTAAGATTTCTTATTTTATTTTTTTTATATACTTCTTGTTTTCATTAGATTAATATTTTTAATAATTCTATACTCTATAGCTTAAGTATATGTGGACTCAGCAGCTGAAAAAGAACGTTGTTGTTTATTGGGGCTTAACGTTTTTATGCACTCCAGGACGGGTTATCCTACAGGTTTCCAACCTATTCTAGCTATGGAACGAAGGACAAGATTCATTTCTTGTATCCGCCACAAAATAAATTTTATACCGCCTAGGTGGGATTCGAACTCACGACCTTCAGTCCCAAGCGCACTGATGCCCTCGCCCCAACTCGCTCGGCCATCGTGTCCTTCCAAGAATGAAATTTGGATAAATAGATGACATCATTATTCCATTTCCTTGAAAAAAAAAACTGACTTACTTTCCCCTGTACCCTTCGTTTTCACATTTTATCTTAATATATTTTCACTTATAATAATATAATTCGTTATCAAAATCAAAATAAACCATTTTTAATCCACACATATCACCAAAGTTTAATCGCACACGCTTCGAGAATTATACCCAAGGTTACTCCAAACGAGAAGAGTCATTCAGCACGTGACAATGGTTGATTTAAGAATTTCTTCCCATGATGAGTAATAGGTGTTAATAGCGACCTTTGTTTTTTTGTTTATTAAAATCCATTCAAACATGAGAAGTGGTTATGATGAATATTCCTAATGAATAAATTACTTTTTAACGAAACCTTTATATGCAATTTCTTTGGTTAGAGCCAAAGATAAAATGTAATTTTATATGAACAATGTATAATTTAATTTTTTTTTCCTGAAATGTTCCTTAAAAGAAGTCCTGTTTGATTGATTTGCAAAAATTAAAATTGACTTGATGTTCGTTAAGTGGTTGATTGAGCTTTGATAACTATAGCGGCTGGGAACTTGACTAATGAGCGAGTCGATTTCAATCAGTCTTAAGTTTTTTTTGTTTTGTTTTTTTGCAATCTTTGGTTAATGGCTATTTTAGTGAAGATTCCAAAATGTAAGTGTGCTATTTGTTCAATACAAATTGTTTTTTTTCCGTTATTTTTCTAGAAATAATTGAATTTTCTAGTTAAATAGTCACGAATCAGCAATATTATTAGTTTTAAAAGTATGATCATTATATATTAATATTATTTTTCTTCATATCCCTTTAGAGAAAACGATGGGCAAACTAATCACGTTTTATTTATTGAATTTTATCTTTTTTGGGATATTTCTAGTAAGTTCGCAATTTTTCGGAGAACGCTCTTTTTCGTTAGCTCGACCATTTAGGATTAATTTTTTTGAGTATTTGAATTCCATTAATCGATCTTCTTTCTGTCCCGGCTAAAAATATCGGTGTTTGTGATTTCCAATTCACGTCGTTTTGTATTTCTGTGATCTATGTTGTTGGCTTTTTAAGTATAATGATATACACAACTATTTACCGAGCTAATTTTCTTATGTACTCATAAAATATATTTCTTATTTCATTATAATTTAAATAATTCTAAACTTCATTTTAAATTACTGATATTCTGAACGTTTTAGAATTGAAGATGCATGAAAGCCACATTCAAACTTGTTGCCAAATAAACATCATCGAAGTGGAACTTCATCAATTGCTTATTCCTTTTTATTGGTTACACTTTTTATTTATTGCTTTTCTACTTATCCTTGTGACAACAAAAATTTTACTTTAATTTATGAAGTAAAATAATATACTCTGCAGAAATGCCATATACCCTTTTGAGTTAGCCAAAATTCTGGTATTCCGATCCTTCACAAGATTCATACCTTGCACCGATTTTATAACTAGCTCATGTAGAGCAATCTCGGCTTTATAGCATGGATTTGACAACACTTTTTGCTCATGTACATTAAAATCGCCATCATAACGTCAAACATCAAGGAAGGATAGTCAATCTGTTTGTATGTTTTGTGTTATTTCAATACTTCTTGTTACTTCAATCGTTCGACCGTTAATAGTTTATCTCTCAGTTTATATACTTAATAGCTATATCATATGTCTTCCATGCATCCAATAATCGTTTCAATATACCAGACCTACATTATCGTTTAAGTTTTCATAGCGTAATGCTATGTTAATTAAATTTGTCCTCTTGAATACATATTTACAAAACCAAGCTTACTTAAAATTCAAGAACATGTTTTATGGCAAGGAAAAGTTACACTTTTGAGTTTGTGAATTTATTAACTCAGGGCTATTATGCAACGGTCTTCTAGCACGTTTCCATTTTGTAAGTTCTGATATATTTAAAAAAAAGTATTTAATATTTCCAGTTTTATTATTAATAGTATTACAAAGGCACTATATTTAACTGTAGTAATTAATTATTTCCAGTTGTGTTTATGATACTCGTATTTATGCATAATAAATATTGTATTAAGAGGGATTGGAACATAGATTCTTAGAAAACTGTTAGCAAAAAACTGTTCTACTAAAAAGCATCTAAAACCTACAAAAATATATTTTGGATCATATATTTGTCATAATTGTGTTTTTTAACATTTAGCCATCTTATTTTTAAACTGTGTGGTAAACATAACACATTTTAAGTGAAACAATGCATCATAAAAAGTTACATTGTTACATCATTTTTTTCTTAACTTATCTATTTTATTTTCATAGCTCTAGCATATTAATATTGCTAGTATTATGCTATATTAATATTAAACTGGCATTTTGTATATAAATTGAAAGCTTATATTCCTTCAGTATTGCAAGTAATCATTTAAGTTTAAATTTATTTAACTTTTTACCTTATTTCTTTTTATTTCAGTACATTTGCTTAAACACTACCCTGTGATATCTGCAGTCATAGAAATTTAACCAGTTCTAAAATTTTAGTTGCAAAACCACTTCCCTTTGAAGTGATGATTGCCACAAAGGCTACACAGAAAACAATAGGTTTCGAAACTTAATCTGCTGACAGGCCTAAACGATGAAAGAGAAAGTAAGCGAAAATAGTTCGGAACCTGCCTTGCAATAATGTTCGCTCTCGGATCAGTTAACTACTGGAAAGAATTAGTTTTATAAATTTATCATGGAAAAATAATCGAGAGGTATATCTTTCCTTGTAACCAGCGATGGGCATCGATCTACGATCTATAGAAATATCGATATTTCTCCTTCAAATATTTATCTTAACGATACGTAAGCCAATATATATCGTTTTCTCTGTATTGTAAAAATAAGATTTGTACACATTCTCACATTAGTTAAGAGGAAACAAGGAAAACTCGATAAGTAAAAAACTAAATCCATGTTGAAGCTGATGCTCACTTCTATAAAATCTTACACTTGAGAAGACGAAATAAGAAAATATTAATAAAACACACAACAATACAGTTCAATTTACAATTATAAAAATAGAAGTTTACTTTTGAAGGTATTGGAAAGAGTTATTGATAAATATGAAACTCGAAGTCTAATTTGGGAATCGATCTTTTTATGGTGACGAATTTGATAGATTAGTAGTTAGATACCTAAATTAACTAAAACTATACAATAAACAACTATTTATTTAAAAAAGGCACACAAAAAACATGGTATATAAGTAAATCGATATTTTTGGTAACCGATATATTGTGTAACGGTATTCAGATCTTAGAAAGTTGTAGATATGGAAACCCACCCCTACATGTATTTAATATTTTTACTATTTTACCAAATTATATAACTTTTCTAAAAAGGAAACAACCGTATTTTATTACTTCTGTACACTAGAAGATAATTTATAAGATTTATAATATAAAGGTGTAATATATAAAAATATAAAAACAACTATTCTCCCATCATTTACTTAACATCACAATATATATGATAGTTTATAAAAATTTTTTCTTCAAGCGACGTTTCGTGGCATTGCCACATTATCAAGCCCTGAAAATATGCAAAAAACATACATGTATGACATAACGCGAATATGGCACATCAACATTCAACTACCGTACATTATATAAAAACTTATGAATTACCTTACAATCCTCATACTCATATGATCCTTATCCAATATAATATCAATCGACTTAAAAAAGTCTCGTCTTAGTGTCATGTCTAATCTACACACATATAATTTTAATGTAAAAAACAAATAAATTCAATAAATAAGACTTTTTTAAGTCGATTGATATTATATTGGATAAGGATCATATGAGTATGAGGATTGTAAGGTAATTCATAAGTTTTTATATAATGTACGGTAGTTGAATGTTGATGTGCCATATTCGCGTTATGTCATACATGTATGTTTTTTGCATATTTTCAGGGCTTGATAATGTGGCAATGCCACGAAACGTCGCTTGAAGAAGAAAAAATTTTTATAAACTATCATATATATTGTGATGTTAAGTAAATGATGGGAGAATAGTTGTTTTTATATTTTTATATATTACACCTTTATATTATAATAATATCTCCTTAGTAATTATATATTGTATAATAAGATTTATAGTTTCTCGTAGGAGAGATTATATAACTCTAAGACAAAATTAGAACAGTTTACTCAGTGATCTGAAATTCAGAGATAACATTTAACAATTAAAAACTTCTGTGCATTTGATCATTTAATACTGTTAAATTAATGCAATTGAATTGAGTTTAATCTTTATGGTATGAGGTTGTTTTGTTTTTTTAATATATATTTGATAATAGAAACTAATTTTTAAAATAAATTCCTCAGATTAACGTCTGAGTATACTAATTTATTAATTTATTACTTTGGGTTCTTTTTTATTCTATATATTCCCACAGTTGAATAAGGAAGTTATAAATAAAAAAAGTAAAAGAAATCAGTCCGCGATCCCATGGATGCCAAGTATGTGAAGTTATGCTATCGCTTGTGCGAGAGACTTTCTCTGATAAAACAGAAACGGTTTCATAAGACCTTTTAAAATGAAAGTACTCTGTGCTGCCGTTGGACATAGCGAATGGCCATTCTCCTCCCTCCTTCCTCGACTTGAACGAGTCGTAACAGAAAATATTGTAATAACAATCATTCCTAAAATGGGCAAATAAAAAAACCTTTTAAACCTATTATGGAACATTACACTATTGCCCATCTACAAGACTTGTTTCAGCAGCTATCATTTTCAAGAGGAAATTCTTTCCCTTATCTTCTTACAGTATCCTTCTACTGTTTGAATAAAAATATCTTGAATTCTGATCACTTTCGTACTTAAAATAATTTATTTAACTTCAAACGTATCTATGGTAAATAATACCATTAGGAGTTTAAAAGTTTCAAAAACGATATCAATACACGTTAGAAACAAACAAGGTACACGTTTGGGTTTCCCAATATAACATTAAATTAAATTAATTAGAAATTAAATAATTACTTGCGAGAGATCATTTAATAAAAATTATTATATCCTGAAATCCTATTTTTGCCGCTTTAGTTTGTTTATTTATTTAAAATATAAATTTTATTTTTCTGTAAAATTTAATCTTTATAATAATATCAAATTGATCTGCGCTTTAAGCATAGGTCCTGAACAGGAATCTAATTTAAGATTGGTCGTAAAATGGAGAAAACTGAAGTTTATAAATCAAGGATTGGTATGGGTCCAAGTTTGTATTACGTGGCTTTTGTTTTGTCTTGGAAGGAGATTTAGGAGCTATTTCAATCATACCCTATTGCACACATTGTACTTTATCTATGATTGTATTTCCTTCACGAGAAAAATTTTCTCTTTATTGTTTGAAAATATACAGTCAAGTCAGAAGTAAGGAATGTAATCATTTTTTTTTTTTTTTTCAAAATTATAACTGCATTTTCACGTTTTAAGGTATCGTGAATCCAAAAAAAATATCTTTATTGCATTATTGGAACATACCCTTACCATTGTTTGACATTATGCGAGTAAAAATAAACTATTGGCTTATCACAACTTTTATCTATTTTTACTTATAAGTACTTTTTCCTTCAAGAAAGGGCTCGCAGTTTTCGTACGTATTTAGATTTATATTTTTTAAATTTTAGCTATTAATTTAATTTTTCTGTTTTGTTAATTCAATGAAAAATTTAATTTTTCATATGAATTTACAAGACGGGAAAACTTCTTCAGGGAAAATTTCTTCAAAAGAATTTCTTAAAAGATTGATTATTAGAACAAATTAACATATGAATAAATAAATAATTGAAAAATAAAAAAATTTCATACATTTATAAATTAAGATGTACCATTAGTGCAGAGGTTCTCCGTCGCATACACAGATAGCAGCACTAGTCCCCTTGGTCTAGCAGCTACAAAAAGACAAATCTATAATTAGTGGAAGGAATCATTCTCTCGTTAAGCGATTGTTTTTGAGGAGTTTTTCTTTTTTTTTTTTTTTGTGACATAAGGATTTTCATTCTTATTTTATCATTTAGTTTGTTTTAATTTTAATGCAGTTTATCTTGTACTCGATATTTAAACATTGAACGACTATAACCAGAAACAAAATGTCGGTCAACTTCAAATCTACTTCGTTATTGAATTATCTATTATATTCATAAAACAATTCAAAATATTATTTACAAATTTTATTAATGAAGTTATTCTTTAAATATTTTGGGTGATTTAGTTTTTATTTCTCCAAATTTTTCATGCCTATTAAAAAAGTGGAGCAAAAATTACCATTTTACTATCTAAACCATTGAATGGATTTTCTATTGTCTTGTCTAAAGGTTTTTTTTTTGTTTTGTTTTTTAACAATCTCTAACTCTGAATTAATATTTGTTTCTTTCAATATTATGAAAAAGTATTAGGTAATAAATCAGAAAAATTAATTTATAAAAAAACATGACTAGCAATTAAAAAGTAATAATTTCATAAATTCATGGAGCTCTCACATCAGGCTTGAAAAATAATTGTTTTTAATGATTATTTTTTCCCTATTTCATATATTTAAGAGGATAATAATTGTTAATTTCGTAAATAGTATTTTTTTCCCTTATCAATTATTGAATTTGGAGATATAATACAATATAACATACATAAATGAATATTTTTGTCTTTTTTATATATTTGAGCATGAGAAATGCGAAGTTCGTTGATTTACTAAAATAAATAAAAATAAAATAATATATTCACCCAAAATTAGCGTCATTAAATTCTATTGGATTAGTTTCGGTTACTGCATTAAGTGAGCTACAAACCGCCGGAGTATTGACAATGCTCTGATATCTTTAACAAATATTGGTACATAATAACATATTTCAGAAAATAAACATAATCCTGGATTAATTAAGATAAGATAGGATTACTAAACGAAATCTTATTTCGGGTATAGATATATTAAAAAGATATACCTTTCTTTAATCCCTTTAAAAACTTCTTTTTTTTTTAATTCTGTATTCGTGAACCATTATCATTTATTTGAATGGTTAATTAATACAATAATACATTTAATTTCGACTCTTCGGAGAAGAAATATGAATCTCAATATTATTTGGACCAAACAGAAGATATCAGTTATGTAATCTTTAGAACTATACTATTGAAGTTCGTAGTTAATAGGGTTAGCAAGACAGTTATTGACTAAATAATGTTTTAATTTATAAAATATGTTTTACTTCAATTGTCTATTTTTTTTTTTTTTTTAAATCTTAGGAGTCATCTATGTTAAAGATTTATGAATCTGGTTCTTTGTTAAAATATATCAATAGGTTGTCAATGAATGATTCAGAACCTTCTATACTCAAGTTCTTCTATGATAATTTAAACTTAAAGTAGTTGGTGAGAACTTTGAATTCACTTTAATGAAGAATAATCCTGGAAAAATTAATGTAAATTTCAACTTTATTGGACTATTATTAGTACTTTTTCTTTAATTTATGGTATAAATAGTATCTTCAAGGGTGTCTATCTCAAAAAATAAATACTTTTTTTTCTTGTTTGTATACCTGTTTCCCACCAAAAACATCATCAAAATAAGACTGCTGTTGGATGAAGTCCAGTCAGTGATAGTTGTTTTGTAAACAATGATTTTATGTCTAAAGATAGGTGAAAAAGAAAATGTTTGTTAGAACATTTAATTTTTCCACTTTTTTTTTCTAATAAGTAATTGGGTGAATAATTATCTGCCTGACACCATACCACCGCTTGAGTTGGTGTGTGTGGAATTAAGGACTGTCAGTAAATCACACCTGACAAATTCTATTGCCTGGCCTGTATTCAAATTTGCCTTCCAGATCGTTTAAAATGGGACGCGTTTAGGCGCCTGTTGCGTTATAAATCATAGAGTCCTGCATTTCCACGAGTTTATTTTAGGATTTTTTTTAATTATAAGATCAAGTCATCTCATATTATGTTTTTTTTTTTAAATGTTTATCAAATTTTTTAATGATATTATTACAAACTGTTTAATCTGATTATCACAGATTTTAATTTTTTTAAATAGTATTTTTATATGAAAAATCGTCATTTCTTTGCTTAAGTAAGATACTTCTAACTTTTTATATAAATGCTTAAAGTTTAAATTTTGAGATGATGAAATCAATGATTGGTTCTCACTCACGAGTCAATTAAGAACTTTTTGGGTTTCATATACCATGAAAAGACAAAAAAAAAAAAAACAGACAAATTATTGAAATCTATATTCCTGAAAATGCGAGAAGGAGGTGGTTGAGAGATCTGCTTTCGTTAAGTTTGACAGTCGTGGATTGATGAATAAAGTTATGAAACAATTGATATTTGGAAAAAAAAGTTTTTAATTTAAGAGACAGTCCAAGTAATATAATTGAATTAGTTTTCTATTCGTTTATTTTCAATTTTGGTTTTAAATTTAGTAACATCAATGGTATCTGTTTCCTATATTATCATTAATGTTTGTTCTTTTTAAGAATGGATTCATAACCATACTTATTACTTATTGCGTTTGATTGAAGCAGAATATAACATTTACTCAATTATGTAACAATTACTTACCTAAAATATCCATCTAACTATTAATGTATATTACATTAATATGCTTATTATCATATATATATATATATATATATATATATTAGGATCGCTTACTGCTTTTAACCTTAAGTTAGTAAAAACTATTAACTATTAATTACATCTCCCGAAAACCCCTTTAAACGTACAACTTTTACCCTTTTATACTTTTTACTGACGAATATTTTAGGTTTTACAGATTATAATTTTCTCATATTATCATTATATCCACATGTTTATGTGAAAGACATGTTATGGGATCTGTAAACACTTATCATTTAATGGACTGAAAGTCAGCTAAGATAAACATGGCACGTACAAGGAAGAAAAAAATTGGCAAATTAGTGCAGTCCTCCAAGTTTCAGAAATGACTTTCCTTTTTAAATTTTATATTTGTAGAAGTGTTTTAATAGCGGTTTTTAACATGTATGAAGGGTTACAAAGATACACCTGCAATTGCTAGGGTTGCCTGTTATTCAACGAGATGAAGTCGAACGTCCATTAACATTGCGAACCAAGCCATGAGGTAAGACCGCCTACGGCCAACCACACTGCCTTCTTCATCTATCATGCATTGTCAGTTAGTCCTTTCTAAATTGTGTTTTAGCTATCTTAAATAATTAATGAAGCCGTAAATTGAAAACGAAATTCAAAATTTATTCTGTAATAATGGCCGGTAGGATAACGAATCTAGTTTGAAGTAGAATATGTGAAATCTATGATGTTTGCTTCATTAACTGTACTCTGTAATTAAAGTACTGTGGAAAAAAATAAGCAGACTTTTTTTTTTCATTCAAAGAATGAAATGATTTAGGTCTGGTTTTGGATTTTAGATCTTTAAATATACTTTAAATCTGCCTTAGATTTCTTTTTTAAATAGATTGATTTTTACCAAAGTGAATAATCTTTTATCTTTACGTAAAAGTAATTATTTTTTTTTATGAGTAAAGACAACTTAGATGAAGGAAAAATTATCCGTTTAGTGAACCAATATTTTTCCTAGATACATTGAATGTTTTAATGCATTAAAAACATAAATACCAACATGGGAGTGAATATTTCAAATTAATTTGGCCAGAAATGTCTGAATTAGTACAGAGCGGATGTTTCAAAAGACGATATAGGAGTACTATTACAGGACCGGCCTTGCTCGTAATCGTCGCTTAGGTAATATCAGTTCAACAGCCCAAACAGCAACCGTGTTATGACATATCAGGTTGCAGCTATTCGGAATCCTTACTTAGATAAATTAATATCGAAATAATATTTAATCTTAAATGACAAAGTTAATTAGCCGTAAAACGGACACATTTTTAATCTCCAGATGGATTTCATTTCATGATCATAAACATATCTGTATATAATCCCCATAGACTTAATTCCAACATAATTATACCAACCAGAAATAATTACGCAAATTAACTTAAAATAATAAGGTATAGGAAGAACGGAAATCATTCAATTTTTTTTTTCAAATCATATCTTCTTCTTCTTCTTCTTTTCCTTCCTTCTCAGTGCCTCTCAGCGTGGAGGTGCCTCGATCCAAGAAATCCAACTGTCCCGGTCCCTCGCCAATGTCTTCATAGGATCCAACCGCATTCCTCTTTTCTCTCCTATTTGAGCCATACTATCCAACCATGACATCCTTGGCCTGCCTCTTGGTCTTTTGCCAGTTGGTCTGGCTTCGAAGAACTTGCGTGGTCCGCGATCTTCATCCTTTCGGCATACATGTCCGAACCACTTTAGCTGCCTCTTCGCTATAATTTCTGTTAGTGTTTTTACCCCTAGCTCCTCTCTTATTCTGCTATTCCTGACATGTTCCCTCCGTGTTCGGCCGGCAACTCTTCTTAGATATTTTATTTCTGATGCGGTGATTCTCCTCTTCAATCGGTCGAGAAGGACCCAGCTCTCACTTCCGTATAGTAGGATGGGAAGGTAAATTGCATTAAAAATGTGCAGTTTTACCTTTTTGTCAACTTCACGTTTCCCAACACAGTGTTGCAGATCTGGTAATATACGTTGTTCGCTTTTTTAATCCTATTGGATATTTCTTGTTGCATTTTGCCATTTCTACTAATAACTGTGCCTAGGTACGTATAGTCTTCTGCTGCTCCAAGGATTTCTCCTCTGCAAGTGATCTGCACATCTTCTGGTTCGCGTCCTATTTGCATGACTTTACTTTTGCTTGCATTTATAATCATGCCTTTCCTTTCCAGCTCTGCTTCCCATTCCAATATAGCTTGCTGAAGATTCTGGACGGAGTCCGCTATCAGCACTATATCATCGGCATAGAGAAGTGTCTGCGCAAGGACTGTTCTTAAGTTCCATTTCCCCACTATTGTGCGTGCCGTCCTTCGTTTACATATTTTTAAGACCTCGTCCATCAGAATAATAAAGAGAAGAGGGCTTAAACTATCTCCTTGTTTGACACCCCTCTTCATGTCGAAGCTTCCAGACTCCTTACCATTAATCCTGACTTTACCCTTTGAGCCATTATAGGAGGATTTAATGGCGTCTATAAGTTCTACAGGTTCTACAAATCATATCTAATTTACTTAAATATTTAATTAGAATCATCCAAATTAAAAAAAAAAACTACAAACTAGTTGTTATTATCTTTGTTAAAATCTGTCCAACAACTAAAAACTGTTTTAGATGAAACTCTAGAGGTTTGTAGTAGTTGGTCCATTAAATCTAAAAATCATACTTTCACAACAAAACATTCTCCCGGCTCCAATAATTTCACAGAGTCAAATCAAAAACTGAAAAAAATAGTGTTAATGAAAAGTCTTTGTTGCTTGGGTTATTTAAAAAAAGAAATACAGAAACATTTTCATGTTTTCTGGCTAAATTAAAAAAAATAAATAAAACTAAAAAAAAAAATTCCTTATAATCATTGAATGTCGTATTTTTAAAATATATTCGAAGAACTTCTACTGTATAATATATATATTTTTAAGTTAGTGTAAGTCGTTCATAGATGTGTTTAGTTTCCCAGAAAGTAAAAAAAAAAAAGTTCTATTAAGGACATTTCCCCCATTTTTAAATGAGTTTTATGAAATATTCAGGGGCCTATAATCAGACTTATTTGTACTCAGGAAGTTTAAGCTTTAAAGCCGAACTAATAAACCCAATATCACCTTGGATCAACTTCAAATCGAAAGACCCTTTTTGGTTACGCCCATACCCATCCTCTATGAAATATGTACCTACAATTCATTGGGATTTGGGAAATACTTGGATCATGAGGATGGATTTTGAACATATTAAATTCTATGGAATATATACCATAATTACTCTTTCATGAAATAACACTTTCATACGAGGACTGACTTAATCTGAGACCCTCCATTTGTAGTTATATTATTATTATGATATATAAATTTACTTTTCCTGTCTATTTATTTTCTCACTAAACATCGGATGATGTACATTACAGACATCGCTGTAATTAGGTTATATAGTCGTTTTAAATATTTTATGTTAATAACTCTGAATGTTATGATCGTATTTATTTTTTTAAATTTTTATTTCTCTATTTTAGTTTCTACAATTATTATCCTAATTTATTTTATTATAATTTTTTACGTTATATTTCTTTTAGTTATAGACTGCTAATTTTTTTTTTTTAACTTAATTTCTGTATTTTACTTTCATTGTACATATTGAATGAATGGATTCATTGTCATCCATAGTTCTCCTTGCCAATGAATAAGGCAACTTATAATATGTATTCAATAAAAATAAAATCCTAACAAAAATAGTAAATATGTAACGACGCTCAGAAAATTACCACAAATAGTCTGGTGTAAGGATTAAAAATCAAGCATTTGACATATTTAGAAACATAGTTATCAGTCCCCTGAAGAAGGAAGAAAATTTGGCGAAGGAGGAACAGAAAGGACAAGACCCAGTTGGCATGGACAATGCCGTGGTGCCTAAGATGGCAGGAGTCCTACTTGAATATTTATAGTAGACCTCTCTGACTCATTCCCGTCTTCAGTCAACCGAATTAGCCTACACCAGCTCCTCAATCCTTCTCTTTATTTAATTAATAAGGATACTACACTTGGCAACCCATGCATCATGTCTCTAAAATAACATGTTGATGTGTACCACTATCAATACTGTTTGCTTTCTCAAGTCAAAAGACAGGAATTAGCTTTTAAATTCAGGAAAGAAATTTACAACCGACGATGAATCATACTTCAAAGCTGTGGGAGAGGAAAAAAAAAAACAGGATATAGAAGTCGCATCGCACGAGCTGAACATTTCAAAGATCTGGCAGTAAAATAAAACATCTCACCCCAAATGAGGGAGCAGTTCCTAATGTTCCGTAAAACTGGCGTAAAATTCGTACTAATTTAATTTAAAATGTGTCGAGCCAACAGCTCTGACATAAAAACCTGAATAAATTTAAAGGAAAATTTAATCCGATAAAAATATCGCACTTATCTCCTCATTAATTTAGAGAGAAATAATGTACGATTCATGAATTTAAAAAATATTTAACTAACACCAGCGAATTATAATTTCCTGATTCGAAATAAATATTTATGACATAAATTGCAATAATACATCTGAATCAGAATATAATCAATCTATGTAAGAGTTGAATTATGTAACTTTGAAGACAAATACTTGAATCTTCATACGTCATTTTACGTTACGTTCTTTCAGGCTAACACCAGATATAAAAATTCGAATGAAAAACACAATCATTATAAAAATTCATTTTGATGATGATTATAAATTCATTATAATTACATATGAATTAATAAATTTGTTGAATACGTATGTAGCTCATCATACTTATGTAACTCACAGCCATATCTTTTGTGTTCGATTACGGACCACCACTTGATTAGATGAATCTATATTATTTTTTTGTATTTATTGATATTTACTACTGTATACATTAAATGCATCAAGCAATTGATTGTATTGTGTTAAAAATATCTTGTAAATTAACTACCATTTAGTAACACTAGTGAAGCATGGATTCGAATGGGTATGATGCTTAACATGAAAAGGTAGGTATCTGTTTTTTGCTGACTTCAGAACTTTAGAACATTTAGATCATTATTTAAGTTTATTTGGGGTATGAAATATGGTATGAGCATTGAGAATTTTTCTAAGGATTTCGGATTGTAGGTTTTGGAGAATCTTTCCTGAATTTTTATTCAATACATTGAGCACATTTATTGGAGATTGGTTAGATTGTCGCAGCATCGAGTTTAAATATTTAAATGTTTTGATAGAATGAAAAGGAACCCTCCATAAAGAGGTTTCGTTAAGGATATCTGGAGGAATATTTCCGGTTTGTTTTAATAATATATCATCACAAATAAGATATTTACTCTGTTGTCGATTCTCTCCTAATTTTTTTTTTTTAACTTAATTTTCCTCTTTAGTAACAATGAACATAACTCTTTAAGGATATGAAAAATTATAAACAGAAAGGAATTTCGTATTAAGGACATTCTCTGGTAGGAAATTTGCGGGGAACCGCACTGACACAAGAAGGTATGCCTGAGAGATATATTACCAAGCCCTCTACTTTCATCATTGGGAATTCTCCGTTTCCATTTTTGGTAAAGAAATTTGTTCATTGATATTTTTAAAATACTAGTTCAGATCAAGATATTTTTTTTTTTTTAGTACCCAAGTTAACCCATTTATGGCCAAAGATAGAATTAGCTGAAAGTTTTGATGTTTCCCAAAAGAAATATTTTTAGGGTGGTTTAATTTAATGAGAAGTTTTTTTTTTGTACTGCCATAATTGGAAACTTTGGCTTGTAGAATATATGATTTTTTTCAGAGATAGGTAAGGTGACATATTTATTAATACTACAATATTACTGTTTCATGAAAACGTTTATTACAAATGTTTGAATCATAAAATCCTTCAAAAAAAATAAAAAATTACAATTTTTACACAAATATTATAATTTTAATTTATTATGATAAGCTTTAAAGCAATCTGGGTGTTATTTAAAATTATATCGCTCACTCAATTTAATTTGAGAAACTCTTATTTGGCTGATAATAGCATTTCAATCATTCTAATTATTAGCGATGAAAAATAATCAATTGTACTATTATTTTCAATGGATTAAAAAACACTAAATTTAAAAAAAAAAATATTTAAAATAACTACTAACCTTAAACAATAAGGTGATGTAATAAAATAAAAAAATATTTGAAGTTATGTGGAAAACATTAAAGGGTGTTATTGACAGAGAGCTGACACAAAACCTTACATAAAAGCTTCTGAGAAGAAGAAGACAAAAAATCTACTTTATTTACAATCTTATTAGCTTTAATTTTAATTATTTTGACTTCAAGATTATAATGATTAATTTTAAAGAAAAAATTCACATATATATGCATTGATTACATTAACTTAAAAATAGTATCAGCTGTTAATAACATACACATTTTGTGTAATATCAAGTTAAAACTTTTTGTCGATAATTACGATATTATATCGTTATTTTTTTGGAAAAACAGAGGTTTATTCATTAAATTTATCACTACCTACCGCAAGGATTACCGCTGACGTTATATTGTGGTTTGTTGAATCATTTTAGAGATTGCCATCAATATGTTTTTCGAAATTATCGTTGTTCAATGTATTCCGTACATTGCAAAGTGGAATGATCTTATGCGTATACAGAAGGACAAAAATTACCATCTCATCACTATATATACTTATTAAAAATAGTTTATTTTGAGAAATATAAATGGTTAAAACTATTATAATATATCATTATTATGTAAAAAAATAAAATATTATTTAATATGTATTAAATACATTTTTTAATTTATATATTTTTCATTTCATTGTTCTTTGGTACTAGAATCTACTCAAAAAGGGCTGAAAAAGAGTTGGTAAAAGGATCGACTGTGATAAATTCATTTTGAGATTCATTGAGGATGATGTACAGATGGGTACTGACCTCTCTCTTGCCTGACATACCAATTACATTACATTGTAATTTACTCCGCTTATTGTCAATGGTTGAGCTATGTTTGCATGTATAATCAAAGATAAAAAAAATTAGATTTAAAGTCATTTTTTTTTTAATTTTTGAATAGTTATTATAAATTTTAAATCTTATTACTTTTTACTATTTTTAAAGTTTAAACTTAGTCAAAAAACATTGAAAATTAACGAATTATTTTTCATTGAGAAAAATAGATATTTTTGATAATATTTAAATATATAAAAAAAATAAATAAAGTGTTAATGTAATTTTGATCATGTAGAATAGCTATTAGCAAAAGAATAATTTTACAAAATAGACTTTAAAATAAATTTATATATATATATATATAATATTTAAGCTATCAGTACCGGTGAGTCAAGGCAGTTCTAATGGGTCACTTCCCTCTCTCGACCTGTTGTCATTCACAATTCTCATCTCAATTTATAATTTTACTTTCTCTCCATTTACTTGCTCGAACAAAGAAAATTAGTGTTGGTGCGCCAACTCCAATTGAAGCAGTTAAGCTCACTTAACTAAAACATTTTAATGTTTATAAACAGAATGTCCAAGCATTAGGAGGACTTTTGTCATGTGACACCCACACCAGATTGCTGGGGTTAAGTCATGGCAAGAAAGCTTTCATTAAATCGTGGGCCTGGCCAATTTAGATAGTTGAAAGAGTGATGAGTTGGAAGGGCACTGCGAGCTTATTGTTATAAATTATAATTAACAGTGTCAGTCGTTAGTAAATTCATGGTATGGGGATAGTCCTTAATATTTATTAATATTATTAATTCATATGCATCAATTTGTTTTAAAGAAAAAAGTTAATAGGGAAATGAAGATTTAAAAAAAAAAAAAAATTGATAGAATTAATTCTTATGTTATTTATTTTGTTTTAGCATTTCGCTATATTTTCAATATTTAAATACTTTTTAGTTTTAACTAATAATTGTTACATTCTGGAAGCCACGGCCTCAGAAAACTTGAAGGTAAATACATGTCAAAACTGCCTTACTGTTGAGCCTTGCGGTTTCTAGATGGATGTTGAGGTGAACCATTCTTGTGTAGTCCACCTGTCAGCTCTCACCATACCTCAGTCGTGTTTTCATTTCAAATTTAAATATGTTAATCTTTTCCGAGGGAACGTTTAGCCCGGAACGTTTATTATATACGTAAATTTATATTTTCGAGTTATGTAAACTCACAAATAGTTTATATATTAATTAAGAATCCACTTACCAGATGAATTCAATAATTGATCGAGTTCCATTCAGTCTCTCACCATAATGTTACAGTGATTTTAATTCATAATAATCCCAAATTTCTGAAATATTACGCTCCATATCTATTAAAGCTTCTTTGCCCATTTTCAACTCTCAAAAATATAACATCAGGTTGGTATGAAAGAGAATCATTCGTTGTTGATGGTTGGAGAGAGTCAGTGACCTTAAATTGACCAATCGCTAGAAATTTCACCTAACTGCTTCCACCCATGTAGTAAAGGTTAAATGAAATAACGTTTAGATTGAACTTACCTGTCATGTTTGGAGAGACTGAACTCTGGATATAATACGCGAAAATATAGATAAACCAGTGCAATCCAAAGCGATGTAAACCGCGACAATAAAGTAAGTACAATTAAGCAGTTTTGGCATGTATTTACCTTTAATATTTTTCAACGTTTACTTGAAAAACTAGACACAGTAGCAGAACAATAATTTAGTATTAAAGGCATTGAAACAGAGAAAAGAGTCATATTATCATGGATTTGTCTTTAGGATGAGGGTCTATAAGGTAACATTTAGCATGACATAAGTATTGAAATCTATTTCTTTTTTTTGTCTTTTTTTAAATGGACAGAAATTCTTTAAAAAGTTAAACAATAATGCAATAAATTTACTTTCCAAAAAATTAGATTTATAAATAGTAATTATTGTATTACTTTATTATTGGAGATTGGCCAGCTATGACTTTAGGTGATTAGTCAGCTGGCAAAGAGGTCGATTAGTCGGCCAAGCCGATCATTGCTTCAATTGGAATTAGTGTTCCCATTCCTTGAATAAGTAGCATACTGTAAAGATGAATCTAGAATAAAAATTATGATTAATAAAGGCCATTTTTTCATTTCAATCAAGCTTTTGTAAGTGTAAAATTATAAATGAATAAAATGGCCGACTAGTCGGTTAAAACGGAACATCTCTAATGATTATCTTTTATCTATGGCTGTCAGTTACCTCAAACCAAGAAAGAAAACATTCCTTCGTCAAGGACTAATATTTAACTTGTGCCTATTTCTAAGAAACAAGGGAAATATTCTATAACAAAACAAATTCAGACATATATGCAGACAGGGAGACAGACAGTCAAACAAAATACAGGACAAGAGTGGAGGGGGCGGGAAACGACCCGGCCGGCCTTGTTAAGGACTTCCGCCTAACCTGGTCCTCTCTAACCTCCTTTCACCAGCTCTGACTCACTCGCCACTGCCGCCCAGATAAGACATACAGCTGATTTCCTAACAACATCCTACGCAGATTAATCTTAATTATCCCCGGTCCTAACTTTTATTACTTGTTTTCGTCCTGTCTGAGCAAACTGATGGCAGGGGGATCCTTTTACTAGGACTTTTACTTTCTGAATTAATACTCACGGCTACCGATAGGGAGCGCCATCATGGTTCGATGAGGAATGCGGTGTTATGTTATACAAGGCCAGGAAATGTGATGAAGTTACCATGCTCTTTTCTCATAACCTGAGGCGTTTAGGTATGATACTATGGCATTACCTCTACCAACAATTTTTATAATAGGAACAGCATTCCTTGTAAAAAATCTTTAAAGCTCACATCGATAACTGGTTTTCAACTTTATGTCTAGATCATATCAGACTTAAAAGACCAGAAACTGCTCGTCGTTTACCGATTACTCCAACATTTATTAGACAAGAACCCAAAGCTCCCAATAAATTACAAAAGACTTATTTGCATGACAATAATTTGACCCATTTGGTCATTCGGAGTTGAGCTTTGGGGCTCCACTAAACCTTCAAATTCTTCTCGTATCCAATCCTTACAATCCAAATTCTTTCGTTTAATCCTCAATTCTTGTTATTATGCCACGAACAAACTTATTCATAAATATCTTAATGTTCCATATGTTGCTGATTTGGCCCAAACCAGATATCTATCCTTCCATAGTAAAGTCCAAAACCCACTAGTTTCCCAACTTGCCCCAAAAACAACTGATTCCTTATACGGTAAAATCTCGATAGTTTGGCCCTTCAATTTTTCGACACCCCCAGTAATCCTGCCGTCTCGCTAGAATTCTATGATTTTTGCAATGTATTAATGTTAGGAAAATGAAAGGAGAAAGCTATAGAACTATTGTTAAAAGCAAACAAAAACATATATTTTTACATTCGTGTTTTTGTGATAATGGGTTTAGTTTATAAATGTAAATTTTTATAAAACAAAATTATGTTAAATCGTGTTCCTTAGTTTTATTAGTATTTGTATTTTTTTAAAGTACTTTTAATAGTACATACCTGTGGTTTTTTTTTCTTTATATTCAGTAATCCGTTATTTAAGGTAATCCGGCACTTCTCTGGTCCCATATGTGTCAGATTATCGAGATGGTACTGTATAAAATAATCTTAAGTTAAATTGCTCACTCACTAAATATTTTTTACATAATAGTGCATTAATTTACACTAATATTTATATATATGTAATTAATATTACATATCTTCAGATACAATTTTTATTATATATATATGTATCATGCTGAATAAATAATTAAAAAAAAAAAATTAAAAAACTGAGGGAACAAAAATAACTGGCATCTGATTAAGTTAAAACAAATAAAGCAAACAAATACAAATATATTTATTAATTGGGAGTCTATGTGTGTTCCGGCCAGAGTGTGATGTCCACTGCTTGCTTAGTCCTAAGAAACGCAAAGGTTGATACAATGTTCATAAAAAAAACTTAAAAAAAACAAAAAAAAAACTTAGCTGATGTATAGTTACTGCACCGTACTAACAAAACACATTTTTAACATGCCATCCCATGTAATAATAATAATTCAAAATTTTATAGACAATTGAGTTGGTAAAACAATTGAGGACACTGTATTTATTCGAAAAATTTTCAAATTACACATCCTCTTCTTTATCCTGCTATATCTTAACTCTAAAGTTCGCCAATAATTTCATAAAAAGGAAGAATAGGTTCAAAAAAACTGGACCTACGAAGGAGAAGTGATCTGAATAGCCGATTAGTAAGGCGGTGTGTGGAGAGACACGTGCGGCCAGGGACACAGGAAAGCATTAATAACAAATCAGGAGATGCAGCGATGATGCTACTTCCCCATCATCATTCATAGTTCCTGCTCTGTTCTCTTTCATTCACCGCATCAGTGATTCCTTTCGATTAGAATCGCTTCCTAGTATAGTCTAATGAATATATGTTAGTTAGTTTGATGGCTGCAAGGGGTAGGTTTTAGGTCGATTTTGTTTATTTCAATCATTGTAAACAGAAAAGCTTCAGCAGACAAGAATGAGAAAATAAAGTCACGTATATAGGAAATCGTAATAGCAATAATGATGAATTTTGAATTATTGTAGAATTTATCCATCTATGTCTATATTTAATTTCGCTCATTCCTCTTTACTCAGACTGCCGGGGTTACTCAAGGGAGTATTCTCGGTCCCATCCCTACCGGTTAGATCTAAACTAACCTCTTGATCCACAAACAAGACTAAAACGAAAAGAAACAATTCTTCGTTCTAGGTTACTCCAACAATTATTAGACAAACGTGCAAAACTTCAAATTAATTACAAAACACTCATTTACATAATAGTAATTAGACCTAAGTAAGTATACGTAGTTGAACTTGATAAATAGGAATGTTTTTTGGAGATATTCACACGATCGAAAATTTTTCGTAAAATGCTCTTTATTATATCACAAATAATCTTCCATTTATTAAGGATTGCTAAATTAGCTTAAACCAGATATCTATCCTTTCATGATAAGCTCCATATTAGTGTTCGAATTTACTTACCTCCCAACTTGCTTCCCACTAGATCCCTTATAACCCTCCAAGGCGCCTGTAAGGAGATAGCTTTGGGAACTTCTAATGTATAACCTTTATGTACTACCTTTAAAACCATAATTTGAGTTCCATATCAATTTTAAATATATAAATATAGCGCAATCATTAAGGCTATTTTTAGCTAGTTCGATGCGTATTGTATTCAAGATCAATCTAAATGAAGCCAAATTCTTCTGTTGAGGAATGGGACACCTTTTACCGCTTAGAACCTTTAGGATCTTCTTTCAGGTGATAAATTAGCATCACTTCTGGGTCTAATGGACTTGAAAAACCTGCCTGGCTTTGTGGGAGAAGGCAATCGGGTTTACCTGTCACTGGTCCTAACTTCTAGGAAATCGTCTATACTAGTCAATGTAACCAGCTCCTTAGCGTATATAGTGTACGTATTTAAGTGTTGGGTAGGTAGTGGGTATACAAATTAACTTTAAATTTCGTCAATAAAATTAAATATTTTTCGAGAGATTCAGGTGGTTTTGCATTAATAACAGCAGTGACAAGTCTTGCGCTATTGTCTCGAGACAGAGTGGAATCCATTTTAGTTCTAAAAAATAGCTTGTTTGTAAAGAGTACCTGTTACGTGGCTATCTTCATAATTCAAAACCGTAGTGCATGAGCTGAAGACAGGAAGCCGTTACAGAAAATGAAAGTCAATTGGTTTAGTGTGCGAACTGCATTTTAATTTTGTTTTCCTTCTTTGAAGAATATATTATGCCCCTTATGTTGAGCAGAGCGTCGATCAATAAATTAATGAGCCTTTAATGTTTGTAGTACTGCCTTTAATTAGCTCATTGTCTCTTCATGAATTCTATATCGGCTACTGTCTGCACGAGTAGTTCTGAAGGGTATGAATTGTTTAATTTATGTTTAGAATTAATTTTTTTTTTAGTTTTTGAGTTTTTAATGTGATCATTTTTAAAGAACTAAGTTCATAAACTTGTTTTATTGAATAAATATTACAAGCGGTCTCACTCTAGGGCAATGAGTTAAATGGCATAAGATAATAAAGAATCCTTTCATATAATATGTACAATCAAAGTAAGAAAAAAAAACTTATAAATTAAAAAAAAAAATTAACAGCCTCTAACTATAAAAACCATCACCAACACAACCCATAAAGGGTCTTGGGTTCAGTTCTTCGGTTAGGATGTACTCTTACTGGGCTAACGGTTGTGAAAGGAGGAGAAGAATTCTTTTTCTGGCTTTTCCCCGATTAAATGTTTCCATTTTTTTAGAGGCTGTGCCGCAGGAGTGTTTCCTGACCGATTTACGTCTGAAATGACAGAATATAAATTGTCTGCCATCTGCCGGACTCGAATGTATTGTAATACATGATAATATATAATAAATTATGATAATTATTGTAGGAACAAATAGAGAAAGGAAAAGAAAAAAAAATTGTATACTGTCATTCTATTTATATGCATATTGTTATTTACAAGCATCCCGGCGAGACCCCGAACCAAGCTTTCCTCCCCACCAATGCAGGGGGAAGCCAGGCTCAAGAGATCCCAGCGCTGCTCCCTGAGCTGTATACTTTTCAAATGGCCTTCAAAATCTCAAATGGCCTTGCATTACTTTAAAAGTCAAAAGAATGTGAGAATCATACTTTTATGAATTATCAAATATGGAACTTTAATTGAATCAATCCAATTTTCTTTATACTATTTTTCTTTTTACTATAAATGGCAATATAAATAAATGCCATCCCGTAATGGTTAATTGGAGTTACACCACTCTCCAAGTAATTATGTTTGACATTTTATCAACTACAAAAATTCATTTTGGCGAATTGATAAACCTTTTAAAGGACTTTTTATCGATAAAAAGCTCATCACAGATTGCACTGATTGTTATAATTAATACTTTATAGAACATGTACTTCCACCACTTCCAAAGAAAATCATCTTTCACAAGAAGTCTTGTAGGAGGGCCACGTGACAAACATTCTTAACTCACGCCTTCTTAAATATACCAAAGCTCTGCTTACGGGTACTATTTATTGATACACTTCACTATCTTGGTTTTCTTGTTCAAATCGATTGGGCTGTCGTAGATGTTATGAAACGTTTTAGACAACTTCAGCAACCTATTTCGACTATTTCACTTTTGTTTTCTCACAAGTTTCCTTCTTATTGCCTTGCTGTATTTTAAACTGGTGGGATTGTTTGTGGGTCCGATCACGCACAACCCGCCCAGGGACAGGACCAAGGCGACAAATGTTTATTGACGAACGTGCAAGCTATGCTTGTAACCTTGTGTTGGCCTGCTACTAACTAGAATTTTTAGTCAATTTCTGGTTTAAAAAAATAAACAAAAAAACTTATTCTATTTTGTAAAAATATGACAAAAAAAATATATAAAAAATATGGCAGAGGTACGAACAATTGGATCTCTTAATGAAAGGTTGGTGCTCATGTCGTTGAATCCATAAATTATTATGTTTATAAATAGATCTTAGAAATGATAATTTGCTACATACCCTGAAGGTATAAAATAATGAAGGTCCAGAAATTAGACTTACGATTTTGGTTATTATCTAAAAATAGATAATTTATTTATTTATATTAAGTCGCTATCATCCATGCATTATTCATTTAGAGTTATACAGGTTATTACAAAAACTATTTATAACGTTATAAATACGTGCACTCACTCATTTTAATTTTATTCATTTTAAAGTTTAAGTTAAAAATTCATACATTAATGTTATTTCTGTGCATTTTCCCTTGTAACAACTTTTGTATTTTATTTTCCTATTTCAATGAAAATTCTTCTTCTATTTGTTCACTGTCTTAATCATTGTATTCTATTAAAAAATATATATATATAGTTTAAGGCTATTTTCGAGCTAACAAAATGTTTATTTGCTACTTAAATAGTCACTTGAAGTACGCATGAAGGTATAGACGAATCAATACAATTAGGATCGACGAATTAATTGCCACTTCTATTGGAATTATTTTATTTGAAAACTAGTTTCGAATGTTAAACATTCATCTTCAGTTCTGTGGAGATGATGAGGAGAAATCCGTTTAATCTCCTCAGAACTGAAGATGAATGTTTAACATTCGAAACTAGTTTTCAAATAAAATAATTCCAATAGAAGTGGCAATTAATTTATCAATCCTAATTGTACTTAAATAGTGCTATTATTATATATAGTGCTATTAGATACATATCCATGAAGGATGTCTCCATATTATGTCTCGTTTTTTCATATTTATATAATTATGCCATTTTTATAAATAAAAATAATTAAAAATATTTATTACAACAAAAATATAAATTTCATAAAGATAATTCTTTGTATGATATCACTGAGTATCCTATCGATCAAATTGGACGAGATGAAAAATGTTGCGTTATATAATCGAGTAAATTGATTGGCTCAATGTAAGTGGATATCCTTATCATAATTTCAAAATTTTATTAATTATGTCAAGACAGCAAATTGCTTAATTACTGAAATTATTTAAGTGCTCAGTAAGAAATGATTTATGGCTTATTTATTTTTTTAAAGTAAGGTCTGTATTTCATATTCAGAATTACATTTTTTTTTATTCTCTTCTGGAAAATTACGGTTCTGTCAAGTTAGTTAAATTATTATCTATTTTAAAGATGAAAATTAATTAAACGTTATTTTATTTAATGTAATATTGTTCTATCTTATGAAGATGAAGATGAAGATTGCCCTTTTCAGATAAAGGATGCAGCAAAGTTGAAGAGTGCCAGATGATTATTTTTTTGCTGTCTGGAAGGAGAACCCGTCGTTCCCTCCAACTGTTGCTGCTGGATCTTTAATGTCTTTGTGGTTTATTTGTGACGTTGAATGTTCTAAGATAGCATGACTTAATTATTTATTTTAACCCGTTAGAGTTTCAATCAAAATAATATATTGCAATTGAGAAAAAATATAATTTAATGACTAATAAACCTGACATATATCTGAATCCTCCAGGCATATTAGAGCTCTTCCTTCATGATAAATGGATTTTTTTTTTTTTTAAACTACTGTAAAATTTAATTATGAATAGTACAATATAACATTTCCAAATAATACATAACGTATTTCATTATCACCAAATAGCATTCCCTACATTTTAATTTCACAACACATCAGCTTCCTCTGATTAATTTAGATGTACCTCAAGCATTTGATAAAGTATGGCTCCAGAGTACCTTTTTGAACTAAAACTTTTTCTCTCCCGCAGTTATTTTAAAATTACCACTGATTATTGATTCTTTTTGTTTGAAAAAAAAATATTGAAGGGTTTGCTGCAATAAGGAGGTAGTTCCACTTATCAATTTTTCGTGAAAAATTTTGAAATAAATTTGTAAATTCACAAACTTGCTAAAAAGAAACATGAGATACAGTCCTATTTTATGATTCACTTGATCAGTTATCTAACAAAATAAATTGTTTGTACATTTTTTTTTTTTATCACAAGATTGTACATAAGCTCCTATATCTGACTGTGGCTACCTCATTATTGCAGCAAACCCTTCAATTACTTATACGTTTAACTTATAATCGCAAATGTAGTTAGTAGTTACGACTAAAACTATACTAAGGTAGTTGTGATCAGTAGTTATAATATTGTCCAACCCTGCTCACGAGTAGTAATGATATTACCTTACCTTCGACGAAACTAATATCTTTAAATTTTCTTATTATCTTTATGATTGATGAATGTTGTTATAAAAAACTTGTCTTTAGTTTGTTATTTGAATTCTTTATTTATTTAAGTTCAAGTAGTAGTGTTAATATGGTACAACCAACGTAAATAAGAACATCAAAACTAATACTACAGCATTTGTATCTCAAATTGGTACCCAAACATCTAGTTATGCCTGGTTCAAATCCCGCATTAGGACCTGGTTTTGGCCCAAGTTCTGTTTAGTTCTTTTTTTTTTTTTTTTTTTTTTTTTTTTTTTTTTTTTGTCGGTCTCCTGCCAGCGAAGAGGAGTGACTCAGCAGCCAGAGTTCTGTTATTAGTCTGTCTATTTTCAATCTGAGCCCTTGCAGCGAAACTGAGATGGCCGTCTTGTGGTTTTTACTTTCGTTTTGCTTTCGAACAGGATTGGCAAGCCATTAGCGATTAGTTTAGGTTGTAAATGATACTTTGGCGAGACACTTTGGTGCTTTTCTATGTTTTTTTTTTTCTACATTAAGGAGGCCAGAAGATGAGATACTATGCTCAATTTATATATTTTTTCAGGTTCAGAAGATAAACGTTTTCCTTTATAGTTTTTGATTGCGTGTTGTTAATATTTAAACATTAGTTTTAAATTATAGGATTATTTCCTTACTTGTTCTTTGCTCATTCTGATGAAGATTACTGTCGATATTTTTTTTAACAGCTATTTTTATTTTAATACGTTTGAGATAAAAAAAAAATAATGGATATTAAAACAAACTGAATAATCAAGATTTTGTAAAACTTGGATTAATAAGAGATTTACTGATGTCTGAATTTTTTCGGCTTCGTACACTTTTCGGCATATACCTTTTACTGTGTATCAATTCTTTTGTGTGTTTATATCAAATATTTGTCTTAATTATTATTTATATTATAAAAGAAAAAAAAAAAAACTGAAAAAAATATAAATACTGTAAAACTCCTACTGAAAACATAATTTCCATTCTTCGATATTAATAAATTAATTTTGGCCTCATTTTTTTGTCTAATTGTTATTAGAGCATAATAAGTATTTTGTCCATTCATTTTATTTGGTCAACAATTTCTTTCATCTATTTAAAAAAAAAAAAATTTTTTTAAAGTTTTCCGCATCTATAAACAGCCATTCACCTGTAAATATTTTGATTATGGCTCTGATAGTCTTTAGATTTAAAATCAAATATGTCGTTTAAAAAAGATTTTTCATTTTCTTGTATTATTATTATATACATATGTGTGTGTGTGTGTTTGTGTGTATGTGTGTTTAATAATGTTCTTTAGGTTTAGTCAATATAATTTAGTAGTAGACACCAATATCATATCCACCAGTAACATTGTAAGTTGTTTCATACCTCTTCATATTTTGTAATTATATGTAGTTAAATATTCCAACGTTGCCAAAATAAGTTTTTATTTTATTGACTGAACCTCTAGAACCTTATTATTATTATTATTATTATTATTATTATTAAACATGTAATAGTAACAGCCAATATATATATATGTTCCCTGTTCTGTAGTAACTCTAGAGAAGCGGCGTTAATTTGAAAATGTACTCTCTAAGTGCTTAGCGACATATTTTATATAACAAAAAGTTATATTTCTATTAAATTTCTGATCAGGAAGCCTATCAAATTTTCGATCCGAGCAACACGAACAGAGCTAAAGAATGTTACATTCTTGAGTGTTTAAAAAAACTTACACATTTTGAGGGTGTACCTGTAAAAAAAGAACTAATTTATTTAAAAATTAAGTAATATATTAGTTATTTTTTTTAGAAATGCGTGATCATTTGTTACTGATTTTGTATATTATATATTGTTTAATTATTGGTTTTCATTCCTGCTACAGCAGACTAATATTTTAATGAGTGTAAGAATATTCTTTTATTACTCTCCGAAATGTTTTTTTTTTTTTTCATTTTTTTTTTTATAACGGTATTATATTGATTGAAATTTTGAAAATAGCCTGTTAACGGAATGATATCTCTTGGTTGTATTGAGTAGAGGTGGGTGAACACACAGTATGGATGGGGGTATGAATATGTATTAGCTTTGGGACGGAGTAGAGAGTAAATATTGCTTCAGCCCCCCTCGGCTGCTAACCATCTCTCCGCAGCCTCCTTGATTCATGTTCGAACGTCCCTATTATGTAGGCAGTTGCATACAAGTTCCGCACCGGCTAATTACACCGAAGGCTGTCCAGAAGTTGCGTGAAGGAAGTAGGAAGTTTTCGTATCATCTTGTGTCCTTGCCTCAAAACGCTTTGAATATAAAAACTTCTGCTTTAACAGCTTAGTCATCGTTTCCCTTAAGCACTTGTTTTTGTAAAGATTATTGATGATTTAGCTGACTTGTTAAACATGTCTTAACTATCTAAAACCACTAAGTACGGGAATGTTTGCATATAATACCTATTCTCTGATAAAGTAATGAGCAGTTTCTCCTCGTGTTTGAACGCACATTACACAATGATAATTTATTGGTTGAGATCGTTGAAAAAACTGGTAATTGATTTATATTTTCTTCTGTTGATTTTTGATAAGGTTTTTTACAATAATATAAATACAATAAATCTCTCCAAATTTCCATTTTAAAGACATAACCATTAAAATAATTGACAATTTTTTTTAATTTCTAAAACATAACAGAACAATTTTAATTAATTGTATTGTGGATCCAAGAGAGCTTTGTAGGTTAAATACTGACCCGTTTTCAACAAATTAAAAAATAAGTTTTTGTAGTTGTAGCTGTTTTTTTTGTTTTTTTGTTTTGTAAATAGTAGGTGTTATTATAATTTGTAACATAAAGCATTCTTCCAATCATGTCTCTGCTTGCAGGTTTTTTATTTTGAGTATTATAATGACTTTATTTTATGCATAGCCAAAAAAGTTTACGAAATGCCATCTTATCATTGTTAAAGTTAATGAACAAATTGTTCCATACAATAATCGTTATTTACCAACTAATCTTTATTGATACAAGGCAAACTCAAAATCATCGAGCCTAAGTTATGTTGTGTTAACAATAGTTTGCTATAGATTTCTGACAGAAGTTTCTAGTATTTTGAAAAATGCTAGTCTTTTTGTTACATAAGTATGAATACTTTTTTCTCAAGGTTTGAAATTATTTTATTTAACTGTTGTATATATCGTAGCATTTAATATTCATAGTTTAAATAATTTCATTTAACGATTGATTTGACTGGAAGAAATAAGATGGCCTGTGACTTGCCCTTAAATTTAGAGGTTAACAGTTGCTGTTATTTATTACGCCAAGTAAATAAATAAAAAAATCAATAAATAAATAGCCAAAAGTGCTATTGAAATAATTTAACGCTACGGAACTAATATTTATTTTTGGACTGTCTCTACAATATGAAAAATTACCGTTTTTGCAAAGCTGAAAGATTGGTTTTAATTTCCGAAATTCTCAAATAATTTATACGAGTACCATTGTAGAGGTTACTTAAATTATACCGTTTAAATAACAATAATAATAATAATAATTGAAAATATCAGGAAATTACTAGAAGTTGACAAAAACCTTGAAAGCAATCTGTTATGGAACATACGTTTATAATTTTCCTATACCAATTTTCAACCAGAAGTTTCTAGAAAAAAAAAAAAAAATGTAAATAATTCGTTGTGTATCATAATCAAGTAAGTTCTGACATGTTTATCTTACATTCTTTCTCACTACTGCTACAACACTAGGACGTATGAGAACACAAGTCCCAGGGAGGGCGCGCCGTTGCGCATCCTGTGAGTCACACTTCCGACGGCGCAGTAGCGCATTACAGCTCCTACTTTAAATTGACGTACCCATCCTTGGAGGTGAGGTCTTAAATCTCTGTTATCTAATCTATTCGTCCTTTGGTTCGGTGTCAAGTTCGAACCCCAAGGACGTAGTTGCAGCCTGGCACGTGCTAAGCGGGTGATTGGTTACGTGTTCGCAATGTCTTGGAATAGTGGTCATTTATTATTGGCGATTGGAGATGTGGGTGTAGGTTTGACGGGAAATAGTTTGTACACTCTGCTGAAGCAACGATTGCAAAAGTTTGGAGGACTGCTCTCCCGGACGTTCTTTTTGAATAATTGATAATGAATAATTTGGGAAATTGAAACCTAGTGTTGTTATATGCTGACCTGTTATGTTTACATCCATCTAATCTTTCCTTCTGGAGGATGTAGTATCTTTGCTTCTGGTTTATGGAATCAGAATTGTTTTGTCTCTGATAGCTATAAAAAAAATTTAATATGATTTGTTGATTTGAGCTTATAATAAAATAAAAATAGATATCTAAATAAGAACTTAATTTAATCATTAATGATATAAAATAAAGTACATGACTATTTTTTTTTATTTTGCACCTTTAATAAAATCCAATCTTTAGACCATTTCCACATTTTCTTACATTTTATAATTTAAAATATTTTACATCAAATTGTTTTACCATGGCAAAACGTTATAAGGTATAAGATGTGCCTGAAATTACAACTTTATCAAGTGTCAATGTGTCCCTTAAGAATAACGTTAGAGTACAATTCATTAAGCAATCATCTCTCTACTGTAATTAAATACTAATAATATTATCAGTTACAAAACGAAAGAGAAATTTCGTAAAGGTATACAATTTAAATATACTACATATAATATAAATATAAAATAACTATTTTAAAATTGGTCGGGAGATCGGGTAAAGAAATTGGTTGTTTTTAAAGTAAGTTAGAGAGGAGCATTTTCGAATCGAGATCGAGAAGCATGGATGATAGACGATTTGTATAAGGATGCAGTTTGATGCATAGGTTGATCGGTTGGTATATATGTGTATGTGTGTGTGTGTGTGTGTGTGTATATATATATATATATATATATATATATATATATATATATATATATATATATATATATATATATGTTAAGTAAGGTTCTTGAGGTTCAGTCAATAAATAAAAACAACTATTTTTATAGCTGCCAGTAACATTGGCATGATTATGAGAACAATATAGTCTCGAAACGTCACCAAAGTAGTTTTCACATTTATTGATTTTCAAATAGTTGTTTTTATTTATTGACTGAACCCCAAGAACCTTACTTAACATTTAATAGTAACAGTCAATAAATTTATCCATGTATATATATATATATATATACGAATATATATTTCTCAACCTTGACTGTTTGAGATAGCATTCTTAGAGAAACAACAAAATGGCGTTGAGTCGTGTTAACAAAAAGGTTCCTTATGACAACTATAAGGCTTCTACACCAGACTTTGTTTCAAATAATAGTTTTTAAAACCAAAAATGTATATTTTCCAATTGTATAGATTAAAACTGGAAAAGAGTTAAGTGATTCCGAGAGTGCCAAAAATATATTTCTTTGACAGTACTTAAAAAAGGCCCAAAATTGAGAAATGATACCCTAAAAGGTATATTTTGTCAACACAATATGTTAAAATTATTAATATTTTAAGATCGCAAAAATTTCATTTATTAATTTCAGTTATTTTGTTTCATTATTAAATCATCATAAAATATTAAAAACAGTTTTCAATTAATATTTTGAGTTCGGGCCTAAGAGATCATGAATAAGATGAACCCAGTTTTAGAAACTCTATTTGGGACGCTACGTTGTCTACGCGAGTTTGTTCTGATATCCTTCATGCATGGTATATATTCATATTTTGGTTGAAGTTTTTTTTTAAAACTTTAACTGTAATCGGCTCTAATGTTTAATAATGACTTTTCCATCAGTGAAGTAAAAGCGGAATTATGAAAATCTAAAGTTAAGAATTAGAAAGCTGAGGATTATGTTTGTGTTATTATCGCCGGTGACGAAGAGTATACACGTGATGCTAATTATTTTATGGCATGTTGCACAAGTTAATAATGTCATAATTATCTAAATCTGTCTCCCTATCTATGTTTATTTGAATAACCTTCCCAATTTGGCGCAATATTGTGTAACGTTATTAATATTATACAATAATTTTAAGGCTTAAATGCCTAATAGATTACAGACTTAAGCACATTAAGTCAGATTTAATGGGCCGTATCTTTTCCTTGTGATTACTAGATATGTATTTTACTAAAATTTGAAATGCAACGATTAAGTTGTTAACTGAGCCACCAATTTACTGCAAAAGAATTTTTTAAGAATTGTTCAGGGTCTATAAAGTATTTCAATTTAAGAGGTGCGTTTGGTGACTATGTGAATATATTTTGTTAGTTATTAAGAAAGATCATTAAAATGGATTAAAAAATAATTGTTGAAATTAAAAAAAAAAAATTTTAATTTGCCAACATTTAATAACACGCCATAGCTTTGATAGTCATCTTGTTATCATGGCCACAGCTTTGATTACTCGCTCTTTTTTATCAGGTTTATCCTTCTTAATTTACTTTTAACCTCTCTTTACCTGTAATGTTGGTTCTCACAACATTTTCAATTTTCTTTTTCTTGCCGCCTTTACCATTGTATAATTTTCCTATATAATTTTCATTGTTCTGTGTCAATACTATTTTTACTCTTCTCATCTTAACAAACATTACCCTTCTTAGATCATTTGCTTATTTTCATTATATTATAATTTCAAATTAAATGAAAAAATTTAGCAGGTTTTATTATTAAACACTACCATTACAGGTTACAGCTATTACGTGGGTAGCCCATAACTAAATCTTAACGTTCTGAAATATGAATTAGAACCGCACCGGTTCAGCTCGTGCGCGGCGGAATGTCGTCCAAGCAATTAAAAAAAAACATATAAAATATACTTTATGTCTCTTATTATAACTGTATAATATAATGTATGGATGATTCTCAAACTAAGGGTGGAGAATTTCCAAAAAATCATGAAAACATTGCAAATAGTCGCTTTGACGATTGAGATGCCAAAAACGTGTTTTCACAAAATCAAAATTGATTTTTATGCTCAATGTCAATTATTACCATGGGTAAAAAAATAACCGCGGACTTGTAAAAACCCATGACAATTTTAAGTTTCCTGCTATGGTGATGATTCTAAGACGATTATCTCAATGATCGGAAATACCCTTATAAAATTACCAATATACTATCGATAAAGAATTTAAAAACTTTATGTGATAATATGAATATGGTTGACTGATGATTGCCTAAGATGAAAAGTCCTGGGCGATTACATTTTAAGAGGACGCATCTGTTAACCGTCCTTTTATGTTGAAAAGACTTTTGTTACTGATGACATCTTGAATAAGTTGGTTTTCATACTGGTAGGGCTGCCACTGGACAAATATTGCTAGGAAAAGCTTAACCCTCTTACTTAACTTTCACGATGTACCGGTTTCAATTTTTATCCACGGTAATTAAATTATATAATTAATATCCACGGTGATATAATTAAGGGCAACGTACTAAGTAATCTCAATCAAAATTCATGCATGATATATACAATATCATAATATTTTAGAAAAATAATAATTTATTGCTTCATAATTAATAGTAAGGTTTTGAAAGGCAACCTAACATTGCGAATATCGAATTTCAGGACAGTCATGGTAATAACAAATGGTCACTTTAGTTAAATAAATATGCTGAATATTCTACATTTACATAAATGCATTATAAGCAGTTTATTATAAAAAAAATAATTAAAAAAATCATATACGCTTGTAAACAAACAATTGTATTATTCGTTTTGGAGCTGATCTCACAAGGACACGAAAATTACCCATAATTTGAGAATCACCATTATATTTCATAAAATTGCGGAAAATCGTTTGTTAGTGGAACACTCCACTGCCCTAAATTCGCAAGATGTGATATACGCTGGGAGGATGCGAATATAGGCGACCTATTTGCATGGTTTTGGCAAAAACACACGAGCCGCCTAGAGGAACCAGAAGTGAAGGATCGGCTACCCAACTTACGATCACTTGTTGCTGTATTAATCACTCAGATAAAAAAGATGAGACAACAGAGGCACGTGCTGTTTACGCCCTAGTTAGGTCCCTTAAATCCCAGTCATCCCCCTCCCCGCTCTGGGCTGATTTATCCTCGAGTGTCGAGCCAAGCCTCCTGAGTGTCTACTATATTACGCTTCGCCTGTTCTTATATAGAGAAATGAAATAATTCACGTTCGATTAATTATTGTATTTGTTTTATCGATACAAATGTATGCCAAGTCGGAAATATATTTTTAAATATAGTTTTCGAACTCCGCATAGTATTTTTTTAGCCTTAAAGAATTAAAAATCTAATAGAAAATATTATTATAATGTTTCAGGAACTTGTATTAGTTTCAACATGGTACATGTTTTTACTTGGACTGACTGGGTTTCAAGAGTGTAACCGTCTGTTACCTGTTGTACCCATTATTATTGTTACTCATTAATAACAAATTTCAATCTCAGCAGTAAGAACTACATTAACAAATTTACTTATCATAAACCTATATTATCTGTAACCGAAAAATGATTGCACGTACTGATCCTACAAGAATATAAATATTTATCTATCCGTAAAACATGTTCCATGCTTCCTTGCTTTGATCCTTGACCTAAACTGAGATCAATTTTTTCCCTGTATTATATAATTAAAAATAATTAATCTCTCCTTAATAAGAAATTTTTTAATAATGTTCACTCATGTTTCAGCAACTATAGTCTTCCATCTTCAGGATCGAAAATTCTTATTTACAGTATTTCCTTTATAAACATATTATAAAAACTCTTTATATTCTATGCTGTCAAAAATGGAGAATCAAAATAAATCCCATCAAATAACCTTTACCCTTCGTCGTAAACCCACAACATCCTGCCCTACAGTATCCTTTAATGATATGCCACTAATTCCTGTTGAACAGATCCGCTACCTAGGACTCCACTTGGACAAACGACTAACTTGGAATCCACATACAAGACTAAAACCACAAGAAACTGCCCGTCATTACAGACTACTTCAACATTTACTAGACAAACGTTCAAAGCTCCCAATTAATTACAAAAGACTCATTTACATTACTGTGATTAGACCTATTTGGACGTACGGAGTTGGGCTTTGGGGCTCTATTAACCATCCAATTCATCTCGTATCCAATCCTTACAATCCAAAATCCTTCAAAAAATCCTCAATGCTCCTTACTTTGTGACCAATAAACGTATCCATAAAGATCTTAATGTTCCATTTGTTTCTGATTTAGCCCAAACCAGATACCTATCCTTCCATAGTAAGCTCCATAACCACTCCAATCCACCAGTCTCCCAACTTGCTTCCTCCTCCATCCCTGATAATCCTCCGAGGCGTCTGAAAAGAAGATGGCCTAGGGACCTTTTAGTGTAGATTTTATTGAAGTGCTACTGGTGAGTAGTTCTTCACAAGTTATTTGCATGCCATTGAATTCACTGTCAACACATTTACTTGTTGTATATTATTTTGTACAGTTGTAAATATCAATAAATGAAAAAAAAAAAAAAAAAAAAATGTTCTATGTAATTAGGATAACTTCTTATTAATGTGTTACATTTCATTCTATTGGATGAAATATACGGAAACTATAGTTCCCAAAACATCTAGAAAAATTATTTAACAAACGTTTTTAAGGATTGTAATGTCAATAAATTATTTATAAACAGACCTCCTTCAACATAATAGCAATTTAAAAAAACAATAAAAAATAATGAATTTCTTTAAATAGTATTTGTTAGTGATAGTGCCGATATAAAGAATGCTTATTATCAACTTGAATATAGAAATATATGTACCTACATATAAACAAATAAATATTGCGAAAACTCAATGATTTTTTTATTAATTAAAATGCGCGGTATAAAACATTTGCACCAATTAAATATGAATTCAATAACATTTTTATTAAATAACGAAGCTACTCTTTGGTGACACTCCAATAAAAGTTATGTATTTGGAGATACCAATGTCATCTTCTCAGATATAATACTGCCATGCTCACTTATCTTCGAGTCAAAGAAACAACGTGTGTTCAAAGGGACTTTGAGTTAATTATGAATAAGATGATTTATGACATCGTAAGGTGAATTAAGGATCCTAAGAAGGATTATAGATTGTAAGGATTGGATATGAATGGCATTTTAGTAGCTTCATGGATTTAAATTACTTTTTATAAATACAAATATTGAACTCTATTAACACCAGTAGTAAATAAATATTTTTAAATGATCAATGAATTCGAAATTATTTTTTCAATTAAAAAAAAAATATTAGAAGTCTAGACTTTTTAAATAACATTAAATTTAAATTACTTTAAATGTTTATATTATTGAATAGACTTGTTATTGGTTTATTAGCTGCCGAAAATACCCAAATACCCAAGAAGTAGTTAGGTATAAATGTTAGGTTCGAATTGCTAAATGATCACAACATATTTGTGATTTTGTGTTTCTCCAATCCTGATGATAATTGGCAGAATGTTTGTTGGTTGACCATTTACAGGCATTTGAGATCTCGTCCGAGTTCGAATCGTTCAATAATAATATTATTGTAATTTGTATTTATAAATTTATATCGGTTTAAGGTACATTTTAGCAATAGTGTTTTTAACACATCTATATAACAAAAAATGTCTATCTTTGCTTAAACATAAAGCAAACAATTATTTGAAGGCTGTTTCGTTAGACAGACTTATTTTTAAAAAAAGGTGTTTGGTACCAAATTTTTTTTTAATCAAATATAATTTCCTCAGGTCATGAAGTAAATTATGAGATAAAGAAAAGATAAAGGACAAAAATCTCACTTCTGCATAAAAATAACAATATCAAGATTTACTCGTTGCTTTTAAAAAGTTGTTTTATTGAATTTTCCTTTCATTGTTATTATGAATCTATAAAGACATGTTAAAGATGCTTTTGGAACAGCACCTAAAAATTCTAGAAAGTATTTAGAGATAAATAAATAAAATAATATATTTATTGTCACAAGAGCCAACAAAATGGAATTTGCCTTCCAAAAAAACTAAGGATATTATTTAATAAAAAAAAATCTCTCGATTGAGGCTAAATTGCATCATTATAAAACAGTTCGTTCTAAAAGCTTATATGCCTCTGAATGTTTGGAAATATGGAAAAGAAGAAAAGAAAAATATTAAGGAAAATATTGGGACCAAGAAAGACTGAAGGAGGTTTTAAATTAAGAAATATGGAACAATAAAGTCATGCAATGAGGAAACGTAGATTGAAATTCTATGGACATTTAATATATAAGAATGGATTAGAGAAGACTGAAAAAGAAAATTTTCCAACACAGCCTCCAAAAACAGAAAAAGAATACTTAGATACGGATGGTAAAAGAAGATATAGTGGTGGCAAATATACAGTGGAATTCAATGTAGGACAAAGTGAAATTTCGGACAACAGCCAACAAGAATATATTTATTAGTTTTAACTGTGTGACGGTTACAATAATTATATTCATTAGGATTGATGAATGTGCCACTTCTATTGGAATTGTTTATTCGAAGGCTAGTTTCAAATTATAAACATTTTTATCAGTTCCAAAAACATACAAAAAAAAAATAATAAAATAAATATATTAGCACTTATAGGTACACAGACTATATATATAAAATTTTAAAATATACAAGACAAAAAATCAAACATGTTGATACGCAGCTAAGAATCCAAAATGGGTGTGTTTACAAAACGTGTCAGTTAGATAGTTGGATAAATACATTTTGATCCGTACATTTATTAGTCAGGTTAATGGGCAGTCCTTTAGGGTTTCCCTATGACTGGTCTGTTTTTCTTTTCCTACTGGAAACAAATTCAAAATGAGTCTATTGGAAGTATTCCCGTAATAATATAGTAAAAGGCGAATGTTTACATTCGAAACTGGTCTTCGAATAAAAAAAAATTCTAATGGAAGTAACAAATATTCCATCAATCCTAATTGTATTGATCCTTCTCTATCATCATGCCTACCCCTAATTATCAAGTAACCATACTCATGTATAATTATTAATGTGATATTGTATATTTATTGATACAGTGAGTCCAGTTTATTTTCTTGTCCATTGAAAATGCGTGGTAATTAAGAGTCGTAGATGAAATAGGAAAATGATGCGCTCACACGATTGGAACGCTAACAATAGTTCTTGTTTATTAAAAATAAAATGTGACGATAGATCTGCCTATTTATACCTGGTCGTTTACCTCTTTGGCAATCACTGCCAGATCGGCCTTTTGGACCTCTTTGGTTGACTAGACCCTGTTTTGATCGTATTTCCTTTATAATTATTTATACAGGAGGCTACTATAGCCAGAGGTGAGGTGGCGGTTTATTTGCCGTGTTAAATGGAGTGAAAGTGATGGAGAGTCGGGCCAGCTCCTCACCTCTCACCAATATGCTCTCTTCCACTCCGGCTAAATATATTCTAATCTATTGGACCGAAAATATAGTCTACAATTTTCTTATATTGCATCACTCCTGATATAACTAGACTTTCTAGAATAGAACAGAGTGATAAAATCACTGATATATCATCTAATGTCGTCGCATTGTAAATTTTAAAGCCAAGTGGTACACATCGTGATAATATGCGTAACGAATATGCTTTGCTAGACTAAAGATTTCTAGAAGGTCTCTCAATTATGTCCGTCCTATTTTAATCTGCTGTTTAAATAACACGACAAAATACGTACTTGTATTATTTATTTTTAGGTCATTTTTCATCCTATAAGTCTACATGAACCTGCGAAAAATTTACCCTTATATTGAAAAATAAATCCCTAAAAATTATTAATTTCAAATATACATTTATAAATAATTTATAATTTTAACGCCTCACTCCATTCTTCGTTCAAGACTAGTTAAACTCTTTTAACTCAAAGTTTTCCTTCGAATGTCCCATTAGGACTGGCTATAGTCATGTAAATGGGTTTTCGAAATCCTTCGGAAGCTTAAAGAGCTTCTTGAAGTACGCTTGATGGTATAGAAGGATCAATACAATTAGGGTTGATGAATTATTTGCCACTCTATTGGAATTTTGTTTTGTTCAAAAACTAGTTTCGGATATTAAACATTATTTAAAAAAAAAAAAAAAATTATTTGACTATTACAATTGTTCTCCATTAGTAACCCTTAGGCATACCTTACGCACATTAAACTACCATCAAATCACAACTCGATCTGGTTGGTATTTCATTGAAGGAACGCTCAGCCTATCGGATTATTAATTTTTATCTATCTCCTCTTTCCATTCCCCAGAATATTACCTTATCCAGGCAAGTTCGTCAACCTTTCAGGTTTGAGTAATATGAGGACGACTATTAAACAATTGGGTCAACGCACCGAGTGATTTCCAAATCAGTAGAGAATGATTCATTCCGGTTCAGAGACCTCGATATCAGAATGGCACTGTTTATTCTTCCAAGTTGATTTATCATCGATTTTGATGTTGGATCACTATAGGCTGACACCGATAAACCTTAGCGAAATTAGGACGATTTTAGCTTATTTCATGACACTTTTTAAGAATACCAAATTTAAAATTTCATTGCACTTTTGACTAGCCAAATGAGATATTAAAAAAAAAAAATATTACTGCAGCGTATTATTATTGTCAGTGATTTGAAACTTCCAACGATGATGTAGGAATTTTAATGTGATAAAAATGATTTCAAATATTTTTAATTGTGTTTTATTTATTTTTTTGTATTAAAACCTGAAATATGTTATAAATCATCGAACTTTAGATTAAAAGTTATAACAAAAACTGTATTTATCTATAAAAGCTGGCCCAGATTTGTCGGATGGGTACAATATGAAAATTAAATCACTGAATTAAATTATTTTATTGACCCTGGGGTTGCTTATAATTGATTCTGTCATAAATATCCTTTATCTTTACAATGCATCGTTTGTATATTTTGGATTATCCGATGCACTGATTCTTTCACTTTGATTTATGTTTGTAATTTCTTTTTGTTCCAATTGATCATCGCAGCTTTATATAAATAAAACGATTTATAACGATAAGCCGCGTAGATAACATATATTGTTTTATCTAATTAAATCATAAACTATGAATTTCATCAATGTTAGCTGTAAACTTATGTTAACAAATAAAAACGAGATAATTAATTTTGATGCTGTTAAAAGTTTTAAATCGTTCAACTGTGTCACACTTCATCGCGCGTTGCCCATTTATTTGTCAAATATTGAATAAAATAAACTGAGAATGGTGAGGTATTTTGAACATTCAGTTTGTTGTCGAAGTTGTCGAATTTTTGTTGTTAATATCTTAATCTTTCTTCTTTCTTTAAGTTCGATAATTGATTGTTTATTTGAGCTCAGTTTCTTGTATTAACTGTAAAGGTTAATCTAAAATAATATTCGTAATCAATAAAGGCCTTGTTTTCATTTCAATCAACATATTTATAAGCGTAAATGTAGCTGAATAAAATGGCCGACTAGTCGGAGCTTTTTGCCGACTACAGAAGCAGCCTACTAGTCGTCCCATCTCTAGTTAACACATTTATAAGTGAACAGGACTAAGAAGTGTTACCCCACCTGCCGTATTCTTCAAATATCGTACTTTCTTAGGGGGCTGGGCAATTTACTTCTTTTGAAAACATCAAAATTAGGATCGATAATTGGATTACCTCAAAAGATTAGGACCTCTTCCGACAAGGTATCTGTAAATTATCTGAAAGTTGGTCAAAGGTTGTAGCTATAGATGGAGCATATTTTGAATAAGTAAATCTTTCATTTGTTTAGAAGCAAATGTATATTGTAAATAAGATTTACATTTCTTATGTAATAAAATATTATTGCAAGGGTTACTTATAAGAATATTTGTTTTTAAATTAATTTTTTTTTTTTTAAATCTTTTCTTATATTTATCGATTTACTCATAAATCGATTACATTAAATATTACATTTCATTTCTTCTAAAGTAAGGTTTCATCATGTACTATTCTAAAATATTGTACATTATTTAAAATTAAGCATGCTTGTATAAATATTTATTGAAAAAAGATTATTTCGAGAGATGAAACGCGTAGAAATATATGCACCAATTTGGTTTTTGTGATTTGGAAAATCTGAAAGAAGTAAATGTGCTTTATTTTCACAAAAAGGACGAAATCAAATTCACACACCCTATTAGCTATAATGTAATTTATCCCAATTTATTTTCGAACCATTCACCACTTTTATTTTTTCGTTAAATAAAATTAGTCAGAGAGAAAAAAAGTGCTATTTTACGATTTTTAGCAATTGAGTCTCATGGTTATATAAAGCGAATAAAACTATAAATTAATAAATTATGACTGTTAATTTATTGCTGTATTTGAAAATACCATCACAGCTAAGAGCTAAGGTGTGAGTGGATATTTTTTAATTAATACAAGCTAACCCGAGTTCAAAAGTAGGCTAGAGTGAGTCAACTAATAAGGTACGGTTGACTACCTTTTAAGACGGTGCCCGTAGCACGTGGGACTTGTTGATTTATGTTAATTCCATTCTCCGATCCCGGGCCAGCTCTCATTGTTATCATCTGTTTCATTATACTATTGCCTTTTTCTTTTCCCGATCTAGTCTTAGAGTCCAGGTAAAATAAGAGAAAGAGTTTTGATATACCGACTCCTTCTTCGTTTCACAGGCGCATTATTCAAAGTGCATATGAATTATGAAACATAAAAGGGAAGCAGTAAAGCGTATTTTTGAATAGATTAAGTCGAGAATAGAACGACCTGTTGTTTCTTTCTTTCATGTTATTTAAATGATTCTATTTATGTCTAATTTAATGTGTATCCTTCATCTTTTGAAAACATTTTCATCTTGTTGGATTTTATGAAATTCAAATTGAGGCACTATATCATTCTCAACTTTATTCAATTTTAAGTTCTATTATTTGAGCGAAAATTTTTAACTGAAGATGAAATAAATTACTTATAAAGGAACATGGCTTGAGACCCAAGTACCACCATGACGCCCAGCCTAAACACACTATATCTTTTATTACATTCTTCAAACACAGTAAAACTTCAATCACTCATCTTCTAGAAATAACTATTAAATAGAAAATCGTATGGATTATTAAAATAATATTATATATTCAATTATTTAATATATAAATTTAATAATTATTTCAAATATACCAGACAGTTAAAATGATTTTTAATTGCTTTACAGTACAATCTATATGGCAATTTAGTTAGCGTATAATATTTGTAAATATTGTTTGTTATACAAATAGCAAATGTATAATGAGATTATTGAAATAGTAATATTAAACAGAAAAAATACTTCTTGATTTCACTAACAATAATGAATACTACAAAAATTAAAGCAATTTAATTAAGTTAATATAATAATATAATTGTAAAGTTAAATATGACTTCTCGATGTTTTGCCTTATGCTCCAGTTAATGGAACAAATAAATAAATAAAAAAGTATATCAAATTTTTCATTTAATTAATGTGAAAATAAATATATTTTTTATATTTAAACAACAGTTAAAAAGAAATTAAAAACCATTATTTATCTATATTTTCTATGCTGTTGTAAACTAAGATGTTTTCCACTGGTAAATTCATTTTTGTGAACTATATAATTGACCAAAGATTTTTTTCGATTGTAATCATGGGTTTGACATTTCAATATAGTAAATATTTTATACTCTTTGATGTATATTACATACATATACGACCCTTTACTTTATATACTTTTCATTTATTTTATATATTTTTTTTTATAAATATCATAAACAAGAGTTTATAAGTAATACATACATATACTATTGTAATATAAGGTATTTTCCAGTGGTAAATTCATTCGAATGAACTATACAATTGCCGAAACACTTTTTTCAACTGTTATCATGGTTTTCCATGATTTCCATCAGTAGCCGTTTTATACTATGTAATATATACTACATACATATAAAACCCGTTTGATTCTTGATAAATTTATAAAACATTTAACAAACGATGGTTTTGTGACAGAATTTTGTGAAACACGTTCAGGTGTGTGAAAAAAACAGAACGATAGATTTTCATGACTAGAACACTTAATTTAATTTTATGCCTTGAGAGGGAAATTCTGAGCACTGTACTTTGCAAAACTGGGTACTGAACTTCTAGAGTACTGCACGCCAAGCTTCACCATTGTTATTGTGTGTGTGTGTGTGTGTGTGTGTGTGTGTGTGTGTGTGTGTGTGTGTGTGTGTTTTTGTTGTGTGTGTGTGTGTGTGTGTGTGTGTGTGTGTGTGTGTGTGTGTGTGTGTGCGTGTGTGTGCTTGTGCGTGTGCGTGTGTGCGTGTGTGTGTGTGCGTGTGTGTGTGTGTGTGTGTGTGTGTGTGTGTGTGTGTGTGTGTGTGTGTGTGTGTGTGTGTGTGTGTGTGTGTGTGTGTGTGTGTGTGTGTGTTTATGGATTAAAAAATAGATAGTAGGCGTGGAAAAAGATTTGCTTTAAGTGGAAAAATTAACTTTTAGTTTATGTTCAGATTGTAGTATTCAATCTCCAAATATAATAATTAGCCTTGGTGGAACGGAAAAAATTAACATATCTCAAGTTAAATGTAACACGTCCTCAATATTGATTTATAGCCAACGAGCCCTTTAACATTTATAAATTAATGTCAAGCAATTTCAAAATATTTACTTGTTATCATTATCATTTTTTCCAACAGTCAACAACTACCGAAAATAGCCCTGACACTATCAATTGCGTGTGAGATGTTGACGCCTTATAATTATGAAGACGCCAGTCTTATCTGATTCTCCGTAGATTACCCATTGTATTATTTTATTTGAAAAAAAAAATTAATGAAAAAAATGAGGAAGGAGTCGTTTAGAGATAGGGTTCATATCTGTTATATCTATACTGGCAGGCAGTTTAAACGTACCAATATGACCTTGGTAATTAATATCTGTTTCATGTATATCAACGAAGAAAAGTTAATGCCAAAATTGTTTTATTTTTGTGAAATAATCAGTTCTTATGGCGGAATTTACGATCTGATCAGAAGAATCAGGTTCTTTGTTTGTATCCAATCCTTAAAATCCTTCGAAAAATCTATAATATTCCTTCCTTTGTCACAAATAAACTTATCCACAAAGATCTTGATGCTTCATATGCTGCTGATTTAGCTCACATCAGATACCTATCCTTTCATAGTACACTCCAAAACCATTCAAATCCACTTGTCTCTCAACTTTTGACTCCGTTCCTGAAAATTTCCCGAATGCCTTAGAGACCTTCTAATGTAGATATTTTATTGATTTGCGACTAATTAGCAGTTCTTTACGAATCATTGACGTGCCATCATGTCCATACATTTACTTGATGTGTATACAGTATACAGGAAATATGTATATAAAAAATAAAATAAAATAAAAAAGAAATGTTATTTGAATCCTATATTACATCTTATGTATATAATAGCATCATAGAATATTAAAATATTTACTTGAGTTACGCATGGTATAGAAAGATAAATACAATTAGATTTGATGAATTAATCGCCATTTCTATTGGTATTATTTTATTTAAAAACTAGTAACGAATGTTCAACATTCATCATCAGTTCCAAGAAGGCAAAACGGTTTTCAAATAAATTAACAAAGTTTAAACATCAAATAAACATGGCAATGATTACTATGGCATTTCAATAATTTGGGAAGAACTTCTCATTAGTAGCGCTTTAATGAAATTTTTCATCAAAAGATTCCAGGTCATCTAATGTGAAATAAAATAATTCCAATAGAAGTGGCAATTAATTCATCAAACCTAAAATATTTACGTCTTATGGATTTTACTAAGAAATAGCTGAGAAAAATTGGTCGGAAGTGCGGTCACTATGAAATATGACTATATTGCAAAGTAGTTTTCTTTTGTCAACGTTGCGTCCAATTTTTTAGATTTTTGTTCTTCATCAGGGGTATGCACATAAGATGCAAAGAAAAAAATTAAAGAAGCTAAGCGTTCTAAAAAAGAAAAATATATTTTTTTCTTTTATTTGTTTAGCTGTTTATTGAAATTTGCAATTGTGTTCAATAAAATAGAAATACATGAAGTAAATGTTAAGATAATGATCATAATGACTTGTCAATTCGCCTGTAAAGCAACTGCCCATTGATAAAACTTCAATAAAACTCGATATTAGAAGGTCCCGAAGCCATATTCTTTTCAGACGCCTCTGAGGGATATCTGTAATAGAATGAGAAGTAAGCTAAAATACTGGTGGATTTGAGCGGTTATGGAGTTGGTATGAAAGAATAGGTATCTCGATTGAGCTAAATTAGCAACATATCACACATGTATTTCAAAAGTTACACGACTCAGAAATCGGTATTTTTCTATGAAATGTCAAAAATGTATCTAGTCAACTTCAAATCCCAACAGATACATATCACTTGCGGTTAGGATTTAAAGATAATTCAGGTACACTTTCGATATTTTATATAAGACTACGAGAATTTTACATTTTTCTTAATGCAGGTTTTTGAGTTGTGTTACATTTGAAATAATTAAGATCTTTATTGATTAGTTTGTTTGTAACCAAGTATTAAGAATTTTTGTAATTATGGAGTGGATACGAGATTAATTGTATTGTAAATCTTTTGGGTGATACTGTACATTTGAAATAATAAAATAAGGAAAGAAATGAAAAACTCAATTGCACATATTAAAAAATATCTTCGATTTCGGCAGGAGTTTCTTTATCGAATTACTGGAAGACTGAGGTCACCCAGGACTGCTCCTTCAGGTGCTGGAACCACACCATACGTCACGGAAGCTGTATAAAAAAAAAACTTATGAATGAGACGTAATAAATCTACCTGGAAGTCCAACATCTGTCAGGCATTAAGGGTGCATATGTCTGTGCCGGGGAGAGGTGTCAGCTATGAGGTCCATTCCTTATGCAGTCAGCATTGATGACGTCCGGTGGGAATCAATTTATTCGGTTATTTGTCATTGCCGTCTTGTTTACATTTTGTCATGTGGTTAGTGTAAATTAATACAGTTGGTCACTCACACTGACAGGGCCTGTATTGGTCAACCACCGCTTCCAGCCTTCTGTTATTCACTTCCACAGTAGCAGAGTGGGGATTAGCTAGCATTAGGAAGATAATACATTGCACACGTATATAATATGTTGTTATTATTGTTATAGATATATATATATATAAGTATATTTCCAGTTAGCATTAGTTAGCATAAAGTGCTTCTCATGAAAATTCCTCGATCCTTCAATTATTGAGTATTTTTCCAAATGTCAAGTCTTCCTCCTCTAAGGGGTCTAAGACTCTTTGGGCCTGCAGAAAAAGTATCTTGTTTCAGTTTTGACTATTTTAGTCCATAATGGTCGTAGTTTTCGCATACTCACTCAAGGCTCATAAAAACTTGAATGGTCGCGGGAAAGAACGATTTAAGTCCTATTATTCAAAAAGCTCACCAGCTCTTGGTCTGTCAGGATATCGTCATTGGCTGATACTTGCACATTTTCCGCTTAATAAAATTGTACAAACGTTTACAATGACACTTATACATGTATACCTATGCTGATACCAGTGCCTTCAAAGTGCCTAAACTCTATAACCATTCTATGATAGTAGTCTCTCAGCTAAATCAGCTGATTAAATTTGAATATTTACATATTTTTTTACTTATAAGGCCATCTTTGTATGAGGTATTTATTATATGATTTTTAAGGTTTTTAGTTTTATTATATATATTTATCTTTTTTATTTCCTTTCTTATTTTGTGGTTTTGCCGCAATATATATATATATATACGTTATTCATTTGATGTTTAATTGGTTAGTATATAATAATAATAGTTTTTATAAAAAATTTATATTTAGACTTTTGTAAATGTAGTATAATTTTCGAATTATATTTTACTTTAAACTACTGCAGTGCATGTTACAAATACTACTATATTACTTGAGATGGTTAAGGGGATTATCAAAGCTTACTTTTATTAATACTCAATGATGGCACCACAGCTAGTGTAAGCTGATTATCAGCAATAAAAAAAAGTTTATTTTTCCCCACTCCAGATAAGAGTTATTAAGTAGATTTTCTCATTGAAAAAAAAAAAAAACTATGCATTTTTAACTTCTTAGAAAATGGTCCCGATTTAGAGGAATTGTATCCCGATGTTTTAGACAGAGATAAAAGATATTTTTTCTTATCTTATCTAATTTACAGTCCTTCATAAATTTAATTAAATCTTATAATGGTGGATTATATCATTTCCACTTTTTCTCCACCTTTATGTAAGCATTTTTTAGGATTATAATACCTCGTGATATATAAGTGGCTACATATATCATTGTTTAATTATAGAGATGATTAATATATGATAATTTTGTATCTGAGGGATTGAGCCTATATTAATTTAGAAAAAAATATTTTTTTTCTTTTCTCTGACTGTATACATGTTAGAATTATTGAGAAGTATGTGTTAGAAATTCGTTCCCCAAGACGAATATTTCTTATATTTTAAACTTTTATTGAGTATTACAATCTGCCTCAAATGTTGGCAATAAGTGGTTTTATAATTTCATTCTCCCAACATGTACAATAAGAAATAAATGAAAAAGAACAAAAACAAAATACCAAAAAGGAATTGGAATATACATATAATATAAAGAACCATACCATATATAAAGATAATCTATGCAGTATAATAGGTGAAATATATAATTATTAAAAAAAAATCATTATAGTCAAAATATAACAAAAATAGGTTTAAATTAAAAGTTAAACATAGAATCATATTCTGTTTACAATATACACTCTTCCTAGGGATCCCCCCAACCAAACCCGACCCTCCACTTAAAGAGTGACTTGCTAGAAGACGATTATTTACAATCTTTTTTTTATCTATAAAATATTTTAAAATAAAGATAAAGTCGATCTCCCTCCACTTGTTAAGATGTGTGAAATTGAATAGCGTTTTATTTATGTTTAAAAAATGCATACAGTATTCAACAAATAAATATTCTACATATAAAAAAGAGATAAAGAATAAAATCAAGTTTTGTTTAAGCTTCTTGAGTAAGCTTCTCTTTCGGGAGTAATAGTCTCATCAGTACTACCTGGGATGACTGGCCCTATTGGGAGGTGAGTTCGGTCCACATCTTCCTGACTATCTATTTCCTTCACACCGAAGAAGTTGCCCAGCCTATTCCCACTTGCTCAGTTGTATCCACCTTGAGTATGCCTGCAAGTCATGTTCCTCTGTTGATCTTGGAAGTACTCACCCTGTCACTTTTCCTCACCTTCATAATGCACCTCGTTGTTCTGCCACATTTAAGGCTAAATGTCCCCTCTGTAGTACCAAATGTTACCACCACGTAGCGTGCCAAAATAAACAAAATTTAGATTCCTCCTCAAATCTCAACAGATCATCCGATTTTGGTTCTGTAAAGTTCATTTTGTTCCATATTTCCGTAGAATCTGATGTATCTATTTCAAAAGGCCATATATGTGATATTTACAATTTTAGGTTCAAAAAAACTACTTTTTAGTAATTTTTAAAGAAAAGTCAACTAATAGGCAAGTGTAGAATAATAAAATATAAATATTGGCGAAAACAAAATTTTAATTATACGAACAACATCGGCCGAAACTCATAAATACGAATTTCTATGCAAATGTTTTTGTTTTCTTTTTCAGGTAGCATCTACATCTATCATGACTATAGCAACCTCAAACTACAAATCTAAAATAAGATTTCCATCGAAAGGTTGTTTTGGAACTCAAAATAGAATTTACACGATCCGAAATGAAAATTTCGAAAAATTATAAAAGTAAACAATAATTGAACTATATAACCAAAAACACTGCATACTTATTGCAAATATATTTAAAAATGCGGGGTGCATCAAAATATAAGAAGGAGTTAGGAAAAATCACGTTAGAAGTATGGCAGAGGATAAGCGATTATAAACACTGATCCCCTACCCTTCTATAATAGTCCAGTAAAATAAGGGTTTGCCGAAGAAAAAAACTGCGGAACTTTTATTCTCAACGGATCTTTATGTTTTTTGGGGTGCTGAATCCGAATCTGAAGTTTGCTACCACCGCAACCATCGGCTTCACATTCAAAAACGCAAAAAAAAACGTTATTTTCGTTTTTTTTTTTATCTATAACACCATAACGAAGCTTTTTTCGAAGAAAGTCTTCTAACAAATGCTCCGAAAGTATTTGTCCGATTCAAAATTTTTTTTTTATCTGAAATCTGAAAGGTGATTAAATTTACAATTAGATCTTATATATGAAATTTTTGAAATACACAAGCTATCACGCTGAAAATCACTTACTTTTGTAAAATAAATGTTTTTTTTTTGGCACATTATCGCTATATCACCAAAACCATTTGTCGGATCCAAAATTTAATATTTTTATCTAAAAGCTGGTTAAATGTACTATTGGCTCCTATATATCTAACTTATAATTAACACCGCGAAATACCCACACCAGTCTACTGAACATGTCATAATTTACATATTTTGCCAAAACATACACATTTAGCGTACTAGCTTGGGTGGTTTACAGGATTTAATATAATTTACATATATAGCATCTGATAGCGAATTTATCAGCTTTGAGATAGATAAAAGAAATTTGGAATCGAACAAATATTTGAGGAGTTAGAGGGACAAATGTGCCAAAAAACACTAGGATTTTATAATAGTACGTTTTTATTAGCGGGCTGGCATGTACATTTTACGGAGTTTGGTTAAAAATTTATTCTTATAGTAAATTTAATCAGCTTTAAGATGAAAAAAAGTAATGTTGTATCGGACAAATAGTTTCAGAGTTATAGCCAAAAGAGTACGACAAACGTGTTTTCGCAGAGCTTTGGGACTGACGGCAAATTGGACAATTTCTCCATTTTTTCCCAATAACGTAACTTCGCGAAAAATGGTCCGATTTCGGATTTCGTTTTTTCATTATGTAGGTACTAGTTCCAGCTACAATTAATATTTGAAGACTTCCTTCGAAAAAAGGTTCGTTATCTTGTTATAGATAGAAAAACAAAAATAATGGGTTTTTTTTTGGCGGTTTTTTGCGATTTTGAATATGAAGCCGATGGTTGCCGTGGTAGCAAACTTCAGATTCGGATTTAGCACCCCCAAAGAAAATAAAGAACCGTTGAGAATAAAAGTTCCGCAGTTTTTTCTTCAAAACGGCCTTTTGGAGTCTTATTTTACTGGACTATAAAGACGCTCTATGAAGCATTATTTTGGAGGTCCTACAACTTTTGTTCTATTTCACTTTCCCAATGATGATTTTATTGACTAGAATTGTAACATTGTTCATATATAACGGGAAAAGGATATAAATAAAAACATTATTTTATTATTAATTTATATAAAACTAGTTGAAAAAAAAAAAAAAAAAAAAGGAATCCACAAACAATAAAGTATTATCTATTCCTATTACTAATTAAAAAATTAAAATTACTTATGCTATATTACTGCACATTAAAAAATATATATATTATGAAAAATATGATATATTATTTTTGCATAAATGTTGCTTATTCTTAATAAGGAATAATTATATTATGAGCTGTATTCATTAAAATTATTTACTTTTTTAACACCCAAATCAAAAAGATTTAGTACTTTTCTTCTTTTTTTTTGATTTCATATAAAAGTGATGAGTACAAAAAGTTATTGATTTTTTCAATTGAATGAGTTTAAATAGGCAGTTTCCTTCTTTCCCTTCCTGCCGCGCGTATTCCTGAGATATAAAACTCATTTTTCTATCTTACGTTTTGCCATAGGAATCCACAGTCAAGATTATGCTAGATTCGGGTAAAAAGTAGAAGGCAGAAAAGACGCGAAATCCCTAGACGGCATAGGATCAAAGGAAATATCAACATTTCTAATACTATCGTAGGTTCAAACAACAATGGTCTGGTAGGACAAGATGTTTACAACCATTTCTTTGTGAAATTGATTTTTTATTTTTTTTTTCATTTTGATCAATCCATTTAATTGTTTCACAAGAGTAGTTTCATTTCTTATTTATTCGACATATCACACACAGTATAGGCTTGTTTGACTATTCTCCTCCTTCAAAACCCTAATCTCAAAGTAAAGGTAATAATAAATAATTGCAAGCTTTTTTGTATGAGAAACTTCCCACATTTTTTTTTACGTCCCGGGTTCTAAATTGTTGAAAAAAATGTGTTTTTTTACTGCTTAACATTTGAAAACGGTTAGACATAAGAAGTAATTCATTACAAACCTTTTGATTTAAATAAGAAGTAATTTTGGGAAAAATTTGATTTCGTAAATACTATTTTTTTTTATTTATTTTTTAACAAATTATTTATTTTCCGCATACCCTCTTTTCTCTAGTCTATTCGGGCCCCTGTTTTGGTCAACAAACACGGAAGGCTACAAAGACAAAGAATATATTTATAAATATATTACAATGGATCTAATAAGGTATTTGATCGCAAAAGGGAGTGTGTACGTTTTAAAACCCCTTTACTGCGAAATAAGCATATTTGGCCCCTTATGACTCCATTTTATTCATTTTTTTTTGTTTGGTGACTAAATTGCTGAGAGAATATATATTGTTATTTACAAGCTTACAATCAGAAAACGGCTAGCTGTATGAATAAATTTATTAAAAACAATTATTGAAACGTTTGATTCCGAAAAAACATTCGTACTTTATTTTTGACATTGACTATATCTCGAAAATGATCGACTCTAGAAAAATATGTTACAAATCTAAATTAAAGCTGATTACATTTCCTATAAAATTGACTATGTATAAATTTGTCGAAATTCTAATGGTTTTCGAGATATACGTTATTGAAAATCGGTGATTTTCGGGGAAAAAAACAAATGTTACCTCACTTTTTGTAATACTTTTATTTCTAGTACCTTTCCCGATCGTTCCTCAGAAAAAATTACATAATCAAAATTGTAGAGCATTAAATTTAATTTAATTTCATATATACGTTTTTGGCATTTGAAGCAAATGTTTAAAAAATTGAGGTAAACATTTTTTAATTCTAAAATTATCGATTTTAAATAACATATATCTCGAAAACCGTTGGAATTTCGACAAATATGTATATAATAAATTTTATAGGAAATTCAATTAGCTTTAATTCCGATTTGCAGCATATTTTCTTGAGTCCACTGTTTTCGGGATAAGATCGAAAAATACGAAATTGGGACCTCTCTTCTCCCCCCCAACCTTAGCTCAACCTCCAGGTTCGGAGACTTTTAGTAGGTTTGCCTTCTAATTGCTCCTGGCGAAGCTGTGACATCAGAAATTATCGCATATTTCATGCAATCTACACCCCTCATTTCAACACTCTTTGACTAGGGTCGCACTTTTCTGCGAAAACACCTATATCACCATTCATTTGGCTACAGTTCCGAAACTAATTGTTCGATCCGAAATTTCTTTTTTTTCATCTGAATGCTCATTAAATTTACTATAAGAACCTATATATAAAGTTATGATCAAGTTTCGTAAAATAACCATACCAGCACATTAAAAAACCGCGCGACCTGTTTTGAAATTCAAACTTGTTAAAGTAATTGGATTATTTAATCTGGGCTGCAAAGCCCAGATACACTTGATAGTATTGGTTATTTGTAAGGTTAATCATATTTAAAAAACCAAAGGTCCTTTATTTTTTATACAATATTTTTTCGAAATCAGGAACACAAAATATATAGGAAAAGATGATATTTTTGGCCGGCTAGACCTACAAGTTACCTCTCTGTGCGTTGGTGTTCCATATTGGTGTTATTTTATTAAACTTAAATTCAATTGAAAAATTCAATAACTTTTTGTACTCATCACTTTTATATGAAATTAGTAAAAGTACTAAATCTTTTTGATTTTGGTATTAAAAAAGTAAATAATTTTAATGAATACAGCTCATAGTATAATCATTCCTTATTAAGAATAAGCAACATTTATACAAAAATAATATATCATATTTGTTCATAATATATATTTTTTTAATGTGCAGTAATATAGCATAAGTAATTTTAATTTTTTTAATTAGTAATAGGAATAGATAATACTTTATTGTTTGTGAATTCCTTTTTTTTCAACTAGTTTAATATAAATTGATAATAAAATAATGTTTTTATTTATATCCTTTTCCCGTTATATATGAACAATGTTATAATTCTAGTCAATAAAATCATCATTGGGGAAGTGAAGTAGAACAAAAGTTGTAGGCCCCCCAAAATAGGGCTAGAGCATGTCGTTGTACCCGTAGGCGGAAGTTGGGGGATCAGTGTTTATAATCGCTTATCCTCTACCATACTTCTAACGTGATTTTTCCTAATTCCTTCTTATATTTTGATGCACCCCGCATTTTTAAATATATTTACAATAAGTATGCAGTGTTTTTGGTTATATAGTTTAATTATTGTTTACTTTTATAATTTTTCGAAATTTTTATTTCGGATCGTGTAAATTCTATTTTGAGTTCCAAAACAACCTTTCGATGGAAATCTTATTTTAGATTTGTAGTTTGAGGCTGCTATAGTCATGATAGATGTAGATGCTACCTGAAAAACAAAACAAAAACATTTGCATAGAAATTCGTATTTATGAGTTTCGGCCGATGTTGTTCGTATAATTAAAATTTTGTTTTCGCCAATATTTATATTTTATTATTCTATACTTGCCTATTAGTTGACTTTTCTTTAAAAAATAATAAAAAGTAGTTTTTTTGAACCTAAAATTGTAAATATCACATATATGGCCTTCTAAAATAGATTCATCAGATTCTATGTCCATTTTATTAATAAATCCGTTTTCCGATCTAAAAAATGTCTATTGGTTTCTTAATTAGGAGGAATCTAAAATTGACCCCGTAGGTGCTGCGATCTCTTGAGGCAGAAACACACCAGAGTGAGGGGACATTTAGCCTTAAATCTTCCTATCTTGAGCTTTTGCAAGTGACCACGCTTGACATCCATAGGTAACCGCTGGGCCTATGCAATTGTCGAAGACCTGTCCTCTTAGTGTTAAGATATAAATATAAGGAATTATGAAATAATTGGTTACTATATAAAAAAGACATCTAATTTACATACATTGAAAATAATTGTTATTGTTTTTTTTCACACAACACGAGGCATATTTTCAACATATATTGAGGATGCCCTTAACATTAAACGTTCGACATATTTTGGGAATATATTATTTCCTACCTCCAGGATTATCACCTCCTCCTTTTTCGATTTCGGCCATCTTTGGACCACGTTCAACAAATCACTCCTTGATACTCCTTCCCTTCTTCTTCTTCTCCTCCCAATACTTCCTCATCATTTCCGAATGGTGCTTCCTCCGTTACTCCGACCACTTGCGATTCTCACCTCTCTCCCTCCTTTCCTCTGGGAGTGACTGAATTTCATTAATTGCTTTTCTAAATAATTTTCTATTCGAAATTAATTGTTGGGTGAAGACAGATCCCTTTTTATCTCCTGTATCCATTTGTTGAACGTTTTCTCTCTTCGGTTGCTGTGTTCAAAAATTTTCTTTGTCAATCTTTTCTCATCCATTCTTGTTAGGTGTCCATAGAAGGTCAGTCTTCTTTTTCTCATTGCGACACTCAACCTCTCTATCATTTCATAGATTTCTACATTGCTCTTCAGCCTGTATCCTTCTTCAGTTTTTCTTGGTCCCAAAATCTTCCTCAAAATTATCACCTCCATTGTTGTCAGTCATCACAAGTTTTATTGTTTAATTTAGGAACTTCGTCATCTTAGATTAAATATAATAATACATTTTGCACATGCTCCTTCTAGCGATGCACCCAGAATATCTTCGCTTAAGCAACCACATGCCATCAGTCATTATTCTCAACTTTACTGGAGTCTCATAAAACTAATTTATTCATATTATTATCATCATCCAAATAAATCATATAGCCGGTTTATTGTCTTAATTTATATCAGAAACTTACGAGTGCCTCCATTTCTCCGGTGTATCACATGGAAAACAGCTAATTTGTAGCTTGTGGACAGAGGATTCCTTTGGCGGTATGTGGACAAAACTGTCTGTAGCAGTGTCACCTTGGTTTTTTTTTTTTCAAAATTTAGCCTAAAGGATAAAGGATAGGGTCTAACAAAATTAGACCAAAAACTGGCTTACCGCATGTGGTTGCTTTAGCATCAATGTATGACTAATGTATTATGATCTCTAATCTGACCCGCAGTTATAATTACTTTAATAATTATTTTGTTTTTATGTTTTAGGTGAGTTTTCTTTGAACCAATACACAGAGAATGTTAGGAGTTTGTCGTAAGTTCATCACACCTTTAATTCATTAAATATTATATTTATTTTTTTGAAGTTTTAATTTTTTTTTTTTACTAACTAAGGGAGATAATATATTCCACAATATTTTAGTGGATAGGTGTCTTATTACGGTTTCTAATTCTTTAAATAATACATAGTTTACACTGAAACTAGGTTATGTTGGCCTAATATAATAATCATAATATGTATATTATTAAAAATGTAGTTAATTTAAAGGAAGCAGTATTTTTTAAAAAAAAGAAGCAATTATAAGTTTACGAATTTTTTAATTAATAAGGTTTATTATCATTTTCATTCGATGATGTATAGGCAGGTATATTGTGATTTTGAATAAATTGTTGAGGGAAATGGCCCATCTAATGCAAAATTATATTAATTAATTTGTTTTTATATTATTTTATTATAGCTGTACTATCTTAAATTTACGAATTTATTCCATTTATTTTTTAACCAAATAAAAAAAAATTACATTTAAAAAAAAAAAAGGCCATCTTATGAATATTCATTTCTTATTACAAACAAATCAAAGAAATTATATATATATATAAAAGGCATCTCTCAGATTAAAGAGATTTACGATACAATTTAAAACAAATATATTTTCAACGTTTATCAATAATGTTTCGCCCACGCACGTACTATAGGAAACGCGTTTCCTAAACCCCAACACCCACAATTTCCTTTTATTACCAGTTTATACTATTTACTCTTTTACTAAATACGGCGTATACTAATATAATAATTTATTTTATTGTTTCTCATTCATAAATCTAGTCATTGTTACGCAATAGATAGGGAATTATCATGATGGTAGCAGATGTCTATCTGTTATGTGATAAGGTTTTTCCAATCTGATCTAGTTGTTAAGAAATGCCAAGGTCAGTGAGAAGTGAGTGTAGTGATTGCCTGCTGTTCGAGGGGACGTAAGATGCCTTGACCGCACCATCACAACTATAAATAAACAGGCTTCTTAAGTCTATGAAGGGTCAGTTATAGATTTAGATAAGGTCTTCTATGCTCCAGGTAGTTGAGCTTTAGATCAGAGGTATAGTTTGGGTAGGAGCCTGTATACGATTGTAATATCTAAACATGTATTAAGAAACCGGACAAAATATGGTAAACACGTTTAGTTTGATAAAACTTCATGTTACGTTTCGAACCCCTTCCTGTAGCTGTACAAATGTTATTCAGCCACCTAAAAGATTGTCAGAGATTGTATTTTTAGCAAGCTAGGTTATGTAAATACGGAGTTCATTTTGGGAAAGCCATATATATTTGAAATATTGATGATTTCCACCCCATATGCGTTAAATTTAAGTAGGCCTAATATCAAATCCATTATGAAGTAGTCCATCCAGATTAATAAAAAAAATTGTAATCGGTTGGCGAGAATTCTGGATTGTTGGGTGGATGAGGAAATATTTTTCATGAGGTCAGTTAATGCATAAGGTACTATACTGAGAGATTTTCTGCAAGTTTTTTAACAGTTGTTCAGGGAATTTCTTCAACAAAAGCTCTCAGAACATCTTCAACGATGGAGTCCATTCCCAATATTCCTTGTCTTCAGGGTGAACCCCCCTCCTGGCATTTTTAAAATTACATTTGAACGGTGCACTCAATCACTCCACCATCACCCTAGATTTCGTTAATTTTTTGGATTACGTTCCAAATGAATTGAAATTCTTAAACGAAGAACACGGTTCGATCTACCTAAGTAGTGACATGGTTCAGACGTAAACAAACATTTTTTTCTGAAGATTATTAATAAACGAAGACAGGCATCGCAAATGCTACTAAAACCGTTCAATAAACACTGTCGATCAGAGCATGCACTGCTATTTCTATGGATATATTAATAGTGTATTAGTGCTCAAACACCAGTTCGAGGATCGATATGACCCTAATAAAGTAATTTGTTTAATAATATGTAATAGCCTCGATACAACCATGTTTTTCCATTTAACAACTAATTGCCCTTACAAAGATATATGTTTGCTATCCACACCGTATTAAAGAATAACATTTTACAAATGTTATTCAGCCACCTAAAAGATTGTCAGAGATTGTATTTTTAGCAAGCTAGGTTATGTAAATACGGAGTTCATTTTGGGAAAGCCATATATATTTGAAATATTGATGATTTCCACCCCATATGCGTTAAATTTAAGTAGGCCTAATATCAAATCCATTATGAAGTAGTCCATCCAGATTAATAAAAAAAATTGTAATCGGTTGGCGAGAATTCTGGATTGTTGGGTGGATGAGGAAATATTTTTCATGAGGTCAGTTAATGCATAAGGTACTATACTGAGAGATTTTCTGCAAGTTTTTTAACAGTTGTTCAGGGAATTTCTTCAACAAAAGCTCTCAGAACATCTTCAACGATGGAGTCCATTCCCAATATTCCTTGTCTTCAGGGTGAACCCCCCTCCTGGCATTTTTAAAATTACATTTGAACGGTGCACTCAATCACTCCACCATCACCCTAGATTTCGTTAATTTTTTGGATTACGTTCCAAATGAATTGAAATTCTTAAACGAAGAACACGGTTCGATCTACCTAAGTAGTGACATGGTTCAGACGTAAACAAACATTTTTTTCTGAAGATTATTAATAAACGAAGACAGGCATCGCAAATGCTACTAAAACCGTTCAATAAACACTGTCGATCAGAGCATGCACTGCTATTTCTATGGATATATTAATAGTGTATTAGTGCTCAAACACCAGTTCGAGGATCGATATGACCCTAATAAAGTAATTTGTTTAATAATATGTAATAGCCTCGATACAACCATGTTTTTCCATTTAACAACTAATTGCCCTTACAAAGATATATGTTTGCTATCCACACCGTATTAAAGAATTACATCACATGATCTTGTTCTCCGATAATCAGGAGGCGCCCCGAATAAGTCTATTAAGAGCCTATAGCGCGACATTGCACAGTCCTTAAAGCGTTGCAATGGACCTCGCTCCAGTGGGTATGGAAAGCGTATCAAATTCTTGCAGAGGTAATCGGTGAAAGTTGAGGTTTTTCTTCAGTCTCGATGGCGATGGATAGACCTCAGCTGCCCCGTCTCTTGATAGGTAAAGCCATTTTTGCGTAGTTGCCATTGCCAGAGCTGGTACCATAGATTTGCTAGCTTTGAGTATGCTTTTTGCACATGGCTACTTTCAGTCAATATGTGTTCAACAAAAAACGCTTTGGAGAAGTAGCTTAAGTATTCCTGAATGAAGATGATACAACTTTCATATCTTCTCGTATTCAAAAAGAAATAATCTGAATTATTTGCTTTGTAAAGATTTATCGAATTCCAAGAAGGTCTTAACTCACACAAAAAGCTGTGTAATCCTGTGTTAAACATTTGCTTCCTACGAATGATATTGATTAACTACATTATGTTCTGGTGAGATGCACAGTGAAAAATGTTAGAGAAACGAGTGATAAAATTATAACTGAAAATATGTAGTTAATTGCACTGTTCAACTGATTGCTGAATAAATTTTACGCACAACGAACTAATTATGTATTCACCAGCCATATTGAACTTTAATATTTTCTCAATATGACGTTCATTTGCTCTTCAGGTTTAGCTTCTACAAAGAAAATATTTGACGCAGGTTATACTCCCGGTTTATGGTTTGAAATAAGATTTATCAAGTTTTTTTTTTTTTGGAATTTTAATAAATTCTAAAGCCTAAGGTAAATGTCAGGAAGATTATGGACAAAACACCGACTATATAACTGCGATACAAACGTTCCAAATAATAATGAACAAATCTTGGATAACGTTGATTTGTTATTCTGAAGGCTCAGATAGGGTTTATAGAGAAATCAAAATTATTCTCTGCTGATGTTCGAGAAACAGTTCATCTGTGGCGTAAATGTCACTATTTTGGTCCTCAATCTTGCTAGTCACTTTTATCTCCTAATTGATGATATTACCATTGAATTTCGATAAATTGAAAGTTTATGGGGATTGCAACTAATAATTTATAGGTTTTCTATGCAAGAAGGTCTACTCAGTAATAAGATAACCAAAGCCTATACCATCAGTGTTGGGATATAATAACTTGGAGTAGCATTTATTCAAGATTTGTCAACTCTGAACGCAAAATAGAAGAACATTCTTAGCCCTGGAATAGATAAGTCGAGAAGAGCAAAACAAATCAATAAATAAACAAAATTTGTCTCAGCACAATAAAAAGTTTCCTACTTTAATTATAATTCATTATCTATCTATCTAGTTGGCTTTACAACCTTTAACGGGTCCTGGTTTTCTCGATTTAAACATTGAATTATTAAACATTAAAATCGTCACTTAAAAAACTTGTCATGAGTCATTTTTCCCAACGTCACAGAAGACCCATAAATGTGATTTATTCATATTATAATTATCATCTAAATTAAAGTTTTATTGCTGTAATTTATAGAACAAACTGAAAACTTACTAGTGCCTCCATTTCGCTGGTTCATCATTGGCAAAAAGCTGCAAGTTGTAGCATGTGCACTAAGGTTTTCATTTGTGGCATACGAAAAAAGCTGGCTGTAGCAATACAATTTCGCCTCAAAAATGGACCAGGCGCGAAATTTAACATAAAGGATAAAATCTAACTAATTTTGTCCCAAATGTGACTTATAGTATGTGGTTGCTTAAGCGTCGAAATATATTTTACATATTAATAATATTTTTGATATGGACAAAAAGTTTTGATTTTTTTTTTAAGTTTATTTTTTTATTAATGAATAGTGATTTTTTTTTTTTTTCAACCGACTTCAAAAATGATGAGGTTCACAACTCGTCTGTATTTTATAATGATAGAAATAAATATTATAAAGATAATTTTAAAAGAATTTAATCTTTATAAATGTTGTAATTTAAATTATTTATAAAAGCTAAACATTCAATTGTATAAAAGAGGCTTTATTTTGAAAAAAAATATACTACTTTGTTTGAATAAATCCGTAAGCAAATACAGATTTCTCACCAGAATTTATATATAAACACACCAAAAGAGCTGATGGGTTTAATTTTATATTTATTTTGAATAGTTGTATTTTAGAAAGTTATATTTTGTATTGTTGTGTATAAGATGATATGTTGCCTTTTTTAATAGTTTAATTTTTTTTAACTGTAATTTTATAATTTGCATGGTATTGATAATTTTAGCATGTAGACATTTTTATATTAAAAAAAATGACTATTACGAGGGTTTTTTTTTTTTTTTGTGCTATATTTATTTTGTTGTTGAATATTGAATGTCAAATTGTGATTGATAAGTATACTGTGTATGTAGCAACCCATTTAAAAATGGGCAGTACCACTTAATAAAGTGTTTCTCTCTCTGCCTGTACTAAGTTCTTAAATAAAGATGTCCTCATACACAGCCGTCACTCTTCGCTTTATGTCATTGCTAAACAAGGAAGTCAGGAAGAAGTTTCAAGTTTGCTGAATTATTATTGTTTTATCTATTCTCGAAAAACCTTCGGCAGTTACTTCATGGATAACAATATAGCTGATAAACTTTTTCATCATTTAACCAAAACTAGGCTCGACTTTATCAATCCCGGACAAAGTTATTTGTAATGTAATCGCTTAACGTAAATAATGGTACACTGATAATATTTTCCAATATTAGTCCTTCATTTTCGGTCGTTATAATATATTTTTAAAAAATGAAATGTATTTCAATTATTATAATGAACATTTTTGTAACACTGCCTAAACAATTTTTTTTTTCTTATATTCACCTGAGCAACTTAGTCTTCGCCCACTTGTAAATGTTACAATGCTACCTTCTGCGGTCCTTGCACTCCCTCATCTTGTTCCTTTTACGACACTATTTCGATATTATTATCCTTGAATTCAAATATAATGTTTTCAAAAGCATATAAACGATATCCTTATTTACTCATTGTGACTACAATTTTGAGTCTGATTCTATAGATTTTTGAATTTCGGAAAGAGAAGAGTTCAGATGCCAGGAAAATAGTCCAAAAGCTTTTTATAATCATTCATAAACCTACTTGAGTCCATATTTTTTTTCTTATACTTCTAAATAAAAAGATTTAAAAAATGTGCAGCTCTCAGCATTATTGGAAATAATTAATTAATGGACTATTTGCCATCTCTATTGGCTTATTTTTATTGAAGACTAGTTTCGAATGTTAAAAATTCATCATCAGTTCTAAAAACATACAAACAATTTCAATATATCAGTACTTTGCTACAGAGATTATATATATTAATTTTTTTTAGAAGAAGACAAACAGTTCGATACTCTAAATACTATCAAGTTATAGTTTTATATAGTTTGATAATCTGAAAACTATCAAAGAACCGACTTCGGATTCGAATTTAGCATTCCAAAGAACCCTTGAATACGAAATTTCATCCAAATAGAAAATTAAAAATGCGTAAGCTTCAAAGTTTGCCTAACCAAATGGTAGGCAACGTTTGGTTAAATTGACAAAAACTTGAATCACGTTTAGACGGTAGACGTTAGACTTATCAACTTTATTCTTTTACAAGAAATATAGGGTGGTAATACGCTTGAAATGTCTTTGGTTTCATCATCCTATCTGGTTTCAAACTCAAGCTAAAAATCAAAATGTTTTTCGGATTTTCCAATTTTTTTAATAGGTTTATGTTCATCGAATTTTACATTTATATACATCAAAAGAAAGCTGAGGATCTCCTCTTTCCAGCGATACCAACAAGTGAATTGTGTGGCAAAGTAATGGCGATTTAAAGGTATGTAACCAATAATCGGTTTAAAAAGTTTATTTTTCTCGAAGAGCGTGAAAAAAATGATATTTTTTTATTTTGTTGAATAAGCGTTTTTCAATGTTTTTTAGAATGCTGAATTAGAATCTGACGTCAATTTTTGAGTGAAAAAATCTATAGAGGTAGTTTGCTTGAAAATCTAATAATTTTTTTGGAATTTATTAACCTAAACAAAAATCTATGGAGTGGCTGTATTTTTCCTTAAATCCGCAATCAAAACTAAACATCTTGGTGCAAGAATCATGTCGATATCATTTTTTAAACCCAAGATATAAAATCAATTATTTTATTGCTATTTGATTTTTTTTTCTCGGCTTCTAGGGCCCATTGGTCGGAACGGCAAAGTACGTGTCTAATATTTTTTGACCAGGAACCTCCAAAAGAATTGCCAACAAGATCCGTGAGAGACTGAGTGTGTCCTCCCCTTGTTAGTCCTTTTAAAGCTTTTAGGGACGGAACATTAATAATTAGACATCTGTTTCTGGCCCATTCTGTCTTCTTAGTTCCCGAACATGAAAGAGAATTTAGTCATACGACACACTGAACCGTACTATATTAGCATTACTTAGTATATATAAGTATCACTGATTTGAAATATTTTTGAAGATTGTTGGACAATATTTTACATGTTATTAGTATTAGTAACGAGAAAAGGTTTGTAGTAAAAGTCAGATAAAATACTCCTGTAAGCTTAAGTAAGCTTTTTCGATATCAACTATTGTTTTTGTCTCAAGGAGCACATTATAAATGACTGCTACCTTCGTAATTTTTGATTAGGCATCTATTTCTGGATACCCTCAGCATTTTCCTCCAAAAATGACTCAATATTAATACTTTTACTATTTCTTGTTAAACAACTTTAAATAAATTATATGGAGTCTGTCTGTTTTTCTTGGAAATAATCTTTCCACGTGGTTCTTCCTTATTGCCTGTCTTAAAATTGTCCTTGCTATTTCGAAAACAACTTCCCATCTTTCCTGTAACTCCAGCTGAATCGTTCTATACGTTAGCATGTTTCTCCACGTGCTCCATGAAATGACTTAAAATGTGATGGCTTTGCAAGCATATAGATATGAAAGGTATTAGGATGTTAGAAGTAATTCTCTAAAAAATCTGAACTGAGATTTCATCACGCGCTGTTAAGTGGTCTCATGGAGTCTAGAATGAGGGCTGTCACATGGTCCCATCCTTCCAATCACAGCCCGCTACCAATAATAAAAACATAGACTTGGTAATTTACAATTTCGATTTTTTCAGATCTAATGTTACCGGACAATTCTCCTTCTAGGTGCAATTTATATAATAGGGTACCTAGCCATATCGGAATAAAAGGAAATGAAATGGCTGTTGATGCAGCTAAAGGAGCTCTAGTATTACCTGAAACAAGTCGTTCTAACTAGCTGAAAAAAAAAAGAAAAAATGCCGTAGAACCCTGGTGTACCTCAACTCGTGACTCTCAAAGAGAAGAAGTAGCCCTGGCCCGGTTGTGAATAGGTCATACAAAAACGACCCATGGATATTTAATATCAAAGAAACAAGTATCAAAATTTCTTAAGTGGAACTGCCTCCTCACAATAGAACATATTTTTGACTAAGCAATGTATTTTTTTTTTTTTTTTAATGTAAAAAAGTATTAGAGGAATATAGGGAACCTTATATCTCAGTGGCTCTTGGAGACAGTGAATCAAATATTAAAATAATTAAAATTTTAATATCGAATAATGATTTAATACAAAATATATAATATACTCTTGTTTAAAAATCAATTATCTACTATATATTTGTCAAATACCACTCACTCATTTAACACAAAATCTCAGAAACCACCGAACGGATTGGAATGAAATTCGATATGTAGCTTCCTCTAGGGCCCTAGGTGATCGCTAAGAAAGGAATTTTAAAAAATCGTCCTGGATCGCAGCTAATTCGCGAAAAATGCGATTACAATTTTTATTGGGTGAATAACAATAGATTAATTGTCATATGGTATATGGAAATAAGCTAAGTTAAAAAATAGGTTAGATGCTTAAGCCGCACACTCTGACCACAAATTAAGTTCCTTATAGTTGTAAAAACCTGCCGAAACCTCATAATATGGTACTTTCTGTGAACTCATCGTGGCTGCAGATGTGTACCCTTACATCTTTGAGTTGTTTCGAGACGAGAAGCTATTAAAAGACTTATATTAAAGAGGAGGTTAGAGTATATTAAAGGAGACTTAGGTTCTCTGGTGATGAAATGTAAGGCCAGTTCGATTTACATATTCCTTACAAGCAACCAACCAACCTTGCTTCACCAGCAGCTTCGTCCCCAACTACTCTTCCATCAGCTTTCCGGTCTGATGATAATTGTTCTGAACTACAATTGGCCCTCTTAAAATTGTCTTTTCTCTACCAGGCCCTAGTTGCATTTCTCGAACCTGGACAAGTTATACCTAGCCTTTCAGAATTTCATTCCTTGAACCTAGAATCAACCTTTTTCTCAGTTCAGATGAGTCTATTGCAACATAGAAGTAAACTCATCAATCTAAAAGTAAACAACGTAGGAAATGATTCACAGATTCAGTTCGCAACAAACAACTAAGGAACTGGGCTGCTAAATATACTCAAGCACATGTAGAAGTCAACAGGGAAGCTGTTAAGAAATACATGACAAATTATCCTGAAATTAGCAAAAAAGTGTTAACAAACATAAAGAGAGCCGACCCGACGCTAAAGGATATGCTGTACACACATATTCAAAGACTTCAGAGTTGCTGTTGAGTCTGTTCCCAAAGATCTACAACATTTCCAGGTAGTTATCGGTGTTAACAAAAAGCCTTGAAATGTTCACTGAGGACGTTACAATACTCCTACCACTAACGAAGTTGCTGTCTTGATTGTTGGCCAGGTGTTTGAAAAGCGAGACATTGCTCTCCGCAGCAGGGACAAAAAACTGATAAGAATCAGTAAGTTCTATCAAGCGTATGTTTCTCTTCAGTATCGTCTAGATAAGTCGAACATTAAATTAAATTTTGGTAGTCTTTCTAAAATTCTAAATTTTAGCAACGTAAAGCACAATATTCTCAGTTAATTGTTGATGTTCGGTATATTGAAAACGAAAGAATGAAAGACGAGCTACTCTTTTCTACAGAGTTGGAGCCCACAACAAAAGCTATTGATGTTATGAAAGCAGTGTCAGACTTTTTTGACAAACATGAACTCTCTTGGCAAAAACTGATCGGTGTATGTACGCCTTCAATGCTTGGTTCTCGCTCAGGCTTTGTGCAATTAGTAAGAGAGGAAAATGCTAATGTGACTGGGATACATTGTTTTATACATCGACAAGTCTTGGTAGCAAAAACCCTTCCAAATGAACTCAATGCTGTCTTAACATTGTGTATTAAAGTAGTGAATTACATAAAAACAGTGCGTTGAATACTCGGCTGTTTGAAACTCTTTGTGAAGATTTAGGAAGTGATTGTATGCTATTTCATACAGAACTACCATGGTTCTCAAAAGGAAACATGTTGGCAAGGTTATTTGAGCTTCGAGATGAAATAAACACCTTCTTGGATCATCAAAAGCAAAATGAACTAAGCGTGGCCTTCAAAAAATCTTGTACCCAAGTAATATTGGATTATTTTTCAGACATCTTTGACTGGTTGAACAGAGCGATCAAGATGTATATTGATAAATTGCAACTTTGGAGGCGTAAAATATCATCGAACCCCTGCAATTATTCAAATTTCCCTAAAGTAGAGTCAATCTCAGAAGATACAGGCTTCAAGGACATTTATGAAGGATCAAGTTTTAAATTCCAAATATCAAACCATTTGGAGAGCCTAATTGAAGAGTTCCAGATATACTTCCCAAACACTTGTGAAGATAGTATTTACAGAATGTCAACTGAACCATTCCATGTCAACATAGGCTCCCTACCTGAACCACTTCAAGAAGATGCTTTGGAAATAAAACATGGTTCCTCTGCCAAATACAACTTTGATATAATGGAAAACCTTCATTTTGGTTAAAATATTTCAAAGTGTATCCTAGTGTATCACGGGAAGCTCTTCGTTTATATTTGCCTTTTTCAAGCACCTATTTGTTCGAAAAAGCATTTTCAACACTTGTGGCAATTAAAACAAAGTATCGGAATAAACTTGATGTTGCTAGTAACTTGCGTTGTGCACTTACTAAAACTCAGCCACGAATAGGCATACTAGTAAAGAAAATGCAAGCCCATCCATCTCACTAACCAACCTAATCTATCTTTCTTTTATTAACATTTTCTGTATTTTATGAAAACTGATATTGTTGTATCTTACGAGTATGGCAGTATAAATAAATGTTTTGTTTTCAATGTAACACTTATTTGTTTTTGTATTGTTCCTAGGCCCACTCAATTTATTATTATGGGGGGGAGGGGGCGCGAGAAGCTTTCATTTCAACAAAAGGGGGCGTGGTACAAAAAAGTTTGGGAACCCCTGACCTAAAGTATGCCATAAGAAAAGCTGATGGTCTGTTATCAGAGCTGGGTAAGATGGTGGTACTGCCTCGAAGCTTCACTGGAGGACTGTTAAAATTATATAAAATTAACTTTTGCAAATTGTCGAATTTACTTTTTGAAATTATTCTCAGAATGGAATTCTTTAGGTTTATTTAAGTAATAATAAATATCAACGTTAAGCTTAACTTTTACTAATTTAAGTTGTCCTTAATCCTAATGATATTAAACCGTAGCGGAGCAGGGTACTTTCAGCTAGTTATTTAATATAATTTATAGTAATTATACAATTATTAATTTATTGGCAGGCGTTTTCCCAACCATTTTCGTACTCCTGGGGGTTTCTATATTTCTTTAAATGGTTATTAGTTGCATTTTTATTGCACCTTCTCCTTTGCCTGCTAGGCTCTTCGTTCTCAGAACAGATGCTTTATGTATTTGAATATATATATATATATATATATATATATATATATATATATATATATATATATAGATACCCCTATCTTAATATATAAACTATTCATCATACTGTTATCATAATCCGCTAAGTACGATAAAAATCTTCGCTGGAATGAGCAAGCGATTTATTTAAAATAAGATTGCTGTTTGGACATGTCCGTTATTTGCGATATATGTTACGTTATATAATGATTCATCATTCGTAATTATTTAAACTGAAGGGCGGGCGATACCGATGCAGACTATAATGCCTTGAACTGTATTAAAAAAAGTAAAGCCATTTAAGCAGATACATCGCTATCAGTGAAAATATTCCTCTGTTAGTCATCGAACTTGTTTTACGTAACTATCGGCCTTGAATATTTAACTAGCACACTATCAGCCCCTTGGCTGCTAGCTCAGAGCGCCTGGCCCAGATCTGTAAACAAACCTTAATAAATATTAATATTTCCTTTACGCAAACTGTTATCATTTGCGTAAACGGGATCGCATTGTTTAGTTTATTGCTTTGAACTTGCGCTGTTTAGAACAATTCAATAAATAACTTTTTTGAATATTTTAAGCAGAATGAAGATGTTGTACTTTGGATACTTCAGCTTTCTCAAGCGATAGAGAAAGATAACTTGCTCCTCTGCCTTATGAATTTCTTTTTGAAGTGCTTGTTCAGCTCCTTTAGTTTTATCCTCAAATCTTTTGAAATTTTGTAATTAACTCTTTTTAGGTTTCCTCTCCCTTGGGTACAAGTTTTAATATAGCTTTGGTTCATCCGCTCGCCGTAAAAGGCAATTAAAAGTACCGACCGTCCCGAAGATACAAAGCCTCCCACGAACGAGATCCCAAAACATCATGGAGTCACGCCGCTTGGGCTACTAACAAGAATCACATGTAAAGGATGGCAGGAAGGAGAGAGAAACTTTCTCAAATGAAGAGGATATATCAATAGCTAGCGGAATGCTTTAGGTCCCATCAAATTCTACGATCAAAATGAAGAAGATATTTCTTGAGGTATTTCATCTATAACTCTAATCAAGTTCAGTTTGGCTTTATTGCTGTGTGGAGTGTTTCACCAGCTAATTCAATTACTGGGATACAACGAAATGTTAGGGCATATGCTCTTAGGCTGCCATCAAATTTTTCTAATATGGTTTGGGTAGTGTTTTTCCTGACGCTTTTTCTATGCTTAAAAGAACACTGGATTGTTTTTGATCATCTTTTCAATAGCTTTTGTTTTGTACATATTTTTGGCAATCAAAAATATTATTGAACGTTTCAACTTCTGTACATTCAATTTTTTATCTATTTTTAATACATCAGTTTAAAAGATTAATTTAATATTCCTTCCTTGTTGATATTCTTAAAAAAGTACCAAGCATATATTTTGTGCTTCATCAGATATTCTTATTTCTTTTCAGTAACAAGAAATCATTTCATCTGTATGATATGAACATATCGAGGAATGTTTCATTTTTTTTTTTTTAATCTTTCCTTAATCATTTAAGGAAAGATAAAAAATCCATTTAAGCCTCCCAAAATGGCATAACATTAAAATAGGACTGATCAGGCACTTAGGATACAGACATAGCTATCCAAATATTTTATACTTGTTTATTCACGTCAACCATTTCGATCCCTAGGCTAGACATTGCGGTTTTCTTCTTGATTAAGTTCTCCTGTCGCCCCAGGTCCGGAGGGCAGGCCAACCGGGTTGTCCCCAGCTGTGGCTATTGTGCCGGAAGAGGCCTCGTTTTGATAAATAACGCCAACACTTGGTCGAGCTTCGCCAAATTTAGATTTGACACCTCCTTTGCCAGGAGACTGGCTATTTTTCGTATCTTCCCATCTACACTCTTTGACAGCCGGTTGTATTTCTGTTACCCGTGACATTCGTCTTTATTAATGGTTCCCCTTGTTAAGAGTTTTCGCCACTGGCGTAAATAATAGTCGAGTAAATAATAGCAAGGGATTATTTTAAGCTATTATCTCTCGGGTAGTTTAATCGGGAACTTTAAGTATTAAAATTCTAATAAATTTTCTTTTTTTTAGTAAAATGATCAATAGCACAAATTTCTGTTTCTCACTTTTTTATCCATTGATTAAGGATTAAACTTTTAATATTTGTAAAAATTTTGGATTTCTTGCAGCCATACCTGCACTCTTGTATATTATTTTCAAAATTTTGTTATCAAAAATCATGTTATTGATATTGCATTTGATAAAAACAGGATCTTCTAGGTTATTTTAATTCTCTCATAATGAATTCTCAAGGATTCCCTCTCAAAAAACTAATAGAGGCATAAAACTTTATACAGTTTTTAAAGTATTTCGAACATTTATGAATTCAAAATTTTTATTATTTCAACTCAGTAATACTGGGCATTTATAGGATAATAAAATTTAACAGTTTAAATTCTTTTTGGGTTAGTCGAATTTTGTTATCTTAAACCGTTGTTATACATAGTGTGATTGTATTTTTTTTTTTTTCACTATTTATTTATTTATAATAGAGCGCTACAGTCCTAGTCGGACCTTGGCTTCACAAAGTACAGACAGCCACTCCTGTCTATCTTCTGCCTTCCTCCTCCAACCATTCACACCCAGTTTCCGCAGGTCATCTTGAACGTTGTCCAGCCATCTCAGCCTTGGCCTTCTTCTCAACCTTTTTCCTTCCGGCCTGCCGTTCATCATCTTTTTTGGAAGTCTATCTTCCGTCATCCTTCGCACGTGGCCGAGCCACCTTAATGTGCTTGCTTTGACTATTGAAATTATGTTGGGTTCACCGAACAATTGTTCCAGCTCCAGGTTTGTTCTTATTCTCCAATTCCCGTGGTTATTCACCGGAACGAAGATTTTTCTGAGGACCTTCCTTTCCCAAATCCTCAGCAACCTCTCACTCTCTTGGGTCAGCACCCAGCACTCGCTTCCATAAGTCACAACTGGTCTTATTACAGTTTTGTAGACCGCAATTTTGGCAGATCGAGACACTTCACGAGACTTCATAAATTTATTTAGGGCAAAAAGGCATCTGCTGCCAGCCGCTATTCTTGCTTTGATCTCTAATTTCATATCATTTTTTTCTGTTATTAGAGATCCTAAGTACTTAAACGTGTTGCAGCGCCTAAATTTGTGCCCATTAATTTGTACTTCTTCATCTCTATATCCTTGTAGGCATCTTGAAGTCTCCATGTATTCCGTCTTGCTGCAATTAATGACCAATCCCTTGCTCATAGCCGACCTTTCAAACTCTTCCAAAACTCCAGAAAGTGCAGGAAATGACCGTGCTGTGATGACTACGTATTAAATTTTCACTATATCTATTATTATTTATTATGCTTTGTGTCTTGTACAGTTAGAAGTATTTTTTTTCTTTATTTATTTTTATTGTTTGAATGAATTGTCATCAATATAACTTATATAAACATATAAAACCTTGAATGAAGCAGCTTGTAATATTTATTTAAAAGAGAAAAAAAAATTGTAAATGTAACTGGCTTAGATCAATCGATATCATTCATAGTTCTGAGCTAAACGCTCTTGATTAATTAAAAAAAAAATTACATAATTATAATTTTTTTTTTTTTTTGCACATATAGAATTAGTTTCAGTTATGGACAAAAGCTCCATCATCTCAGAAACTAAAGAGGCATACTTTGTCTGTTTCTTGTCTACACTGTAACATTATTTATTTGTACTTCTACAGTTACTTTAGCCAACATTGAAGAAAACAATATTTCTTGGTAAAATTAATTAATCAAATTTAATAAGGTGTTATTAAGTTTAATACCTAAAATAAAATTTTATTGACAAAAATACATTCCTTCACAAATTATTGTGCAATTTTATTCGGTGTACTTCAACAATGAATCATCTTGTTCAATGTTACAATGAAATAACCCAACAAACAAATACATTTGAGCATTATCATGCCGAGGTCTATGGAAAAGTTCGCCGTCAAGGAGTCACATGCCCCACGTCTGAGACGAGGACGTTATTTACGAGGGAAAATTTAATCACCTTACTCATCGCTCCAATTGCATAACAGTAACCTTGGGCCGAGTGTGATGGCGCCTGCGCTGTAACTCTGCATAAAGAACTCTGCATGAGTTCCAGTGCCGGCATGAAGTGCTAGAGGAAATGCGGATGGAAAATTTATGACGAACTAAAAAACCAGATGGAAACATTGTTTTTGTTTACATCATTGTGCAGTAAACTCATACTATTTCTCAGAAAAAAACGATTTGACAGAAACTTTGCCCGTTTGAATTTATAATTTATTTCTGAACGCTGTAGTAAGTTGGTGATAAAGACCTTAACATCTCGGTTAGTTTCTTTTAAAAGAAACTAATGCCTATGAGGTGTTCATTCAGTCTTAAAAAATAAAAATAAATGAAGTAAATACCGAATGAAACAAGGAATAATTAGACTAATACTTCTATATATTTATTTACAATGAAGTAACATTCTCACAAAATAGAAGGCTCCAGTTAGCATGCTCCTAAATACAAGAAAATAAAAAGGAGCTATTCTATGGTAACGACTTTCAACTTTGCTCATTCGATAAACTTGAGGATTCCGAAAAAAAAAAAAAACATTACTTTTTTCTTGTTACAATTTGTTAATCCGGATTCAGTACCAAAAAAAGTATTAGCTGTAAAAAAAATCTACGTTTGATTATGTATTGACTGCAGTGCATGTATATTGGTTTGACAAAAAAATTTTAAGGCATGACTTTCAGTAAATTAAATTTAGTTCATTTTAGTGCTCCCTAAAAAATAAAAATGGATTGAACAAAGCTTAATTTTTTTTTTTTTTAATTCATTCATTTTTTTTAGTTTCTCTACAGAAAAATATCCTATTATTGCACTCAGATGAACGTAAAACACCTGAATTATGATATATTTATAAGTTAAATAATTAATTAAATTGAGTGTTTTCTGATTTTGTTTTTCTATTCATGTATTTAACGTTCTCCCACAATCAAATCCACCTGTATAAGCACCTCTTCACAATTTAGCCAAAATATTAAAATTCTCACCATCTAAGGAAGAGAGGTATTAGAGAAAATTTCCGAATGTTTCTATCTGTTCAGAATCTTAGATTTCTTAGAAGATATGATTTAAAAAAGTAATTAAGGATATTTTGACCTCAATATTGTTCGATTACTAATAACTGATGAGTTTTAATTATAGAAATTACAAGTAGGATGAATACTAGAGCTAGTCCTGAATATATAACAAATCAAAATGTTATTAAATTTTCAAATATTGACATATTTGTAGTAAGAGTTCATAAACGTACTAATTTCAAATATTGAAGTAAATTCTACGCTCAAAACAGTGCGTACATACAGTGCGTATGTACCCCATTACCGCATCTCTACAGTGTGACGTATAACGGTACTCAAAACATGAAAGATACATTATTAATCGTGTATAGAATGTTATCAAAGGTTGAGCCTCCGATTGGAAAAGAATTTGATCAGTTTTTAATTTTCAGATTTATAAAGACATTTTATAATGATTATTCTATATATTATAAGTGAACCGTTATTACGATTGCTGACTACATATTTGCCACAGGACTTTATCTGTTGCTTCTAATAAACTATACTCTCCATGATATAAAAAAAATTAAAGTAAGCTAATAACAAAACTGAATAATTTTAAAAAATAGAATGGAGTAGAAGAAAACTTTATTCTGGGACAATATCATTTAAGAATAACATTACATGACAGAAAGTAAAATCATATCTTGTCAACATATTTTCTAAAATAAGACATTATTAAAAGTAAATTTACACATAATGGTAACAGAAAGGAAAATAGATCAAGAAAAAGTATAGTCATAATAGGAATAAATATTGTATAAAACAAAAAAAAAAAAACGAAACAAATTTGGATATAAAATATAGTAAAAGATATAAATAAATATTTGCAGAGGTGGGACGGAAAAATGATATTATCTATATAATTATATTATATTATAATAAAATTATAATTATATCTTATAATCTATATAATGAAACATAATCTTAAGCAAATTGTAAATCCAGGCTAGTTTTATATGTCTACATATTTTAGAAAGATTAGAAGATTAGAATGGCCTTCCTTATGAAGTATCCGCGTAATTAGCAAGTGTTAGTCTGGAGAAGAAGAAGGTGGTGGAAGAAGAGTAATATTAATTTTCAGAAGGTAGAAGTATTGCCAATGTGAGAAGTGAGAGAATTCCAGAGAGTGAGAAACTTGTAAAAAAAGATCGTTGAAATGCACTAGTTCTATGGGATGGAGTATAGGTTTCGGATAGATATCTTGTATGCATTAGTGATTGGATTGAGGACTTGAATGGTAAATAAGCTTAAAAAAAATTTTTTTCTTCTCTTTCCCGTCGTCCGGACTGGAAGGGTGAGATAGGGGATTGATTGCCATCCGGAGTCGAACCTGGAATATGTAGTTTATCAGGTTGCTAGGGTAATGAACTTTTTTTTACTAAGTTTGTTACCCACGCTTTCCCCAACATTAGGTCAAAAAAGGGGAAATCACTATAGATGTGCACTCGTTTATTAATCTTCCGTCAAGAATTACAAAATTTTACTCCATGGATTTAAAATAACAAAGCAAGCGGTTCTTCCTTACGGTTCATTAACGAAATGTGACAAGTGAATTCCTCCCCTGAACATATACGGCCGAGTTCGGAATTGAAAATCATAAAACTGTTTCTCAGATACCCGTACTTAAATTTAGACCCATACAGCCAATCTAGTTCTGTGGAGCTTCTCTTGAAATACCAAATAAAATAAATTAAGAACGATACTAAACATTACTATTTTTATTTCTAAATTTTAACTTAAAACCTAGCGTTAGGCTAATGAGCAGATTAAACTGGTATGATTTTATTCGATTTAGCACCTTAAAAACCAAAGAACGACGCCAAGCATTCTTTCATCTCTTCTTTTTTTTTTCTTTATAAATTTCGCCCTCGAATTTCGACCTTTTCTGATGATCCGATATCTTATAACTCTAAACATTCATGCTTATAACACGAATCCCTTCCATAATATTAGGTTTTTATTAATTTTTAGCCTTTTTGCCCCAATGTGCGCCCGTCTATCTGTGTGCAGACTATTGTTTATAGTAAATACTTTTTCATAATATTTTTACAGAATGGCCTGAACACAATCCACACCTTCTAAAAGGTTATTAAAGTACCAGATGTCTATAGTTATTTTTTGTTCTATAGAGCTTTGTTGTGAGATCTAACCATCATTCCTGCTTTCGGTTTCCCATTCATTCATTATATGATCTCGACAGCCCTCGAGGACTTCGGCATATGTATCTGACTAACCGTATCATTCCCTCAGGACGATTTTCCACCCAAAGAGCCCGGGGCAGATGACAGCATTGACCGAGCGCGCTGGGCGGAGGGGTAGGTGCCGAGCCGAATTTAGGCCAGCTAAATGAACCGTAAAGCCAACTACATCCTGCCTCCAGGCCTGACTCACGTCCAAGGGACATCTGTGCGTCCTCAACCGTCCAGGTTTATTTATATCTGTTTGCATTTATTTATTTAGAAGGCTTCGCCTTTAAGAGGGAGTTGTAGAATAACAATAAGTGGAGATATTTACCTCCGAGATAAGGGATATAGCGGACAGTGGGAGCTATTCATATGGACTCACTGATTAATCTACTCGCTTCCTCTTTCATCGGCTAAGGGTTATTATGATAATGTTAGCCTTGATGCTTACTATCTGGCTACTGTATTCATATCAGGAACGGTTCATTCTTGGAGCAGGTCTGTATATTCTTGTATGTTGGAATATAGATTATAATAAAAATATATATTCTGATATGCCTTCATTTAATATTTGAGGAAAAATACAGATCGTGAGGTAACAGATATTTCCCTAATAGTAAGGGGAGTCCTGTGTCAGCGTATGAATATTAAATTTTACTTTAGTGTTGACTGAAGGATATATTTAATGAAGAAGGATGTCTGGGACGTAGTCAGGAGTAGGAGAAAACATGTCCAAGTTATAAAAGTTCTAATGGATGCTGAAGTTTCAGTATGCATTGAAGCCTTCTTTAGAGCAATTAATAAAAAAAAGTGACGAAGACGGGTAATAAACAAAATAAATAGCAAAAAATGCAAACAATATAGAAAATATAGCAACACAATATTTAATATTTATATTTAATAATATTTTTATGTAAAAGCTGGTTAAATTTACTGTTAGATCCTATATATGTAAATTATAATTAACTGAACATGTCATAATTTACATATTTTGCCAAAACATTTAGCGTGCTAGCTTGGGTGGTTTACAGGATTTAATTTAATTTACATATATAGCATCTGATAGCGAATTTAATCAGCTTTGAGATAGAAAAAAGAAATTTGGGATCGAACAAATATTTGAGGAGCTAGAGTGACAAATGTGCCAAAAAACACTTGGATTTTACAACAGTACGTTTTTATTAGCGGAATGGCATGTACATTTTACGGGGTTTGATTAAAACTTCATTTATAGATTCTTATAGTAAATTTAATCAGCTTTAAGATGAAAAAAATTAATGTTGTTTCGGACATATTGTTTCAGAGTTATAGCCAAAAGAGTACGACAAACGTGTTTTCGCGGAGCTGTGGGACTGACGACAAGTTTGTCAATTTCTCCATTTTTTCCCAATTACGTAACTTTGCTAAGAATGGTCCGATTTCGGATTTATTTTTTTCATTATGTAGGTACTAGTTCCAGCTACAATTAATATTTGAAGACTTTCTTCGAAAAAAGCTTCGATATCGTGTTATAGATAAAACAACAAAAATAACGGTTTCTTTCGGCGGTTTTTGCGATTTTGAATATGAAGCCGATGATTGCCGTGGTAGCAAACTTCAGATTCGGATTCAGCACCCCAAAAACCATAAGGAACCGTTGAGAATAAAAGTTCCGCAGTTTTTTTCTTGAAAACAGCATTTTTGAGCCTTATTTTACTGGACTACAATGCCTCTGAACATACCCTTTGGTCTACCACATGGACCCACAACAATCACATAGTCTTCTTGCAACTCTTTCTTCCACTCATAACAGGGAAATAACTTTACTACAAAACATGGTAAATTTGGAATTTTCTGCTGTATTACAAAATAATCAAAAACATATTGTGAGTCTAATAACAAATCAAAGACTTGTAAAGAAACTGCTCTCTTAACTTCAATAGCATTTCTACCTCAACTTGAAACTGAAGCCATCTTATTTCTAGAAGTCTCTTACAATCTAAGAAGATATTTAAGAAGGGAGTTATTAACTAGTGGGATTGAGTAAGTATCTGGTTTAATATAGAAGTTCCATAAAAGGTATTGCGCCAAATTAGCAACATGTGGAACATTTTAAAAGAATAAAATGGTTGATTAATACTTTATTATCTCAAATCTGCAACACTCCAAACGTGATCTATCGACGAAAGTAGTGCTTGATAGATAAACTTCGGAAAATTTCATTCTATGATGTCTCATATCACCAGCGCTCTCTATATTCAAACCCCCACTCCGAAGCTTAAAATGTAACCCAGTTACAGAAAAAGGCAATATCTGTCTAACTTTATGTAATGTATATACAATATCATATATTGTTTATAAAAAAAATCGATTATTACGCCATAATTAATACCATAAATATTCTTATTTGTTAAACTTTTCTGAATATAATTTCTGGAAGCTGGAAACATTTTTCAAAATATCAATGATCACTTAATCCAAATCTTGTTATAGAAATAATTCGATGCTGAGAGTTCATTATATCCGAAAATAGAGGTGATGAAAAACTTTATTTCCTAAGTTTAAATAATGTACCTATCCGCATGAATATTAAATAGCATGTAATTTTTAAATTTATAGTTTCACTATTTGGCACCACATTTTTAGTTTCTTAAAATTAAACAGGCTCGATTAAAATGACATCTTATTTAATAATAGAATCCATTTGAAGGAAGTAATAACTTAGGTATGTATGTATGTATTTATATTACATCTCATAATAATTTCTTAAATAAGATAAATTGAACGATTTACTCATATATCTTAGGTCCGTTGATTTAATAGACTATTTTATAGACTACCCAATCACCCTCCGCCAATAGTTGCACCAAATGTTGTAAGGCCACATAATCAATTTCGTTTGTGTAATCTCTACTTTATTATGTCGAATTTATCATTAAATTCATCCAAATATCTGAGAGTAATAATATCAAATATTATTGTTATAAAAAAAGTCTTTACTGAGTCAATGTTAAGATGAGACTAAGTAATGTTTAAAACGTAAAACGTTAAAGTGATCCTACCTGAATTCCATAAAGAAATATTATCCATTGAAAGGTGGAATCAGGTCATCTTGTACATCTGATGAGGAAACATTCTCTTCATTATGCACCTGTATTTACTAAGACAGACCGAAGCACCTTCCGTTACAACCGCGAACTGGATACTGGTTTGAGAGCGATCAACCTTTGGCAAACAATCATGTGTACACAAAAGCTCCTATGGATCAAAGCTAATTCATCACAGTTTATTTTCCTATTAGTATAAGCCTATTAACTAAATGTTTTGTAATTCTGTTAGTTTCTTTTAAGAAAAATTTCATAGTAATCATTGCCTTGAACAACTAATTCAACGTCCTATTCTTCTAATGTTTTGTCTGGGACAGATTGGATTTATTGCTTCCGTTACTATAAAGGGAATTAACTCAACGCCTCCAGTTCGTTATTAGACATATCTTCTACTAAAGTCGACCGTCTACCATCTTGCCAACGCATCGTCATCCATCTAATTGCAGATCTTCTAATCCACTAGGCATGAGCTCCGCCAGCCGGCCAGCGACACGAGAGCAGATAAGCAGGGAGATCAAAGCTGGGGCTGCTGTCAGTAAGTGGTGTGTGCCTAACAGGGCGATTAGGGGTGAGTCAGCAGAACCAGGAAGTATCAACCGCCACTCCAAGCAGCGCCCCATCCACCCCTCATCGTCGTCCGGAACATGGCACTTAGCTTATTGTCCGCTTTTATTCCGCACTTTATCCTATCCATTTCCTCCATGGCTTCCTAGACCCTTCAGGGAGGTGATAATGACCATATTCAATCGGAATTCTATTCCTCGGGCTCCGGAATGTGGCGTTGAATCAGGGTGCTTGGATTCAGGATACCTCTTTTTTAGAGCTTTACCGCGAACGTACTTTTTGTCGCTCCCTCAAAGAAGATGGAGCATTAGCTGTTGTGTATATATTTTTCTGAACTTGCGTTTGCACACCTTCAAATGCTTTCACTCAACCTACACTGTAACTCAAATTAAATAAAAGTACAAATGATTGATAGTGGAATTCCAAGTAATTTCTTGTTCACTAAAATGGCACGAGGGTGAGCAGTTTTCTATAATACTCCTGAATAAACTCCTTCTTGAACAATGTTTATTTGTAATTATATTATTAATTATGATATGATGTTCTGGTGTAGCAAAATGACAGCGAGTGATTCCCTCATGAACTGATCCAAAGTAATTTTCACGTAATTGTTGAATACAGTAACATGAATGATGCGAATTGTAGTGAGTGATAGGTCTTGGAAATGTGCTTACTTCCATAGTAGTGAAGAACTTCGACACCTTCCTTCTCTCTATCAACGTGGTTATACTGATCAGTGATTCCAGGGTCATGGAATGATGATTGAATGGAACTATCAGATTCAACTGATTGTACGAAAGGTGCATTCAAGATACTATAGGCAAGTATTGGCTCCTAAGTACTGTTACTTTCAGGTTAGATAATGCTCTTAAATTACTAAGATTACTTCTTCAGGATAATGTATTTACCGTCGGAGAAGTAGTTATTAGGAATTCTGGAGTGGATGGAGGAGGTTTGATTAGTACCAAAACTAAGTTTCAAGCGTATTAGTTAATAATTTCTAATTCCTTTCTTGTATATTGTATTCGATTTCCTTTCTAGTAACTCCATGAAGCTGTAGTTTCAATATAATTCGTTATAATTTAATTCGTAAGATGTAGTTCTCACTTTTGGTTGACATATTTTAATATTTATGTCGATAGGATATCAATACTGAAAGCTTTTGCTGTTGGATTCCCTTGACCTTCCACATCTTGGCGCCAGGGAAATTTCTACGACTAACCCTGACTTTCTAGTCACCGTTACGACACCTCTTATTAGTCATTAATCGTAACCGTCCATGTCTTCATGCCTTCCTGGACAATTCGTTCGATGAGTACTGTAATTTAGGTATTACAAACACACCGTAGGAAAGGTTAATGGATACAAAATTATTACAGCAGTGTTTGTGGAAATGACGTTTAACAGCTTAAATCTTCAAGCTCAAGTATTGGAAGCATTCATATTTTCCTTCCACAACTCCCTAAACTAAAAAAAAAGTGTTATAATTGGTCAAAAGTGTCGATGGCTGAATTAAATCAAGCCCTATGTAATTTTGGGCTGGTAAATAAATAAACTGTAATTATTTTATTGCATAAAATCTTACCTTATATCATACTTTAATGCCAGATTCAATGTTGAAGAACCTTTCCGCTGATGTGAAGGTACAAGAAAAAAATACATAAAGTTGTTATAATCTTTAAATTCTTAAGCTTTTGTTGAAAAATCTTTTAATTTTAAAACTACTAAACTGACCGGTTGAAATTCATTGGATGAAATTTAAAATTAAAATCTATAATTAGACATGCAGGGTTTAGGTTTGTGGCATTACTGAACATCCCAGTTTTTCGTATTCAATTTTTACAATCCAGAACTCTTCTTATACTTCTCAATGCTCCTTATTATGTCACAAATAAACCCATCCTTATTGATCATAATACCTCATTTGTCGGATAGTTCCCAGGCTTCATGGTTTACAATCTGGTGTATTACACATTATTGAATAGTTTGTGTATTAAATGTAGTTGATATGAATACTTCCAGAAAACTTTTTTAGCTAGAAAAGGTTTCTTTTTATGATCTAAACATTATACGTGGATATCATGTGCTGAAACTTCCCAAGTAGTCACGCGATATTCCCTTCGCAAATGCCTAACATAGGACGTTTTTTAAGTCCAAGTAGTGCTACTTTAATCGTTTGTTAGTTATATTGAATGAACGGCACGCTTCAGACTATATTCATCTGTTTTGTTGATATTTAGAGTGGGCCACCTTAAGGGACTGATGGTTAATAGCTCAAAACAATGTGGCTATAACCATAAAGGAGTATTAATTTTACAATATTGTAAAATTTCAAAAACTTAAAATAATGCTGCTTTTTTAATTTTTAATTTTTTAGAGTTTCCAATATTTTATTTGTTTATTTATTAATTTTTTTGTGAATTTTATAGTTGCGTAAAAAAAAAAAAAAGCTTTGGGGTACTTTTTGTTGTTATAATTAAAATAGTATGTAACCAATAAAAAATTTTTTTTTATGTTATTATTTATTTTTTATTGAACCTTAATAACGTCAAATAGAAAGCTAGAACAGTGCAAAAAAACAACAGAAAGTTCATTAGTGCAAACTGATCTATGAAAATATTCTTGTAATTTACAATTATTTAATACTTTATTTCAGAGTATTTTTATATTATGTTGATTTAATCCTGTACTTGTAGGAGTTTTGAAAAGTTTATTAATCGTTGAAGTTGTTTTACACTGAACAGTAAAACGAAGTTGAAGTTTGAAGTTGTCTCCATACTTCCACTATACTCCATCGAAATATAAATCCAAAAGTTTCCCAAGTACCGTACTGATGTAAAGTGTCATTAATTGCAATAATGAAGATGTTGAATTATAATAATCATCTCTTGAATTGATGACCGAATTATACAGGCATTAGACCCTGCAGTTTATTTTCTGTTGAACTTAACTGCCTACGCTTCTGACGTCACAACCTGTCAGGAGCAGACCGGTTCTCTTCCCAGGTTTCTACTTATTTTTAATTTCTTACCTAACTTACTTCGTCATTGTCTTTTAGGCCTATTATTTTCCAATTTTAAGAAATTATTTTTATAAGCATAGATAATGAGGAAACAAATTTAATTCATTATTTTACATAATAATTCCGAAATAAAATTTTGAATACATATTTTTAGATTTATTATGCAGTCTAAACATTATCACAGTAGTTATAGGTGTTGTTATCACTACCAACTATAAGAAGATAGAGTGACTCATTATAAACATTTAATAGTGACATTATAATTTGTAATATTTTTATTTTTCGAGGTTTCTATTTTGTCTATTACTTTTTTCAGTTGTTATAAAATTATCTATTAAAAATCATTAGAAATAATGAAATCGTTTAAGACTGATACAATTTTTTTCTTTTTTTCAAAAGACCAAATATTTGCAATAGTGATAAAAGTATAGTTGTCTGTTAATTATGACTAAAGATGAAGATCAGGGATGCAGTAGAAAAGAAAATACACGTCCAAGTAAAAATACTATAATTGTGTGACAACGTTTCGACCTTTGCTAAAGATAAAATATTTATTTTAATTATTAAGGATATTAATCGATTTATAACGTTCTCATAATTATGTTTCACAAAAGTATGGCATAACTTAAACAACACAATTATTGTACCTACTATCGTAATTATATAATAAACTATTTATCAACATCAGCGGCATTGATCGATACATAGGAATCGACTTTGGATAACTGATTCTAGATACCGATACTTTTCTCAAAAATCGATTGAATCAAGAATCGACTCACCCTTAGTAATATTATTTCAATGATATTTTTTTTTGTATTAATTGTTTCTTAATTAATTATTCTTTTGTTTTTTTAGTATCCAGCAACATTTGCATACTGGAAAATAAACATTCTGAACATTTTACATTTTTACGATAAATTACAATTTTTCTTATTTTTTTAGTTATATTAGGTATATTATTAACTAATAACAGAAAAGAGAAAGCTATGTATTTCAACAGCAAATCCTATAACCGTTTTCCTGATCAATTTCTCTTATATCATTACAATGTTACAGTAAAAGTCTCACGATTGCTATCTGAACGGATTTCTCCACTTTTTCTCGTGGGATTTTAGAGGGAGTAGAATATTTTAAGCTCTGGCTAGAAGGAAAAATGATTGAAAACATAGTTTTAGCAGTGACCCGTTTAAATTTAGAGTCAGTTATCTCAAATCTTAGAATTGTTTCTGTCAATTTGAATAAGTCCCCAATTAGAATGACAGTAAAAAAAGAAACTGTTAAGAATTAATTTGCTATTTCGGCGTGGATTGGTACTGAGGGTGACTCACGGGTCAGGGTTTATCTGGGATACCATTCCAAGTGATGAATAGTATTATTGAGGATTCCTTCCCTCTTAATCATTCAAAATTTTCAACTGATTTAATTTATATGCAAGGCAAAATACCATATTTTCCTTAACGATCGAACAAGTTAATATAGATACTGTAATTGTATAATATTGAAAACTTTCGATTGTTTTAGTTATGAAATCTGTCTCCTAAGAGTTTCCATTATTGTTTTACAACTTTTTTTTTTTTTTTTTTGCGTGAGAAAATGAGCTTTGCCTTAAGGAGGACATGTTTTGCTCTTCTGGTTAACGTGTGTAACCAAAAAATAGAACTTTTTCGTGTAACATTTTATTTTAATATTGGAATCACAAAAGAATTTTACGTCTTAATTTTATTTACTGACTTCTTAGTTTCTTCAATATAAGTATACATAAATTAAAACGCGACTACCACTTGCATTTTCGCTAAAATATTCTTGTTACTAAAATATTCTGGTCGTGTACAATTTTACTACAACATAATTTTAAAAAAATAAAACACTATTTCCTGTTGTCTAAAAAACGCCTCATCCTAATTCATTTATTCATACATGAATTCATACAATTGTTAAAGTTACAATTCCGTTTACATATAGATAAATTCATCATTATAAATACTAAATATAACCACGAACTCAGTAAACGTATGTATTCCATGAACTACTTCAGTGTCCGCTTTAATCCGTCCCCTATGCTAGTCTAAACGAACAACCCGATTGCAACATTGTCAATTGATATTTAAATATCACCTTCTGTGACAGGTTACCAGATGTCACACATTCATTTCAGCTGGGCAGGAACATTGAGAAATCGCTGGCTGCATATGTTCAGCTATGTTCTAGCTCCAATTTCAATTTTAGAACTAATAAATTCAACGTAGTTCGCATGTATGGAATTTCGTCTTTTATAAGCAATAACTAAGATCCGTTTACATTTATGTAATTATATTTGGTTTATTGAGTTATCCTTTGACGTTGTATAGAATGTTTAAGAATTTCATCTACGGTTAATAAATATGGGATCTATTACTCTAAAAATATCTTCATTTATTTTTTTATTTTTCATGAATGTGATGCATCTGTGCACCAGTAAATAGTGTGTTAATTGCAAAAATCATATTTTAGGTAAAACGCGATTTGAAAGTTTGAAGGTCGGATTAACCTGAGATTAAAAGTATCTTAGTCGTTCAACCTACAGAACGTATTTCCTATTCAAATTGAACAAACTTTAGTTTAGTTTTGATAAAACTTAAAAAAGGTCGAAAGTTTTGACATTACCAATTAGCGAGCGGTGCTGCTTCAAGTTCCATAATTTCGCTTTTAGCATTCAAGTACAACACTAACAATATGTAAAAAAAATTACTCCACCGTTTGCTCACCAATATGTAAAATTTTACTGGTCTATTAAGAATTCTGCAATAATTTTGTGCTCCCCATGGTTCTCCACGGGAGGGTCGGAGTACCCGGAGAGTCTAACTAGCGGGTGGCGGATGAACGAGGTTTTACTGTAGCTGCCAGTTTACATCGCCATAGATCGTAATTTTGATCATCACCTAGCATTTTACTGCAATTACAACACATCTCTTGCCATCAGTTGAGGGTATTTTTATTCCCTACTCGGGTTTCCCGGCCTGAGATCACAGTTGAGGAACGGCCCTCAGGAGTACAAAGACATTGCAGATCTGAGTCAGCGTGAGGAGGCTGCGGACCCGGACCCAAGGCAACCGTTCTTCAATGACTCACTCCCGGCATCAGAGGGATGCTGATGGGAAAAACAAATGAATCTGAAGGGGACTTTATATAATGGCGGGAGAGAATTTTTCATCCGAAAGCGGTATTGATATCGCAATACCACGAAGGCAGAAGCCCTATCTTCGACATTTGCTTACATCGGCCGAGGCTCCGGCTAGAAGCGTAGATACTCCCCGGAGGAGAGCGGATAGCTAATAGACTGTCCCAATTAGATGTCATATGAGTCACAGAAGTTTAACGACTCCTTATCTCTTCTACCCTCATCCTCCGCTGTTGATTCATCAACATTTGTTGATTTACTGCTATCAGTCAGCAATTAAGTAATTATCGTATTAATATTTTCCTAGTATTTAATAGTCCATCAGTCAGCCGTTGAACGATTAGCCCCCTAAATGTATTTAACTAATTAACAATTGATCATATTTCATTTATGTTTCAAAAATGTCGAATAATATTTATCTAATTTGCTCTAATAATATACACTGCCGTCAAAAGTTTGAGATCATCCTGAAACAATATCAGTAAATTTAAAAGTTTGATATTCAGTGAAAAAAAAAAAAAAAAAAAAAAAAGAAGTGAATCTAAATAAAATTCAACTCAGATATATACAAGTTTAGCCTTTAAAGTCTATAGCCTTTATGGAAATAATTTTTAATACATAATTAAAAAAAAAAAAAATCGTTTTTATACCAACAATTTTGTTTGCCTACTTAAAACCCTCGGTAAATGTATCACTGACGGGCCGCTGAGAGGGGAGGGCAGGGGACCCGGGCTCTTGGAGGTCCCACTAAATAGTACTAAGGCAATATTTTACAAATGTGTTACCCAATATAAACGATTCTATGGCGATTTATCGTATTAGGAAACAAATCAAACTTTGTAGTTTATTAATAAAAAAAGAAATTGTATTTCTTGGAAGATCTTGGGAGAGGGGGGCCCGGGCGAATATATATACCTTGTTCTTCCATAAGTTTCATGAATTTGATAACCTAGGTCTAGGTACGTGAGAATAATAGTTAAAGAAGACATTAAACATAAATTTAACGTCCCAAAGAAAAAATGAGAATTATTAAATAACAACTATAATTGATGTTATTACTATAATTTTTGCCTTGAAGTAATTAAATCGAATCGATTTGACTTAGTTTTGATAATAATATTTATGAAAAAAAATTATGGCTGTTAGAATCATATGCAAGTCTTTAAATGTCATTCGCCTCCTACGCTAAGAGCGATGGTGACATTACACAAGCTGTTATGTGACAGTCGACATAATTAGGTTTACTTTCGATTTCTGACATGCCCAGCAAACTATTCCATCTGAATAAACACCTTTTCCTCCGTAGTATCCTTGCCCAACCAAGGATCATAATACCCCCCTCATTTCGATGTAAACAAAGGAAGTGTTGCTGTTGGAAGCTGACTCAGTGCTCCAAGGACTTGGCTTTCTTGTCCCACAGTCGTTGCGAAACATTTTTCAGGTGTGTACCATCCCATTGTCCCCCTGTTGTGGAAGAGGGGGCAATTAAGCAGTCTTTTATTTTGCGTGTAAAGTGAGCCCGACAGCTTTGTTAATGCTGTTAGGAGATATTTATGTTTCAGCTAATTAAAAAAGTTAAACCATTAGTTCATTTCAGGATTCCATCATTAGTATGTACCATTGCAATGACATATTCGTTCTACATATATCTTGTATTTTGAAAAATATAAATTCGTACATTTAAAATACAAATGAAATCACTATCACAAGAAGTGATGTGATATTGATATTTTTATATGTTACTTCGAAACATCTGAACCACTCAATGAATCGATAATTTCAAAACATACCGTGTTACAAGAGTCATCAAAGCTTATTAGCAATCTTTATGTGAAATACTAAAAATTGTTCAATGATATAGATCATCAATAAAAATTAACAAAACATGGCCAGGAGAGTAATTCTTACTTTATAAGAGAAGTCTGACCATCTCTATTAACATGCCATAGACCGAAAAGGTGCTCATGTATAAACAAAAAGCACATCCAGTTTTTGAGATTCCTTACGTATCGTCATAAATATCTAAAACTATAGAATAAAAGCATTGATGTCTAAGTGTACCAGGAACTATATTTGCCACTATTTTTTAAGCATTCATCAGTTCTAAAGACAGAAAATCAAGACATCAGTAACTTGATATACCGATTTTTTTTTAAATTTGATTAATTCGAAAAAGTGAGACAAAAGTAAGCCTCCAAAGGTTAGTTTCAATGTGTTTGATGTTAAAAATCATTTTTTCACATTGTCGAAATAATGTGCGGTAATTCTACAGCACAAAACTAATCTGAAAATTAACTTAGCAATAATCCCCAATAACTAAGCTTCTACTAATTTTAAAGAGAAGGTAACAGATATTAACGTAAAGTGCATACTTCTATGAGAGAAGCCTATCAAAGTGCCCTCTGAATCAGAAAAGGAAAAAAAAAGGAGCTAATTGAAGTATGATGGTGCTGAAGAGTAATCGCTACTAGAGTTTTGAAAGAGGGGTACTTGAATCCAGCCCCAGGCGGTATCAGAAAATTTATTTGTAATTAATAAGAGAAGGGGTAGCTGGTGTGGCGCAGGGTGAATCATTTAGAGCCCTGGTATCTTAATCAAACATGAGTCAGAGGGGGCCCATAGATTAGGGACCGCAGCTGAATCAGTCAGGGGGTTGTCACTTAGATAAAAAATATCCACAAGTGATTGGTAAAATGGGGGGGGGGGGGGGGGGGGTGTAGGAAATGCATTGTACTATGTATGCTGTTTTTGACTGGTGAAAGATATATAGTATAGTTCACTATTTTTTTTATTTTTAGTCTGAGTTGTCTGTCATTGGAATACCCAGTTTGCATCTTTGTGACTAATTATTTAGGCATTTTTCAACATATGTTTTAAATAAAGTTGGGGAAATGCAATATCCAATTTTTAGTTTGGATTCGTTATCCTTATACATTTCCTTTATTTCTCCCTATTATTTATGTTCAGAAAACTAATCGAACAGAAGAGGCCCATCCCAAATATTATTTATTTAACTTATTATTTATTAAATATTAAATATAAAATATATAATAATAAAAGTTTTATTCAAATGATTAAACAGTTTACAATTGCACATATTAAATATTAATACATATTTTGGTAATAAAACAATTTACACTACATAGTCAGCTGAGCTTAGATAAAATGGGTATAATTTGGAATGCATTTATTTTAACAGTAATATAAAATATATGATGACAGAGAACGATGAGGTAAGTGACCAAGGTTTAACAAAGTTAAGAATGGTCTACCATATCCACTATCTAAGCACTGTGCTCGAAAGCTGGGGAAGACCGAGAGAATAGTTTTTTTTTAAAACTAACTGATGGATAGAAAGCTATTTGTGTGATAAATTCAGTTCGGAGTGGAAACATTTATACAAATTTTAAAAATATAATAAATAAAGCCCTGGTAGAAAGCGTAAATCCCTAGAGCTCTAAAAACACGACCCTTAGACAAATATCTAGGCAAAATATTCCTGGCTGTGCAAATGGATTTTTAGAGGACGTCGGTCAGAATTTCAAGAACTCAATGAATCAGAAATAAGACTTAGTGAAACTTTGAATGGGAAAGAAAATCCCTACACAGAAGAAATGGTAGGATTTTGTTTTAAATATATTCTGCTGCCTTATTTGATTTCCAATACATCTACTGCAGGAGAAACGTGTTCTTTTATGTGACAGAAAACTTTGGTTTTAAATAATTTTAATTTATTACAGTATTTCTGTAAGTTCAAAAGAATAAATTTATTATGAGGCTAAATCATAATGGTTTGGCAAATATCAATTAAGAGCTCTGTGCAATTATAGGGATTTTTAAAAAAATACTTTTAATAAAATTTGTTTTTAATTTATTTTATGTTTTAAAAAAACACCCTGTGAAGCAGACATTTTTTCTGCGATTTATTTTATTTTTTCTAACCAGACTGCTTTTTATAATATGAATATGTTCGAAAATATTATTAAGTTAAAATGTGATGAAAGTATCTATTTTAAAAAGAAATGTAACAAAGAATATTATAGTTATGTAATAGTTACATTATGTATAAAACTGATGTTGATGATAGGTACCAGTAATAGATTGAGTTGATCGTTCTACTTTCTCAAACAACTTTATTGCGGTTATCATAGAGTAAGCCACGGAATGTGAAATCTCATTTCAGTGAATAAAAGGTTTGACATTATTTTCTGTATTATTTCTTTCTTCTTGGACTAAGATATGAAGTTTGCCTTTTATATTTACCTATTTGTTGCATAATATTTTTCTTATCTTTTGGAATTTTACTTCATCTAAAATATCTTAATCAATTGTTTACAAAACGAATTCACTGTTGCAGGTTTATACCTTTATAAATATCATTGTAGAGCTTATTAAACGAGGAATAGATGTTTTGTAATACATTTCACGTGATAAATGCATATTTGTTATTAAAAATGTTTAATTATCTATGCGATGCTAATTGTTTCTAATTAATTAGTCACGTCCTGGAAACTTGCCCTCATGCCGAGTGATTTGCATCGTAACAATCCAATTCCTGAACGACTCATTTAGACATGAGTAATAGCATTGGCATCTGAGTTATGGATATTATTTGAACTGATTGGAATATATTATTAATAGCTGACACTTAAAAAATGTGCTTTACGTCACTATTAATATATTCCTTATTAAAAAAAATTGAAAAGTTATCGTTTACGAGATTGACATTGATGCTTGCGTTCCAAATAAATATCTGGAGTCACTGTAGAGGCCTGGAGATAAAGAAGGTTCCAGAGATGGCGGGTGAGTCAGCCTGGAGCCCATAGCTTTCTCCTTATCTTTTCACTTTATTTACACTCCCTGTCTCTAGACTCTTTGGTGTCAAACTCTCATATATTCCCTTCGGAACTGTGTCAAAGGTTTAATGCTTCTGTTTTCATTTTTATTTTTGTAAAATACCTATGCAGTTTTTAAATTCATACTGGTTAGAAAAAAGTGAAAAATAAATCCGATGCTCCAAAAAAAACTTTTTATTATTTTTTTTATTGAGGTATTTATTTATTAATATTTTTATCTGTATAAAGAAAAAAAAGTATAAATACCAAAATAAGACTGCACGAATAATACATAATGTTTTAAAGGAAGCAGTTCGATGTGAAGGGATTTGGGCTGAAATCTGGTTTTCCAAAGATGAATGGAAGAGCGAATAGCAAGGATATCGTTAATGTACGAAGGATTTCTGGACTTTAAAAATTTCAATTAAACGGTACCAAAAAAGCTGTCATCGAAAACTTGAATAAAGCCACCGTATGTCATAATACTAATGTGATATTAATGAGCGCCTGTGGATTCAAAAAATGGATGTTTTAAAAGAATCTCTTGATATAATCTACAATCCCTATATCCAATTTAAAATGTTACCAATGGTTAGATCTCATACAAGTTTTCGAAATACTGTTGTAATAATTTTTCCACACTTTTACTTTATGTATTAACATTTATACTGTTATGAATATCTTAATATAATGAAAAAATAAAATAAAAATAGTATAATAAATTAAATATTATATATATTTTTTGAAGTAAAGAATTTAAAAATTGTTATAGTGTTATTCAATACATAATAACGATTCCTTTTGGTATTAATTTCTTAAGTTTGTAATCTGAAAGTTTCTTAAAAAATTGTTATGAAGTCATATTATTCGTGGAATGCATGAAAAGGTAGATTGATCACTGGTCCTACATGCTTTAGAAAATGAAAATAGATTGAATTTATGTCTCATTTCTGTATACTGTTTAAGTAGAAAATGTCTATTTTTCAATTTTTTTTTTTTTTTCATTGTATTAGTTGATCAATTTTTATTGAGTGCCTGAAATTATCTGACATGTTGCAATTATGTTTTAGCAATAATTACAATGCGAATTATGATTATTTTCGCTGCCTCATGTTGACTCATCACATCAATAATGAGTTAAATTAAACAATTACATTTATTCATGTATTGGCACATGTTCTATAATAGAGAATTACGATTGGGTGACTATGCGTATTGTTTCAGATAGAGTCACTATCTGCCTGATAAGGGCTCGAGTACCACTTAACATGATGTCATTACTATTTTAGAGTCCCTCGTGGTTAGGGTTGGCCTCTAAATATCGATTTTTTTTTAATCGATAAAATAAAGAGCACTTAATAGCTTACCAATTATCTCAATCCCACAGTAAATTTTCGAAAACTAAAATTTCCGCCTCTCGTCAGAATGTGTACCCAATAAATGAGAATCGTTAGTTATAATAAGATTATTTTTTAAGAAAAACCTTCCTCCTTATATACCTGTCATACGTACTTCCAAAGAAAATACATATTTCAGTTTGTCAGAAGGGAAATTACATCCTTGAATAAGTTCACCTAATAACTAGGATATCTTGCCTTCATCATAATTTTCTTTAAAAATGAGCATTTACTGAATAAAAGTACAATAGATTAACGCAAATAAAAGTTAAGGTTATGCTGATAGGAAGAGACCAAAATGATTATTGCATTCAATGCCGTATGTCATACAAGGAAAGTCTCGAATACGCAATGATAATCCTCTAGATAAGCTGAGAGTAATACCACATTGAGAAACTGTTGAGCAGCGCCAAATGAAGTTTTGGTCATATAAAAATTGGCCGATTATAAGAAAGCTAGACCAAAAGGAAGCGTCCATCTGGACGACCAAGAAAGATGTAGCTAGATGGAATGTAAATCGAAGTCTCTTTCTCTTTAAAGATTGGAAGATAAAAAGACATCTCTCTCAACGGTATTAAAAAAATGGTTAAGGTCGCTATTGGAGACGTTGGGTCGAGGCTACACCTCCACCCTTTCCGATAACTTTGAGGTTGAGGAAGAAAGAAGAAGAAGCGAATGCCGACGGTGTAATAAAGCAAAGAAAAAGTATCCAAGCCTTACACAGTTCTTCGTCGGTGGCTTTCAAGGCTAGTTTTATCATCAACCTGACAATCTGAAGTATGCGACTTAGAAACCTAATTTCTTCCAGATTCTAAGTTCAAAAGTCTTCAAACTTTTGAAACTTAAAAATCCTATTTTTGTAAATGAAGTGTGAGAACGAAGTCAACCACGTTGTGCGACAAGCTAGCGACAATAATAGAGGAAGGTAACCGTAAATGTAAATTCTTATTGCTCTTATCTCAATTAGCTTATGTAACTATAGCAGTCTATCGTATTCTGCATTTACATGTTTGAACAATGATCTGCAAATATTTTCGTCCTTAAATGTTGTATAATATCTTCAATACATAGCACGAAGTTCCAAGTATTTTTCCTAAGCAAGAATGTATTATTTTGTAGATTTGTAATTACTACACCAACGTGAAACTTATTTATTTTAAATTGGAATAAGTTTTCTGGCGTCCCTGAGGCATTGCTAGAATCAAAAAAAAAAAAATAATATATTCAAGTATATATTGAAGGGATTGATGATTCAGGATTCGGCCACCATTACAGGACTTCTTAAAGGGAATGAGGGCATGGAAAAATGTCCAACAAATAAATCGATTTGTACACTAACGTACACTGCTTTCATACTCTGATTCCAACTGAGCGAACTCCTGATCATATATTTCTATTAGTATAATTTGTCATCTAGGTTAAATAGTAAAAATACATAAGCTACTCAATTACCTTATGCAATACTGTTATTTATATTAAATAATAGGATAGAGTCATTTTAGTACATATTACATTTTTTACCTGAGATACTATTAAATTTGAAACTATGTATGTACAATTTGTGTTAATATATTATTTTATTAGGTATGAGGAAATAAAAAAAATTAAGCACTACAAAGTTAGTTTTCATGAGAGACTTTAACGCGCTCAGTTCCTGACCCTCGCTTGGAACTAATATTGATTATTTTTTTTTATGAAGATTTCTTGCTATTTTATTAAAATTTCTAATAGTTTAAGCGTTCATAGTTGAAATAAAATATAATAAAATAATAATAGGTTCAATTTGTACCTAATATACATTAGGTGTTTACAAGTCTATAGGTATTTTATTAATATTTTTCCCCATAGCGCTCCCACTCAGCCTCCACTGGATATTACCAGTGATGCAGCTGAGAGAGCAGCGCTGGGATCTCTACGCGTCTGGCCTTGACTCCCAATAAGTGGGAAATAGGTTCGATTCGGGGTTCCCCGGGCTGAGTGTGTTTGTATTGTATATAAAGTATGAATGAATAATAATTTGTAAATAATTATTAGTTTTATTTTTATGTAAATTTTTATTATTATTAGTTGTGTGTGTGTGTGTGTGTGTGTGTGTGTGTGTGTGTGTGTGTGTGTGTGTGTGTGTGTGTGTGTGTGTGTGTTTGTAAATATGGTATGAATGAATACATTTATCTCTATACCTATTGCCCTTTACTGAGGCAGATTGTACACTTATTTCAATAAAATATATAATAAATAAAAAAAAAATATTTTTTCAAACAAAAGTTTACGGGTTTTCAATTCTTTTTTATTTTTCGATATTTTGATCCCGAATGGAATGAGTTCCTCTTTGGAAAATACACAAATTTGGCTACCCGAACCTCCTGATCAGTAAGCCAGCCCACCGACGTATAAATTATATTTATCACCTGTACCTTTGGTAGATATTGATTTCCTTCACCTGATGCTCCATCTTCTACAGTATTTCGACTTATTCCAGTGAAGATATTGCAGACAGAATGGTGTAAAAGATCGCTACTCCTTCCAGGTGACTAAGAACAGCCGTGAAGGCTGCCCCAGCGCCCTTGGTCCGTGAGTCATAAACCGGTCCATTCCCTACCGCTTCGTCGACCTCAACGACCTTCCTTCTGGTCCTTTGGCAAAAATAAGAGTGTACACTCCAAGTATCCAACAGAATGCCTTCCGATAATTACTCTTTTTTTGCCATTATTTAGAATAATGAAGTTACTTAACAATATGGCCGTACAAAAAAAAAAAAAAAAAAATCCTTAATATTTACTCTACGACTGGAGTTTTCATTAGACAAAAAATATTAACGTATTTCTCAGTTAAAATCTTGTTATTTGCTCTCCAATGGCATTGCTTTTTTGAAAGTTTAAATTGAAAAAAATAAAAAGTCGTACCATATTACCTATGAGAATTACATAATAAAAGTTGGAAGTTTCTATTTTGCTAGTGGTGGTTTATAATACCAATATGTTGTTTCTTCAAAATGAATAACAATATTAGAGGTTATATAATTTTTAATGAATGTTTGATTACAAGGAAATTAATAAATTAAATTAGGAAATAAATAATTAAATTAATAAATTAAATAAGGTAATCTAATTTGGAAGCTGTCGCAGCCGTTGTTCAACTCTCGGTACTGTTCACTGTATCTTCTGTTTACCAACACCCTTCAGACAATGTTAATTATAATTCAATTCAAGATCTTCTACTCGAACTTCCACCTCCTTTTCTTATAATGGGAGATATGAACGCCGACAGCCGAACACGGGATCCTAAACATAAAACCTATACAAGAGGAAACATTTTAGAATCAATAATGGATGAATTTTCCCTTTGAGCCATCCTTCTATGGCAGAGCTCACGAAACTTGGACTTCCATTGGCCTTTGTCTAGCCTCTCATTCCTTTCCCATCATCCCCCAGTCTTATTTCTACTGTGATCTCGCTGGTAGCAATCACGTATCCCTTTTATTATTAAATGTTTGGGCCAAGCGGTAAGATATAAAATAAATCTCAGCATTTCAGTATTTGGTTTTTAATTTAAGGATTCAGTTATTATAAATGATTCCATATCGTTCTTCGAGGATCAATGAATTTATTATCATAAAAATATTATTGATCTTTATAAATTTTAATTTTCAAATTCTACAGATTTTCTAAAACTATCTTGTCTATCTAAAGACATATTTAATTTTCACTTTTTTGGTAATTATTATAACGAGGTTACTTTTAGTAGTAATAATTTAGCCATCCAAAAAAAAAAAAAAAAAAAAAAAAAAAAAATCTTTATGTGTATGTGTTTTGCTTTATAACTGGTTGTTTATTTTTGTCAAGTTACGATCTTTGACATTATCAGTTGAGTTGTGTAGGACTGCCTAACATTGGAGCGAGCCATCCGGCCTGTTGTTTTATGTCCTCCTTTAGTGACAGAATGGTGTCGCTTCTGATATGCAATCAGTTGTCTACAGCTCCTTGTAAAATGTTCCGTAGGTTTATTATTAACTTTCGTTTAATTTATTTCCGTGTGACTTTGTTTGTGTATGCAGACAGATAATTTAGATGTAAATTTGATCTCAAATATTTTAACTATTCTTAATAATTTAAAATTATATATGGTATTTTTACTTATTTTAAATTGTCACTGTGTTATTTTTACTTTCACGAATTTGAACAAGTGTTTCACTTCCCTATTTTTTTTTTTAAATTTTGTATTCTAAACATTCTTTTTCTTTTTCTTTTCTAAACACAACCCAGCCTAGTGTCAATCCTCATGTAACAGAATGAATAATTATCTGTCTCAAGCGGATTCAACCGTGGATCCGGTTGTTAATAAATAAATACTCAGTAACTATCTTCGAGTCATAAATTACCTATTAGATTCGGAAAAAAAAAATCTTAATGGAAGAATCAAGATTTTTTTATTTTTTCATATTCTTGGTTACTTAATTATTTTATTCATACATTGCAAAAGGTATTCCTGAATAACGTTTCGAAGAACACAGTAGTCAACTGTTTCTTTCAAACCCATTATTCAAAGTGATTAATAGTCCTCTCCAGCCACTCAAGAATGTGTGCTTTCCAGCTACCGATCTCCGCCGGTACAGAATAGCAATTTCCTGCACTAATAAGACTGATATTTTAATAAATCTACGCTGTCAATTACTTATAATAACCAAAAAATATAAATTAAACTTTATTATGAATTGAAATGCTTTAATTTTTTTTTTTTTTTTTTTTAAACTATTTACTTATATTTATAGAACGGTATAAATACATACAATGAGTAAATTTGTCGAAATTATTACAATGGCGTGTCAATAAAATGTGAAGAACTACTTACTAGTTGCACTTCAATAAAATTTCTAGATTTGATAGTTCTCTAGGCAATTTCCTTTTCAAACGCCTCGGAGGGTTATCGAGAATCTAGTGAGAAGTAAGTTGGGAGGCTAGTGAATATGGAGCTTATCATGGAAGGATAGGTAGCTAGTTTGTGCCAAATCAGCAATATAAGAAACATTAAGATCTTTTATGGAAAAGTTTACTTGTGACATAATTAGGAGCATTGAGATTTTACGAATTTTGGATTGTAAGGATACGGATCCGAGAAGAGTTAGAAGGTTTAGTGGAGCCCCAAAGCTCAACTCCGTATGTCCAAATGGATCTAATTACTATGAAGTAAATATGTCTTTTGTAATTAATTGGAATCTTTATACGTTTGTCTCGTAAATGTTGGAGTAGTAGAAAACGTGGATCAGTTTCTTGTTTCATATGAAAATTCTAAGTTAGTCGGAGTCCTAGGAAGCGGATCTGTTCAACAGGATCAGGAGAATATTACATTGAATTAGATAATAATTTACGGATGTATATGAAGATCAAAATATTATATAATTATAAGAATTGCTGATTACAAAAGATTGATAACAATTTTTAAGGATTTTGGGGTACAGGTTCAGGTATTTGTTCAGGTTTTATGCAGAGAAAAGTTTGCTCCATTATCATATGGAATTTTATACCATGTACTTTAAAACTGATTGATAATTTATATTGATACTAAATATTATAATATTAAATTGTTTATATAAAATATTATAATTATAATCATTATTATATAAAATATTATAAGTATACAATTTTTTTTCTTTGACCTGTGCTTCAATATAGATAATGCAATTTTAACAATAAAGGAAAAGATCATATACTTACAACATTTATATTGAAGACATGAGATCTAACAGGTTTTTCCAAATCCTCTCAAAAAGATCATTATATTTTTGCCGCTGAGGAAATTCTCATGAACAGCAGTCAAGAATCCTACTGGTTTCACATTCTATTTTGTTACTTCTTTTAGAAATAGCCCACATACATTCTACAGTGTTGTTGTCAGCTCCTGTTTCTGGATAATGGAAGTTCTCCTTATGGTTCACTGTATTCTGTATAAGACCCATTCTTTCTTTTCTGTAATATGTAGCACTCATATCAGATCCAAATCTGGATCATCTTATACTAACTAATCGCTGATAATAATAAAATTAAAAAAAAAAATTTAAAGCTAGATTTTTTTCCTAATCAGGTTTTAATTGTTTTGTAAACTGGAATGTTTGGGTTCCTCCAAGTCGGCATTCGCTTAACGGTACCCAAGAGAGGGTATAGGATGCCGTGGGAACTTTATTAAAGGCTGGTTACAAAAGGTGATTAGACTATCTAGATAATAATTTGAATATAAAGAGTTGTGGACGAATGCAACAATGGAGGTGACGTCCTTGCCAAGGTGAGTCATAGCAGGGTCGTGCACCTAGCGACTGGAGCCAGCTCTGCCTTCCTAGATGTTGTGGTTCCATTATGTCTATCCCTAAAAGACTTCTTAAAATCTATATTTTCCTAAGCGTTTCTTTTGTAAATTTGTATTAATATTATTGATTTTCTTCATTCTTTATTAATTTGAGAAAACATTTTCGGTAAATATTCTAAAACATATAGGCTGGTTGCAATTATGCTGCAGGAGGTACAATTGTTAATAAAAAAAAAAATTCACGGTGTTTCCTCATGTGGTATTAAAAAATTTGTGTATTCGGCATAATTGAAACTATGTCACTGTTAAAAATGTGTTACATTCCAAATATATAAGTCCAATGTGGTAGAATATGGTAAACCTATCATTGTAAACAGTGATATGTGCTTTCCTTCAAAGAAGGTTCTCATAGGCAAATACTTTGATTAGTTTGATGCAATTGTGAATCATTTTGATTATATACAGCTCAACAATTGAACAGTTTGTCTATAATTCTACCTCTATTTGTTTATATTTTTTTTTTTCATCTTCATTTTTCTATCTTTTTTATATTTATTAATTAACTTATAATTCCATTGATTAATTATTGTTTATATTTCATATTCACTCAATGTTAATTCCTATATCATTTTAAAATATTTCGCATTATTTATAACTTTGTAAAAATTATTATGATGTCAAGAGATGGAACGCGTAGAAATATATGCACGCATTACAGGGTAACTGCAATGTGGAAAACTAGTTGCACTTTTGACCCGTAAGTCATTGTAGTTTCAAGTTTAGAAGTGTAAAGCATTTTTAACAATGACTTAGTACTGATTATACTGACTTTACGCATTTTATAATACGGTATGTGGCAACACTGCCTCTAGTTAAATTGTTTTACAGGTCGAACCTGAAAATGAGAAACAATTTTTTCCATAACTTGTGTTTTAATGTTAAATATATTTAATAAGGAGTAGAATGCCGAAATTTAATTTATTATTCTGACAAAAATAATTATAATAAACAATAAACTTATCAGTATAACATTGTTATAAAATGGATATATAAGTATAAATGTAAAAAAAAAAAACTAGTTAAAATTTAAAAATTCGCTTTAAACAATTAAAAAATAATTTTAAGATTATAATAAAATATGAATTAATAAATATAATGAACGAAAAAAAAATGACCTCATATGCTCGTATTAGTTGATGAAAAAGGAAAAATAAAATCACATATACTCATATTATTTGATGAACTTCTAAATACAATAAGTTTCACCATGTATACAACTTTTTTTTTTCAATACAAATCTTAACGAATTGTCATATTTAAATATGTTCTTCAACTTATATACCAACATAGAAAGAAAAACAATAATAATGATTACAAGCCTAAACTATTTTCTGGTTACTCACTGCTAGGGCGTGGCACTGATTTATCATTCTTCTTGCTTCCTCATTCGTTATAGATAGGTTTCCTTGATAGGGATATAACGGTGGTTACTTTTAAATATATAGATAATTTGAAGTATCTGGTTTCGTCAGTTAAAACGAAACGAAATAATAAGAAATGTAAAAGTTGTACAACAACTATCAATAAAGAATGTAGGATTCCGCACTTGAATAGGAAGTATTCATGACCAACCTTTACGCAGAAAGATAATATTTTAACATCCACCCTCAGCTTCTATGATTTTAATTTATTGAGTCTGAATGAGCCGTAAGGTTTTTCGATCCTGAAGTCTGGCACTTAAAAAAAATGGATTCTGAGCATTACTCATTGAAATACGCCATTCGAAAAGATGAATAAAAACTATTAAATCACTCTGTTCAAAGCTACTTTACTGAAATCTGGAATTCGCAAGGATATGGCTGATCGTTAGGAGTGTGAAAAATGAGCGAGGTAATGGCAATAAAGTACAGTTTACCGTCTGTTAATGGAAATTTCCGTTTTAACAGATTATGTCAGGTCAGATCTCCTGTAATTGTTATTTTATTATTATTATTTTTTTTTTACATCCTTCATTCATTACAGATTTGGTCGAATCCAAATCTTTGGTTCATTACAATGGGTAGAATCCATTGAATACCTTTAATAATTTATAATGTATAATGATTAATACTGCCCGAGTGATTCACCTTTAGAGGATGTATTCTATTATAATTATATTTTGCTTCTTGATTACTTGTTTTTTGGAAAATAATATTAGCTGTAGAATGTAGGTAGAAATAAAAAAAAAAAAAACAGAAGCAGAAGTGGCCACTCGAACTAATAAATGGACAAGACTGCTAGTTGGATTAGGCGAGGTTTACCCTTGTAATGGAGGACTATTAAGTGTAAAAATTGATAAAGGAGGGCTAATAGCCCAGAAGGGTGGCTAAATCTGTGAGTGTAGTCAGCTGATGCGTCACCCCTACCCAATTAGAATAATTCAAATCTGGGGGTCCTCTTCTCTGACTCATATTTTCATTATATTCAATCGACAATGACCGCTGGTGCACAATGACCGTTACAAACCTATGCTCACTATAAACTGAGTCAATGAGAAACTGTTTCCCCTTTGATAGGAAGGGGGGGGGAGGGGTTTAGTCACTGGTGTCGATGGGAGGTCTCAAGCACAACAGCTGTAGATCAAGGGATACTCCAAGGCTTTGGAGCACTATGTCCCTTAATGTATTCAACACAAGGATTAAGCGGATTCTTTTTACTAATATATCATGGTAATGTTTTTTTTAAGTCTTTAATATTTTAACATAATGATGTTTCAAGAACATTAGAACTGGAAAATTTAATGGCGGATCTATAAAAAATATTGAGTCATATTTACAAGTACACATGGTTTGTTCACAATTATTTAGTTAACACTAATGTTTTTTACATTCTACCTGCAACCAAATTCTCCATTTAGTCACACATCATCGTTCCTTGAATAATCGTTTCTATATTGGAGAGTTGTGGTAAATATTATGACAGAAAATCACCTTCGCGTCGAAAACCTATCTCATTCTGTCATTTTTAAGACTGAATACATTAAAAAAATGATGCTCGTAAATTTCATGGTCTCCATCACTTGTCCAAAGTTCTAATCTACCAATTCACTGCAAAAAGCTCATCCACCCGAACAATATTATAAGGTCTGTTTGGGCATTCGGCATAGAATTATGGGATTCAACTACACCATCGAATACGTAGTTACTTTAATCCAGAATTAATCGCAAAATCTGAAATGCCCCTTATACGTAAACGAACTGATCTTAATTATAAACAGGATAATGAGACGATCCAAAGAGTACAGAGCTGGAAATATTAAGTATAGTACATCGAAAAACACAAAACAAAATTAGAGCTATTGCATTTATTTCAGTATCTACATTTATACACACACACACACACACACACGTTGATATTAACTATATTTTTGTGCTATTATATCAGAAATGTAAAGATATGCTAATTATTTGGAGAGGGCCTTTGTCCAGCACGATACTAAAGAAAAAAAAAGTCGCAAAATCTAGTGCTGAACCGGTTTTATCATCCCATACGGGTTTTATGAATACTTAACACCTTGTATCACTATCCTCTAGTCTTTAGTGGGATTTGGTTTTTACAGTTCCCTCTATCGTCCCTCAGTCGTGTTCGTTTTAGGGCCATCTTATCTGCAAGTCATTAATTTAATGTAATGTGTAAAAAAAAAATAAAAAATAATAAATAACTAAAATAAACATATAAAAAAAAAAATGGTTACTACTAAAATATGCACCACAGTGAATTACATAACGCATAATAAGTTATAAATACTGTTTGTAGAACATGAATACAAAGAAGGTACCGAAAATCTCTTCTCCTCTGTTTCCCCTCAACCCTTTAAATCAGCTTATTATTATATTTAATTATTATTTTTCATTTTCTTTTATTTTGATTTTCACCAATAATATTTCTCATTTACCAGATGTTAAAAGAAAATTCTACTTTTATGGTTCAAATTCACTGTCCTCACCACTTATGCCGATGACACATGTGTGTTATCAGTAAATAATAATCCTTTCATTCCATCCCAATCACTACAATCTCATATTACTAACATACAAGAATAGTGTCGAAATTGGAGAAGTAAAATAAATACAAACAAATCCCATCAAATAACTTTTACCCTTCGTCGTAGACCTACGACATCCTGTCCTACAGTATCCTTTAATGATATTCCACTAATCCCTGTTGAACAGACCCGCTACCTAGGACTACACTTGGACAAACGTCTTACTTGGAATCCACATACAATACTAAAACGATAAGAAACTGCTCGTCGTTACAGACTACTTCAACATTTACTAGACAAACGTTCAAAGCTTCCAATAAATTACAAAAGACTCATCTACATGACTGTGATAAGACCTATTTGGACGTACGGAGTTGAGCTTTGGGGCTCCACTAAACCATCCAATTCATCTCGAATCCAATCCTTACAATCTAAAATCCTACGAAAAATCCTCAATGCTCCTTATTTTGTGACCAATAAACTCATCTATAAAGATCTTAATGTTTCATATGTTGCTGATTTAGCCCAAACCAGATATGCATCCTTCCATAGTTAGCTCCATAACCATTCTAATCCACTAGTCTCCCAACTTGCTTCCCTCTCCATTCCCGTTAATCCTCCGAGGCGTCTGAAAAAAAGATGGCCTAGAGACCTTTTAGTGTAGATTTTATTGAAGTGCTACTAGTGAGTAGATCTTCACAAGTTATTTACATGCCACTGTATTCACTATCAACATATTTAATTAATGTATATTATTTTATACAGTTGTAAATATCAATAAATGAGAAAAAAAATTAAATAAATACATGTTTTTTTTTTAGACAATAGTCGTAAATCTATCAGGTATTAGTAAAAATTCAATCTTCAAAGTTCGAAAATCCTTCATGATAAACTAAATATTCTGGAATCCATTTGTTTCTGAACTTGTTTCACATTCCATTGCTGGCAACACCTTTTGCCTCCTTGGCGTCTGAAAAGAAGATCGCCTCGGGGTCTTCTTCTAATGTAGAACTTTTATTACAGTGCTAACCTATTTCATTCTGTCCATACCCCAATATCCATACCATAACCAATGGGTAGTTTTTGTACAAGTTTTTGTCATATCATTACTCTGTAATTTAATTACCGCATATTTACTGTATGTATTTATGTAATACAGACGTAAATTTAAATTAATAAATGAAGAAGAAAAAAGTTCGAATATTTATCGATCGGTGCCCTAATGACAATTAAAAGTTTTCACTTGTCTTTCTCGTCTCGTCACTTATTTTTAATTAACTTGAGTATAATAATAAATTATATAATTTTGTTCATTTGACATTTTCCTATTGTGATTATTGTTATTAGTATGCGGAAATCTAAATGAATGCCTATGTTGGCCTGATGGAGTGGTTAACCTTCCATCATCCTTTCGAAGAACCTTTGAAAGCGAAACTGCAAACAGTGATTCACAAAAGACGGCCGAATCGGCGCCGTAACTATTTCATGACTAATGTGTTACGGTAATTTGGAGATATGATGGATTAAAATATTGCGAAACGGCAGAAACTTTCGAAACGTTGATCGCAGTCTTGGAAAATAACTTTCCAAAGTTCTTAAGATAGTTTGATCATTTGTTTCTAAAATATTATTAGCTTTTTTTTTAACTATGATATTTCTTATGCATTATTATCAGCGTTAATTGAAAACTGTAATCATTAATTAAAATTAGAAACTTTATATATAAATACAGAAACTTTATAGTCATAAATACTGAATTTAAACCAGGCATGACTTGCAAAGGACTTATACATAATCTTGGAAGGACGACCCCGATTAAGTCAATTTCCATTTTGACTTAAAATTTACTCTCTCTCTCTCTCTCTCTACTGGCGCTATGGTCCATGAAGGACCTTGGCCTCCTCCACAACCTTTATCCATTCGGACCGATTCTCTGCAGCTTCTCTCCATTCCGCTACCCCCAGGAGCCGAAGGTCAGCCTCGACATCGTCCAGCCACCGCAGTCTAGGTCTGCCTCTTCCTCTTAATCCTTCCGGACGCCCTTCCATTACCATCTTTGGGAGCCTCTCCTGATTCATTCGATGGACATGCCCCAACCATCTTAGTCTTCCCTTCCTAAAATTTACTGCATTGTATAAATTGGTGGTCTTTATCTTATGATTGAATGTTAACATTAAAATTTGAGCAATTTAAATCAAAAGTACATAAGAAACGCACCTGATTTGGGCTACAAGACTTGACAATCCTAATTGTCACATTAGAATAACAGTTGCCATTTTGAGTAAAAGTCGCTGTTGTATTAAAGTCATCTCCTAGACCAGACATTTTGAAGTTGATGCCTATAATATCTGAAATATTGAAATTGTTTTATTATTGAAATTTATCAAGAAAGTTTTAAATTAGATCGCCTTCCTGCATAATCGTTTTAGTTGGAACTATATGATTATTTAACTAATGTAATTACCTGTATTAGGGACATATAATGAGAATATAAAAGGAACGATGGACAAAAAGATTTTCCTTATGGAAATAGTAGAAAGATTGCCTGAGGAGACGATAGGTTGCGGGCGTCATGAAGGTATCGTGAATAAGGGATACGTGAGTGAGACTAGCCGGACTGAAGAAGAAGTAACAAACTCACTTAAGGTACGCAAGATGGTATAGAAGGATCAATACAATTAGGATTGATGAATTGCCACTTCTATTGGAATTATTTTATTTAGCACTAATATATTTGATTTCCGGTTTTTTGTTTTGAAAATTTCTTATGTTTTAGAACTGATGGTGAATGTTTAATATTTGAAACTAGTTTTCAAATAAAATAATTCTTATAGTAATGGTAACTGATTTATCAATTTTAATTAAACAAATTTACTTTTGGCAACAAAATATGATTAAACTTCAAAAATAAAAATCTGATTAAATTTTTGAAAGTCGCCAATAATAAATAGTTATTTCTATTATTATACATTTATACAAAAGGAAAAATGTTATGTTTGCTGTGTATGATATTATCTGTTTATATAATTCAATCTCAATGTGTGAATTGTACAGTTGGCATTTAATTGAAGCTCCCAAACGGTCCTAGGACACTCAACCTGCCGATCTGTTCCAAGCATTCCAAACGATACTGCCGATTGCCAAGAGGCTACTGTTTACAGGGTCGCTTTAAACGCCATGTGCTATGAATCATCGGATCGTATGCCATCAACACGACCGCATATGTTCCTATTTCTACGATCCATCGGAATGCACGACGGGGTCACACCTATCGTCCTCCGCGACCTGCGGGTTGGTGACATCAGAACCGGTGTGACAGTGTTTGGTTGCGGGTATGAGACCCGCACGGTGGCAACCATCCCACGTGGCACAATGCTGCGGTGAGTGAATACAAGTGACGTCATGTACCATGATTCACTCACCCCATTCAAAAGCCACCCTCTTTTGAATATGTCATAGGGGTGGTCCTGTAGTTATAGAATTATCTCTAATGACTCATTTATCGCTAAGTTGGTGTGTGAATCATTGTTGATCCGTCAAAATGTTTACGATTCATTAGGAGTCGGCTTATGAAATACTAATGTATTGATTTAAATACAATTTCATAAGATAATATTACTTTGTGGGTGATATAGATATTATAATATAATACAAAATACAAACTTCTACATATGTACAGTAATATTATATTTTAATATTGAAAAAACAAAAAAATTAATATCAAGAGTTAAGTAGATGGGGAATCATTTTTAATTATTTTACATATTTTGTGAACTTTAGGATTTTATAAAGTAAATAACCTACAATATATATTTTTTAGTAGGTAACTATTTCATATTTATAATTCACTTTATCGCTCCATATGAAACAATTATATGTATACACTGGTCATTGAAGTTGGTGTTAAATTACTTCTTACATCTACTTTCTATCATTTCTATTTAGGACTGTTTAATGCATAGTGAAGTATTTCGATTTCAGAATAAGATCAAACAAAAATGGCAACACATATATAATGAAAAACAAATTGACATGATGTACTTTATGCATATGGCATAAATTATCATCAAAACTGGTTTTAATAAATGATGGGTCTATGGTAGAACCAGATCGATCTAATTTTCAGTCCTAAAAATAACGAATTTAAATTTTTTTTTAAATCAAGAATAATTATTGCCATTTAAATAAAAAAATAAATTTAAAAAAAAAAAAAAACTTCGAAAATGACTTAGATGAACTAGTACAGTAATGTAGGAGAAAGATTGAAGTTAAAAATGTAAGACTATCAAGAAAAATAAATCTTGAGTATTCTCAACAAGAGACTCATTTACGTGATATTAATGAGACCTATTTGGACATACGGTATTGAGCTTCGAGGCTCCATTAAAATATCTAATTCTTCTTGTATTCAACCCAAAATGCTTCGTAAATTATATCACAAATAATGTCCATAACGTCAAATGCCATCGCAATGTGCCATACGTTGCTTAATTGTCTCAAATCAGATACCTATCCTTCCATGACAAGCTTCATACTCACTCTAATCAACTGGTCTCCCAATTTGCTTCACTCCCAATTCGATTCCTGATAACGCTCCAAGGCCTCTGAAAAGAAGATGGCTTACGGACCTTCTGATTTATTTATTGAAGTGCTACTAATCGGTAGTTCTTAAATGTTATTGAAATGTCATTGTCATCATTTTCCTCAAATTTACTTGATGCATGTATTATAGTGCATATATTACAGTTGTAAAAATCTATCAATAATATTTTTAAATAATGAAGGTACATTTTTTAAAGTATTGCCGTTTTAAAATTTATTTAATTGTTATATTCATTATCCCTTATATTTATCATGTATGTTTGTTTACATGGTTGTAAATATCAATTAATAAGTTAAAAATGAAAGAAAAAAACATTCGACTCTAGTTGTCTTTTTTTAAATTTATTTTTAGTAATAATTACTAGTCCGTATGAAGGATAAATTTGTAAACAATAAAATGGGTTCGTGATACTTGGCAAGTTCTCATCGTGTAATCTGCCCCCCTTTATCGTTATCGAAGCTGTTCTAAAACTAAAGCGGTCAAAAGAAATCAATTTTGCTTTTATATGTTACACGCCAAAATAAATACAGTATTTACTTATTTTACATTCAACTTTTAGGAAATACGAGTAATAATTAAAAAGGCTGGGTTTGTTACATCTAAACGTGGGGAACAAAAGATGCCTAGCTACACCTGGTGATTTAGGATTCCAGTGGCCTGGAGTCAGGTGTATATAGGACATTATGGAATAGAGTGCTGATGTTGAAGGTAAAATAAGCAATGACGAAGTGCAAATGGGTCGTTCAGGGAAACTGGATGACTTTATTAGGTGACCACGTCATATGCTATCATACTCCTGGATTCTTTGAAATATACGTGTGTGTATGTGTATATATATGGATAGATATTTTATATGTATGTATATATAATTTAAAGTAAAAAAATTATATATATTTGTTTTGCTTTTTTAAAAATCTTATATTGAAAAAGTATTATAATCTGCCACAAAGAGGGCAATAAGTAATAAGGATTTGGGAATCCACTCACACAATATTTACAATAAGAATTAAACGAAACGAAGAGAAAAAATAAATAAATAAAGAACTTCATCTTATACAATACAATAAATAAAGTGAATAAAATACATAAATAAAGACCCTCAAACTATATAATATATAAAGAGAACGAAATGCAATCAAATAAATTAAATTTGTGATGGAAACAATAATAATAGTAAAAACAAAGGAAGGATTAAATTAAAAGTTAAAATACAATCATAAGCACTCGTCCGAGGGATCTCCCAACCTGACATTTCCCTCCATATAATATTGATTAAAATATGGGAAAGTTACTCTTCCCACAATCTATTGATATATATATGTGTGAGTTAATTTTTTTATTTCATAATATAAAAAAAATAGTACTTACTAAATATATGTACTGTTGAATTAGTAGGAAACCACTTTTAAATTGTAAACAAGTGAAAAAAAAAAAATGCAGTAATGAAAGCCATAAATATTATCCAAAATGCCTTGAATAATAACCAGCATACCGCTATTATATCGCTTGATATCACTGGAGCGTTTGACAATGCTTGGTGGCCGTCAATTTTTAGTACTCTTATTAAATATCAATGCCCACGTAACATTTACAGGATTATTAAAGATTATCTTAGCAATAGATCTGTATCTTTAGTGACAAACAACGTTGCATTACATAAAAATCAATCTATTGGGACACCACAAGGCTCGTGCTGCTCTCCTCTTTTATGGTACCTAATTGTTGACTCACTGTTAAAAGAACGATTACCTTCAAACGCAACGATTTTGGCCTTTGCAGATGACATATTAGCAATTATAACATCAAAATATTTTAAACATTTACAGACAGTAGTCGATATAGTATTAGACAAAATAAATTCTTGGGCTTACTTAAACAAACTGACATTCAATACACAAAAATCTAATTATATGGTTATCATTAAAAAACGACTAAGTCCGGACTTAAATGTGAAAATACAAAATAAAAACCTGACTCGAATACGTACTTTGAAATATTTAGGCATAACCATTGATGAAAAATTAAAGTGGAACAGACATTTTGACATACTACAAAACAAACTTATAAAATTAATAAATTCACTTTCAATAGCAGCGCGAGCGACTTGGGGGTTGAGAACGGAGGCTCTGGAGGTTTTGTATAAAGGCGCAATTTTGCCTATTCTTACTTATGGCATTGAAATATGGCATCCAGGACTTCAGATCAAATACAACAAGGCAAAGCTGGAAAGGGTCCAGAGGCTAATGGCACTCAAAATTGCCAAAGGATTCCGAACACTCTCTGATGAAGCTGTCTTTGTCTTGGCCAAAATGATCCCCATCAGTATATTAGCTAACAGTTACATAGGAAAATTTCATTTGTTATCCATGAACACTGACTACGAAAATTTCAAATCTAACAACTTTTAACATAATACCGACTACAAGGATTGGTTACACCCAGCAGAATTTCCTTGTATTACTGTATGCTTAACTGACCCCACAGACTGAGATATATACTGACGGAAGCAATAATGGCGAATATGTAGGCTGTGCTAGTCTCATTTTTAAAAACAAAATTTTAGAAGATGTAATAAAGTATAAATTAGGCCCAGAATGTAGCAATAATCAAGCAGAACAACTCGCCATCCTTAAATCTCTAGAATACTTTCAAAATTTGAGGACAAAAGATAAAACTATTACAATACTAACGGACAGTCAGTGTACTCTATACATGATAAAAAACAGACATTGTCATAATCCCATCACTGAAAAAATAAGATCATTTCTAAGACATCTACAAAATGACGATAACATTCAAATTTCATTCAAATGGGTAAAGGGGCATTCCGACATAGCGGAAAACGAATTGGCTGACAAGGCTGCAAAAGAGGCTTCAAAGGATACTTCCCTTCCTATATCATATAGTATGATATCCAAAGAACACTTAAAACACATACTTAAAACACAAGCAGTAGACCAGTGGCAGACACGTTGGAACACCACACACAAGGGAAGACATCTACATTACTTCATTCCAGACGTACGGACCTACATTAAATCAAACTCATGGACTAACTTTTACATTACACAATACAATCACAGGACATGCGGCATAAATAAATAGTTATTTCTATCGATTTAAAATAAGAGATTCTTTCCTATGTCCTTGTGATTTCACTCAAGAACAAAATATACACCACCTCATATATGAATGCAGACTACTCACTGACTACAGAACTATTCTACAGACAAAAACAGTACAGAAACAAGGACATTGGCCGGTGGATGGTCAATGTTTGATGAACAATTCATTTGAAAATTTCCAAATATTTCTTAAAAATTCAATCATTAAAATAGAGGATATAAATATGAAATATCTCTAAACCTCTAAATATTCATAAACTTTTCTCTACATAACTTTGTTGCTGTTTTTATTGAATTTTAAATTATTTATGTTATATAACTTCTTGTTCTTTGTTTTATTTTATTTTATTTTTCTTGTTTATTTTTATACTTTTTATACCTTTCAACACATGTAAAATTATACTCAAATCAAAAATAATATTTACATGTACATTGTATACTTTGTACAAGTATGGTGTGTACAGAAAAGAATAAAATCCCTTCCAACAGGGTTACTGCTGGAAGGAAAACACTATAAAAAAAAAAAAAAAAAAAAAGTGAAAAAATTTTGTTCCCATTTAAGTTGTGATATAAATTATCTGAAACGATGAAGTAAATTCGAATATCATTTTAGGGTGATAAAAATTTTAAAAAGGAACTTAAAAAAAAAATAAAAATAACTACCTATATATCGGAATAGGATATTTTTGCTCACCGATATATCGTATATATATATATATATATATATATATATATATATATATATATATATATATATATATATATTTAGAGTTAAAACAATTGTCGATATGGAATATCGATATTTTTCTTAAGATAAAAACCCATCACTTGATGTTAGGACGTGACAATTTAAAATAAATAATATACAAATTTTGCGGTTAGTATGAAGCTGACATCACCTTTGGTATAACTTCGTTTGTTACGACAATTCTATGAATATTCGCCAGTCAAGAATCAGAATTCCCCTTACAAATTTCCTATAAGGGAGGATACTGCTGCTGTTACTTAATAATAACTATTACTTCATCAATTATATATGTATAGATTTTATATAAATACATAACAAATCAATTATGTTTATTCTTTAATTGTACGTTTGCTTCTTTATTTTGAATTGTTAATAAAATAGAATTTTAGTTAAAAAACTTGAATGTTTGTTTAACATACGTATTCTGTTTATACACTGTCAGTATTTATAAAAAAAATCTGTATCTAAAATCTATACTATTATGTGAAAGAACAAGGCATTTTTCGTTTATGATCACTAGGAAGGTTGCATGCAATGATAAAATTTACATATTTTATTAATTGAATATCCAATTATTTTTTTACGTAAATTTCAATCACCTAATCAGTAAAATAGTACTGATTACATCTTTGTATGAAAATATTTAGAAAATAATTCTCGACGGCATGACACAATAATTTTTATCGATAAAACAATAAAACTTCAATTGATAGTTAAACTTATCGAAGTTCTTTACTTTTAAAAACGGACGAAGCCGCGACGGAGATGCTAGTTATTCATATAGTTATTCATATTAGATATACCATGATATAAACTTTGGGCCATTCTTTTACAAATCTGCCCTGTCCCCAAAATTTGAATTTATATACTACTATAATAATACCTTTAGTCAGGTTTTCTAGTTTGAAATTTTCGAAAATCCTAAAATTTGGCCTTTCTACTGCTTCAAGCGTTAGCAGAGACCTGCCATGGAGAAGGAACAAGTTTATCCTCAAATATTGTTTAGATTTTCACATTAAATCTATTTAGAATAAAAAATATCGGATACAATATGCTCGCCGAAAACTTCAAAATCAAAATCTATATACTTGAAATTAATTGCAGTTGATTTTTCTTTGTTTAATCCGATTCTTGCATCATATTTCTAAAATACACTAAAGTTAAAGGCAGCGTTTGAAATCGATAATTTAAAAAGTAAAAATAAAAATAAAGTCCGATTTAAATTAATCAAATCTGGAATTTTCAAAAATCATTTGATGTTTATTTATTTTTGATCATAAATGAAATAATCATACCCTGATCATTATTTTTTAATTAAATTTTTACAATTAACAATAATAATAATAATTTTCTACTAATACTTTTTTAAATCAGAAATATAATTTTTTTTTAATTATCTCTATCATATATCTGGAGTCAGCAGTTTTAAGTGGGTGAAAAATACATCAAGGATTTACAATAGAACAATGTTATTTTCAAAATGCATTATTAATTTTAGATTACACAATATATGTATATATAGATATACTTATGTTAAAAATGTATACATTAACAATGTATACATACAAATTAATAAATTACTTTGCTAGTAGCAGGTGATTTATATTTTCTGATCAATATTTCTTTTTAACACATTTTATTCACTATTATTGATGTAATACCGTATCACTCAGTGAGTGGTCATTATTTTTAATCCAATCAATAAACATCAAATATCTATTTACATTTTTATGTACAAATCATGCATGATTTTTAAATTTAAAATAATAATTATCATATTAGTTTTGGAAAAATATTTATCGATTTCAAACCTGGCTATTGATATACGAACTCTATCCTTAAAAAAAAAAAAAAAAAGAACCATATTGTTTCTTTATGTTTTAAATAGATATTGGCTGTACCTAATGGCTTGTGTAATTTTGCCCTTAAGCTTCCTAATATCTGTTGTTGTTTTTTTTATTTATTTATATAAGCATCCTTACTAAGATGGTAAGTTAATATTTTAAGATTTGTGGTTAGTAAAAATTAAAATTTAATAGAGGTTATTACTTCTTATTGAAAATCGCCAATTTCAGTTTATACTAAAGTTTTTTTTTAACTATGAACTTAATGATTACAATGGCTCAATCAGGTCCATCAAGGATCGAGTGACTAATTGTGTGAATTTTATCGTGACTATTTAATCTTCATAGAAAAATGAATAATGAAGTGAAGGTTGTTGATACCCTCATTTTTTCTCTGGGCTTCCATAATATCGGCTACTGACCACAAATGAAGATAAGCTAAATCCGTAAACGGCGTTTTCCAAGACAAGACAATTAATTAATAATTGGCAGGCTTGTTCCGGTTCCTGCTTCATACCTCAAGAATCTTCCTGGAGGTGGTGAGGCATCCTGCAGGTTATTGTCAGGAGGTACAATCCTCGGGATTCCCCACCCAGCTGCCCCATTTGCGGTTTTCTTTTATCTCAAGCTCTCAGTTTTGTCCCTTTTTCAACCCTCCATAGATAAGACATGATTAATGATTGCCCGTACCCTGACTTGAAATATCTCTCTCCAATGGTTATGCCTCAATGAATAATCTTTTTTTTTTAATTTATTTATTTTTACCACTATATGCGATACAGACACTAATTAAATGTGCGGTAAAATGATTACAATGACATGTCAATAACCTGTAAAGAACTACTCATTAGTACCACTTCAATAAATATTCTACACTAGAAAGTCCCTAGGCCATCTTCTTTTCAGACGCCTTGGAGGGCTATAAAGAATCGATTGAGAACCAAGTTGCAAGACAAGTGGGAAAAGAGTTTACTACGAAAGGATTGGAATCTTATTTGGACCTAATCAGCAACATATAGAACCTCTGTAAGGATAAGTTTGTTTGTGACATAATAAGGAGCATTGAGATTTTTTCGAAGGGTTATGGATTGTAAGGATAAGATACGAAAAGAATTGGAAGGTTATCCCACTTTGCCATATTAGGGTGAGTTTGCCCGCTATTCAAATGTTAGTTTGTACCATTTCTGAAGCTAGACATGTAATATCATGCTAAGAAGTACTAACTAGTAGCACTTCAAAAAAATCTATACATTAGGTTTTTTGGCCACCTTCTTTTCAGACGCTTCGGAGGATTTAACTGTGAAGCAAGTTGGGGGAGAATAGTGGATTTCAGTGGGTATGGAGTTGAAATAAAATATGAATAGAAAAAATGTTAAATTTCCGTTGTTGTACATAATAAAAATATGTCGGAATTACATTTGTTTGTGGAAAAAAATATAGTGTAAGATAGATGTGGATTTTTTCCCGCAGATGTGGAAAGCAATAGAGTCCTCTGCTATCCTTATAAATCCTCACTCTTTGATCATACCCAACTTGACTGAGGTACAATGTACCCAGATTGCGTGCACCTTGATCTGATTCATTGTGCATTTTGCTTCCCTGAATTTCCTACTTATTCATCATCTTTCTAAGGTCCACTTAATGTGGGCATTTAATTACAGACATTATACTGAAGCAATGAAATCAGAGACATAAATCAGCTTGAAAGCTATATAATCCTACTCAAGATTTTAGCGTTAAGCCGTGCAGCATTCCTTTAAACTGTTATTTTTTGTTTTCTAGACAAAATTGTATTTTCTAAACTTATTATTATCATTCTAATCCATGTTCATGCAGCTTTAGGTACTTTTGAGATCATGGAGCAACACAGTTCTTTTCACTTTTTCCAATCCAGTTTCTTTCTTATGCCTCTAGGCATGTCGGAGCTTCCTCGGAAGACACCGTGAACTTCATATGTCATTCAGACTCTACAACACTATCAACTCATAAAACATGTCCATATTAGATAATTTTCTTCTATCCAATCTGTACTTAACCTCCTTGTCAATTATTCAAGTTATTATCCACTGTTCTGCAAAATACCGGTATTAAAGCAATGTCTCCAGGTCCATAAACACGTGTTTGACCTTAGAAGTTCGAAATGTTTTTCTCTTTTATTAAGTTGTATATCTATTAACTGTACATCTCATTTCTTGTCGACTCGATCCTATACAACGCTTGTATCGCCTAATGGACGAACCGGGTTCGGCGAACCCAATGATCCGCCTCTCATTCATCTCATTGTCGACTATTGGCCATTATTCAAAACCAGGCTCACCATTCGACCGCTGTCAAGGACCGGTTTCTTCTTGACTTATATTCTAATTTAATATTCAAAAAATATTTATTCCTCCAAACGAAAGTTAGATATTAAATACTTTCTTATGTTAATTTTAAATTTTATAATTTTTCAGTCAGTTACTAGTAAATGAGATTGAAAAATATGGTAGTTCTATTCAAAAGACATCATTAACAAACTGATTTGTTTTTACTCTTACTTTTTTCAATGTTCTTAGATATTTTTTAATCCTAATCATTCATTTAATGATAAAAAACATACAAACAATTTCTAAATTCCAGCACTTCCCTATACAGATTATTTATGTTGAATTTTTAAAAATATAAGGCAAGAAATTAAACTCACCTAAGGAGTCGAACTAGAACTGCTGTTTAGTTTAACAGGAATGAATAAACAATTATTAATAAAAGTGGCAATTAATTCATCAATCCTCATGGTATTGATCCTTCTATATCAACATTCGTACCTCAAGTAATTAAAAGCAAATTCTTAGGAATCCACATTTCAAAACATTTTTCTTTTGGTTAATTTTTCCTGCTGTGAGCCAAACAAAGCCGTGACAATGAAATCATCCAAATCTATATATGGACTCTGAGCATAAACAAAGTTCATCTAAGCTAAGAGGAGATCGCTATTTGAAAAACAAAACAACCCTGAAACCAATGCAGTAAACAATGAGTCATCCGAAAATAGTTTATAACGAACTCTTTTCCTTGTGGGCCCATCTCCCAATGTTTCAATTCACGTGTCAGCTCATACAACTATAGCAATATTAAAAATTATTTTTTAATATTTTAATTTCTTTATTTTCTCAGATACAAAAATATTCAAAATTGGCAATATTTTGTGAAATGAAGAACTGATGATTCTTTGGCGGTGTCTTCAACCACAATCCTCCAGAAGAACACCTGCAAGTCAGGTCGAAACGTCGGTAACCCGTATAGGAAGTTTTTTTGATAAAAAAAAACTTGGATGTGTTAATTATACATGACTGCATCTCTCACCATTTCTCAACTACATATTCTGAAATTACTACTTTCCAGATCCTTTTGCTTTACCGTGGAGGATTGTTAGCTATTTCTTAAGGGAATATGTTCAGTATCAGTGGGTAGATGCTCTGTTATGTCGTGGACGAAACCGCTGATTTAATTTATCAAGGAACATATTGTTGGAATATTATTATTGATGTTTCTGAAAGATGGAGGTGCATATGCAATCATACTTAAAACTATCCGTGATAATATTAAATCATTTTTGATAGTTCGTTTCAATTGTGCATTAACATTTCTTGAGTTCATAATTTTTATTTATAATTATGTGATGTGAATTACATCACAATTTCTCAAGTCAATTTTTTATGCTAATTGTTATGTAAATCATTTATATCATTGTTTCTGTGAGAAATGATTTCATTTGAATATTCGTTTGTTTATGTAATTGGAACAACTGGTTATTGAAGAAAGCTGTCGAAGTTTCACTTGGGAACAAGGTCTTGTGCTCCTTGTATCTACGCTAGGAGTCTGCTACGTACGATTATACATTTAAATTAAGCTGTTAATATCTCCCGGAATGTACCGGGTAGTTGTAGTCCCAATAGGACCACGTCCGCAACTTGTACTTTGGAGTTAGTTTACAGGTCATTTTTCTACTAAAATCCATCATAACTTTCAACTTCAAATTTTTATACTGAGGTATCCCAATCGATAAGAACATCGATAGGCAACATTTTATTTATGAACAGTAATTCATTACAACAGGTTTTGTAGTGATAGCATTCGTATTGCGCCAGAGACTATGTGGTAGTCCTACCCCGGCTAAACTGAAACTATCCCATAAGTAGAGATGATCCCACAAATATATACAAGGCTATCAGCAGTTGTTAACCTGATTTCCTCATAATGTTGTCGCTTAGACTAATGAAAATAAGTGGGTCACACCAGTCATACACGCAGCCTTCTCAGGTAACCAAATCACGCCTCCGCATTGATATCTTTTTCCTACGAGAAAGCATGCTGCATTCATATTAAATTTATATTTATATTTCAATTTTTACTTGAAATTGTGGAGTCAAGGAAAGGGGAGGACCCAGGACTAGGATTTAGTCCAATTCAAAGGATCATAAAAAGGATTCAAGTGTTGAAAAGGTCATTTATGGAATTGGAACATAACCGCAGGACACCCAAGATACGGTATCATATTGCCACAATTATGTCATATCTGGCTGAGTCAGTGGTGCCATCTGTAAATAGAGAAGCGGCCAGATGGCCAGGGTCACTCAGCCGTTTGTGTGCATTGCTATCGATATGAATCTGTTTCCATCAACCAATATTGTTCATACATCTACTCAATGCAGCCAGCTTGGCAGGATGCAATTATCGATATTTATGATGCATCACTGAAAATGAATCTCTTTTTCGAAAAGGCTCTTTCTATGAAGGTCAAAATGTAAAGCGTATTGTTATGTATACGCTGTATGCATATATATTATGTATTTGTTTGTTTGTTGGGGTTTATAGGCATAAAGCCCTAGGGTCACCAATGCCTGTGTAGTTATATATATAGATATATTTTCACAGAAGATTAGGGTCAGGAAGGGTGTCACGAACAGAGGCGCACCCCCAAGGAGAGACGAGCCGCACCCGCCGAGCAGGAAATGCGCCACGGCTTGCTTATTTATATGAATACATATGTTATGTATTTTAATCAATATCCTATATATTTTGTATTCAATTATATGAATGATGAATTCAATAATATTAGGTATTACAATAATGATTACAATAACAATTACTATGAATTCAATAATATTACAATTTTCAGGTAATATCTTGTTCTATTCTAAAAAAAAAAAAAAAAAAACCTTCATCCAATGATTGTGGGTTTTTACCCAATATTCTATAAGATTGTCAATGTTACAAGGCCTAGGCACATTCATATTCCTGATCTTCCCGCTACGACCACAGTAGAGAACTAATGATTATTTGACCTAAAGATTTAGTCACTATCAAATTAGATGATTGGTTCTAAGAAATTAGTTGTCAAATAGCTAAGTCTGATTAAATTTAACTTTGATTAAACTTTGCCCAACTCTGGTTTCTGACCATTTGTAATTGTTTTTATTTTGGTACTTATTTGTCATTCTAAAGGGACTTTGTCCCAGAATAAAACTATTTTTCTGAAATGGTAATTAATTTCTAAGAATGTAGAGTTCCGATTTATGGAAGCCACGGCTTGCTTATTTATATGAATACATATGTTATGTATTTTAATCAATATCCTATATATTTTGAATTCAATTATATGAATGATGAATTCAATAATATTACGTATTACAATAATGATTACAATAACAATTAATATGAATTCAATAATATTACAATTTTCAGGTAATATCTTGTTCTATTCTAAAACAAAAAAAAAAAACCTTCATCCAATGATTGTGGGTTTTTACCCAATATTCTATAAGATTGTCAATGTTACAAGGCCTAGGCACATTCATATTCCTGATCTTCCCGCTACGACCACAGCCGTCTAGTGATCGGTGGAAGGTCTGGTTTGATTTAGGTGACACTAAATCAGCTGAACTGTTGGCGTTCTGGTCATGGGTTAAGAATCGCACTTTAGCGAGTTAAAATTTATTTCGTGGCGGATCCATGGAATGATTGTTGCTAGAATAGGTTGGTAACCTTTAGGATAACCCGTCTCTCCTGCCCTAGTTGGAGTACCTAACGACGTTAAGCCACAACAAACAATAGGCTAATGAATCGTTTCATTAGATCCATACGTCTTATGTTGGTTTGACTGGTTGAAATTCCTTTCAGACTGCAACTCTTCCTAGGTATTTTTGTATATTTAAAAAACAAAATCCATTTTATGTTCTTACTTGATCTCACCTCGAGTTCTTCTGTCGTTCTTGCAAATATTATGTCTAAACATACCGACTCATTAACTTCCTTAAAACTACGTACGAATCCTTCACAGTAACTCAGAGCAACTACATAAATAAGTTCCCGTATCATCCAAATGTGGTTATTATGTTGATTATTATTATAGCTATCATAACGTTATTCTATGTAAAATTACCAATCAATCTATCGATTTTACAGTTGATAAAATAATTTCTGGATTCTCCAGAAAGTCATAATTTCATGAGTTAACCGTAAAACGATAAAATTGTTTTTTTCTGTTTTGATAATCTTAATTACTGACCTATGCCTGTTTTTCGAAAAGGACTGGACTGGACCTGGGATCAGTCATTTTTTAGAGAACTAATGATTATTTGACCTAAAGATTTAGTCACTATTAAATTAGATGATTGGTTCTAAGAAATTAGTTGTCAAATAGCTAAGTCTGATTAAATTTAACTTTGATTAAATTTTGCCCAACTCTGGTTTCTGACCATTTGTAATTGTTTTTATTTTGGTACTTATTTGTCATTCTAAAGGGACTTTGTCCCAGAATAAAACTATTTTTCTGAAATGGTAATTAATTTCTAAGAATGTAGAGTTCCGATTTATGGAACCAAGGCTATGATGAATTTTGTCTACTTTTCAATAGAATAAGCGAAACATCGTTTTACCTAGTTTTCTAGGTTCGATGTAGTTATTTAATAAATCTTTATGGTAATGCCCGAAGCCTTCATCACTGTTACTCTATATGTATAAATTTATATAAAACTGTTTGTTTTTTTCTGTGATACGATAATTTACCAAATACTTATATATATATATATATATATATATATATATATATATATATATATATGTTTTTTTTTTATTGCTGGGGATTTAAAGAAGGGCAAGTGCTATTAAGTTATTTAGAGGGCAGTGACTCGGTGCTCAATATTAGCAGATTGTAAGTGGGGGCCATAGATATCGCTCTACCTGCCGCTGTCAAATTTTACGCAACGATCTGACTCAAATGATGAAGCATTTTTCCATCTGTTTTTATAATATTTTTCAAAACAAATTTCTTTTTTCAATTCGGAAAAGTATATCATAAATAAGAAATAAAGCCAGTCAGTAATTTTTTCATATCTAATATTTCAATTGTTATTCTAACCAGCTGTTTTCGTTAAGAAATAGAAAAGAATAAATCTGTTCATATTTTAACTTTCCAAAGAAGCAGTTTTAAAATTTGAATAAATTAAAAAATCTGCTATTAAGTGGACAAAATCACGCTGTCTTCTTATTATTTTTGTTTTCTATCTGACAACTATTTTTACTGAATATCATAGTCTATGTTGACTATTTTTTTTATATACATACCTGTCACTTATACCATGACGATAAGCGGTGATAATATGAAAGATAGCTGGAATGTCTGGCATGAGGGAGGTCAGCACCCAGCGGTTCTACATACTCCTAACATGCTAGTTAATTAATTTTATTCGAGTAGATCCCTCAACCAACTCCTTTCTAGCTTTCTTTAGTTATTTTCTGGCAAGTTCCCGATGATTGGTATTAGATTTTTGATGTCTGTTGAGTTTGTCATGAAATCTTTTGTATGTAGTCCGGATGTGATCCTGTACTATGGGTATGCATTAGTCTGTATGTTATATTGACGTACGAGGGTGGTTTTGCAATGAGTCTTAATATTTTTGTCCAGAAAGTCTTTGTTTTTAGTCCATAGTGGTTTTTGTTATAAAAAAATGTTTACATAATTTTCATTGTTGATTGTTTATGTTGAAGTAGATTTAAAAGTCTCTTTCTTTTGTCAAGGCTTTGATGTTTCTGTTTCACATGTGGGCTCCGTATCATCATGTCGAAAACCAGTTATAAATATTTCATAGTGTTAGTGTGTTTAATGTAAACATTACTAAAGTAAACTAGGAGACAATTACTTACTTCCTTGTTATCATAAGTTTTTTTACGTAACAATTCACACTTTTGAAGTTCAGTTATCACCTCCTCCTATCATCTGCACGATTATGAGTTTTCTTCAGCTTCAGTCTATTCAGATAATACACTGATCTTGTAACGAAGATTTGTGTTTTATTTTTACTTTGTTACCCAGCTTTTTATAGACTTAACATGTAAAATGATTCTAGTGTTTCAGCTTTCCTTGGTACTCATAGTTATTTCAAATGAAAAATATTTTTAAGTTCAGTGTTGCGTATTTCACGCTTTAACTTATTCCACATGTCATCGCTGTTGAGAACCTATCATGTTAATTGTGGACCGTCATGACTTGTAGAATAGACAAAAAGTCACAAATGAACCTCTTTGCAAGTATCGTAGTTGAGTGCAATCTTTATTGCGTCGTAAAATTTCCACATTTAATACATAATTAACAATAGCCGTCCTTCTAAGCTTGTCTTTGCCCTCTGAATCATTTCTTGTAATTTATTACCAATCGTAAACGACTTGACACTGCCTACGCTGACGTCTATGAAAAGCGTAAGCATTACGTTTGATGTTCTATTCCTAGGTAATAAAGTGTTCTGTGCAAGAAATAATTTAATGCTTTCATAATTTTATTTGGATATTTCATATGCATTTCCACCGCTAAAACATATCTCGGAAGCAGACATATATATTGATATCTGTTGTCAATAATGGATTTTTCTTGCTCGATTTCGTTGAATTGTAAATTACAGTTACCCTATCAAAGCTGTTCCATTAACTTCTGAAAGTTTGCTTAATTGGCTTATAAACTTCTTTATAAAGGTCGCAAAATCTTATTTTTTTTAATCCTCTTCTTATCCCGTTGTCTCAATCCAGAATTGAAGCCGAGGCTTAAGAATTTCCAGTTTTAGGCCGCCTTTTGTTGTTCTGTGAAGTAGCGTTCTTTGTGAGAAAATTCTCATGAAGAAGAGATTTCGCATTCCCATCTCACCTTTCTGTTGCTCGCTCACCTTTCACTTCCCACAATATTGCCGTTTGTGAAACTCTATCGTGTTCGCTGGCATATGCAACCTGCTTTATGTGGATCAAAGCGATGTGGAGCGTTGGTGTGTAAGGGCATTGGCCTCTACACCTTAGGTTCATTGGCGATGGCATTTTAATTATATCGTATCGTAGTATAGTAGAACCCCCCTTAACAGGTGACACCGCAGCTGACACAGCATCAAATGATTTTTGGCAATTGCTTGTCGATTTTTCATATAACTAGAAACGTTATATGATAGCCTCATAGAACATGTTTTACAGTTCTTAAAATATAATTTTTTCCTATGCTCGCAGTGAGTATTACTACTTTTCCTGGCACTAAGAAGAAGTATAAAATTAATATTCTTTTGATACATAAAAAAGATAAACGGAAAGGGAAAGAGTGTCCTTAAAAAAGTATTGAACGGCCAGAAAGTGTGTCCTTTTAAAAAAAGAAAACAATTGATCAAATTTCAATTTCAGTAGCTTAATACCTTGTATAAAATATGTAATTATTATTTTTATTTATATTACTTCATTTATTTTTTTTTATTTATTAGTTATTTATTTGTTTTGTTTTGCCTCTCCAACCAATATGTTATTATAAATTTTAGTATAGGTAATCTGTTTAAATATGTTTATTTAATTATTTATTTATTTATATATATATATATATATATATATATATATATATATATGTATATGTAATATATATATATATATATATATATATATATATATATATATATATATATATATATATATACATATATATATATATATATATATATATATATGACTTGTAAAATTTAATTTACTTTTTTTTTATTACACTTGAATGTTTCCACTTCAGTCAATTTTCTGCCATTATAGTATTTCTTCCTACAAAATAGTTAATCAATTTTATGTTCCTCGCCCATACAATCTCTATGGTTAATGTTAAGTGTTTCTTTTGTTTGTTTAATAAAGCCTCTCAGATTGTTGAATAATTTTTTCTATCAATTTATTATTTAATCATACTAAAATCCAGTATATTGTAATTGCTTATGTAACTCTATTTTGAGTCTCGCAACAGAACTTGAGAACACTCGGAACGTGTGAAGTGTCTATTTTTTTAGGTTAATTGCTGGAGTGAGTCAGTCATAATGAGCTGCACTTTTTGGCAGCCTGGTGACACATCGCCACAGAATTACATCGCCCATGTAATGTACGTACTCGCTCATCTTTGGTATGGAATAATGTTATAAGAACAGTTTATAATGATTATACAATGATAATAGAACTTTGTATAAATGTATAATCATAAATAATAAACAAAAAACTATAATTACGTATTCCACCCATCTACAGATTTTCCCAATTTATATTTTAGAATTAAAAAGATCTTATTATTTAAATTAATAACTAAATTTAATTAAGAAGCTATGGTTATTCGAAATGCACCAATGCAAGTTGAGAGAAAATACTATTTTATTTATTATAATTCTTCGGCTACATTTTCATGAATGTCAAGAAGTCTCAGAAGAATATAGTTGAATATGTTAATTAAATAATATAAATAGAAATGAGAATAGTTAGGACTTTATAATATTTATGATTTGTGATTAGAGTCGACCTAAAAGTTTGACATGTCAGAGGATGAATTTCGATAATGATCAAGCAAAATCTCTAGGCTTAGTAACTGGTAATTTTTCAGGACTTAACAGTCTAATTAGTAACGATAGACATTAGAAAGTGCTTTGAAATTCCTATTGCTAAAAGTTTTAAATTTTTAATGAGTATTCTTTCAGTAAAACCATAGGATGCCGTAAAATATATACTATAATTATATATAATATAATTAATAAGGGATCAATATATATATATATATATATAAATTTTTGTAATAATTAATAAAAATAAAACATCTTTGTGCTGCACAGATCCGATCCCATAACCCCTGAAGATGGCCTACATAGTTTTTTGTAGACGTCTTAAGTAATACCGTCTTTATTTTCCATATCAGTGAACATTATCCATCCCTTTTTATATAATGTTAGAGTAGATTATATATTACTATATCTATGTACTATCTATGACTCAATTAAGAACAAATAGCTAACACAAATAGTTTTAAGTTAATGTTAGATACGTTTATTCTTCAATCAGTGTTTGAGAAGTTGACTACAAATATATTGATAAAAATGAAAAAAGGAATGATTCACTGTCTAGAATCGCATTTTCTGTTTCATTTGTGGCACCCAAGTGTGAATCATTCTGTGTCATCAATTAAATTTTGTTGTAGAAAACGCACATTTGTGCTTTTAGTCATATGTAACCTTCTGAAGAAGTTACATTGACCATGGATTTCAATTTTTCTATGTATTTCATACATGACGAATCTTTTAGATTAAAACTACAATTTATATTTTATATAATTTTTGTTAACTAATTTATAACATGCCGTTTATATTGTTGATTTCCCAACAATATTTCCTAAAATATAGGTCACTATGAAAGTAAGACACTTGGGTTCACACTCAATTTAATTACAGAGAAATATAAAATAATGTATGGAGCAAAACATTAATTGATTTTTTTTTTTTTTATTCTATTTCGTTAGAATATGTTTAATGTAAAAATACATTGGTTCTTACGATCCAATTACAGGTGAGGTTCCTTTAAAAATATTTGTGAATGAAGTAAAAGATAACAGATAACCTATTATAGAACTAGACCAGTTTTGTTTTAGGATCGGTTAAAACCTCTTTTACCTGAATACAGATTTATTTATAAACGCGCTATTAATTTGAATTAGAATACCCGTCGTGTGGAGTCTTGACTTCAAAGTGGCTTTTGACAATGCTTGGTGGCTCTTTTATTGTATACTCTTATATATATATATATATATATATATATATCTAAATTTATTTTTTCTAAATAAAATATATATATATATATATATATATATATATATATATATATATATATATATATATATATATTGAAATCGTGAAACATTTTAAATATCATTAATTATTTTATATGCTATTCATAGTTGGAACATCAGTGTAATATAAAAATAGGAATCACACCAATAATTTGTTTTTTATAAACTCCTAATCAACTAAATATTTAATCATTTATCGATCTAATCACGGTGCTTTATCATTTTTATTTAACATACTCCCATCGGAAAATAATAATAATAAAGAATAATATTATTTTAAATACTATGAAATTTTGTTATTAATAGATTAATTTTAGTCGCTCTTTTAAAGTAATTTACGCGAAAGACTATAAGAAGTTGAGATGTGAAGGGGGTAAAGATAAAATTATAAAGGAAGAAACTTTCTGAAGAAATGTCAGGACAAATAAAACGAGAATTGAAAAAAAAATTAACAATCGAATAACGATGTTAAATATTAACTCTTGTTTATATTAAAAATTTTATTTTGTTTATTTATTTCGACAATGAAAAAAATATTGACTCAGTCAATATTAAATTAATCTATATAAATGAAAATGAATATTTTTCTGTATGTCTCCTATCCCTTTCCAAACCGTTCATGCGGTTGCGATGAAACTTTGGGGCGTATACCCGCGACAGTTTCGGAATTATCTATATCGTGACATACATTATTTTGTTAAGCGGTACGAAGTTCGGTGGGTCAACTAGTTTATCATAAAATAAATTAAAATCATAATATAGTTACATCTAATTTGACTTGGATTTTAACGTAAATATAAGGGAGCAGATAGTTAGGCTGTCCAGTCAAGAAATTACTATTAAATCTATTAAATTTATCGTAGACGTTTCGGCTTACAGGCTTGCTAGCCTTCGTCAGGGGTAGAAGAAAATACAAAACTATATGACAGAAAATGTATTTAAAAGGGATAAGAAATAAAGACAAACTGTATGAAATTGAAAAAAATACATAAGTAAAAACACAAACATTAATAAGATCAAAAATATTACAATAAATGATGAGTGGATATGATTAATGAACAGAAAAAAATAAATTTAGATCAATTTTAGTCCCACTATTAAAAAAATTTAGATGAAATATTTGAGTCGAGGTGTATAACAGCAAATGTAAAATAAAAATGGACAAAACTCTCTGAAGAGAACCTTACTTTTACATAACACAATTACCAAATCAATCTATCGATTTTACAGTTGATAAAATAATTTCTGGATTCTCCAGAAAGTCATAATTTCATGAGTTAACCGTAAAACGATAAAATTGTTTTTTCTGTTTTGATAATCTTAATTACTGACCTATGCCTGTTTTTCGAAAAGGACTGGACTGGACCTGGGATCAGTCATTTTTTAGAGAACTAATGATTATTTGACCTAAAGATTTAGTCACTATTAAATTAGATGATTGGTTCTAAGAAATTAGTTGTCAAATAGCTAAGTCTGATTAAATTTAACTTTGATTAAATTTTGCCCAACTCTGGTTTCTGACCATTTGTAATTGTTTTTATTTTGGTACTTATTTGTCATTCTAAAGGGACTTTGTCCCAGAATAAAACTATTTTTCTGAAATGGTAATTAATTTCTAAGAATGTAGAGTTCCGATTTATGGAACCAAGGCTATGATGAATTTTGTCTACTTTTCAATAGAATAAGCGAAACATCGTTTTACCTAGTTTTCTAGGTTCGATGTAGTTATTTAATAAATCTTTATGGTAATGCCCGAAGCCTTCATCACTGTTACTCTATATGTATAAATTTATATAAAACTGTTTGTTTTTTTCTGTGATACGATAATTTACCAAATACTTTATATATATATATATATATATATATATATATATATATATATATATATATATATATATATGTGTTGTTTTTTTTATTGCTGGGGATTTAAAGAAGGGCAAGTGCTATTAAGTTATTTAGAGGGCAGTGACTCGGTGCTCAATATTAGCAGATTGTAAGTGGGGGCCATAGATATCGCTCCACCTGCCGCTGTCAAATTTTACGCAACGATCTGACTCAAATGATGAAGCATTTTTCCATCTGTTATTTTATAATATTTTTCAAAACAAATTTCTTTTTTCAATTCGGAAAAGTATATCATAAATAAGAAATAAAGCCAGTCAGTAATTTTTTCATATCTAATATTTCAATTGTTATTCTAACCAGCTGTTTTCGTTAAGAAATAGAAAAGAATAAATCTGTTCATATTTTAACTTTCCAAAGAAGCAGTTTTAAAATTTGAATAAATTAAAAAATCTGCTATTAAGTGGACAAAATCACGCTGTCTTCTTATTATTTTTGTTTTCTATCTGACAACTATTTTTACTGAATATCATAGTCTATGTTGACTATTTTTTTTATATACATACCTGTCACTTATACCATGACGATAAGCGGTGATAATATGAAAGATAACTGGAATGTCTGGCATGAGGGAGGTCAGCACCCAGCGGTTCTACATACTCCTAACATGCTAGTTAATTAATTTTATTCGAGTAGATCCCTCAACCAACTCCTTTCTAGCTTTCTTTAGTTATTTTCTGGCAAGTTCCCGATGATTGGTATTAGATTTTTGATGTCTGTTGAGTTTGTCATGAAATCTTTTGTATGTAGTCCGGATGTGATCCTGTACTATGGGTATGCATTAGTCTGTATGTTATATTGACGTACGAGGGTGGTTTTGCAATGAGTCTTAATATTTTTGTCCAGAAAGTCTTTGTTTTTAGTCCATAGTGGTTTTTGTTATAAAAAAATGTTTACATAATTTTCATTGTTGATTGTTTATGTTGAAGTAGATTTAAAAGTCTCTTTCTTTTGTCAAGGCTTTGATGTGTCTGTTTCACATGTGGGCTCCGTATCATCATGTCGAAAACCAGTTATAAATATTTCATAGTGTTAGTGTGTTTAATGTAAACATTACTAAAGTAAACTAGGAGACAATTACTTACTTCCTTGTTATCATAAGTTTTTTTACGTAACAATTCACACTTTTGAAGTTCAGTTATCACCTCCTCCTATCATCTGCACGATTATGAGTTTTCTTCAGCTTCAGTCTATTCAGATAATACACTGATCTTGTAACGAAGATTTGTGTTTTATTTTTACTTTGTTACCCAGCTTTTTATAGACTTAACATGTAAAATGATTCTAGTGTTTCAGCTTTCCTTGGTACTCATAGTTATTTCAAATGAAAAATATTTTTAAGTTCAGTGTTGCGTATTTCACGCTTTAACTTATTCCACATGTCATCGCTGTTGAGAACCTATCATGTTAATTGTGGACCGTCATGACTTGTAGAATAGACAAAAAGTCACAAATGAACCTCTTTGCAAGTATCGTAGTTGAGTGCAATCTTTATTGCGTCGTAAAATTTCCACATTTAATACATAATTAACAATAGCCGTCCTTCTAAGCTTGTCTTTGCCCTCTGAATCATTTCTTGTAATTTATTACCAATCGTAAACGACTTGACACTGCCTACGCTGACGTCTATGAAAAGCGTAAGCATTACGTTTGATGTTCTATTCCTAGGTAATAAAGTGTTCTGTGCAAGAAATAATTTAATGCTTTCATAATTTTATTTGGATATTTCATATGCATTTCCACCGCTAAAACATATCTCGGAAGCAGACATATATATTGATATCTGTTGTCAATAATGGATTTTTCTTGCTCGATTTCGTTGAATTGTAAATTACAGTTACCCTATCAAAGCTGTTCCATTAACTTCTGAAAGTTTGCTTAATTGGCTTATAAACTTCTTTATAAAGGTCGCAAAATCTTATTTTTTTAATCCTCTTCTTATCCCGTTGTCTCAATCAAGAATTGAAGCCGAGGCTTAAGAATTTCCAGTTTTAGGCCGCCTTTTGTTGTTCTGTGAAGTAGCGTTCTTTGTGAGAAAATTCTCATGAAGAAGAGATTTCGCATTCCCATCTCACCTTTCTGTTGCTCGCTCACCTTTCACTTCCCACAATATTGCCGTTTGTGAAACTCTATCGTGTTCGCTGGCATATGCAACCTGCTTTATGTGGATCAAAGCGATGTGGAGCGTTGGTGTGTAAGGGCATTGGCCTCTACACCTTAGGTTCATTGGCGATGGCATTTTAATTATATCGTATCGTAGTATAGTAGAACCCCCCTTAACAGGTGACACCGCAGCTGACACAGCATCAAATGATTTTTGGCAATTGCTTGTCGATTTTTCATATAACTAGAAACGTTATATGATAGCCTCATAGAACATGTTTTACAGTTCTTAAAATATAATTTTTTCCTATGCTCGCAGTGAGTATTACTACTTTTCCTGGCACTAAGAAGAAGTATAAAATTAATATTCTTTTGATACATAAAAAAGATAAACGGAAAGGGAAAGAGTGTCCTTAAAAAAGTATTGAACGGCCAGAAAGTGTGTCCTTTAAAAAAAAGAAAACAATTGATCAAATTTCAATTTCAGTAGCTTAATACCTTGTATAAAATATGTAATTATTATTTTTATTTATATTACTTCATTTATTTTTTTTTATTTATTAGTTATTTATTTGTTTTGTTTTGCCTCTCCAACCAATATGTTATTATAAATTTTAGTATAGGTAATCTGTTTAAATATGTTTATTTAATTATTTATTATATTTATATATATATATATATATATATATATATATATATATATATATATATATATATATGACTTGTAAAATTTAATTTACTTTTTTTTTATTACACTTGAATGTTTCCACTTCAGTCAATTTTCTGCCATTATAGTATTTCTTCCTACAAAATAGTTAATCAATTTTATGTTCCTCGCCCATACAATCTCTATGGTTAATGTTAAGTGTTTCTTTTGTTTGTTTAATAAAGCCTCTCAGATTGTTGAATAATTTTTTCTATCAATTTATTATTTAATCATACTAAAATCCAGTATATTGTAATTGCTTATGTAACTCTATTTTGAGTCTCGCAACAGAACTTGAGAACACTCGGAACGTGTGAAGTGTCTATTTTTTTAGGTTAATTGCTGGAGTGAGTCAGTCATAATGAGCTGCACTTTTTGGCAGCCTGGTGACACATCGCCACAGAATTACATCGCCCATGTAATGTACGTACTCGCTCATCTTTGGTATGGAATAATGTTATAAGAACAGTTTATAATGATTATACAATGATAATAGAACTTTGTATAAATGTATAATCATAAATAATAAACAAAAAACTATAATTACGTATTCCACCCATCTACAGATTTTCCCAATTTATATTTTAGAATTAAAAAGATCTTATTATTTAAATTAATAACTAAATTTAATTAAGAAGCTATGGTTATTCGAAATGCACCAATGCAAGTTGAGAGAAAATACTATTTTATTTATTATAATTCTTCGGCTACATTTTCATGAATGTCAAGAAGTCTCAGAAGAATATAGTTGAATATGTTAATTAAATAATATAAATAGAAATGAGAATAGTTAGGACTTTATAATATTTATGATTTGTGATTAGAGTCGACCTAAAAGTTTGACATGTCAGAGGATGAATTTCGATAATGATCAAGCAAAATCTCTAGGCTTAGTAACTGGTAATTTTTCAGGACTTAACAGTCTAATTAGTAACGATAGACATTAGAAAGTGCTTTGAAATTCCTATTGCTAAAAGTTTTAAATTTTTAATGAGTATTCTTTCAGTAAAACCATAGGATGCCGTAAAATATATACTATAATTATATATAATATAATTAATAAGGGATCAATATATATATATATATATAAATTTTTGTAATAATTAATAAAAATAAAACATCTTTGTGCTGCACAGATCCGATCCCATAACCCCTGAAGATGGCCTACATAGTTTTTTGTAGACGTCTTAAGTAATACCGTCTTTATTTTCCATATCAGTGAACATTATCCATCCCTTTTTATATAATGTTAGAGTAGATTATATATTACTATATCTATGTACTATCTATGACTCAATTAAGAACAAATAGCTAACACAAATAGTTTTAAGTTAATGTTAGATACGTTTATTCTTCAATCAGTGTTTGAGAAGTTGACTACAAATATATTGATAAAAATGAAAAAAGGAATGATTCACTGTCTAGAATCGCATTTTCTGTTTCATTTGTGGCACCCAAGTGTGAATCATTCTGTGTCATCAATTAAATTTTGTTGTAGAAAACGCACATTTGTGCTTTTAGTCATATGTAACCTTCTGAAGAAGTTACATTGACCATGGATTTCAATTTTTCTATGTATTTCATACATGACGAATCTTTTAGATTAAAACTACAATTTATATTTTATATAATTTTTGTTAACTAATTTATAACATGCCGTTTATATTGTTGATTTCCCAACAATATTTCCTAAAATATAGGTCACTATGAAAGTAAGACACTTGGGTTCACACTCAATTTAATTACAGAGAAATATAAAATAATGTATGGAGCAAAACATTAATTGATTTTTTTTTTTTTATTCTATTTCGTTAGAATATGTTTAATGTAAAAATACATTGGTTCTTACGATCCAATTACAGGTGAGGTTCCTTTAAAATATTTGTGAATGAAGTAAAAGATAACAGATAACCTATTATAGAACTAGACCAGTTTTTGTTTTAGGATCGGTTAAAACCTCTTTTACCTGAATACAGATTTATTTATAAACGCGCTATTAATTTGAATTAGAATACCCGTCGTGTGGAGTCTTGACTTCAAAGTGGCTTTTGACAATGGTTGGTGGCTCTTTTATTGTATACTCTTATATATATATATATATATATATATATATATATATATATATCTAAATTTATTTTTTCTAAATAAAATATATATATATATATATATATATATATATATATATATATATATATTATATATATATATATATATATATACATATTGAAATCGTGAAACATTTTAAATATCATTAATTATTTTATATGCTATTCATAGTTGGAACATCAGTGTAATATAAAAATAGGAATCACACCAATAATTTGTTTTTTATAAACTCCTAATCAACTAAATATTTAATCATTTATCGATCTAATCACGGTGCTTTATCATTTTTATTTAACATACTCCCATCGGAAAATAATAATAATAAAGAATAATATTATTTTTAAATACTATGAAATTTTGTTATTAATAGATTAATTTTAGTCGCTCTTTTAAAGTAATTTACGCGAAAGACTATAAGAAGTTGAGATGTGAAGGGGGTAAAGATAAAATTATAAAGGAAGAAACTTTCTGAAGAAATGTCAGGACAAATAAAACGAGAATTGAAAAAAATTAACAATCGAATAACGATGTTAAATATTAACTCTTGTTTATATTAAAAATTTTATTTTGTTTATTTATTTCGACAATGAAAAAAATATTGACTCAGTCAATATTAAATTAATCTATATAAATGAAAATGAATATTTTTCTGTATGTCTCCTATCCCTTTCCAAACCGTTCATGCGGTTGCGATGAAACTTTGGGGCGTATACCCGCGACAGTTTCGGAATTATCTATATCGTGACATACATTATTTTGTTAAGCGGTACGAAGTTCGGTGGGTCAACTAGTTTATCATAAAATAAATTAAAATCATAATATAGTTACATCTAATTTGACTTGGATTTTAACGTAAATATAAGGGAGCAGATAGTTAGGCTGTCCAGTCAAGAAATTACTATTAAATCTATTAAATTTATCGTAGACGTTTCGGCTTACAGGCTTGCTAGCCTTCGTCAGGGGTAGAAGAAAATACAAAACTATATGACAGAAAATGTATTTAAAAGGGATAAGAAATAAAGACAAACTGTATGAAATTGAAAAAAAATACATAAGTAAAAACACAAACATTAATAAGATCAAAAATATTACAATAAATGATGAGTGGATATGATTAATGAACAGAAAAAAATAAATTTAGATCAATTTTAGTCCCACTATTAAAAAAATTTAGATGAAATATTTGAGTCGAGGTGTATAACAGCAAATGTAAAATAAAAATGGACAAAACTCTCTGAAGAGAACCTTACTTTTACATAACACAATTACCAAATCAATCTATCGATTTTACAGTTGATAAAATAATTTCTGGATTCTCCAGAAAGTCATAATTTCATGAGTTAACCGTAAAACGATAAAATTGTTTTTTTCTGTTTTGATAATCTTAATTACTGACCTATGCCTGTTTTTCGAAAAGGACTGGACTGGACCTGGGATCAGTCATTTTTTAGAGAACTAATAAATTATTTGACCTAAAGATTTAGTCACTATTAAATTAGATGATTGGTTCTAAGAAATTAGTTGTCAAATAGCTAAGTCTGATTAAATTTAACTTTGATTAAATTTTGCCCAACTCTGGTTTCTGACCATTTGTAATTGTTTTTATTTTGGTACTTATTTGTCATTCTAAAGGGACTTTGTCCCAGAATAAAACTATTTTTCTGAAATGGTAATTAATTTCTAAGAATGTAGAGTTCCGATTTATGGAACCAAGGCTATGATGAATTTTGTCTACTTTTCAATAGAATAAGCGAAACATCGTTTTACCTAGTTTTCTAGGTTCGATGTAGTTATTTAATAAATCTTTATGGTAATGCCCGAAGCCTTCATCACTGTTACTCTATATGTATAAATTTATATAAAACTGTTTGTTTTTTTCTGTGATACGATAATTTACCAAATACTTTTTATATATATATATATATATATATATATATATATATATATATATATATATATATATATATGTTGTTTTTTTTATTGCTGGGGATTTAAAGAAGGGCAAGTGCTATTAAGTTATTTAGAGGGCAGTGACTCGGTGCTCAATATTAGCAGATTGTAAGTGGGGGCCATAGATATCGCTCTACCTGCCGCTGTCAAATTTTACGCAACGATCTGACTCAAATGATGAAGCATTTTTCCATCTGTTATTTTATAATATTTTTCAAAACAAATTTCTTTTTTCAATTCGGAAAAGTATATCATAAATAAGAAATAAAGCCAGTCAGTAATTTTTTCATATCTAATATTTCAATTGTTATTCTAACCAGCTGTTTTCGTTAAGAAATAGAAAAGAATAAATCTGTTCATATTTTAACTTTCCAAAGAAGCAGTTTTAAAATTTGAATAAATTAAAAAATCTGCTATTAAGTGGACAAAATCACGCTGTCTTCTTATTATTTTTGTTTTCTATCTGACAACTATTTTTACTGAATATCATAGTCTATGTTGACTATTTTTTTTATATACATACCTGTCACTTATACCATGACGATAAGCGGTGATAATATGAAAGATAGCTGGAATGTCTGGCATGAGGGAGGTCAGCACCCAGCGGTTCTACATACTCCTAACATGCTAGTTAATTAATTTTATTCGAGTAGATCCCTCAACCAACTCCTTTCTAGCTTTCTTTAGTTATTTTCTGGCAAGTTCCCGATGATTGGTATTAGATTTTTGATGTCTGTTGAGTTTGTCATGAAATCTTTTGTATGTAGTCCGGATGTGATCCTGTACTATGGGTATGCATTAGTCTGTATGTTATATTGACGTACGAGGGTGGTTTTGCAATGAGTCTTAATATTTTTGTCCAGAAAGTCTTTGTTTTTAGTCCATAGTGGTTTTTGTTATAAAAAAATGTTTACATAATTTTCATTGTTGATTGTTTATGTTGAAGTAGATTTAAAAGTCTCTTTCTTTTGTCAAGGCTTTGATGTTTCTGTTTCACATGTGGGCTCCGTATCATCATGTCGAAAACCAGTTATAAATATTTCATAGTGTTAGTGTGTTTAATGTAAACATTACTAAAGTAAACTAGGAGACAATTACTTACTTCCTTGTTATCATAAGTTTTTTTACGTAACAATTCACACTTTTGAAGTTCAGTTATCACCTCCTCCTATCATCTGCACGATTATGAGTTTTCTTCAGCTTCAGTCTATTCAGATAATACACTGATCTTGTAACGAAGATTTGTGTTTTATTTTTACTTTGTTACCCAGCTTTTTATAGACTTAACATGTAAAATGATTCTAGTGTTTCAGCTTTCCTTGGTACTCATAGTTATTTCAAATGAAAAATATTTTTAAGTTCAGTGTTGCGTATTTCACGCTTTAACTTATTCCACATGTCATCGCTGTTGAGAACCTATCATGTTAATTGTGGACCGTCATGACTTGTAGAATAGACAAAAAGTCACAAATGAACCTCTTTGCAAGTATCGTAGTTGAGTGCAATCTTTATTGCGTCGTAAAATTTCCACATTTAATACATAATTAACAATAGCCGTCCTTCTAAGCTTGTCTTTGCCCTCTGAATCATTTCTTGTAATTTATTACCAATCGTAAACGACTTGACACTGCCTACGCTGACGTCTATGAAAAGCGTAAGCATTACGTTTGATGTTCTATTCCTAGGTAATAAAGTGTTCTGTGCAAGAAATAATTTAATGCTTTCATAATTTTATTTGGATATTTCATATGCATTTCCACCGCTAAAACATATCTCGGAAGCAGACATATATATTGATATCTGTTGTCAATAATGGATTTTTCTTGCTCGATTTCGTTGAATTGTAAATTACAGTTACCCTATCAAAGCTGTTCCATTAACTTCTGAAAGTTTGCTTAATTGGCTTATAAACTTCTTTATAAAGGTCGCAAAATCTTATTTTTTTTAATCCTCTTCTTATCCCGTTGTCTCAATCCAGAATTGAAGCCGAGGCTTAAGAATTTCCAGTTTTAGGCCGCCTTTTGTTGTTCTGTGAAGTAGCGTTCTTTGTGAGAAAATTCTCATGAAGAAGAGATTTCGCATTCCCATCTCACCTTTCTGTTGCTCGCTCACCTTTCACTTCCCACAATATTGCCGTTTGTGAAACTCTATCGTGTTCGCTGGCATATGCAACCTGCTTTATGTGGATCAAAGCGATGTGGAGCGTTGGTGTGTAAGGGCATTGGCCTCTACACCTTAGGTTCATTGGCGATGGCATTTTAATTATATCGTATCGTAGTATAGTAGAACCCCCCTTAACAGGTGACACCGCAGCTGACACAGCATCAAATGATTTTTGGCAATTGCTTGTCGATTTTTCATATAACTAGAAACGTTATATGATAGCCTCATAGAACATGTTTTACAGTTCTTAAAATATAATTTTTTCCTATGCTCGCAGTGAGTATTACTACTTTTCCTGGCACTAAGAAGAAGTATAAAATTAATATTCTTTTGATACATAAAAAAGATAAACGGAAAGGGAAAGAGTGTCCTTAAAAAAGTATTGAACGGCCAGAAAGTGTGTCCTTTTAAAAAAAGAAAACAATTGATCAAATTTCAATTTCAGTAGCTTAATACCTTGTATAAAATATGTAATTATTATTTTTATTTATATTACTTCATTTATTTTTTTATTTATTAGTTATTTATTTGTTTTGTTTTGCCTCTCCAACCAATATGTCATTATAAATTTTAGTATAGGTAATCTGTTTAAATATGTTTATTTAATTATTTATTTATTTATATATATATATATATATATATATATATATATATATATATATATATGTATATATATATATATATATATATATATATATATATATATATATATATATATATATATATATGACTTGTAAAATTTAATTTACTTTTTTTTTTTATTACACTTGAATGTTTCCACTTCAGTCAATTTTCTGCCATTATAGTATTTCTTCCTACAAAATAGTTAATCAATTTTATGTTCCTCGCCCATACAATCTCTATGGTTAATGTTAAGTGTTTCTTTTGTTTGTTTAATAAAGCCTCTCAGATTGTTGAATAATTTTTTCTATCAATTTATTATTTAATCATACTAAAATCCAGTATATTGTAATTGCTTATGTAACTCTATTTTGAGTCTCGCAACAGAACTTGAGAACACTCGGAACGTGTGAAGTGTCTATTTTTTTAGGTTAATTGCTGGAGTGAGTCAGTCATAATGAGCTGCACTTTTTGGCAGCCTGGTGACACATCGCCACAGAATTACATCGCCCATGTAATGTACGTACTCGCTCATCTTTGGTATGGAATAATGTTATAAGAACAGTTTATAATGATTATACAATGATAATAGAACTTTGTATAAATGTATAATCATAAATAATAAAAACAAAAAACTATAATTACGTATTCCACCCATCTACAGATTTTCCCAATTTATATTTTAGAATTAAAAAGATCTTATTATTTAAATTAATAACTAAATTTAATTAAGAAGCTATGGTTATTCGAAATGCACCAATGCAAGTTGAGAGAAAATACTATTTTATTTATTATAATTCTTCGGCTACATTTTCATGAATGTCAAGAAGTCTCAGAAGAATATAGTTGAATATGTTAATTAAATAATATAAATAGAAATGAGAATAGTTAGGACTTTATAATATTTATGATTTGTGATTAGAGTCGACCTAAAAGTTTGACATGTCAGAGGATGAATTTCGATAATGATCAAGCAAAATCTCTAGGCTTAGTAACTGGTAATTTTTCAGGACTTAACAGTCTAATTAGTAACGATAGACATTAGAAAGTGCTTTGAAATTCCTATTGCTAAAAGTTTTAAATTTTTAATGAGTATTCTTTCAGTAAAACCATAGGATGCCGTAAAATATATACTATAATTATATGTAATATAATTAATAAGGGATCAATATATATATATATATATAAATTTTTGTAATAATTAATAAAAATAAAACATCTTTGTGCTGCACAGATCCGATCCCATAACCCCTGAAGATGGCCTACATAGTTTTTTGTAGACGTCTTAAGTAATACCGTCTTTATTTTCCATATCAGTGAACATTATCCATCCCTTTTTATATAATGTTAGAGTAGATTATATATTACTATATCTATGTACTATCTATGACTCAATTAAGAACAAATAGCTAACACAAATAGTTTTAAGTTAATGTTAGATACGTTTATTCTTCAATCAGTGTTTGAGAAGTTGACTACAAATATATTGATAAAAATGAAAAAAGGAATGATTCACTGTCTAGAATCGCATTTTCTGTTTCATTTGTGGCACCCAAGTGTGAATCATTCTGTGTCATCAATTAAATTTTGTTGTAGAAAACGCACATTTGTGCTTTTAGTCATATGTAACCTTCTGAAGAAGTTACATTGACCATGGATTTCAATTTTTCTATGTATTTCATACATGACGAATCTTTTAGATTAAAACTACAATTTATATTTTATATAATTTTTGTTAACTAATTTATAACATGCCGTTTATATTGTTGATTTCCCAACAATATTTCCTAAAATATAGGTCACTATGAAAGTAAGACACTTGGGTTCACACTCAATTTAATTACAGAGAAATATAAAATAATGTATGGAGCAAAACATTAATTGATTTTTTTTTTTTTTTTTATTCTATTTCGTTAGAATATGTTTAATGTAAAAATACATTGGTTCTTACGATCCAATTACAGGTGAGGTTCCTTTAAAAATATTTGTGAATGAAGTAAAAGATAACAGATAACCTATTATAGAACTAGACCAGTTTTGTTTTAGGATCGGTTAAAACCTCTTTTACCTGAATACAGATTTATTTATAAACGCGCTATTAATTTGAATTAGAATACCCGTCGTGTGGAGTCTTGACTTCAAAGTGGCTTTTGACAATGCTTGGTGGCTCTTTTATTGTATACTCTTATATATATATATATATATATATATATATATATATATATATATATATATATATATATATATATATATATATATATATATATATATATCTAAATTTATTTTTTCTAAATAAATATATATATATATATATATATATATATATATATATATTTGTATGTATTTATGTATTCATGTATCATTCAAGAACAACTTATAAAAAAATTGATTCTTGAGGATAATTATATCGTTACTTAAGCAATCACATGCCATAAGTTATTTCCCTAAATGATTGTGTCCAACTAATTTTAGCCAAAAAGTGACTTTTAGCATGCTGTTGCTTATGTGTCGATATCTTTTTCCTTTATGTGCAACAGAAGTAAAAGGATGACAAAGCACTGTTTACAAGCGACCAAATGAAGACTGTAAAATAAACGAGTGTTAATTCACCTTTTATTGTGACCCCCCCCCCATTAATTAAAATCGAGTTTAATTTAATAGTCCCCCATCCTTGTTGCTATTAGCTGCGGTTCTTAACTAGATAACCGCCTGCGTCTAAACTATCTTTTATTGGTATTTATCAGATTCACATGGAATAAGGGTTCCTTTGATGACCTTCTTGGATTTGTTTGGTTAACAGGTTAATCGTGAAACATTTTAAATATCATTAATTATTTTATATGCTATTCATAGTTGGAACATCAGTGTAATATAAAAATAGGAATCACACCAATAATTTGTTTTTTATAAACTCCTAATCAACTAAATATTTAATCATTTATCGATCTAATCACGGTGCTTTATCATTTTTATTTAACATACTCCCATCGGAAAATAATAATAATAAAGAATAATATTATTTTTAAATACTATGAAATTTTGTTATTAATAGATTAATTTTAGTCGCTCTTTTAAAGTAATTTACGCGAAAGACTATAAGAAGTTGAGATGTGAAGGGGGTAAAGATAAAATTATAAAGGAAGAAACTTTCTGAAGAAATGTCAGGACAAATAAAACGAGAATTGAAAAAAATTAACAATCGAATAACGATGTTAAATATTAACTCTTGTTTATATTAAAAATTTTATTTTGTTTATTTATTTCGACAATGAAAAAAATATTGACTCAGTCAATATTAAATTAATCTATATAAATGAAAATGAATATTTTTCTGTATGTCTCTTATCCCTTTCCAAACCGTTCATGCGGTTGCGATGAAACTTTGGGTCGTATACCCGCGACAGTTTCGGAATTATCTATATCGTGACATACATTATTTTGTTAAGCGGTACGAAGTTCGGTGGGTCAACTAGTTTATCATAAAATAAATTAAAATCATAATATAGTTACATCTAATTTGACTTGGATTTTAACGTAAATATAAGGGAGCAGATAGTTAGGCTGTCCAGTCAAGAAATTACTATTAAATCTATTAAATTTATCGTAGACGTTTCGGCTTACAGGCTTGCTAGCCTTCGTCAGGGGTAGAAGAAAATACAAAACTATATGACAGAAAATGTATTTAAAAGGGATAAGAAATAAAGACAAACTGTATGAAATTGAAAAAATACATAAGTAAAAACACAAACATTAATAAGATCAAAAATATTACAATAAATGATGAGTGGATATGATTAATGAACAGAAAAAAATAAATTTAGATCAATTTTAGTCCCACTATTAAAAAAATTTAGATGAAATATTTGAGTCGAGGTGTATAACAGCAAATGTAAAATAAAAATGGACAAAACTCTCTGAAGAGAACCTTACTTTTACATAACACAATTAGTGTCAAGACACGTAAACGCTAACTAAATATTCCTTATTTCAAATGTCATCGAAATTTTATTTTTATGGTCTTGTTTGGCATTCTAACGTCTAACTTATTTATTACTCATAATGTTTTTACCTTACTGAAACATCTTTTACTTTTAATTTTAAGGTACGCTAAATATGATTGCTGGGAATAAAATGGACAGTTTACAGCCAATTTCAATAAAAAAAAATACGACCTTTTGTTTTTGCATTAAAAAATAAATAAATAAATAAAACGTAAATATAAAGAAAATTTCCCTTTCTTTCGAGTCCTGATGACTTATTTATTTGAAACATTTTTTTTTTTTCTATTTATTTTATTTTATTTCAAGATCGGTCTGGTAAGCCTTACGTCGATAATTTAACAATTTATAATATTTTAAGAATAGAAGAAATATAGGTATAGTCTCATGCAAATGTTCAAAAAGCTTATACGACAGACAGTAGCTGGAAAGAGGAAGGCGTGAGACCTCTAAGAAAGGTCACCCAGAGGTAGTGCAGGAGGGCGTTTACCTGCTGAGTCAGGAGGCTGAAGAATATGGATCTGGACCTGGTTAGTCACCAATATGGCGATTCAAATTTATGTAAACAGACTGCTTCAGTTATTTTTCATTTCCATCACAACGATTTGTATAGTTTACTCAAATTGCTCCGTTTGAAGAAACCCGGATTTGTTGAGAAAGGAAAACAAAATGCTCCAACAAATCATTTACTAGTGGGTAAACAGATGTGATCAGGACCATTTTGATCCGCTTAACGTGGGTTTATTTTTTATTAAAGCGCTGTTATTAAAAATCGAGGCTGGAGTACACAGAACTCCAAAGTTTCCCAACATTGAACCTTCATTAATTTAATACAGGTTTTAGATAATAATTTATATATGATACAGATTTTACCCGGCGATGTAATATTTTTTCTATTCTCTAAATACAGTAGAACCTGGCTAATCCGCCTCCCGCTAGTCCAACTCTCCATGTAGTCCGACCCTTCTGCGGAGTCCTGTGGGATGGACAATATCTTTGCGGAAACCTAATAGTTTAGTGAAACTGTACATTTGGTGTGCAAAATGTTGATTAGTTTTAAACGTATAGTTAGTTATATTGTTAATGTTCCGCTTGTTATCTAAAATCCAAGTTTTGGATCTTGAGGCACCGCTGCTCGATAATTGGTAGCGTTAAAGCGTCGAAACTTTAGACTTTTTCTATGTTTCACCTAAATATCTACTGCACCGTTGGTATTTAAGAAATAATCATATTTTATTTAATAATCAAAACTACACTGAATTAAACTAGATTTTCGGTTATGGGAGCAGAAAATAATCAGTGCAGCTTTTTGTTTCCCAGTTTTTCTTATGCGTCCTTTAAAACCACGTTAGCATACTTCACTTTAAAGGTGAATTAGTTCACTACAAATCTAAAAAATTTATTGTTACTATGGCCAATGCTTCTATAAATCAATGGAAACAGAAAATAATCAAGCGGTTAAAAGATGTCTTTGCAAACGTATTATAAAATGAGCTTATATAACGTTTTAATTTCCTTTACGTTTAATAATGTTAATTTATAACATTTAGTATTACTATAGTGCACTTTTAATTATGAAAAATATGTTTCATTGAAACCCCCGGTTAATGAGACCTCATGGCCGTTCGCCCTGCCCCTTGGTTCCGTTGGGGTCAGATTTGTGAGGTTCTACTGTATATTCAGATTTTCATTTGCTTTGTTTCTTTTATATATATAGATAATTAAATAGATCTGAATAATAATGCTTATACTTTAAATTAAGCAAATATTTTTACCTTTTAATAAAGTAGAGGTTCCTAAAGCCATTGGCCCTGCGAGCCCTAAAAATACACGATGACAGCTGGTGCCTACGATGTAAGCCTCGCACATTCCACAGAGGTGAGATGGAGGGACCAGCGCCTGACCTGAGTGAATCCTCGGCAACCTGATGAACAATATCCCTGGATCGTCTGCTCGGAATAAGGATGACGTACTTACAACGACTATGAGAAGAAAACTTGCTTATTTAGGACATCTTTTAAATAATATTACAGCGTTAATCCTTACCTAATATCGAATTAAATATTTTTTAATAAATCGAATAAATATATTTAAACCCTCCCCCGTCCCCTCTCCTTTTTTTATATCTATTATTATTTTTTTAATTTCAATAGGGAAAAGAAAGGTGCTTTGTCTTAGTTCAAACAGACATCTGTAATTTTCAAATGTTCTGTGTGTAACCAATTAAACTACATTGGTAAAAAAGCCAATAAAAATAACTCATAAAACATCCTAAATTCTAATTAAGTTATTTCTTTTTTATTTATACATTTATTTAAATTTACATCTATTTATAAAAAAAAAAATACACACATCCAGTAAATGTTATAATAAAACAATGGCTTGTGAGGTGGTTATCACTTCAATAAAAGTTCTATCTGGGGAGGTCTCAAGGCCATCTTCCTTTCAGACGCCTCTGAGGGCTGTCAGGAATAGAATGGGAAGCAAGTTGAGAGACTAGTGGTTTTGAATGGTTATGAAGTTTATTATGAAAGGATAGGTATCTGGTTTGGGTTAAATTAGCAACATATGGAACATTAAGGTCTTTATGGATAAGCTTATTTGTGACAAAGAACAAAGCTTTAAGGATTTTTCGAAGAATTTTGAATTGTAAGGACTGGATATGAGATGAATTAGATGGTTAAATGGAGACCCAAAGCTCACTCCGTATGTCCATATATATCTAATTATTGTCGTGTAAATGAGTCTTTTAAATTAATCGGAATCTTAGAACGTTTGTCTAGCAAATATTGAAGAAGTTGATAACGACGAGCAGTTTCTTGTCTTCTTAGTCTTGTATGTGGATTCCAAGTTAAACGTTTGTCCAGATAGTGTCCTAGGTAGCCAATCTGTTCAACAGGGATTAGTGAAATCTTATGAAAGGATAATGTAGGACAAGAGGTCTTAGGTTTACGGCCTCTTCTTTTTAATAAGCTTTTATTAACTTCACCTGTTTGTAACGGAATCTTTCATCGTGATTTTCACCAATTTTCAGCAGTCTGGTTTAATTGGAAATTTGCACACGTTTCAAGGACCAATGGCAATACAATAATTGCACAACTTTGTTCTAATGTTCTCACTTACTCTAGTTAAATTACTCTAAAAATGGGAGTCTGCCTTACAAAAGGTGAAGTTTTTATATGGTCCAGATGGGCCCTAAGAATAAAATATCAAAAATGAAACTAAATTTGATAAGGGGAAAATGTTTGGGGGGCAATAAAAAATCAAATTTTTTAAACTTTTTTCGGATTTTGGAAAAAAAAACATTTATAAAAATGTTATATTTACAAAATTAAAGTTTATTAAATTGTGTGTCTAAAGACATCCTTTAAGCTGAATTTGATTTAGGCGTTTAGCCACAATCGATTGTCAAACATCGCAGAATTTTAAACAGTTAGTTTTGGTCATGTTTATGAGTATGTAACGTAGAAATGGCTTATTTAATCAAAAAATGTTATATAATTAAAGTTGTAGATCATTACATTTTGTGCAAGATGGGATTTTTAAAGTAAAAATTTTCCCATTCCTACTCTGAAGTATGTAAAAAAAAAAACAAACATTGTTGGGTGATTTTGGATAAACTGTGTTAAAATTGCAAACAAATCAGGAATAATACAGGGAAATTAGATTCAAACCGTGAACTCAACAAATTAAAAGGTCTGACTGCTGCAAATTGTTATAACCACACTTAGGTTTTTAGCCAGGTTTGCTATAAAAGCGTGTTTTTTATAGTTTTTTTAAACTAGAATTTTTTCATTATTTATTAGGTAATGTGTTGCATAGTTAACAGAATTAATAATTTAAATCTTTACAATATTTCCGTATGTGAACCATTGTTTATTAGTTTCAGAAAATCTTTTTGAAACATAAGTCCACACTCCATTGATGTTATGTAACATATAATTCTTCTATTTTTTTTTTTCAATGTGAAAATATCCAACAAAACATAAATCTCAGCTAATCTGACACTGAAAAAATAACTGTTATAAATGTCAAAGCCAAAAATGATGAAAATATATTTATGATTAAAATATATTATCTTAAAAGGTGGAGAAAGATACATTGGTTCGCAGTATCAAACAGAGAGAATTTATAAGGAGGGAAACAGTCGCCATTCCGTCTTGTGTGGGTCAAACGTGTTTCTTTAACGGTATTAGTAACCTGCATATTATACCTATTGCATTCAACCTCTGTTTACTGTAGGATAATGTTGTTTTATTATTTTTATCACTTTTAGCATATACATAATTTGTATTTGTTAGGTAGTGTAAACTGATTCTTAATTATTTCAAAATTTATGTATTTTTATTTTTATTTTTTTTTTGTTATGCACAAGTTTCAATTATGAACATTTTTTATTTAATTTATTTTTTAACCACTTGTATTTTTAGATAAATATACAACTTTTGGCTTTAGTTTCATCAAGTCTTTTTTTTTTTTTTTCTCAGCCACTTTGTAACATAAGTTTTGTAATTATAATTAAATTTACAACTAACAGATGTAAATTTAGTGAAATCTATGATTAACAGTAATTTACTGGATTACGAGACAGCTATTGGTATTAATTACATGTATGATATGAAACTTACAACCTCTGGGAAAAAATAATCAGGTCAAGTGTGTAATGTGAAACTTGTAATTATTGGTAATTATTAATCGATGAATTGTCGGTCTATATTGTATCTTGAGTTTAAAAGAGCTGGTGAAGTAGCTCGGAATGATTATGGAATAATCAATTACAAATTTCTGTCAATTTGTAAAATTTTCATAAAATTTTATAAAATTATTACTATATCATACAATCAATTCAAATTCTTATTGTTATATTTCATATTATTTACCAAACATCTATTTGACTTTATTAATCAAATTAGATTTTTAACGTGTGATGGTTATCAAGTATTAAAAAGGAAGTCATTGTCGATATTTTTCTAAACGTTTTCTTACTTCCAACGGATAATAACAAATAATTAACACCAAATAATAAACGAAATAACACCAAATGAATGTTGTTTTTTTTATTTTCTGTGGAAAAATTGATGTCTTCCCACTTATTAAAATATAAATTGACAATGGATTGTCTGACACAATAATGTACTTGGATAGCTTCTTTTTTTTTTTTTTTTTTTTTTTTTTTTTTTTTTTTTTTTTTTTTTTTTTTTTTTTTTTTTTTTTTTTTTTTTTTTTTTTTTTTTTTTTTTTATAATGCAAAACGGGTTCTTTAACTGTCTAAGTATTTTAAATTAAAAAGTCTGAAGCCTTTGTTTGTATATCTTTTTTGGCAGAATGATAATCTAGGAAGCTTAATTTCAAAACGGGCTTAAACATCTTTCTATATTTAATTTAGTAAGTCGTGTGAGTGTTTAGGGAATTTAAAATCTAGGGTCTTATGCAAAATAGTTGTTCCAGTGATAAACTGGTAAAAATTGAGTTTTAACTATCATATGGCTAACTTAAACTTTATTGTTTGTTCTTGGAGCCTAAGGTCATTATGTACTCCAACTAGGATAGGAAGGGCGGGTTATCCTAAAGGTTTCCAACCTATCCGAACCAGAGGAGAAGTCAAGATTCATTTTTATAAATAAATTTTAGCTCGCCCAGTAGCGATTCGAAAACATGACCTTCAGTACCGAGTGCGCTGAGACCCTAACCTATACTTTAAAACTGATTAGTAACTTGTTTCGATTCTATATATTATTTTTGTTTAATTTAAAACTATAAATAATGCAATTTTAACATAAAGGGCAAAACATATATTTACAATATTTACATTGGAGGCATTAAATCTATCATGGATTCAATAAGATCGCCATAGGTTATGTTACATCATACGTAAAGAAAATAAACAAAGCTTTATAATTGAGAAATAGTGGTGATGTTGTACCTTGTACAGATACCCACTAAAAATCACTGGTGCCCTTATTCTGCATAAAACCCAAAATCTCTAGTAGTATTTAATTCTGACTGATTAATGGAGTAGTAGAGTAAAAAAGCTGAATCGTCACTATTTTAAGATTAAAGAGACTGTAAAAAACTATAAATTTACAAAAATGTTGTATTGATGTTAGACTATTACTGTCAAGTCGAAGCAGGAAGCCATTAAACTGCATGGCTTGGGCTAATGGTTTGACTCCTGATATGGGTCAAAGCTAGGAGCTTAGGTCACGCTACAATATAGCATTCATAGAGATTCTTTCCACCAGTGGTGGAGTTCTTGTGTTAAGAAAAAAATTACAGAAAGAGAATGAACTATAAAAATAACCCAAGACTTACTGACTTACACAAGAAAGCTTTTAGGGGCTAACGAAAATAAACTTAACAGGTAGAGACTCTCTAAATATACATTTATACCCTCGGAAGCAGGCGTCACATATCCCTCCCAGTAATGGCCTGACGCACCTTCCTGTATACACACATGTTCAGCGGCTGTTGGGGATATTCTCGCTCTGTCAGTTGATGTTTTCGTTCTTAAACTTGACAACTTGAACCGTAGAGCTGTCGTCAGCAGTCTGTGTTATTGTTGTCGCTTTTGGCAGTAGGTTGGGACCGTTACAGGCGTAAAATTTTAAACTCGTAAGGCGAGCAGATTGCTGAAGATATTACCAACGTATGTAGGATGTTCTGATACCTGTGAATCGAACACCACTATTGTATAATCAAGAAAAATGCCATTGGCCATTTTTTAAGCATGAAATCAACAAAAATAATTATTATGTGACACACTACCCTTTGGTAATTTTTTTAATCTTCAGAACATTAGTCTGGATGAGCTACTTACGGGCCAGATACAAAGATATAGATGAATTTTTTGTTTTCTATATTGAATTTTTTTTTTATTTGAAGACCAGTTTAAAAACTTGAAATCAAACATGTTGATACTCAACTAATGTGAAAACAACTTCTAAATGATACCCATTTTTATTTTCTGAATAAAAATCTTATAAATATATGTATGTATATAAATAAAAATCTGATAATATATGTAGTACATGGCAAGCCAGAATAGCACTCAATGGTACCTCTTTTTAGCATCGGTCCAAATAACTAAATAAATAATAAATATATATATATATATTTATTTATTTTTTTTTTTTTTTTAAATGTTATGATTTTTTTTTTTTTTCCTCCAACCAACGATTATATGTTTAAATACACATTTTTTTTTTTTTACAACCACACAAAGTTCATAAAATTTCAAATTTCATTACATTATTGTAACAACACGTAAATAAACTGTTGGTTAAGTACAATCACTGATAAGTAAAATAATATAATATAACACATATCATACATGTAGTATGCCTGTAACGGCATTAATAACGGCGTTAAACATTAATAAACGGTCCTTTTATGGGGTTACCATAAGATGAAAAAAAAAAAAAAAATATATATATATATATATATATTTGAGCAGATCTATCATCCACCTTTTTTTCAGTCTTCTGTGAGTACATTCGGGTATGTCAGCCGATGCCATGTTTTTTTAATATGTTATGCCCATAAATTCTGTCATGAAAACATCTATTCGCTTACAGTGCGTACATTCGAATCTGAGTGGTTTTGTTGTTTGTAGATTACGTACCAAGGTGATGAGTACTAGTATTTTATATTGAAATATTTCTATTTTTTAAAGTTAAATATTATAACTGGTTAGCCATAAATACTTGACAATAATTACCATTGAAGAATGTGTGATTTGTTGATTCCTTACAGCTTATTTTCTTATCAATTCATTAGTCTAAATTCATTCATGACTGCTACTAAATGTGAAGTTCATTATAAAGGAAAACCAAAAGGTAAACAAATACGAATCCTGTCTTTTTCCACTGTCCTTGAATAAAGCTTTTAATCAGTTTGTAAATATTTGATCGTTTTTTCATTTAGTTTCTTGTCGGTAATTGACAATAATTCATTGTATTGCGTTATATTTTTGTTATTAGTACTTCACTATACTTTTGAAGATACAGGAATTAAACCTTTATTTTAAAACCCGTTTTATTCAGTGTTGCCAACTAAATTGTCTCATAATTTTGTAATTATTAAATATTCGGATAATAATGGCATTGGTAGTATATTTATATATTCCCTAAAGTGAAATGTCATTGTAGTTTGCTCTTTTTTTTTAATTATAAAGAGCTATCAGTAGATAATTTCACTGTTCGTTTTCATGTAAAGCTGAAATTGTTATTTCAATGTTGTTACATAAGTGATATTTTTCATAATATATAAAATAATATCATTGTAATTATTATTTAATCAAGCTTAGAGCTTGCGATTTATTTTGTGGTTTCACTAAACCATTCAAATTTTTCTCAAACCCCTTCCTTGCAATCCGAAATCCTACTTTAAATACTGAATGCTCCTCATCAGGTCACAAACAAACTTATCCATATTGGCCCTATATGTTGGTAATTTGCCCCGAACAAGATACCCATCCTTCCATGATAGGAATATCTAACCTACCAGTAGGTTTATAAGTTATTGCTTTAACTTTTCAACATGTATATATTTTATATGGTTGTGAATCTCAATTATAATGTACATATATATATATATATAACTTTATTTATTTATTAAAAATTTGACTCATTTATGAGTGAGTCTTTATGTGTACTAAAAAATGTTTTTATTTTTCAGGTAAGCATCCAATCTAGAATAATTAACAAGGATAAAAGTAAGTCACTATTTAGATTATTTTAGACATATTAGAATATTAGATAAAAAAGTCAGAAAACAAAAATTAAAATAAAAGTAACTGTAATGTTCAAATCTAACAAAATGTAAGTACCTATTTCATAATTTGTAAAATAATAAGTGTTACAAATTTAAAATTTTTAAAGGGGCAAACAATAAATAATATAACTTAAGGAATTTATGCCTTAATCGCAAGTGTTTTGATATAAAATAAAATGGAAATTATATATATATATACAGTCGTGGTCATGGAAATTGCATCACCTAAGGTTATTATCTTTTTGATCCTAAATGTGTAAACAAATAGTGGAATTGTATTTGTTTACCTACTGGTATTAGAGAAATGGAATCAGTGACTTATAGTTTAGTTGTGCCCAGAGTATCTAATATTAAGCACATATTTTGTATCATTATGTCCAATAGACTGAGTTTCAATCAAATGCCTAATAAGGAAAAAGTTAAAATAGTGACGTTTGCTGAAGCTGGGCTTCCTACGCGTGAGATAGCAAGGAGGGTGAGGTGCAACCAATCCACTGTGGTAAGAATAATAAACAAAAATCTTAACCAGGGATCTACCGAGCGAAAGAAAAGGACTGAAAGGAAAAGGAAGACAGATGATCGTTTAGATCGCATTATGATAAGATATAAGAAATATCTAGAGATCTAGCTGATAGCAATTTAGCAGAACTAAGTCGAGAAACAGTTGGTAGAAGATGAAGAGAAAGAGAATGGGCAAGAAAACCAGCCAAAAGGCCATTTCTTAACAAAAAAATGAAACAATATCGCCTAAATTGGGTGCAGAATTTTAAAAATTGGACATCTGATGATTGGAGGAAAGTTGATGTTTTCAGATGAGAGTAAATTCAATGTCTTCAGTTCTTACGGTGCTCCATACGTAAGACGTCGGCCAAATGAAAGATTTGACGAATCCTGTACTATTAAAACAGTGAAACAGTGTTCATTAAACATTAAACTTTAAACACATTAAAGTGTGATGGTCTCGGGATGTTTTTGCTACTTTGGAGTTGGCCAAATAAAATTCATGTTTATTGGTTCTTACTTAACATAACTTCATGGTTAATGCAGAAAAATATAAAAAAATTTTGGAAGAGAGTTTGATTCCCTCAATGAATTTCCATCTTACACACGGAGACTTCATTTTTCAAGATGATTCTTCTCCATGCTATAGAGCCAAATCGGTAAGTTAATTATTTATTTATTTAAAAAAATGTATAAGCCGTAAGATACATTATTTTTAATTGCCTTTACCATTGCGTTTTTGGATAGGTAAAGCTGTTTTTAACAGAAAACAAGATCTCCACGCTGCCATGGCCAGGCAATAGCCCTGATTTTAATCCTATAGAAAACTTATGCAAGATCATGAAAAAATTAATAATTAAATATAGCAAAGCCTAAGAATAAAGATGAGGTAAAACAGGCAATCGAAAAGGTGTGGAATGAGGAGATTAGTGAAGAAATCATAAAAAATTTGATCGACTCGATGCCAAACAGGATCGCCTCAGTTATCAGGGCTAATGGCGGTTCGACAAAATACTAGTTTATATTAATATTTCAATAAATGTATTTTTAATATTTTTATACAATTTTTTAAAATAAATTCATATGAGTGCGTAAAAAAAATTGTTTTCTTAAATTCCTCGTAAACAATAAACATTTTATTTATCATTTTATGAATATTTTTTATTTTTTGTTTGGGTTGAAACCATTTTTCATGCCTAATTACACATTCTTTTTCTTTGCAAAACATTTTAAAATTATCAAAAGTTAAGAACAACATTGGTTTAAGGAGATCTTCCATTATTTTTAAGTGATGCAATTTCTATGACCATGACTGTATATATATATGTATGTATGTGTGTGTGTGTGTGTGTGTGTGTGTGTGTGTGTGTGTGTGTGTGTGTGTATTAACATGCTCAGCTATGTACGTACACTCGCTTCAGTGACAACGAATCATCAGGAAGGACATTTTAATGGTAATTGGAAGTAATATAAGGAGGTTAAAATCAGAAAAAAAAGGGGAAATTTTAATTGACTTTCTAAAATATAATAATCCAGTGAAATCTTCATATTAATTATATGATTAAATCTAGTAAACCTATATATAACCATTATATATTTTTAAGTAAATAAAAATGTTTTTATTTATTAACTCTATTTCATATGGCGACAAGTTCCGTACTTTCGTAAATCATCACTGACGTTACACAGCTACTAGAGTTTAAGTTCTTATATTATACGTTAATATTATTCTCGTAGGACTTCAGAATATGCACTTTAGTGTATAATTATCCTCTGTATAATCCTGTGTATAATTATAATATAAGTATCCTCAGATTAATTTAAATTAGATTTTTAAAAAAGTAGACCTATGAACTGCACATAAGTCCGAAATTCTTTCTACACCAGACTTCCTTGATGATCCATTTAAATTTATCTGATCTATGTTCTCAAGTCGAAAATACCTCACAAGGTATTACTTTGCATAGGGAACTGCACTATCTGGAGGACAGCAGCTCAATAAGGAAGTCTGTCGAGGAAAGGGTGGCTGGATTACGCCGAGTAACAGTGATCTGTCTTTTCTATATTAGGTCATGTTCATGACTTGTATTGAGTTAAACTTTGATTTTCTCTTATTATTTTTTATTTAATTGATTTTCATTGGTTCTATACTACCTAATTGCTAAAAAAAATCAAGTGAGTTAAAAAAGTATAATAAAAATAATAATAATTCTAACAACAAATATTATATACTATCTGTACAAGGAACAAGTGTTCAAGTCGAAAAATGGACTAAATGAGTTACTCTCATCTCTCTAGCATTCAACACACAGTAAAGAACTGACTAACCCATCCTTCTGATTCTTCAGTTCGAGTTACTTTCAATAAAAAAAAATATTTTTCTCTACTTCAATTTACAGAAATAGTTCTAAAGAAAAAAAAATTGCCTTGAAATTTGTGATTTTACACATAACAATATATTGTTAGTTCCCAGTGAACACAGATATAATCTTTGATCATGGAACTTACTTAAATACTTGTTAACAAGCATAGAACTATAGATCCTTCCTGGATCCTTTTGATAAAATATTTCCTTTACATTGCACAATCAGAATGAAAGGATGTGTTTAACTATTCAGAATTTTTAAGTTTGACCTAGTATTAGGTGCACTTATGATCTAGATGTATTTTGAATCCTTATAGTATTATACCTTCATAACAGCTGTTAGCAGATAACTAATGTATCAAATCTACTTTGGTCCTGTTCTTGGGAATATATGCCAAAATGCGAAATTTCTTCCAAAGAAAACGAAACTAATAGTAAAGTTTTGGTTTGAGTTTTTTTTTTTCATTTTGTTGTGCGATATATTTATATCTAGGAGGAAATAGTAATTATAAATAAACTAAACATTAGCTATAATCAAATAATTTTATATCGTAGTTAGTTCGATAGGGCTGCGAAGTAGCTCATTGGAAGGCATTTGACTGCCCGGGTTCGATCCGTCTAAAGTTCGAAAATTGGTTTTATGTCATTTCAGCCTTGGATCGGCTTCGATGTGGGGAGACTCTCCTAGGGCATACCCAGCCTCCATAAAGTGGGTACCTTAATTGGGGAAAAAAATCTGGTGGTTGAGCTTGGTTTCGGCTAAATCTCCTTTTAGTTGTTGGCCCAGTAACTATATAATATATATATATATATATATATATATATATATATATATATATATATATATATATATACTGCAACTATATAATAATTCCTAACCGAGGTACTGAACCCAAGACCATTCATGGGTTGTAGTGGTACCGGTACCGTTTTTTTTTTTTTTTTTTTTTTTTTTTTTTTTTTTTTTTTTTTTTTTTTTTTTTTTTTTTTTTTTTTTTTTTTTTTTTTTTTTTTTTTTTTTTTTTTTTATATTTTTTTTTTTTTTTTTTTTTTTTTTTTTTTTTTTTTTTTTTATATTAAGTTCGATAAGAGCTGATGTAAATATATAATTTATTATTTCTGAACATTTTTTTTATTAAATGAACTGTGTACTCATGATTTTTAATCTTGAGACAATTAACTTATCATCGCAATATATTTATATATATATTTTAATTTTTGAACTTCAACATAATTAAAGAAAATTAAAAATTTATATAAATAAATATCATCTGTTTCATTTACGTTATCACTGTATTTATAGCATATCAAGGGACCCAAAGATAAAATGATTATTTAGATAGCTCTGTTGTATGAAATGGAGTTTAAAACACTTTCTTTATTCAAAAAATTATAATTAAAAAAAAACTTCGGGACTTTTCTAGGAAGTTAATAATTAGTCTCGTTGCTTAATTTAACAATATTAAAAAATATAACTATGTTCGTACAATGTGGTTTGTTAAATTAGAACATTCTAACTTCGAATAATGGAAAATGTATTGATTTTTTTTGTATTGGATCAATATTTTTTAAAATTATAATTTAAAAAAAATAGTTTTGACTGACTTTGATCGCCCAATGATTATAGTTCTGGACTTCAGAGTAAGTGATAAGGCGAATTAGTTCACTACCTACAGAATATTTTTTTTTTTATTAATAATACTAGCTGAAAGTACCCCGCTCCGCTACGGTTTAATATCATTAGGATGAAGACAACTTAAATTAGTAAAAGTTAAGCTTAACGTTGATAATTATTATTACTTAAATAAACCTGAACAATTCCATTCTTAGAATAATTTCAATATGTAAATTTGACAATTTGCTAAAGTTAATTTTATATTATTTTGATAATTACACATATTTTAACAGTAGAAAAGATAATAATAAAAACCTACAAAATAAGAAGAAAAAAAAGAAAAAAGAAAAGAAGAAATTTATAAAAACAAATACATAATAAAATTTACTTAACTAAAATGCATAATTTACTAACTTGTTGTACGTTAAAGTTAATCAACTTTTGGGACAATTAACTTATATATTATTTTTGTTTCAATAAGTTTAATTTCAAGTTGAAACAATATTAATTTAATAACATAGTTTTAGTCATGAAAATTTTCTAGAAAAGTAATCTTGGTAAATTCTATTGGATAACTCAAAGAGTATCCTAATAGGAACACGCTGATACGATTGCTACGTCAAATAGGAAATTGACCGAATAATTACTAATTACTGATGCAGAAATTGCTGCAGCATCAGAACGGAGGAAATCTCTTGCAAGAAATACGAAAAGGGATTTCCCATTACACATGGAAATAGAAATGTATTATCAGTCATTTCTTGGAAATAGTGAATTGAGAATATCATAGAAACAGACGAGGCACGTCGATGGGACGGTTCAACTGTGCCATCTTGTATTTCTGGCTTCTTTGATCTTCCATGTTTTATCGCCCTTGTAGAAAAAATAAACCGTTTGGTCGTGTTTTATGGCTCACTGGTGCGGGGGAGGGGGAGGGGCCGGGAACAGTAAATGTAGTAACTCTTCACCTGGTCAACATTATTATACAGACCATAACAATAAAAGTTACACTACGATAAACAAACAAATAAAGCAAAATTGTGAAATTTCATGGCAACTCTTTAGTTTTTAAAAACGTTGGTTCCCGTTAAGTTCGTATTCTTTCCAACCTTCCACCAAGTTGCTGCAATTATTGAAGGTTAAGCCTCCGCAGATCGTCTCCTACGGTCGCGATCCTGCACCTTTTCTTTCATACCGTAGAGAGGGCAACCTCTTTCCTTTCCAATCGATTAATTAATCTATACATATCTTTCTTGGTCGTCCAGGTTGGCTCTTGTAGTTCCTTCTGGACTATCCATTCTGTATATTTGACAGAACATCAGCTTGTATTTCAGAATATGGACCATTGGGTATCAAGTTCATGAAGGGGGGGGGGGCTTATAACTCAGCCAGCCTTCCTTCCAAAGGAAAACACATATTTAAATATTTAAGTTTCTTGATTTTAGAAATGAAGACGAATGTAAACCCGATGTTCAATTCTTAATCAGAATCTTAGATAACCCTTATGTCGAGGAAATCAGTGTTTCACGATGTAATAATTTTTTCTCGGTTATTCGTTTCGTATTGAGACTAGCGAGGCTGTCTGTCGCAGAAATCTGTTTATTATTATTTTTCCCACTATGAAAAAACATATTTTATTTTTACACTTGTTGTAAATATCCGGGCTCAATTAGCCTTAATACTATGTTTATTAGATTTTTTTAAAAATAAAATAATATTTTTAATAGTAATATTAAAGTTATCAAATTTTTATTAAGTGCTGAACTTTGGTTTGACGAACTGAACTCTTTGGTAGTATATTAAGTTGATTTATTCACAATGTTTAATTTCTAAAGCATATTGCTCATTTGCATGGAAATTGACATATTTTACTGGTTTTACAATGGAGGAGTTTTGAATATAACTTACACTTCATTAAAAGATAGTTCATACATCTTAAACCTACTTTCGGGTATAAAGTTATATCGTTTTTTTATTATAATTTACCTATTTATTGAAATTTACAACTGTACAAATGGTTTGGGCTAAATCAGAAACATATGTAACATTAATGTCTTTATAGATTAGGTAACTTGTGACAAAGTAAGGAGCATGAAGGATTTTGTATTGCAAGGATTGGATACGAGATGAATTAGATGATTTAGAAGAGCCCCAAGTTATATCTTTGAAAATATTTTTTAATATTTAAAAAAACAATTATCGAAATTGTTTTTGTTTGTATTTTTTAAAATTTAAATTAAATTAAATGCCCATCCAGTCAAGTTAGTGTTATGTTTGTTTCTAGTTACTTCTTAGAGAAACTACACGTTAAGTAACTCTTTCACACAAAAAATAGCCATAATTTCTCATCTGATTGTTAAAAACATGAAGACATGATTTTTTAAATGACGACCATAATAATAATGTTTTCCTCGTTTAATAAACTAAACACATTTATTTTGCATACGTTTTAACCAACCTCTGCCTGAGGCTTGTCTAGTTTTACAATACACTATCTTGGCTATTATAAACAAGGAAGGAATGAGTTGGACAGGTATCGAACCCCCGGTATGGACCTGAGACTACATCCTGAAATGGAGGCGTCCCATACTTGGAGAAGACCCACGATCAGAAATAGTCCCTTGTGAGTCACTGTCTCGCCGTATAAAACTAAATCAAAGATAGTCCTGTCAGGGAGGACTTTGGACCGACAAAACATTTAAATCCTTTGAACGACTTAAATCCAAACTTGACTCAGTCTCAAGATATGTGGGTGTCGCTAGGCTTGGCTTTGTTTTTATTTAGGGTTTTTCAAGGTCGTCTATATTTCTGCGCACATCATTTCTGTGCAGTTTTTGAACCCAGAACTCTTTGCCAATTCAAAAAGTTATAAATGTCAGGTGTATAGTACCACGAGGAGATACAAAGCCCTTATTTACGTGCAGTTCCTCAGTGGCATGGTGACTGAAGAGCACTAAAGGTAGTTAAGCTATTGGACACAATTGCTACTTATAGGGATTCAAAATGGAAATATGTTCATATTTTTATTTTATCGAATATTTATATTATCTTAATAGTTTTGGTTATTATATGATGTTATAATATTTAAAAAATCGATTAGCAAATTGGGAGTCTATAGATCAGGTGTTCACAAACTTTTTTGTACCACGCCCCCTTTTGTTGAAATAAAAGCTTCGCGCGCCCCCCCCCCCCCCCCCCCCCCCCCCCCCCCATAACAATAAATTGAGTGGGCCTAGGAACAAAACAAAAACAAATAAGTGTTACATTGAAAACAAAACATTTATTTATACTGCCATAAGATACAACAATATCAGTTTTCATAAAATACACGAAATATTAATAAAAGAAAAATAGATTAGGTTGGTTAGTGAGATGGATGGGCTTGCATTTTCTTTACTAGTATGCCTATTCGTGGCTGAGTTTTAGTAAGTGCACAACGCAAGTCACTAGCAACATCAAGTTTATTCCGATACTTTGTTTTAATTGCCACAAGTGTTGAAAATGCTTTTTCGCACAAATAGGTGCTTGAAAAAGGCAAATATAAACGAAGAGCTTCCCGTGATACACTAGGATACACTTTGAAATATTTTAACCAAACATGAAGGTTTGTCCATTATATCAAAGTTGTATTTGGCAGAGGAATCATGTTTTATTTCCAAAGCATCTTCTTGAAGTGATTCAGGTAGGGAGTCTATGTTGACATGGAATGGTTCAGTTGACATTCTGTAAATACTATCTTCACAAGTGTTTGGGAAGTATATCTGGAACTCTTCAATTAGGCTCTCCAAATGGTTTGATATTTGGATTTTCAAACTTGATCCTTCATAAATCTCCTTGAAGCCTGTATCTTCTGAGATTGACTCTACTTTAGGGAAATTTGAATAATTGCAGGGGTTCGCTGATATTTCACGCCTCCAAAGTCGCAATTTCTCAATATACATCTTGATTGCATCACGATAAGTAACTAAATTTGAGTCTCCACCCTGCAGTTTTAGTGTATGGCTGTTCAACCAGTCAAAGATGTCTGACAAATAATCCAATATTACTTGGGTACTAGATTTTTTGAAGGCCTCGCTTAGTTCATTTTGCATTTGATGATCCAAGGTGATTATTTCATCTCGAAGCTCAAATAATCTTGCCAACATGTTTCCTTTTGAGAGCCATCGTAGTTCTGTATGAAATAGCAGTGTTTTGTGATCACTTCCTAAATCTTCACAAAGAGTTTTAAACAGTCGAGTATTCAACGCACTGTTTTTATGTAATTCACTAGTTTAATACACAACTTTAAGACAGCATCGAGTTCATTTGGAAGGGTTTTTGCTGCCAAGACTTGTCGATGTATAAAACAATGTATCCCAGTCACATCAGCATTTTTCTCTCTTACTAATTGCACAAAGCCTGAGCGAGAACCAAGTTTTTGCCAAGAGAGTTCATGTTTGTCAAAAAAATCTGACACTGCTTTCATAACATCAATAGCTTTTGTTGTGGGCTCTAACTCTGTAGAAAAGAGTAGCTCGTCTTTCATTCTTTCGTTTTCAATATACCGAACATAAACAATTAACTGAGAACATTGTGCTATGTCTTTTAAAATTTAGAATTTTAGAAAGACTACCAAAATTTAATTTAATGTTCAACTTATTTCACCCCCCCCCCCCCCCTGACATGTCCTCCCGCCCCCCAGTTCGAGAATCAATGCCATAGATGGAAGCAATATTTTTCAAAATATCACTGTTAGTTTGTATTATTATTTATTTATCATGGTTTGAAACATCTAAAATATGTGATTTTTGACACAAACAATTTGTCATTTATGTTTTGTACACAAAATAAAAAGGAATGACAATGCTAAATTTATATGATAGTTTATTGGCGGTGAGAACGATGATTCATTGTTTTTCCATATTTAATAATGTAGCTCTTAGTTCCATGTTTTATAATGTCATGTTTAATAATTAATCATTTCATTACTAACTCCTCTTCTTTAATTCCTGGTAGAAGTATATAATATGAAAATGTATATTTGGTCTTGGTGAAAAAGTGGTCTCGCCTTTCAGAAAAAATTTTTGTTTTCAACTTAGTCGTAAAATTGACTTTTACATTATGTGAAAATATTTGCCTGGAAGAAATTTTTCTTGTTTTCATAGATAAGTATTTACTAGCTGTCCCTATTTTAGTGGCGTAATGTGAAAATAAAGGCAATAAACAAAAATTCAACATAGCCATTAATTATTTCAGTAGATAGACGTGTTTCCCATAAATTTTCTAGTTTCAAATTGTAATTTTCGTGTTCCAAGCAAAAAGTACCCAATTAATCAAGCATATTTTTTTTTTTATGGAGTCCTTCAATTTCTGAAAGTACCTGTGAATAGGATTTTCTGATAAAGAACCCACAGGCAAGCGGTTGGTGCAACCCACGGCCTTCAGGATTATACGTTGATGTCTCATTTCACGGAAGTTCACCCCCGGTCACCTTTCAATACATTTCATACACTCATCGTGAGTAATACATCAAACCTAAGATACCTCAAAGGAAGAGACGGCGTTATGAATCAAGTGAATACCTAAAATGGGATATGATTACTAGATGAACGTATGCTCACCGACATTATCGTATTCCTTCCAGATTAAACGTCCGACCTCTCAGATGTTCAAGAAATTGATGTTGCACTATAAACCAAAGTGATTTTGTTGATCACTCCAATCAAAATGCAATCTTACTTCTCATAATAGAATCAATCAAATGTGAACTACTTTCAGTTGCTATGTATTGGTTTAGCTTTGCATTAATACTTAATTCATTACGTCAATTCCTGTTCTAACTGCTATATACACATATAACCACCTTCCAACATCATGTTATGAAAGGATGACAAGTGAAGATCATTGTCATGGTAAACAAGTTGATAAAAGGGATGCAGAACCAGCTGACAAAGAGTTGTATTGTTGTAATGGGTTACGCCATATTGAAATAAGGGATGATTCATGGGGTGTTCTTCCGGCCTGGAAGCCAGGTTGCCTCAGGTTGGTGCATGTTCACGCTCTAATGAGCATGTTCACCATGAGCAACAGTTTCGGTCTGTCGGTGCCAACTCTGTTTTCGTGAAAGACGTTTTTATTTTTGGATTCATATGTTTACATTTTAACCGAACTTATGAACCGAGAAATTCAACAGCTATATATGGAACTTTATTTCACAGGGGTTTTTAAAAATATATTGTTCCGTTAAATTAAATTGACTCTTGTTTATAAAAAAAAAAATCAATTTAAGTTATTCGTGTATGCAAACCTTACAAACCTGAACCCTTCTTAAAATACATAATGCTCTTTATGTTACACTTGTAGTTACAACGTTGTTGCTGAATTGGCCTAAATTATATACCATCTAAGCGCCCGCCATAGCTACTCGAACTCACCAACATGCTTCCCTCTCAATTCCCGATATCCCTCTTCTGGAAAGACGGTGTCGTCCCTATTATATAACATCCCTAAACAACTTAAATTATTATGAGCTTATAAATTGTGGGCAGGTATACCACCAAGTATTTGAGCTGATCAGTAATGGCTTTATTAGAGAATAAAATATTGTTAATTCTCTCTAATAATGGCATTATCATCCAAACTGAAAGTAATATTTCATTTTTTAAATTATATAATTTTGGGATACTGACTTCCCATGCACGATTATTATTAAAAATTTTATGTTGACAAACCATTGTCGATTCCGACACTTTTTCTTATTCATTTGTTTCTGACATTTAAGTTCATATCTTAGGATCATTCTAAGATATTCAGCTTAACAAACATTCTACAATTGTAATTGTTTGAACATTTATAAAACTTTTAAGTTCACATACCAACCAGGTATTTGTATAAAGTTGTACTAATACTTAGTTCATTCCTTGAATAGGTTTTAGTGTAATATAAGTTGAAAAAATTATATGTTTAAATATTAGGAAACTACAATAAGTACTTCTAACATTCGATTTGCGAGCAGGAATTCATTCGTATAATGATAAAACGTGTGATAACAGCTGTTTATGAAATACAAATAACTATGAAGTTAAGCAAGCCAATCTCTATTGGCTGACCTTTACTGTGCATTATTATTATTATTTATTTTTAACAAAACATTCAATTGCTGGACAAGACATCTGGAAATCTTTGTACGAACATTCCTACGGGAAAGCTGGAGGGTAGGAAGGGTATTTCACTAGAAAACGAATTGCCATTTACGATTTCTTATGAAGAAGGGTTTCCTGGGTTGGAGAAAAGGCACTTCAACGTCTGGAGGCAGAGCTGATGTAACATCGATCGTTTTGATGATTTTTAAACAATAGAGAGATCGTTGGGTACAGATAAATTGTCATAAACTCTTGGATTGGTTATGTAATAATGTTACTTATATTTATTATTATTGCATACATAATAAGTACTATTTTGTTATTAAATAGATATATGTATTATGTCAATTGTACTGCGTTATCTTTTTGTACGTATTTCTCTAACTTATTTGAAGTCTCGTTTAGCCGATAATTTGGTTAACCGAAGCTAACTCGCTCACAACCACGTCGGTTAAACGAATCCCAAGTGTATTTGTGACTAGGGTGCTGCACTTGTCAGAACACTCAAATACATTTTTTTAATTTTGTCTATTGATCGTTAAATCTGTCATCAATTTGAACTTTTATCTTGTTCTTTTTTTCTCGAGACAAGGGGGGTTGGCCGGAACTTGCGAGGGGTTTCCGAAGCCGTATACTAGAGGCTGTGATTCACCATTATCCAGGAGGCAGTGATCTAATATCCTGCTGATCTAATCCTCCTGAAGTTACCTCTTGCATGGGAATCTCTTGTTTGCCCTTGATCTCCTTAGCTATCATTTGTGTTAATAGTGTCTTAGGTCATGTCCGATTACCTTAACTAAGTTCTTTTATGTCCCAAAGAAAGGATAAATAATGAAGGATTCGATCGATAAAATGGCGATTTTTAATGATTGGCTGTTTCTAAACGAGGCCAGGCCAGACCGTCAACGGAACGGGATTCTTTAATTATTTACTGTTCCATGTTTAGTTTGAGGACCAATTCTAATATTTTAACCATAATTACGAATTATGGATTATTTATAAGTATCAAAAGGCATTAACTATACATGCTATAAAAACTAAACGAAATATGCGTTCATCCATCGAGAACGTAACCTCAGTTTTGGAATAGTCTTTAAAACACCACCTATCTATATCTATATATTTATCCCACCAGGCCTTAATGAATAATGTTTATATAAAATTTTATCATTTTCTATTTTAATTATTTATGTTATTACTAGAAATGGGCGAACTAGTCTGCTGGCAAAGCGGCTGATTAGTCGGCTCACTAGTCGGCCAAGCCGATCATTGCTTCGGTTGGAATTCCAGTGACATCTGCTATGTTCGAGGCCTTAGTTTATAGATTTTTTTTGTCGTATTTACATGAAGCTACAGGTTTTTATTAATCTTGTATTTTCCTTCTGTTTTTTTATTAAACGGGCCGGTTTGTAACGTACTGTTTTTTTAAAGAAAAAGTCAGCAGTTTACTTAAATAGTTAATTGTGAAATTTGGAATTCAATCATGCCGAAAATAATATATATTCTTCATACCTTTCTATATAGCTATATACATTTATAAAACACCAAAATGGCTTACATGTAATTGTAAATAAGCACTTATGTAAATTGCTAAAATAGCAGTTTTCTTTTCCAAGTCCTACCTTTATCTATTATTTAAGAATTAATATTATGTAGTTATGACGCAAAACCAAAACTGTGATTTAAAAAAAACAACAGAAGATTATGTGAATTCTTTATTCAGTATTGTTGAAGTTATAGAATTTGTTTTTGTTAATATCATAATCTTTATTAAAGTTCGATTACAAAAAAAAAAATAGTTCCTATTCCTGAATTAAGTAACAAAGTGTAAAGGTGAATCAAAAATCAATAAAGGTTATACATTTTCATTTCAATCAACCTATTTTTAAGGATAGAAATATTAATTAGTAAAAATGGTTGACTAGTCGGTGAATTTTGCCGACTAATGGCCAACAAATGAGTGACTGCAGATAGTCGTATTTCCCGACTAGTCGGCGACTTAGTTACTTAGTTAATTATAAACAAAATTTTGAAGAAAAGCGATATAGCGATATGAACTGAACCTCATGAATGAATCTAAGCATGATTTTTTCAAAATCCGAATGAATTTTTTGCTTATCAATGATGGATTTTTATTTTAAATTTAATACAATTTATAGATGTAAGTAAGAATTGTTTTTGAAGAATGTCTAGCATTTTCGGCTTTGCTAATATATTGGACAATTTTGAAAAAAAAAATGCGTTAGAAATAATAAAAACGTCTATTACCTGTTATTCAGAAATAATATATTATTTGTTTACACCGTTAAAATTTCTTTCTTAATTATAAAATTCCATTACCACCATTGCAACAATTATTTAGGTGGTTCATTATATGTAGTTATGATGAACTTAAAAAAAAAAAAGTTTTAACTTTTAAAACTTTGGTGTTTCTTAATAAAGAAAAAATGAGAAGAAAAAATTGAGTACTGAAACATCTAGATGCTTCTCGACTGGGCTAAGTGTTTACAGAATATTCTTATCGCGTTTATAACCTCGTGATATGATTTCAACGTGATAAGAATTTTTCTTTTAACATAAACAGCGTGTGTATTAATATAATAGTCATCAAATATGTGGTGTAACGTTTTTAAAATTAAATTTATTTTCTACAAAATGCTTTATGACCCTCTCTTTTTCAGTTTATTTTTTATATTAGTACTAAATGAATGTATATAAACATTATGAAACACATTAGAACTTCTGTTTTCAAAATTAGTCACCTTTATTTGAAGGTGTTATATTCAATTGATTGATTTTCTATTTTTTATTCATTCTTATTTTAAAGAATTTTTTTCTTTATATTTCTATAAATTTTTAATCTTATTTCTTTTTTTTCTAAACTTCACTTCTGGAATTATTTTTATGCTTATATTGTTCTTGAATGAAGACTATACACTTTATATCTTTCCAACTTCGATCAAGATAGACTCGGAAGAGTTTCTGTTTGGAATAAGTCTGTAGGTCTGTAGGAGGGTTGTCAGCGGGTGAAAGGGTCTTGTGCAGAATGTAGGTTAAGGAAATTTATTGCTTCAGTAAATTCCTGTAAATTAATTTACTTAAACAATTAATTTAGCATCGTTTTGTCTAAGTGCTTTGTTCTAGTGTCTATAAACAATCAGACATGTATTAATTAAATCATATAAGATAAAAGATTATTCGATCAGCTATTTCATTGTTTTATTTTTTTATTTTTTATTAATGAAATTAATATAATAACATTTAAATAATTACCAAGCCAAACATTCCGCTGATTTTTTATGTATATTTTGAAACGTGTGGGTTACGAAATATTTTTTGTTTTATAATTATACCTAATAATAGTAAAATTATTTCGAGCTCTAACCATAGATTCCATTATTTACTAATCCTGGTAAGAAACAACATTCCTACATTTTTGGTGTTCTACTACCATAATTACTTCGCTGGATTCTTTTATGCTCATTGAAAAATTACGTCCGGAAAAATCCGGAAAGACTAATTTCAGGGGTACGAGAGACCTTAGGAGAATTCAACGCTTTAGCGAATCGCTAACCGAGAAAATGACCGGACAATCAGGAATCCGGTTGGAGTGTTCGAAGCCGTGGGAGAGTTCGTGCAGAAACATGGTAAACTCAGAAATTTACTCATCCATTATACGGAGGGTTGTGAGAGAGTGGTCTGCTTGGATTATCTGCTGCCAAGTGAAGACCCTTCAGCAAAGCTATTTTGTGAAACATATGTTACATCGTAGCAGCGTGGAGGTTCGTGCCTGTACAAGTGGTTGAGCGGAGATTGTTGAATGGAGAGAGTGCGTGCCGGATGTACAAGGTGGATGGGGGGCGAGCAGATCCACTGCTTCCAGGACCGTTAGTTAGCAGTTACCGTTTCCAATTCCCTCTTTCCTTTTGAGCTACACTTTCAGAAGTTGTCCTTCCGATGGCAAACCCATTAGGGCCGTGAAAGCTGCACTTTCGGTTCTTATGGTCGTCACGTACCTCCGGTATTAGCTGGTGTTGAAAGAGAGTGGCTTCAGTACAAGTTAGTCTGCATAGGTTTACATATTCTAGGGTGGTTCTACCATAGTAAGATGAAATAATTACAAAATAAAGATAGATTTGTAGGTAGGAAAATTGCCCATCATTAATACAAACGTTTCAATGTAGTAGAGTTATTTTTATGTCTCTAGAAATGCTAAATTAGAAAAATGTTGTCAAAGCACTCATTACTTTTGAAGCAATGTCACCGGCATTGTCATATACTATTTTCTGAGCCAATATTTTAACTTGGTCAATCTTTCTTCTGTTACTTTTACAATGATTAATGTGCTTTTATAATTAGACGGATAACATTAGACCAGGTATTTCGAGAGCGTTTTAACCGTTGGCGCCATTACAATTTCTTACTAATATATCATTTTTGATAACCGCGGATGTAGCCAGAACAGATCTGTTATAGCCTTCCCAACTTCTCATCGGGCTGTTAACATTATTCTTCCAGAGGAATGTCGATTTACTTTACAAGTTTATATTTTGTTTTTGACCAAATGAAAACCTGGGACAAAAAGCTGCTCGCTCACCCAGGACGAAGTGGTACTGGCCACTCACCTATCGGCCCTGTGGATCGGCTGTTGCGGTTTTGTAAAAGGAGTCGGTTGTGAAAGACACCATGAGTCAGAGATTTTTTGTAATTGAAGGAAGACCTTGTTCCTACCCAGCAAACCGTCCAGGCGCCATATTATCTATCTCCAGTTAGCAATAAATCTCGTCCCATATCGCACATCGTTCCAGTTTCATCGTCGACCAGTTATGTACTATTAGATACCCCCGCACTAACGAAAAAGTTACGTGTTTCTTGATTTATATCTTAAACAATCACATTCACATATTAGTTAAATCTGACTATCTAATATAAAAATGAGTTTGCCTTAAATTGATTTTAATGACATCTATAAGAAATGTTAGAACTTTCTTTATTCACTTGCTAACTCAAGTCATATGTAACCAAAATTATTATTGCATTTTTTGGTACTTTATAAATACAAACTGCTTAATTTTTTAAACATATATTCTACTGAATATATAGCTGGCATGTATTATAAAAAATGACGGAATTTTTCGTCAGTATTTTTTGTCGAAAAAACATTTATTAATCTCCCAGGCGAAACGTTGAAAAAAAAATATTTCGTTTAAAATGTATGTTTTCAAATAAAAAATAATAGTTCGTTATTTTATATCTATTATTTAGGTTCTTTACAATGAAACTCATTATAATTATTTAATTGAATTGATTAAAAAAAAAACATGGTTGATATTGCACTTTGAAGTTCACGTAAAAGCATAATTAGACACCCAATTTTTAAAGTTAGTGTATGAGTTGGTTAGCTTGATGGACAAAAAACTCTTGTGGATAATAGACTGGATTATCAGTCCTTACTACTAAAAGCCCATGAATCATAGTTTTACAAACAATATAAAAAAATCAAAGAATCGACATTTTGATTTGATAATAAATTTTTTTCGGCTGAAATAATTTTATGGATTTCATCTGGTTGTATTTTAATTTGTAACCATAAAAGTGTGGCAAACCTCGTTTCTGTCACTCATCATTGTACTTTTAAATTTCTATTATTGAGCATTATATTATCAGTAAACCTTACTGAAACTTTGGAAATGATGTAGTTAACAATTTGGTACAAATGGGTTCAATAGTTTTGTAAACTCTATTTGCAAACTTCACTGGGATCAAAATGTCTTGCCACATATTTAAATCTGTTTGATAATTCAATTGAATACAGATAAATTTTTTTATCAATTTCCAGCTATGTATAACACCGTAACTTTGTAACCTCTCACGTTGAACGTCGCTAGCCACCTATCGGTCAATTTTCAAACTTCACTGTTATCCACATATTATCATTTTTTTAATAACAAATTAATGTAAAATCAGTAGATTTTGTTATTGCTAACCATTTCTGGGACTATAAAGATGATGTGGTTATACTTAGGTACTGATTAGTTAAGTAGTTTTCATGGTTAATGGTCATAAACGAAAAATGGATTGTCCTTTTATATAATAGTATAGATTAGTAATTATACGTGTAATAAAAACATAGATATAGGGAACATTCAGTGTATAATGTATAAGTTCTATTGGTGTACATCTTGGGTAGCTGCCAACCAACCTCAAGCATTTACTTTGCAGCTCTTGCAACTTTAGATAGTTTTTGATGCAAGTACTTGCATAATTGTAAGCATTACATGCATTGTACTTACATAATTATAAGAATACGAATGTAAACAAAAAATGATAAAATAAAACTATATCCACCAACTCGAGGTACCAAGACAAAGAACATTTTTTCTTAAAACAGGCTTTATTTACACAAATTATTGACTAAAAAATATCCTTTTAAGCACTTTTTTTAATTACTTGTAGTGATCGTTATTACTGCTTTTCAATCATTGTGGTGAATTAAAATATATTTTAAACAATATTATCTTGATTATTATCATATTTACAATATTGTGGACTTATTTGTAGATATGTTAAATTTTTATTTTTATTGTATTTATTTGAATTATGGTTTATTTGTTGAGTTATGGACCATAATAAAAGGCTATTATTATTATTATTATTATTATTATCTTGATTATAAGATATAGCCCTCTCGATTATAAGATATAGGTTATGTAAACATAAATATATATTTATTTATGAGCTGCATGGCTGCTATGAAATCATCGTTTACTTCTCAAAATTAACATTAATGTAAACGATTAATTTTCATACAATTTAATTTTTTATTCAAGTACATATTAGTCATTGAAGTTATTTCAGGAAATAACAGAAAATTAAGTAAATACTTTTTGTTAATTATTTTTTAGATGAATGATATTAGATAGAAAATGTTTTATTTATTTATCGAGATATCCTTTGTTCAAAGTAAGAGTTTTAAAATAGTCTAAGATTTTTTTCGATGACAGTTTCCTTTTTTCAAAGGTTTCGTCCTTCGGAGGCCGTTAAAACAGGTTTCGTTGGCCATCTCAAGGACTCCGACTGTGCAGTTAATTATTTACAAAATCAGGCAATATAATGGCCACTATTAATATTAAATACTATTATTGATATTAAAATAGTACTTTTATAATATTTCGACAATAATAAATACCTGAAAATATACAGTTGTAGTTTGTCGCAAAAGAAAAAGGACTTAAATATCTTTATATATATATATATATTAAATTATGAAATAATTCTTTGGTTAATAAATATTTTTTAAATATATATTTTTTTTATTTTTGAAGAGAAATATATTTAAAAAATATTTATTAACCAAATAATTATTTCATAATTTAATATATATAGGACAGCTCGTCAATAGATCCATTTAAAAGTAATGTTCAAATTGAACATTCATCCCCGGATTGTACATCGCAATTGCGAGTGCCCGGGGGTAGGGATCAGTAAAAAGATTTCCCTGGTTCGGATACGAGCTCGGTGGCCTAGTGGATAAGGCGCCACGCTAGAGAGGTGGAGACTTGGGTTCGAATCTCAACCGGGGTCAAATCTTTTCTCTTCAAAAATAAAAAAAAATATATATATATATATATATATATATATATATATATATATATATATATACAATTCTGAAATCATCAAGAAAAAAAGTATTCTAGTTTAGTTCAGCTACAAATCGGGCAATGAAATTCACAAAATATATTAGGAATATAGTTTAATTTCAAAGTTACAATTTATATATTATTATAGTTACAATTTGTAATTTCTAAAAATATAAAAATCCTCTAGCAATTATAGGTTAGATTACTACGTAAAATATAGTTTATTCGCTACCAAAGTAAATTTAAAATTTGATGTTCTCCAAATACAGTAGCAAATGTAGTTCAAGAAAAAAAATATATTGTTAAGTTACTTGCTATTAAAATTATTTGATTAAAAAAAAAAAAAAAAAAAAAAAAAAAAAAAAAAAAAAAAAAAAAAAAAAAAAAAAATATTGCTTTAATTGGAAATAATGGAATGCAGAGTGTCCTCATAATAAGATATATATCTTTACATTATAACGTAAACAATTCAAGGTATTGCTGGAAGAATTTCTAAAAAGGTTTGCAGTTTTATGAAATTAAAACTTTTAACTCCTGGAATGAACAGAAATTTGTATTCCTTTCTTTGAAAACCCCTTATGATAACCTGAAACAAGAAGCCAAAGCGGTTTAGAAGCTTGCATTTGGCTGGAGTTGATAGCGCTGTCGTTAAGTATTTGATGAACACATTCCAGCTCATCAATGGCGATTGTTTCTCAACGATGAGTCAAAAGGAATGAGACAATGCCAGCAATTGCGCCCCGTGTCTAACATTTGGTCAAGTGCATTTCGGTCTAGAGATGCCGTGACTTGAACGTTTGACTTTTTGTCCTCCAAGAAAACAGTGAACAATCTCTTTGGAAGTTTTTCTCAATTGAAATCAAATGACTCATTTATATTACTAAAAACAATCATATGTTGTATTTATATTCTGATAATGATATACATTCATTGTCTGTTCTTTTTATTTGCTGATTCATACTCGCAGTTTATTTCTGTCTGCATAATGCTGGAAGATTACAACCTTGTATTACTAAAGAACATGGCTGTCAAGTATCCTTAAGCTGAAAAACCTGTTTCTTTGTGTATTATTGTTATTATATAGTTCAATGGATTATTATCCAAAAAAAAGACGGTTATATTTTTATTACATGGATATGTCCTTTAGCTAGGGGTCTATACGTTTTGGTGTAAAGTTTTTGTCTGATTCATTTTGACACACTCTTGCTATGTTGGTGTTGATGACGACAATCCTCTTACCATACATTTAATGGACAATATTTTTCGTTTTATGTAGAATAGAATGTACGAGTCATTGTCTTCCGTTTAGGCCTACATTCTTTTTCATGTGTATGCACCAGGTGCACTCCTGTCGGAAGTGAGTCTTAAGTAACGATCAGAGTTTAATAGTTTCATTGTTTATATTCCTGGCTGCCATGAAGAAGTGGATAATTCAAAATTGCACTTTTCAGTTGGGTATTGTCGGTCGTTTTCCGAAATCCTGTAAGTTCTCTTAAAATAATTAATAATTAATGTAAAAAAGCGTCAAAATACTTTAAGCCTTATCAGAAAGCGCATCTTCTTTTAACTATTTATTGATATTTACAACTGCATACATTATATACAAGTAAATTTGAGGAAAATAATTGCAAAGAATTCTTGCGAGAGGGTCGGATTACGGGTTATTGTACAATGAAAGGCCAAACAATCGAGATTTTACTGTAAAAGGAATTAGATACGCAGAATACGGAGGTAAGGATACGAGAAGATTTGGAAGGTTTAGTGGAGCCCCAAAGCTCAACTCCGTACGGCCAAATGGGTCTAATTATTGTAAATAAGTCTTTTCCAATTTATTGTGAACTCTGAACGCTTGACCAGTAAATGTTTGAGTAATTAGAAACAACGAACAGTTTCTTGTCTCATTAGTCTGATATGTAAGACGCACAACTTAAACATTTTTTCATAGCACAGGTATTACAAATCTTGCTTTGAAGGTTAATTGTTAACTCGTTTTATAAGTTATTTGACCTATCCACTTTTTCACGACAACCTCCGATATACTAGAAGCACGATTTAAAAAAAAAAAACTGAATATTTCTGTTTTTGTATTCTTAATTATATTTTAGGCTAGATGTCAATTTAATAAAATATCCTCTAACGGTACAATTAATCTGGATCAAGTTTTTGAATGTTTACACCGAACATTAAATGGTGTTTATATGAAAGTACAAGGATACAATATTTTCTTCAGAGATAGACAGAAATAAAGATTTATTTATCCGACTACTGCATTATTATAATTGAGATGTCCGATTTGACGTATGAATACGCGAACTCATATTGTAGCTGTTCTATGTATAATGATGTGGAACATGGTTGTTCCTTTACAAGACCTTATGGGATACCATCCTCGTTGCTTTGTGTCTCCGGCAACACTGGAATGGAAGGACAGAGATAGAAGTAAACAAGAAGAGGAAGTGGAGATATAGCAGCTGGGCGATAGGAGTGAGTCAGAGCGAGTTGTTAAGATGATCCGCTAGGCGGCGGTAGCGGAGGGGGCAAAGCAAAACTCGCCCCAGAAGCGAGCTCAGTTTGAGGCCGCACTCCGACAGTGGAAGTAGTCTGATTGGATCTAGTCTCTAGCAGTACTAATACCTTCTGGTGTGTTAGCTTCACGTCTACGTCTTGTAGTGTGCCATAATGAAGACAGAAGCACCTTGCCTCGTCCTCAATTTGGGACCTTTACCTACTTGGAGCCGTACAGGTATACTTAGATCCATCTTTCTCAAATATATATATTTATATATTTACATTTGAGGTTCATTAGCATATGTAAACAAACATTGGCTGTTGTCAAATAGTGATTTTGTATTGTATTTAAAGTTCTTATTTAATTCACGGGTAACGTACATGCTGCTTATGATAAATAGTACAATTATCAGCTGTATATTAAAAAAAAAAAAATAAATAAATAAAAAAATAAAATTGATATTAATTCTTAAATAGTATTCTTTTTTTTTTTTTTAAACCATTAATAAAAAAAAAATATGAATAAAACGTTTATTTTAAATTTCTGCAAATCTAGTTTGTTATTTCTCTCTTTATATAATCTTATATTTATGAACTTGAGTTATATTTATATTGATTATATAAATAATTTATATATTGAAATTTTATATAAGTATATAAAGTTAAGCCGTATGATAGAAACATTTTTTCAGTGTTGTTACGAAAAAAAAAATAAAAATTTATAAAATTCAGCCACTTTTTTTACTTTCAAAAAACAAAAATTAAAATTTACAATTTTAAAATAAAAGTTGACTTGTACTTAATTTTGAATTGTAATTGATAATAATTGTTTTTTATTTATTTTTATATTATCTTATTTCGTTATATAGAATAGAATATTAATAATTATTATAGGTTATGAATGTAATATTGAATTTATATTACATGATATTTATTTCGTATTAATTCGTAGTGATCTTATTATTTTTCTTGTTTTTTTTTATTTTAATATTTTAAGTTTTATAATACAATATATTGTACTATATTGTAAACTGGATATTTATGAACGTTTATATTAACTTAGTCATCAGCACAGTTTGGTTATTTCATTAAAATGAACGCATTTAACTTTCGCTTCGATAGTTGATTTACAAATAATTTTGGCTAAAAAGAAAATAACAAGAATTCATTTGATTATTTTAAAAACAAGAAGCCTACGTAAACATAAGCATTTGGTCGTGTTAATGATGGTACTGTTTTTATGTATGGCGGGAAAGTAGGCGTTGAGTGCCATCTATTATGTAGTTTCACCAGCACCGTCTGACTCATCGACTCTACGCACTTGAATACTATGCCTTGGAACGGCTCAACCTTATGTACTATGTCTATGATAATAATAACTCATTTGAACCAGATTTATATAAAGAATCCTGCGTACTCTTTAGAAGTACATCATTAGCATGTATTATATATTGAAAATTATGTATCATTGATATAGAAAAAATATATTTAATGGAATATTTGTTGGAGTCATAATATCAAAAAACCAGAAGTGTAAACAATTTTATCTTTACGTTTTATAAATCTCTGTATTATCTTTTTGTTATCAGCAATCACAAGAGTTCGAAATATAAAAAAAAAAATTGAAGATTCAGTCATAGACCATTTATTTTTATAAATATATAAAAATGATTTTGTTTGATGTATATATATACTTTTTTTTTTTTTTTTAAGACAGCTAGTCTTTTAGTAATGTAAACAAAACCTTCGACCAGTTTCATAGCTTTCCATGTTCAAGGCTCCGAAGGAATGGGATGGTTATACTACATACATTTAAATTGCTCCGTATTCTTTAGGGCATTCAGATAGTTGAAAGTCCCTTAAATACATTTGTCCCGCCGTGCTTAACCCCGCATTGACGTCCTCTCCTCTTACGATGGACTGTTTGAAGCAACTATCTGCGCTTCTGTTGAGAAGTTCAGTGAGTTCGCTCGGTGCCAAGGAGGATGGCATAGGGCATACCTCTTGTGGTTTAAATACAGGCAGAGTCTATATCCGTTGGAGGGGGTCTGATTCATCGTGGCACACTCATCGTTGGCCTCTCGCCCCTTAGCCCCCCATAGTCTGTGATCTGCACTCTGTTCTGTCGGATCTGCCTCCCCTTCGGTGTACCATGGAGGCATCTCATACTATACGCTGGTTTCCAAGTATGTTAATGATAATCCTCCTTTTTTTATCAATTCGTCTCAGTCCAATATCATACTTTATGACAGTAATAAACTTAAGGTGAATTAGGGGCTTCGGGTTTTCACGCTGTTGCAGAAGGGGGTTGAACTCATTTAATGCAGTCGTTTCATTAATTATAAAGCCTTCAAATAGTTTATTTTTACCTTGTTTACATGATTTATTGGAAAAAAAAAAGGTCTTTTAATAGTGATTTATATTATGTGATTTAGACAAAACCTTCGATGCTTATCCAGGTTCTTCGATCAAGTTTAATATTTTTATTATTCTTTTTTATTTTTTATTTTTTATTTTTAGATGCTTAGTACATGCACATAAATGTAATCTAAACATTTATTAATTAGTAGCTTTATTAAGTGGACATTTTAAAAATAAACATATCTGCCATTTTATAATAATCAATAGACTTTATCAAGTAATCAATAATAAGTCTAAATATCATTAGTTGATTAATTAAATTGTTGCCATAACATAAATATTACTACTATAACGCCGCCAAAAATAAGCTATTTTATTTGTACTGTTTACTGCTAAAATGTATCAACCTAGCAAAAAATCATTATGAATTTACTGTTAACATTTCATGTTTATTTATCTATATCACCATGCTTAGATGTGCTTTGTAAAGGTTTATTTCTTTGGGTTGTCTATTAAAATTTCTCAAAAGCTCCATTCATACACAACTCTCGTCATGCATCTGAACTTTAAAGAGAGAATGTGTGCCTTTCAGTTTTTCGGTAATTAAAAGGTTTTACAAACATTAATTTCGTGCTTATTCAAGTTATGTCTTAATTCATTCATTGGTAATTTATTTATTATATTCAGGATTCAGAGAATAAATAGAAAAATTATGTTAGCCGTTGGTCATAGCTGTAAACTGCAAGTTAACTGTTGGTTTTCATTTTAATTTTACTACTGAAGCAAAGTTATTTAGATAGTTGTAATTTATCTGTATAAACTTGTCTAGGGCTTAAATAATCGCATTCTGTTATCTTATCTTATAATTCATTACTTAATTTTTAATATTATTACTACCAATATGCTTAATGCCGCTAAAAATATTTAGTTTATTTGCTACAGCCTAAAGTTTTGAAATAGGGAACTAGGCTACCCATTTATAGTTTGGCAATTGGCTACGTCTTTGCCAAGCCTGTTTGGTTGGCGATTTTTTTTTCTTCTGAGCTATATCTGACAGGACGGTTTAAAAGTTTTTTAAATAGCTTGAACTTATATATGATTCATACTTTGTTCCATTGTGTATTTTTTTTTTTTTTTTTTTTTTGCGTACCAATCAAATGCAGTCAGTGTTAATGTAAACGTATTTTTTTGTATATATCAAACAAATAATAATTAAATATTTTATTTATGCATTTACATATAATTATAAATAGTACCATGATAATTATTGAAATTATATTGGTAGTAATAAATCAATTATTCTTACCAATAATCGATATACTTGGCTTTTACCGTGTAGAGCTTGGAGGAAATTTTAAAGTGTTTAACAATGTCAAGAGCATCTGAATTTATAAAATTTATTGGACTGAATGACACACGTTCCACATTCAGTCATTTCCTTCCATGACTCAGGGTCTGAGTTGTTCCAGTGTTTTCTTCCTTATGTCACTGTAGAAAATAACCAGATAGTAATATTTTTGCGGAAAAACGTATTTTCTTTTTTCTAGTGTTTTCCAATATAATGAGGGGAGTAAAATTGTTATGTAGATAAACCCAACGTGTGCCTTAGTTCTATTTTAATGGAATGTATATTAATTTATGGAAGTAGTTTGTTGAAGAAAACTCGTCATCAGTCAATTTAGGCTGACAGTCACGTTTGTAGGATCGAAAATAATCTTGAAGGCATCGTGCTATCTGAGAAAACTTATCTGATATAATTGAAGGTTTTCATTTTATTAGCGCTTCATCCTGTTTAGAAATAATTTATTACACGGTTCGTTTCCAACTTCAACATTAATTTATATTTATTTATTATGCTGTAATCTTATTGTCTTTACTACTATTCCAAATCATAGTGGAGTACGTTTTTTTAGAAAAGCCCTATTCGTTGTTCGTATTCATATTCTGGGGGAACATTAAGTGGGCACATAATAGATTAAAGAAATCAACATTGTCATATTTGCTTGGATTTTAAATCTCTCAACAACTATTTAAAAAAAAATATTTTATTAACAATCATTTAATTGAATGTTCCGTGGACACGAGCCCACTACCGGTACCGAAGAGCTATCCTTTCTGTACCACTCACTAACAGCCCATCGTACGATACAATAATAATATATAAATAGATTAGGACAGTTCAAAGAACCCTACATAAGAACCTAACTATTTATAAACCTCGGGTCTACTCCAGTTCCTGGTCCGTCGGGGCGGCTAAATCTGTAACCTCCTGTTTATGTCTCTGCCAAAAGTCAGGCGTCCCTTCTTTTTATCAAAAAGCCTATCCCGGAAAACGGATCTAATTTTACAGCCGATAAAAGGAGTCTGTCAGACGGTATGGCGCCCAAAGTCCAACGCTATCCCATTTTAAGTGCTATTGAAATGTAATCAGTACAACAAAAGGTGGGGTTTATTGGCAGTCGTTACTAATTGTAAGTTTATAGATCTAGTAATATAAGCGTTGTAGTAGAATCTCTTTATCATTGAACATAAGGCTTCATTTTATTCATTATATAGTTTACATATGTTTAAGTTCCATTTTGTAGACATATATTTGACAAATATGTTTCCTTCCTCAGGAGGCCACAAAGAGTTCTCAAGAAGGCATCGAAACCAGTGCGAGGACACGGCCCCCCTGTCGCTGAGCCCTGAGCCCGCAGGTCCCGATATAGAGACCTATCCTCCATCCAGGGTCCTCCCCTTCTTGTACGTCGGCAACGCGAGGGACGCTGGAGACACTACCTTGTTGAAAGACCTCGGAGTATCTAAGGTCCTCAACGTCACCCTCCAAGCCACAGGACCTGAGCCGAGTGGGATAGCCTATAGGCAGCTACCTGCTTCCGACTCGGGACAGCAAAACATCAAACAGTACTTTGAAGAGGCCTTCTCTTTCATTGGTGAGTAGCACTCATGTCCTTATCCTCGCACATTTCTATGACAGTAGTTTTTTGCAACGAAAGATCATGGAAATTTGTGAGGAAAATTTTGGTTTAGAAATAACTAGTAATGTCTTCCTTGTTCATTGGTTACTTTTATCCAATAGTAACGATTTTCAAGAAACAATGAGCATCTATTTTGTTTATGTTCCTTTCATTATTTCTTTTAACAACTTACCCAGATTATGTATTGTCCCTAAGATGAATGTCCCGCTGTTTTCTTTAGAACATACTAACTGTACTATTATCTGTTTTCAATTGTATCTGTTTTTAGTAGATTTAACTCGCTGGTTTATTTATGTCCTCATGTCTTAAAACCCATATCAATCAAAAGGGAGCTTTATTTCAAATACTGTTGCGGAGATTCATTCGTAATAAACCGAACTCAGGACATAAATCAGTTGAAAAGAGGAAATTTACTGCGAGAATTCACACCACAACCGAATGAAGCGTCGGTTCTAGCAAATAGGCTGGAAGGTAGAACAAATAGACGGGACCATTGAAGTGGCCCAACTCAGGAAATTAACCGGCGATTTGGGCCAATGGGCGGAACCTCTTTATTTAATATATAGCCCTCGGCCAATGGGATCTGTTAATAGGTCCTCCTCCACAGGTCCCTCCGGCCTATCTGCTAATTTCTCTTATCACTCTTCTTTCCAACTGGATTTATCTTTTTTATCAAAGTGTGCATTGAATTTGGGTGAAATAGTTAAATAAAACGGGACAGGGATAGATGTGAAGGCAGAGGCTGTGAGGAGAAAGGTTGAGCTGGGAAGGTGAGACAAGGCCGTAGCTAATATATGCAGGCATTTAACACGCCCTCTAGTCCCGCATAATTACGCAAGTCCCTATGTTGCTTCCGGATCATGGTACAGCAATCAATTAGATTTATTATATAGGGACGATATTGGCGGTTATGGATTACTTCGAAAAGGGCTGGTATCCGCCATTTTAGGTTATAACGGCTCCCTAACACCCCGATTATGGGGAGGAGGCCTAGTTTTTGACTGACAATGGCTTTCGAAAGCTTTGAAAAAAACAAAACAAAAGACATGACTCAGTTTCTCAGTATGTGTCGGGCAGATGCAAACCTACCCCCCAAAACATGACGTCATTTTTCCCTTTGTAACAAAACTGCTTTGCCTGATTGGGCACTTCTGAAGGGGTGCTTGTCAGATTAGCAGGTTCTTAATCTATGAATCATTGTCGTGCTTTTTCATAGCTGCTTTAAAAAATAAATAAATAAGCAGGCTATTTGTGTGGGAACTGATAAATTGTTTAACATAAAGCTATTGGAGCGATAGTTATCTCTGCAAGCCCGGTTAGCGCTTATCAGTATAACTTTCCTGCAGGACTAGTTTCGTATAATTGGAGTGACAAGTTGGTTTCATTGGGTCACCTCGGTAAGCTAAACCCGTTTGCTTTATAATATTGAAGCAATACATAAATAAATACTTGAATCAGGTTCATTTCATATAAAAATAGACTGGTTAAATAATAGTATTATTATAGCATAACTATGATTTTTTTGCTAACTTAAGATCTTATATCTCTGCTTAATTGATATTCATCCCATAAATTTTCGGATAAATCAGTACAGCGTTTGGTTGTTTTCATTTTAACGATTTTATATATTTTAAAAATATGGGAAAATTATATTATAATTATCAAATGCTATCCATCTACACCTTTTACTTAATTTATTTAAAGTCATACAAAATGTTTCTAGAAACTATTTCTCATCTTCAGTTTAGAGCTCTATAAAAATTCTACTTAACCATAAACTATTCTATAACATATAAATACATTTAAACAAAAATTAAATACCTAATTTAAAATCACCAATTTTCAGTTATTCCACATTGTCATCTTTAAAAACGGGTTACACTCAAAAGCTTAAAACTACAGCTGCAGGTTCAAAAGTACTGATCAACGTTTACTATGATAGGCCTATATATTTCACCAAATTGGACAATTATTAGTTTTTTAAAAATTGTTAATATGCTAATATTTGATAATTAATATTTATACCTTCATAAACGTTATTAGAATATATTTCTATTTGTTCAATACATTTTAAATGTATTGAAAGGTTTTCTTGCCTGATATCTCATTAGTAAATCAGTTCCTAAATATACAAAATTATAAAATCAGTTAAGATGGTTGTATACTTTTTTTTTATTTATATCTACTACTAAATAAAAAAAAATTTCTTGTTAAAAAAATTATGATTACTATCCCTACTTTTTCTTGTTTTCACTAAAACGTAATAATCTCCTTAAGAAAGAACTAGCCATCTGTTGCATTGTTGAGACCTTGTGACTCCAATTTCTTATCACTTTTCGATGTTTTTATTAAATATACTTTATAGCATGGCTTAAATTGCCAGGTAATATTTTGGCGTGATTTTGCCTGGCTAAATCCATATTTTAATATTAGTTGAGGGCTCTTGCTAATATAGCCCAGGTCGATGTATCGATTGCAGAGGTGGAGGTGACGTGGCAAGGTCAGGTCGGTGACGTCTTACCTGCCGCTGACTCATCCTCCTAAGGCCTCACTATATTTACCTGACCCTCCCGTAGAGTGGAACATTTAAACAACCCATCTTTCAAAATATGTTAATGATTTATTCAGTGAAATTGTCATTTTATTATATTTTGTTTAAACCAATACCTTTTTTCTGTTTTTTGTATAAACAGAAATGAAATTTCATTAGATAAAATATGTAATCCTTCTTTAGAACAACACCATTTATATTGATGGCTAACTTAACTAAATTTTAAGATTTGTCAAGCGCTGAAATAAGGTTTAGTTGCAGTCCATATCTGGCAATAGCCTTGGATAACTTATCCCAATGTCATAATCGCCTCAACTAAGCCTACCTGTCGTCGTCCTTCAAGTTTCAAGATCCTTTCAATACTATCTTCTGTCTTGTAAAAAAGTCTTCCTATGAATTTCTGAAAGGTACATCTCTATATTGCTCAGTAGCGATAATATTTGCTATTTCAATCCAACATTGTGTTTTAAATTTGCAAATCCGAGCACTTGCATTTACTAAATCCGATCTTGACTTCGGAAAGCTCAACTGATATAAGGAAATGCCTTCTATACAAACCTCTGAAAAGAAAACTTCGTCGTTTGGATGAAAAGAAGCTTTGTGAGGAATTTTCTTGATTAGTAAAAGAATAAATTAGAAATAGCTGATAATGAAAAATTTGTTTTAAATGAATTCTTTATATTCTTCAAGTTTCTGAAATTCAACAATTAGTCAATACTACACCTGTCGTTACTTGAACACAAACGAAAAAGCCTGGTTTTTCCTGGTTCGATATAACATCACCTGCTATTTTTTATATTATGATTAATATATCCTGATTATGTCTCTCAAGGTAAATTGGAGTATCCCTTCTCGGAATAACACTGAATCAGGTTGTACAGGATTCGTTACGTGCCTGTGATTCAACCGTGGTGGCATTTCCGTTAGTTCTTTGAATTTAAACCCGTATGCCTGAAAAGGCTAAGAAGGGTGAAAAAAAAAAGTTCTTTGAACTTGGCTAAGTTAGCCATTTGTTGAGTATGATTAAAGAAATCGCTTGTCGTTTCCTGCTCTAAAAGAAACTAGGTCATTCTTCCTTCCTCCAGTTCTAAACTTTCTGGTTTGTTTATGTTTTCTACCGTTAATGTATTACTAACTATTCTTTTAAGACTTCACATTGTGAAGGTGGCACCACTGTTATCTATTATTTATTTTTTCTCTTACAGAGGATGCAAGGAAGTCTAACTGCGCGGTGCTAGTTCACTGCCAAGCAGGAGTGTCCCGGTCGCCGACGATCGCTATAGCCTACATCATGAAGCACCGAGGACTGTCCATGATCGAGGCCTACAAGCTGGTCAAGTCAGCCCGTTCCATCATCTCCCCCAACCTCAACTTCATGGGCCAACTTTTGGAGCTCGAGCAATGCCTGAGGAGTAGTGCAGAGACCAAACCAACCTGGCAGCAGCAGGCCACAGCCCAAGAAGAACTCTCTGGCTGCTCTGTCTGAGCTGTCATTCCATTTCCTTCATTATATGTGTATATTTTTTGATTGATTTTTTTTTTAATTTTTATTATTTAGTATCATTTCATCTCCATTATTTTCTAGTCTTAATTTATTTTTTTCTCGTCATTTTGTTCATGTCAGAGCATATTTTAAAGGCTGTGTTTCCTACCAGATGATAATTTTTTGTAATATGTATAAATGGAATTTAGTGATGTGAGTGGCTCTGTACTGCTGACCATTGTACATAAATTATATACATACATGCAGTATATATATATATATATATATTGTATGTTACAAGTAGAGTTGTGATATACTATGTTTGTAAAAGTTAAAGGGTAGATGCATTTCATGTATGACCCATAAATGGGAAAATGAGTGTTTGTTGGTTTGTTCCTCATATTCTATTAGTATGAAAAAGTGTACTATTTATCTAATTGACAAATTTAATCTTTTTATTTATTTTATGGATTCTCAACTTCAGTTACTTATTATTTTGTTATGTTTTAAGAAAATTATTTCAGGGCACAAGTGGATTAGCACGACATAGTAGGGTTTAGATTTCTGTTTTGGTTAAAAAATGAAATAAAATAATATTTGATTAATCTTTTATTTTGGGGATGAATAGTTTTATGTTGTTTATTATATATTATAATAACCTATGTTAGAAACTTGTGCACTGATTGTTGACAAAATATTATGGATAGTATCAATTTAAAATAAATTGTAAATAAAACAACTGTCTCTGGAAGCCATTGAATTAAAGTAAGTAATTTGTTTATCTTGAGTCTTTTATTAATTATTTATTGTTTATTGTTCAAAAATCATTTCCACTTCTAATGATCTTAGAATTCATCTTAAAATGGTATATTTCAAACATTTCTTCAGTATTGTATCAGGACTATGGTTCTGTTTATGTGAGTTTACTGATAATTTTAATAGTAATTATATATTTTCTATCTAATGAAATATTGCGAATGAATGAACCATTTTAATAAGCTGTAGAAGGGTGAAATGACACCTACTAATTAATAGTCCAACCATTGGCAAATAGTGTAAATTCTATTATAAATAGCAAATACGCTACTATAACCTAAATAAATCCATTGTTGGTTTTCTTTATAACTTACTGATGCTTTTAAGTTATTTTAATATTTCTATCACTGAATATTTTTCTCTTCACTACATTTTTTTTTCTTTTTTTGTAATGGTGCATTGCATTCTCCTTTTCTCCATTATTACATGGTTCGCAGATGACAGTTGTTTATAGGACCAATATTGTGCTCTACAGCAGATATCAATAAAAAAAAAAAACTGCCTCATGATTAACTTATGTATATAAATAACTTTGTCATCAAAATGAAAAGATTTATTTACTTTATTTTATTTTTTGGTGAAAAATTAAAGAGCAGAAAGTTTCATTAGAGCAAAGCAACCAAAGACAAATAAATAAGGTTGCATTTATTTATCAATGTTGAGATAATCCATTTTCTTAAGTATTGACATATGTTAGACAAAATTAATATTATTATTATTATTATTATTATGAAGATGTTTATTTTTGTTATTAAGGGTTTATGATCACACTAGTATAAATATTATCTATGTCTATTGGAATGTGAATATATTTTTTCTCTTAATTCTATTAAACATGAATTATATTTATTTGTAAATTTTAGTTGGTAATGGAAGTCAATGATGTAAAATATATCAATTCTACATTGTGCCTTCAAACATATATCAATATCAAGAAAGGCAAATTTATATTTTGTAATTATTGTAGATTATCATGTTTTTCTTTATATTAGTAATGGTATTAAACAGTATTAGTACCCGTAAATGATTTTTATTTTAAATTTCTGATTTTCCCCTTATTGATGTTAACACAGGTGGTCCTATTCCATTTTACAATGTGAAAGATAATAATGAGCAATACATATTACTATTACATGTTAACCCCATTACCTTAATTTACTAAAGAGATTAATTTACTCAAAGGATAATAAAGTTTTAGAAACTTATTACTACCTTCAAACTAGGTTATACAAAAGAAATTAAACCAAAAAATAAATCCCTTTGCTATGCACGTTTTAAAAATCCTGCATTGAGTTTATAGTTACTATTCTCATTTTAAAGATAATTTGATTTGACCACTTCATGGCAACCACTGAAATAAAATAAAAAATGAAGCCTAACAAGAAGTTACTAAGTCACATTGGTCTCAGTTTATGCAAATCCATGTGACAAAATTTTATATCACATGAGGCATAGAATTCCAAAACCAGATAAGTCCAGTTTCTAGATTTTTTTTTTAAATACTTTTTTTTTCTTCTAGATTATCTTTAGGTGAGAGGTTTTATCCTAAAGTAGTTAAATCACAATGGAAATGGCCATACAAAAAATAAGGCTTCTTTCTACTTAAGTCAAACCTTTATGTTTATTGACCAGCTGTGAAATTTTTTTGAATGAAATGAACTAAGCTGGTTTTCGAATTTTATACTTCAAATATAATTTTAGAAACTCATTTTTTGTTAAATTAAAATTATAATAATTGGTATAATTTAATTATCAGATGTCACATATAATTTGTTCACCTTCATTGCATACATAAACATATACACCATCCTTAAGTGGAAAGCATTGGCACAAATCAGCTATCACTGGTGGTTAGAACAACTACAGGAGGCCTTGAATCTCCAGAAGTTGTAAAGTTATCAAAGAAGATATATGTATAACCCATTAAAAAATATACATAAAAAGTGTCCATCAAACACCATCTTAAACAATCAATTAAGAGTTATGTTACAGTTTTTTCTATTAGTCTTGGAAACATTTTTTTTTATTGAAAACAATCCTTTGTTTGGTTCATTTTTTTTTTCCTACCTATTTCGTTTAGTGTAAAAAACACTTATTTATAGTTTAAATTGAAAGATACAATTTTTTGTTTTTGGTGAATATTTTTTAATTTATTTTAGTATGCCAAGTAGTCATAGTTTCAACAGACTTTAGATGTATCTTTAATAAAAATAACTTATAACATTATTATTATTATAATAAATTATTATTATTGATTAGTTAATAACTATTATTACAGTTCAGAACAGTATTTTTAAACAATAACTTTTCTCAATTTAAATTAAAATTGTTTACTAATAAAAATGTCAAAACATTTACACCACTCAAAATAGGTATGTAGGCCATCACTAATTTATTGAATAAGTATCCTTGAAGAAAAAAATATATCTGTGTTTGTAAGATTTAAGTAACAAAAAAAAAAATCAAATTCCCTATTGAAGAATTGTTAGACATGTCATAATAGATATATCGTTGAAAAATATAGTTTCACAGAGAAAATTATGTGTAAAAATGTTCAAAAAATGATGCTCAATGAACTGATGTTAGTTATGATATGAAATGAATCATGAACAATAATCTTTATTCAGGTACACATTGTTCCCTAAAAATATTACAGAGGTATAATGAAACAGTACTAGGTACATTGATTTCAGACAACATTTAACAGATTTAAAAGATTCTTATAAATGTAGAAGATACACATTAACATTAAAAACACATTTTGAATGTATATACAAACATGGAAAAAAATACATAATACATTATAAACCTAAGTGGTGAAAAGAAAGATAACAAATAAATAAATTATACGACACAGTAGTTGATAAAAAATAAAAAATAAATAACAGAACAATCCTTACAATACAATATGAAATACTGAAATAAATGTATACATGTCTAAATTATTATAGCGCTTATTGATTGGTATAGATTTAACTGAATTTCAGTGGAATTGAACAAAATTATTGCTACATAATTCTCTTGTTAGCAGACCTATGACTAGATTGTCGGTGTGTTGGAGTAGATCTATAAAGAATTTGCCAAACTGACAGCCATTGACCACTGGTGTTTGAAATATGTAAATAGTTAAAACTTAACAACTCTATATGTCCAGGCATAAAATGTTTCTTATTACTTCCTCCTATTCTTCAATTAATATTTAGGAAAACATTCATCACCTTCAGCTATCAGGGAACGGTATAAAACCTACTGGCTCAGCAATTAACAATTAGATCATGTAGTTAAATTTAATATTCAAACCGTTTAATAACATTCAATTCTACCGGCCAGCATCACATGAACTTATAACTATATTTAAGTTAAACTAATGCGTTTAAAATGATTTACATTGAAGCATAATGGAAAAACAAAAAGTCGATTATAGTAATAAACATGGTATAGTAATAATGAATCAGAAAAAAATTTGTAAAGAACTCAATTTCTCCTGGACTGGGAAAAACAATAGACCATGGATATGTCTGTCTATAATCTACTCATCTAATGAGGAAACTGTAATCACATTTTCAATTCGAGCTACAACAGAACTAGATCATGTCAAAAAAGCCCCAACACTAAAAAATGTAGGCAAAACTATAATTTTTTCATTCGAACCACTACAGTTCCTAAACAGTTATTCCTAGTGACAAACATCAAATAACAAAAAATAATTTACATTAAATTTCTGATAAGATAGCTATTTTTGAGGGGGGGTGGGAAACATTACACATGTGATGGTGAAAAGAACGTTACAATTTGATTTAGTTTTTTAAAATCAATATAGCTCCTAAATGGTAGGTTCTAGCGATATATGTTATATTACAAAAAAATTTCTCGATTAAATTTTTGACAAGGGAACTATCATCAAATTTTGGATCAGAGCTAGAGCATGTCAAAAAAGCCTCTAAACTTAAAAAAAGAGGTTCCAAACGTGACTTTTTTCATTCAAAGCAATATAGCTCTTAAAAGGTAGGTTCTAGCGACCAATGTTATATAACAAGAAGTATTCTCCATTAAATTACTGACAAGGGAACTGTCATCAAATTTTCGATCAGAGCAACACCAACAGAACTAGAGTGTGTCAAAAATGTTACATTTTTCAATGTGAAAAAAAGTTACAGAGAAAAAGTAAAGACACCCCCCCCCCCCCCCCCCCCCCCCCCCCCCCCCCAGCCAAAAGATACATACATGACAAACAAAATAATACCTTAATAAGACTGCTAACATTTTTGTCCTGAAGCAAAAATTTTATGAATGTTGGAGCTTTCATTTTTTTATGATATTCATAACTAAGTTGTCTGGATTTTGTAAGAAATTTTGGCAATTTATCCTTGTATAGAACTATTATCTTCAGAAAATGTTTTGATTAATAAGGAAAAAAGTGAAATTTGCAATTTTCATTCTGGAGCTGACCTCTCATGAGGGAGCGAACTTGAAATTCGGTTCAGCAACCCCAAAAAACATTTTTAAAAAATGAACCAATAGACAATACACTGTCAACAAAGCTGTTTTTGTCTACAGTTTTTTATAGTCACTTTAGAAACAACATTCATTGTTAGGGCTTAAAATTGATGGATGAGCTCTATTATTAATGCTAATTAGACTATTATTACCTTGGCAATGATTATCAATAAGTTACATTAGTGAAATTCAAAATAAATAGTTCTATGAGAAATATATTTGATATTGAATTGGCATATGAAAAATTTGTAATTATGAATTGGGAGGTAAAAGTCCTTATACATCCCAAGTAGGGTAGGAAGAAGAGATGGTTATTCAACAGGTCACCAAGATATCCTACTAAGAGTTGGAAGGTTAACATTAATTCTTTGAATTTGACATGAAATTTGACAATCAACCTAACCAGGCCAGATCCAAACTAGTGTCATAGAGGTTTCAACAATGCTTTATATTTCAACTCTCAGCCGCCACAAACTTATCTGAAGCATAAACATTAGAAATCCTGATCAATGAGTTTTGTGATTTCCTTTTCTTATCTACAATGCCCATACGTGTTCTTAGCACGTTGAATAACATATTGTGAAAACAGGAATCTTCTTGTTAAGGGATGCCTTGCCTTTTCTGATGTACTGAGTATGTTTATAAAGTAAATTAGGTAAAAAGTTACATAATTGTTTTAGGTTCATTAACCTATTATATTATAAGGCAATTTAATTATTTCAATTTAAAGCATATCATTAAATGTGTACTTAAATATGATGGAATATTTTATTTATATTGGAATCTTTATATTTTGTAGTTTGTGACTATAAGCCACTGATAACCCAACTTAGTAAGATTGACTATAAAATTTTAAATAATATATTTTAAATAAATAAAATGAGTAAACTGATTTTCTCCTCTCATTAACAATAATATGCATTATATTAATATAATGATAGTAGTAACTCCATTAGTTAACTTTAAGAATTTAATGTTTTGTCTTTCTTATTTTGGTTTTTCTCTTCCTTAATTTGGGATCTGATAGCATTGAGATATGATACTGGACTGCTTACATAATACTTTTGTAATTCATTTAATATTTGTTTTACAGGTTCTTTTTAATTCTTCTCTAATGGTCAGGGAAGCTGATCACTGGAACACCATCTTGCAATAATAAAATCCTTGGAAAACTTCATTTATATTTTCATTACCACCAAAGCCTTTTTTTTGCATGTATCTTACAACTCTCTTATAATTTTTCTCAGGCTAAGATTATCTTCGCCAAATCACTTTCTTATATAACTACTGATCAATAAATAGTTCTTTTTTATTGAACAATGTACCCAAAGACACTCCATGGGTTGTAATGCTAAAATTGTGTTTTGTGTCCCCTTTTTATTATTAACATCTTATCTGTCATCAGATAATATCAATAATATCAAAGGTTTCAGATAATTTTCTTCCTAACAGCCTTCTTTCAGTAATTTGCAGAAGGTCTATCCTCTATACCTTCTATCCTCACTCCTAAAAAAAAATATGTAGGTTATTCAGTTCCAGTTGGGACCTTAAATCTACCTGTTCATAATAGTATCTAAATGCAGTTCCTAATACTATTTTTTTTATACACGTATCACATTATCTATTCATTACACCTTAAAATATTAAAAAAATGATGATCTGCCAATGAAGATGCCTGATAAAAACAACCTTCCTTCTTCTTTATACAGAAAAATTTGTCATTTAATCGACTATTACTAACTGTTTAAATAACTTTACTTGATGTTGATTTACTCACTGAAAAACAATACTACATTCTCCCATGATATAGATAAATGTTGTTGTTAATATTAACCAGACTGTTACTTAATCCTTTTATAACCTGTGATCCCACGGACTTATTAACACTTTGAAAACTACCTGTTCTTATTCTTACCAACTCTCCCTTTTTCTTTAGATGCTTCCAAACGATTGATTAGCATAGATTCCAAAACCTGAGTCCTTCACTTACTAGAAGAAATGGCCATTTACTCATGGATTGTCAACATATGCATAGACTAAATTATTCATATTAAAACTATGAGACTTTAGAGATCTAAACTATAAGAGAAAAACTCAGAGATTTTGCGGAATACACAATCAGCTATAGTTAAAAGAGATGAAACAAGAAATATCAACACATCAACTTTTTTGTTTCATTGATCCAACAATTACTAACAAACCGCGTCTTGCTGCATCCTTTTCCGCGTCTGCATGCCACATTGTCATTCATATGAGATCATATATTTATCAAATCGAAAAAGTATCTTATTATCATTTCATTGCATTTTTCAATATCTGTGAATTAGCAGCGTTCTATCAAAAAGGGGGAACCCCATTTCATCGCTATTAAAATTTATTTTTCTACTTTCACGTTGTTTTTAATAATCAAAATGTTTTACTCTCTGGTTTTACGTCATCTGGAAGCCTGCTATGGAATTCTTTGATGATACCACTCTTTGGATTTTGCTCATTAAATTTAGTGGTTGTTTTTACACGATGGATATGAGCCATTGGCCTGGATAAGTCTGATAGTGCTTGGTCTGGACTACGAATGGTGATGGAAAATTTCGAATCCACCCAAATCATATATGTTTGCTTTTGAAAAGAGAGAGATGAGGAGCCAGGCGTTATCATGCTGAAAAAATAGTTACTTCCTGTTTACTAAACTTGGACATCGCTGAACCAAAAATCATACATTGTCTGCAATTGTTTCCTATATACCTAACTTTCAGATCGTTAAATCGTCGCTGAACAGGCTCTAATCCTGATTTCCTTTCAACGATCACATCACCTTGATAGAATCTTAGGAACCACCTTCGCACCGTCCTTTCATTAAAGTCTTTATCCTCAAATTCACATTCTAAACAAGTGGCCTCAGCTGCTTAAAACTTATTTCTATCATTGTATATAAAGGAAAGCTAAATAAGTGTTGAGAAAGACGTACTGTTCACCTAACGATTAAGACAGAATCGAGCATGAAATTCTTATCACAATTTAAAGCTCCTGAATGTAAATAAGGAAGGAATCGTGATTCAAAGTTAAAACACAGAGATAAGTTATTTTTTCAGACTCGTCCCAATATATTAAAATCATTCTTGCAATCAGAATTTACGACAATTGTGAGGGAGGACTCAATGATCTTGTTATAGAACTATTTCTCATGTATTTTTTTTACCATTTCAATGTATCCATTTTCAAGTTTATGTAACATATGGAATGGATTTATTACTGCTTCAGGCAGAATATAACGTTGCCTTTCCACTCACTAAAGAGATTAGCTCCTTTATCTACCTAAGGTCATTTTAGGTCATTATTCATAAAAGAAGCAAAAGGTATAACTTAATGATAGGAATACTAATGGCAGGTCGGAACCCGATAAAAATGGTTGCTCGGTAAAAATGGCTAATGTACTGATAATGGACTGATACTTGACCCGGAATAAAATAAAAAACTTTATGAATCCGAAAACGTATCTCGATTACCTTTAGATTAGACGCTGAATAAAGAACCTGTTTGAATTAGTGGTAAGTTTATTCGAGCAGGAGATGGTTATATTACAATAAGATTACCCAAGCTATAAATCTAAACTTAATTATGGCTGTTTGGCATATTCTAACTTATTACATAGCTCCAATCACACGTTGATAGATGTGAATTTATTTATAAAGAAAAACGAAAATAACCACGATTGTTGTATGTCATCAATACTGAATGTATTTATTGTAAATTTACATTAAGTTTATACAATTGCTTTCGTTCTCGATAAACGATTGTAAAATATTTCCACAATGTAAATCCTCCATCACAGTTAAAATAAGAGCAGTTACTTGACATCCACTGAATCTTTGCACTTAAATACACAATTAGTCAATGAACTTTCTGTGAGGATTAACACCGAAGAGTTGGTACCTCAAGGATGTTGACACTGAGTTTCTTATGAGACCGAGCCTAGAGCGAATAGTGTTCTCCACCTTGACGCACCCGCCGTTGGTATACATCACTATTCCACCGAGGGAGTTTTCATCCAAGAAAACTCGACCGTCCACTTCGAACCGCACCCGTATACGTGACATTTCTTGGAATTCGTCAACAATTTGTGGAATCAGCTCTTTTATAAGGTTCTTATCTTTTTTCCTGATGCGTATTCCAACGTTCTTTTCCATCATCTGAGATACAACACAACCGATTAGTTCTCAAATGAATGACAAAATTAAAACGATGTATTGACTATTTTTCTCTTTATTATTAACACTGCTGTATAAAAACAATTTCAGTAAAAAAATATAGAACAAGCTGTAACGAGCATGTAAAACAGAGTTCAATTACATGTAAAATTTATTTAAGCCTATTTGGTTGATGATTGGAAGTGAATATTATATCAAACATTAGACGATACTGAAACATTAATATCAATAATAAGACAAAAATTGGGAACAATAAGAAAAAATATTTATAAAAATGGAAAAAAAATATGTTCCTAAAGGTATTTAGGTATTAAGAAAAGTGTGGGTTCATAAGAAGATAGATTTTAATATCTTGACATAAATGCACTCATAAGGCACTCATAATTTTACTCACAAATATTGTTCTGTATAAGTACTTATGACAACTTTGATTTCTCATTGGAATTCAACATTGAAACAGGGGGGAAACAATATTAAATTCAGTCTTGCAGAAGAAAAGGCTAGAAGACATTCAAGAACCAGGTAGGTACTACTACCTACTAATCTTGTTTAACAGGATTCTATAAATTGTACATTGGAAAATGGGGCTATGATCTGAGCAGTAGGAGTAGAAGAAAAAGAAAAGCTGTTTTTTTGAAGTAGTTCAGTTTGGATTCCAATGAGTTGGCACTTTCATTTACTTTGGGTCTGAGATCAACTCACAAAATAAAATGTCCAATAAAATTAAAAGTAAAATAACTAGTGCCAAAATGTGATATTATGCTCTACAAAAGCACTTCATGAACAAATATCTCTTACAGGAGACAAATATTAGGATTTATGAAACACTTGTTCCCTCATTGTTAACTTATGGCTTGCAGGAGTGGGCTTTGAGGCACAGAAACGGTTTTTTACATTCAAGAAGAGGATCCTTAGAAAAATATTGATCCCACAGAATTTGGTGAAGAATGCTGATGATGTAAGAGTTGTGAAATATACTTAAAATTCATAAATATAAAGATAAGCAAAATTTGGTTGGTTATATTGGGTTGATCTCGTGGCACTTATCAAAGATGCTTTGATTTCCAAGATCTTCACAGACGGATTGCATGGTACAAGAAGAATAATGTAGAACCAACATGAGGGGGGACAGAAGCTGTGGCCGAGGATGCAAGAACCCTACTTTGTTGAATGCATACTCACTTCCCTTCTTCAAACGAAGCGGTATGATGTCAGTACATATCTATAATCTCAGATTCTTTCACATCCTTATAATAGTAACTCCTCCCCATTCACTAGGCCTTTTTTCTTATGAATTATTGGTTGAGATTCGTCATATAATAGCAGGGCTATTTTCAAGTAGGCTGACATTTAATAAACTGGTCATAAAAAGATTGTTCTCTGCTGTTTCGTGGCTAACCTCCTCAATAGTTCCTAATAGTGGCTCCTAATAGTTCAATGTAAGAAACTGTTCTTTCACAATATTAATTACAATTGAGATGTGATTAATTTCAATAGCTGCTGGTGTTGTAAGAAATAACATTAATTATTTAAAAGTTTCTGTAAGATTTTGTAGTCAATAATTCACGTGCATTGAAGGTAGAATGCAGTTGCTTTATCCTCCCAAAAATACATCATAAAATCTTATCGATATTTTTTTTTTATAGAGGATCCAAAATAGAACAATATTTGTGACGCAACCATTGCACTTGTTGGCTTCTCAGAAACTGAATAAATCCGATTTATGATAAAAATATTGTCAAACATTTCAGTAAAATCAGGAATCAGGAGAGACGCAAAATTATGTTTTTGCAAACACATTTAGGAATAAAACTTCGTTTTATGTCATAACACGCAACACGAAACTACCTACTCTACTATATCAATACCTAGTACTAAAAAAGCAAAGTTAGGGTCCATAAGGATAGTTAAAATCCAAGTTTGCAAACCGCAGAATTTTAGCACTATTTATGTTTTTCATTCATATCTCTAAAATATGTAAATTTGCTTGACATAGCATTTACAGTACAAAAGACCACTAAATTTGGGACGATTTAATTCTAACCGCAGCTAGGTAGATTAATTTGTAGTGGAAATACAGTTCTCTATAAAATGGTGATTTTTCACAATATTTGGCATTTTTCCGTTGAGTCAAGTTCTCGGCCGCACTCTGACAAAGTACTGGTTTCACAAAAATGTTTTCCACAAAGAATTTAAAGGAAATTTAATCATCTTTAAATTTGATAACTAAACTGTACCTGTATACCAAACGTTTTTTTTTTTTTAAATGGGAAAAGATTAGAAAATCGGATTTGAGGAAAAACATTTACATTGCTTGTTCACTTTTACATTGCTGGTTTTAAAAGTGAGTGAGAGAATTGACAGGAATCTACTTGCTACTTTTTCAGTTTAAAAACATGTACAAGTATCTATTGCTGTATTTAAAATCAACCAAACTCCTGTGCCTCACAACTTTTTTCATACACATCATCAAAGTTCCACAAGAGAAGCTACTGTCCAATGAGAACAAAATGGGACCCCCATTTTACGTCCCTTCCGAAGGACGGCATAGCTAAGGATTTTTTACTCCCTTTAAAAAATCCTAAAGTCATCTGCCGGGCTGCGAACCCGCGATCTTGGGTTTAGTAGGTTGCTATGCTTACCACTACACCACAGGTGACCCAAAAAAAAAAAAAAAAAAAAAAAAAAAAAAAAAAAAACCTATTATATAAATACAAAAGAAAAAGCGATAGAATTTATTTCTTCAGTAAGAAGGTATTTTACATCGAATAACACTTTAAATAAATAATTAAATATTTTTTTTATTTTTTGTTTTTGATTTAATTATTTAATAATAGGAACAATCAAACGATCTCTCATTGACATGTAATTACATTTGGGTTACTCGTAACCTAAACATATGATAACAAACTCAAAATGAAATGCGGGGAACAAGTGCAAAAGACCAAAAAAACGCAACCTAACAACATTGGTTTGTTCTGAGTTCTAGAGGATGGACATAAAAGTATTCCAGGCAGCAGAATAAGTCGTTGCAAACATTGTGATGTCGAAGAGCAATCTGTAATTCCACCTCTGCCATCTTTCTTGTTTTTACTCTGCCTCAAGTCATTGAGGAGGACTACGAAGTCCACGCCCTCATCTAAAATAAAATCATTATCGTGGTTTTCTCTTTTACAGATCTACCATCAAAATCAGCGTCGTCTGCGATTGGGATTAAATTGTCTCAAATTTACTGCTCTTTAATATTGTGCATATGCTATGTCAAGCAAATTTACATATTTTACGAGATAGGAGCGAAAAAATGAAAATAGTGCTAAAATTTTCCGTTTTTTCGAATACTACAAAATCGCACTAGGTATTGAGGGTTGCTAACTCGTATTTTAACTACCATTATAGATCCTGACAACATATTACAAATGGTAGATACATGCGGTTTTGCGAACTTCGATGGATAAATCGACTGGGCTATGATCTATTGTTTTTCCCAGTTCAGGAGAAATTGAATTTTATCCTTCGGTCTCCCTCCTTTCCTATATCTCATATTTTATTTTGTCATTGTTTCAGGGATCTTTAGTCTCTCAAATATCACTTTTTTAATGCAAGGCTACTTAATCTCCTGACATTTAGCTCTTATTGTTTTTTTTTTTTTATCACATTGTCTTATGTGTTAATAAAGTTAGCGAAATTTTATTTACGCCATGATACACTACTCACAACTGGAAATGTGAGTTGAGAAAAACTAAAAACTATATAAAATAACATTATCGAACTTTAACAAGACTAAAGAAAATTTAAAAAAAAGAAAAAAGTAAATTAGTTGGGAGGAGATTCCAAGTAAGCAAGCTATCTTTTTGGAGTTGTATCTACTTTCAGACTACACTGAGATCAAAAGTGAACATAAGCTACGAAAATCTCTTCTAGACTAATTGAATAGACGAAAAAAAAACTCTGTCAACAAAGTAGTTTCCAAATACAAAAACCGTAAAAAATATATACCTAATATAATCCAGTTCAATTCAAAATTTATGAAATTAGTTATCGATTTAAATTATATACATTTTAAACCATTAGTGGTTACTTAAAGTTATTTGTCATCAGGTTTTTACGTTTTAATAGTTTTTCATTTTAAACCAATTATTATTGATAATAATGATTAGCTATTTAAATGGGCTTCACGAATATTCGCTGTTCCTAAGCGAATTTGTGATTGAGCGATTGATTGTCTCTGGTTCGGCTTGTGTAATGGGGAAACAAATTTCCTTTGATGTATGTTAAAAACCGCCTCCTATAGCGATACACCCATAACACGAGCAGAAATAACTTGATAACACATAACACGAGCCGAGTGCCCATCCACACATTCGGCATCTTCAACGAGCATATCTGTTTCGTGTAGCTTGTTATGACATAACACGAATGTGTGGAGCTGGATATATGCCTATAACAGGAGCTGAAACAATATTATAACACATAACACGAGCCGAGTGTCCATCCACACATTCGGCAATTTTTGACGATCATCTCTGTTTCGTGTTGCGTGTTATGGCATAACACGAATGTGTAGAGTCGGCTTAAGAATAACGAACACAATCCAATTTATAAAATCATTTTGACTTTTAAGGTGTCTTTTTATTTATGAAAAATGTTCATTAGTGGGTGCCTTTGATTTGTCGATATTTGATTAGTTCCTTTAATAGCTGCCTTATATTATTATTTTTTGTAATGAATCTGTGTCATGTCCAAACAAAGGTCGGTTTTCGATCCAGATTCATGGGACGTTCTGATTCTACTTATACATAAAGACGTTTTCATCATAGAAGGACAATTATTTTACAGTCAAAACTCGATGAGTCAAAACTAATTAAGTCGGAAAGCTCAGTGAATCAAAGAGAAACCCATTTCCAGATTACGTTTATATGATGAATTGTATTCGTTTAATCGAACCGACAATCGTTTACTCGAAGTAAAATTTTTGACCACACAACTCCCGAGTCTATAAGTCGCGGTTTCCCAAAACCATGAATATGTCCGAACCAGTCTATCTCAATTCTATCCTTGACATTTATTGAGATGAGAGATAAATAAGACAGACATTTATTGTGTTAATTGTTTTTTTATTAGCTATAGGCTACTAGTACTAGTAGAATCGGGTCTTAGTAGCTTTGCAAACAGTTCAACGAGTGATAGATTGTCGCACTCCTAAATGTAAGAAGAAGAAAGTAACAGACTATTTTAAATTATGTAATTTATTACATATGTATTTTATTATGTCTCATTTACATTAGTATCTCCGTTTCTGTTAATTTTTCTTACAAGGGGACGTTTTGACTTGTAACTCACAGATTTGAGTGCCAATTTTTGTGTGGGTAGTACGTGAAATTTTATCAAAATTAAAAAAATATTTATTTTTTACCCCTTTCGAGGACGTTAAAATTTTAAAAGTGATATTTCATCAACAATTTTTAGCGGTTATAGCAACTGCTGTGTTCAACCGATTACAATAGTAATAGCATTCAAATCTGCTTTTTATCAATGTATAAATCATTGGGTTTACTACTTAAGATTTTAGTGGATAAAAACTAATGTGAATACAAAATTCCGAGGTCAACTGAAGATATTTCAATTTCTGCGAAATTTTGCGATCTCCGAATTCGGGCTAAAGTATGCAGTTTTACGGCTTCTAGATGCCGTTAAAATTTTGTTTCAATCGGTGGAGAAATTTGTGAGATAGCGCAAATTATTTAAGTTTTTCCACATATTGACAGCCTCTTGCCTTCCTAAAACATCAAGTTGTTTAAAATTAATTACTGTTATACACACAAAAATATGTAGGAAAAACTCGATAACCCAAATAAATATTTTTTGTGAACTTGATATATCGAAAAATCGAAAACTCGAAATAATTTTGTTCATCTTTCAACTTCGACTTATCGAGTTTTGACTGTATTTACTTTTTAGTATTCCAAGGAGCATGATAACATGTTAGATGCTAATTCTTTTTAAATAAATGATTCTGAAAAAACATTTCGCAAATTAACAATTCACAAAGTTTTGAACACTTCATCACAGAATTATATCTTAGCTGAAACGAAGTAATTATATTCAAAAGTTGCTCGATTCAAGGGGTAAGACCGAATTCTCTCAACGATTGAACATAAAAGTTAAAATAATATTCTAGGCAATGAATAGTAGCTTCTGAAGCTATTGATATATAGTTTTGATATTACAATATCTTACAAGACAAAGTGCTTGAAGAACAAGTTGTTTGAAAATCTTCTTATAAAAGGTTATATTATTTATGTCTTCTTTTATCTTGAAGTAAACTTCTCCAAACAGAGCTTCCATCCTCCTTTCTTTTAGTATGAGAACTTTCATTCTTGCATCATTGGCTAACATTGACACCTGTCTGTGAACAGCGAGATAATATGTTAAAAAATTCTCAAAATAATTCATAAATCAAAAGCCAATAAATGTAGGATTTAATAGAATCTTACTTTAGTAAATAAAATAATAACGACGAACTAGAGTTTCTAGTATCTAAAAAAAAAAAAAAATTATATTATAATATTGGATCGTGGAGTTATTAGTATTATCGTATTGATATATCTGTAATAGTTCTGTGGCGCACTTTCAAGAAATACATCCCCTCCAAAGTATAGTATGCTATATTCTGTTATAGTTAATAGCGATGTGGGAACAAAGTGAGCGAATGTCGCAACATGGAAAGGGCTCAGCGTGGGTAACAGAACACTGCTCAGCCCTCGATCGCTTCATTAAGTAAAATACATTTGATAGGCGGGTTATCAAATATTTGTTGAAGTAATAAAACCAAACAAGTTTCTTTAGTATATAATAAAACAAAATAGAAAAATAATTTTATTCTGGGCCAATGTCCTCTGAGAATAACAAATAAGTAAAGAAATAAATACAATTACATCTGGTCAGAGACAAATTAAAATGAAAAGAGTATAATAATAATAATAAAGACAACATATGCATAAATACTAACTAAAGATATATAGAGGAAAGAGGAAAATAAGAGAACACTCCACGAATGAAATCCTATGGTTCGATGCTTAGTGTAGTGCAAAACATATAATAAAAGCATCTAAATATTATATACAGAGTAAGAAAACTTTATATTAAGTGGAATCTAAATTATAAAAATAGTAATTGGTGGGAATCCAGACACAATTTAACTGAACTGGTAGATAGAAAGCGTCCATCACATTGGATAAGAATGACGTTCTGAAAATATAGATATATGAAGGGATTTTGCTTGTCTAATAGGAAGAGGGATGGAATTCCAGAGGATTATCGATCGAGTAGAACAGAAAGGAACGCTGGAATGCGGTAGCCCTATGGAATAGGATATTTAGAGAAGAAAGAAGAGATCTTATATGCATTGAGTTGACTGCAGATCGGAACTAAAGGATATTATAAGGAAGGATGAAGGGTATTGGTAGAGGAATGTTCCAAGTATTTATAGGAATGTTTGTATACGGAAAGTGAGATAAAGCCAACTTTAGAGAAGGGACAAGGGACGCCTTGGGACGTCGAAGACAAACCTAGCAAAACAATTTAATAGTAATGATAATATAAATACAATAAATACTGCTAATTGTAATGTTTATTTAATAATAACGTGGTGGTACCGGACTAAATTTATTTTTCAACCTCTTTGGTAATTTTATTCATGTACAGGGGTTGCGAAAGTGTTTAATGCTTCTGAATTAGAGTATTGCTCGTAATCATGCTCATGAATGGATCAAAGGGGTGACCCAATTACTCTTTTCACTGAGTGAGTGATACATGAATCGGAAAAAATATTAATGGCTCTCTTGAATTTCTCAGAGACGTACTTGTTTTGATTTGAGTATTACTTTTAATTAATACCGTCACACTGCAGTATGGTCTATTTAATTTTAGTCTTTGAGTTAATCTTATACCATTGGTGCCTTAGGTAATAAATCCCAAAATTACTCGGTAATAAATCAGATTTCTTGGCCTCCTAAGAGTTGCTGAAACAGTTAATAGTCAACTTGGACAAAAACAGTTTTGAATACTACGTAAACACATTTATTTAGGGGAAGTCTGTTTAGAAATAAAACTGAACTAATTAAATATAAACAGAGGATGAGATTTACTGGTTATTATTTCAGCAGAAGACGTAGGTACTTGTAGCGCGGACTAAACCACTTAGCACCTGGGACGTTTCGGTGACCACAAATCTGCCAGGGCTTTTGACCTTTGGCCAAGCATAGTCGACAATATAACTCTGGCATAGTTGACTGTACCGTTATGTTCTTATGTCTTACATTAGCGTGTATAAGGGTACTTCCAATTTGGAAGGCGGTCAAGGATCATATTTTGGTTCAAGTTCAGGATGAAATCTTAGCATGTTAAGAATGTGTGACATTTTTTGTATGACCTCCATGGAATTTCTTCTCTCGGATCTTTCTTAACTCAAAAAATCGGTCAAATTTCAGGTTTTTAAATCGCTAAAATTTTTAATTTATGATGTATAGCCTGTACAGACAACGCTGCAACTCAACTCAGTGCCTCTACTCAAGAAAAAATGAAGCTAGGCTAATTATTTATATTTTACAAGTTTTCCGCTTATTTCTTCTTCCTCCAATATTGTTTAATGTTATGATTTATATTTAAGTGGTTGCATTTTATGTAAAATTAAGATCAACAGTTTCATAGTTTATGATGAGTTTTATTTTTTAATTCGTAAGCTGCCTACGACCAGAAGACAATCAGGGAATGTGCTGAATGCATAATTACTTGTAAGACATGTAAGGCAGGAGGGAGATCAATACCCATTGATATCTCCACCGTGAAGTTTGAAAATCGACCGATAAGTACCATTCCGCAATATATTTAAAAATTATAAACCTGCAGAACCCATCTGTACCAAATTTTAATTGTATCATCTTTATAGTTCTAGGAAGATTCAACAATAATAAAATTTACAATAATAAAAATGAAAATGTACAATATTGAGTGGCAGAAACAAGGTTTGCCACACTGTCATGTTCTTTTATGGTTGGAAATTTACATCAAACCAGATCAAAGGATAGAAACATTAAAATATATTTTTCCTTAAAATATTTCAGCATTATAATAAAAATAATCGCAAAGTAGAAAATAATTAGTGGGAAGGAAGTGACCAGTATATTCTAATTATATTGATGCCACGCGTGAAATACCTACGCGGGAAGTATTTCTAGATAGGTTTTCAAAATGGCTCTTACTAATATATTTACGTAGATATTTAATTCACGTTACGAAATATGAGAACAAATTTGCGAATCAAGCATTCCTTAAGAACAAATCAAAGTTACTAAATTTTTTAAAACATGGGTCAACTCAAATGTATTCAAACGATTATACAAATTAAAATGACCGTTACAGCTGCTTGTTTGCACAAATGATTATATGTTAAAAGCATTAATTTAGTTTAATAACCTTAAAGTAATATAAGTTGCTAACTTCAATATTAATTAGTTTAATTTTCTTTTTTAATATTAATATTTTCACAAATATTAATGCATCTGTATTTCAAAAATTTAACTGAAGTTCCTAGTCACAATTAATAATCACTACAGGTTGGGTTTTCCGTAACAAGTCATTTCATGTCATTAGATTCATTTATCTAGGTCGATGTATTTTTAAATAAATTTTATTTTTTGTTCTTAAATGTATAAAAATATTAAAAATCAAGATGATTCAAGGCCGTTTTACTGTTTCCGAAATAGAATTCCTTAAGAAGTCGCCAAGGGAATAGGTTGGGCATCAGATATGAACATAATTTGGAGGAGCCAGTTTACAGTTTACAGTAAACTATTGAAGTGACGATACACGTTTCTAACTGGTTAGGTGACTGAACGTCAACCAAATAGAGATTCGATTAGGAAAATAGAGATGAAACCACCTTCCATGGGACCCAGAACCTAACAGAAAGGCCGATTGGAAATTATAGGAAAATGTAATTTTTTAGAAAACTATAAAATATGGTTTCATCATGTCGGTATCGAAAGAACAATAATATTTAAAATGAACTAAATAGAAAGTTCCATGAGTTTCTGGCCTGGTCTTATCTTTCAAGCAGGCGCTTGTCCAACCATTATTTTTATAGTTATTTAAACAAAGATTTATGCCTGTTCTATCCATATCCGTCACCTGCACCTCTTCAGTTCTATTAGTCTACCTAACCTTGTAAGAAATTTTGCATGATCACAATGTTCATCATCGTACATAGTATATAGTCATTAAATCTTTTGTAAAGAGGGTCTTAATCCTGTGCAAATTAGAGAGTGCTTGGACGGTGTTAAAGGGCAGCCCCACTCTTATATTGCACAGTAAAAGAATAGTGAAGTGACAACAATAATTTTTTTTTTTATAATGCTGATTGATTTTAAGAAAGAACGTTTACATCACATGATTACTATGCAATCCTTGTTCATAGTTTGTGGGCCGAAGATAAAAGGCGCGGAAATTTAAGCAGAGGTGTTTGGCTTCTTCATAACAAGGCCTCTGTTCAAACAGTGGGCGGAGAGATATAAGCAGTTGAAGAACAAAATTATTTTTTCCATGAACTAGATATTTTCTATCTACGTTCCTGCCAACTCAAGCCAGAAACTTTTGGATCTAACTACATATTTAGGTTCCAGTGAACGGTTCCGTCATGATTACCGTTCTTCTTGAAAGAAGAGAAAATACAAATATCAACAAACGTGATGTAAATTGAATCAGGTTAGTGAAAAGTTCAATCAACTCATCATCCCAACAATTCCCGATTTGTGGTGGTGCATTATATGTTATTTAAGCATGTAGGCATTGAATTTATATATCATGCACCGATATTATATAGGTATTGATTAACTATAACAACCTTATTGGATATCTGTAAGAACGAGCCTTGGGAAAATTCATGAACCCTTTAAAAATTGAGATATTTAAGGTTTTAGGCTATTGGATCATATACTATACTATGTACTGACACTATCCTCTGCTTCTCGACGATACTCTCGAGTTTGCTGTAGTAGTTGTTCACCTTAATCCGCTCCTTGTTGATCATGTTTCCCAAAGCACTGTTTGCTTCTTCGTCAGTCTTCGATTCTATCTCAACCATCTTTTCATCGCCCTCTTGATCGATAAAAGCTATCATCCGTTGCACCTGCCAAGTAAATTAAACATTATGGAATCTGAGTCAAACATTATTTATTGGTTTAAAATTGTTGTTGAGTTAAAAATTAAAGTGGCTTGTAATAAACTCCCTAACCACGATTTTAAACCATTTTGTTAGGAAATGTCTAAATAATAAATTACTCCTCTGTTATAGATGAAAATTTGTCGACTCTTTCACGACCAAAAAATACCGGTCATAATAAATATACTTTTTACCTTCACAATACAGAGGGCCGGCAATCAATATGCAAAGATAGTTTTTATTGCTAATCCTCTATAAACTTTCTTTAATTCTCATCTACCAGTGGGATTTAAAATATTGAGGCTATATTATTGGACATAAATTATAAATTATAAAAAAATAGTCAAATAAATAAATTAGATATGAGGCGACTCTAGATATTTTGGGTTGATTTACATCATAATTCTGATTTAGCTTATCCAAGAACATATATATTATTTAATTATTGTTAGCTAAAGCATAGAAATATTCATTTTGGAAACAGAAACTAAGAATAAAGGAAACAAAGTGAAAAAAAAGTAAGTAACTTACGATCTCAACCTTTTATTTTAACATTTTTCAATTACTCAATTTTGGTTCAACACGGTTTTAAAATAGATTTTTCTTTATATGTGTAACATTGTCCTATGTATTGTACTCATACATACGATTCCCGTGCGAACTATATTCATCGACAATTTGTAGACACTGAAATCAAATAGCGGGTCCACTAGCAAACATGATGGCACTTCATTAAAAAAGAAAAAAGGTGTGTGGCTGTGTCATGGACACGGCAGTATGTTGTACGTGAATACGATTATGTAACGGGTTATAGTTTTTAAATAAAATATTTTTACTTATGTATTTAGGATAAAGCAAGGAAACAAATAATTATTGTGTTACAATATAACTTTATTAGTTATAGGTTTGTGATACGAAAAGTACGACACAAATGACATACAAGATACATCGAGATTCCTGGTAAACGTTAAATCAATACAGGTATTACCTAACGTTGTTGGAATTTCAATATAAGACAAACTGAACTCGTTAAGCATGAAGTTGGGCAATGAGCGGTTTTGTAAGACATCAACATTAAAGTCTATTGTTCGCGCCAATCGTCGCTTTTGTGAGGGGGGAAAGGAGAAAAACTTTAATATACTGTTCATTAACGCACTCTATGGATCTCTAGGTAACTAGCCCTTATCTGCGTTAATCCCCACTAGAATATTTCTCTTTCTTCTAGCATCTGTGCTCCAGTACGCACCTATTTAAATTGCCTTTTTCGCATTTTTTTTCGCATCGGACATTATCATTCTTTTACTATACATCTATTATTATTACAACTGGTGTAGTAAGATCAGGCTCGTAATCGGGTATAATTGTAGTGATGTTTCTGGAATATTTTAATAACGGTCGTAACATAAAGAGTTCCATTTCTGCTACTTTTCTGCCGCTTTTCCCGGGTGGATATACACACAACCGAGTGCGAATTTGAAGATGTCATTAGCCTTTACGTTTAATAGACTGACATCTTCAGGTTTTGCATCTTTCATTTCCAAATAAATCTTCGAAATGTCAATATTAACTCTATTACTATAATTGAAACTATTGATGTTGCGATATATGGCGAATCCACCGGCTTTGCGACTTGATGATGATACCTCTACCGGTGATGTAGTTGCAAAATGTCTGTTCTTAGCGGTATTACAATATGATCTCAGATCAAAGCTAGGTACATTCAATGGCACGGAATCTTCCATCCAAGTTTCGCTGATTGCCAAATAATCAGATCGGTTGATAATTGTATCGGTAGAGATGTCTTCTGAGTGCGCGACCAAGCTTTGAGCATTAATGGCGGTAATAACTATAAAACAATGATGATCAGGAACTTTTACGTTCCCTGCACTGCTTGATTCGGTCATATGGTGTTTTACTATTACCATTTGATTGTTCTTGAGAATCCCTTTCCAACCGTATACGATCTCTGTATTTGGTTTTGGCTTTTCGACGCGTATAGGCCGACTTTATATATTTTTGATAATATTTTTTTTTATTCTAACACCTTATTATATTCACTGCCACTACTTTAAACTAATGTTTTATATGCAGTCGATAGATTTTGACGACAGCTGACGATTAAAACTTAACACCTTCACTGCGGCATCGGTCCTCGGGGACCGATACAAATTGAAATAATAAAAATCAGGTTATAGTCTGATTGAAAAATTACAGGCATAATTAAATAGAATTAATGTATCGGTCGCCGAGGACCGATACCGCACTAGAGGTAAGTACTACACCGGTCCCCGGACCGACGTAACGCATTGTAAAAGAAATCACTTCTTTCATTACCGCAGTGAAGGTGTTAAATAAACATCGTAGCTTCTCCGAGTCGAAAGTTATACTAATTGCATTTCTCGATACGCAGTAAAATAACTTCAAAATTGCGGCGCTTCCCCCTCCACCGCGCGCGATGCGTCACTGTTCTCGCTTATCGTAACGAATTCTTTGATCCTTTAGCTATCCAGTGGTATGATTCAATTTTGGATGTAAAGGATAGATTCGAAACTAAAACGCCAACCTGTATCCCCTGATTTTGTTACGATTAGGTTTTTTGGATTGACATCGTATGGTAGCAAATTTAAAGACGTATTCTCGTCAAAAATATGAATATACGTATTTAATAAGGACGAAATAATAGATCAATTTTAAAACGTTCGCTTTTTACAATGCGGTTTACTGAGTAGGAACATTGAGGCATTTATAAAAAACTACTTTGGAAGTCTCCACTCTATTGAAGTTTTCAAGAAATTTCAAAGCCCAAATTAATTTTTATTTTGGTTATCCTGTGTTTTTCATCTTCTAAGAATATTCTATAATATTCTTCTAGTAAGAACCAGATTGAGCTACAATAATGTGGAATCATATCCTATAAGGCCTCAGTAGAAGGAACAGGTGAGAGAGGTAAAGAAAAAGGATAGATGGAGAACACATTAATGAAGTAGATTCATTGGAAGAAGTTAACAAAGAAATTAAACCCACAAATAATATTCAAGATTTTAAAACTCTAAAATAAAATAAATATTTAATAAATATATAAATATTTAAAAAAAAAATAAAATAAATAAATTAGATACCAGCCATAACCAATGAGTTCGGTTGAAATTTCTTTAATAATAGTAAATCGTTTGAAGTTCTTTAAAAGTTGCTAAATCGGTAGTTGTCGTGAAGAAGTGGATAAGCCAAATTCTCTATTTAAAACGAGTTAACTATTTACCTTCAAGCAGGATTTCTGTGAAAAATTGGTCAAGTTGTTCCTCTCAATTAGGCCTTAAATTACCAATTTTGACTTTAAATGTATTTTTAGAATAATTTCAGGATTTACGAAAATGACACATGGAAAAGAGCACACTTTTGAATTATCGACTTCTTCGCCACAGCTAGGGATACTACCTCTCATTTAATTATAACCAATATGTTAAAGACTAGAACGGTATCACATGAAATCACATTCGCGTTAGCTGCAGCAATTGCAGAACGAAGACAACCGAAGAAGAGTAAAGATCTCCAGTCTGTACAACAAACATTGTTTTCTTTAAAAAATTAAAACGTTACCATCGCTATAAATTAACTGAAAACACAGGCGACTTACCTGTTTGTTAAAGTCCATGACTAGAACAGAAGAAGATTAAATCAGACGTAGCAGGTGTTGAGGAGCAAGGTGTGTCCAACAGCTGTATAAGCAACAGTAAGTCTCAGATGTCTTCCACTCCTCCAGGGTGTAAATACATGGAGATTGCTACAGAGCACCTATGAATAATGTAATTTAGATATGGTCGTGAAAATATGGCGATTTTTAACAAATGTTAGCCTCAATCAAAGGAACGTGCAGGTTATAACCAAAACTTAATCTTAAGTTTTGTTTTATACTACGAAGTCTGAAGTATATAATACATCCCGGGTGCTTAGAAGCTTTCAACCTTTTTTTTTTTGGACCTACTGAAATGAAATTGAAACTAACTGTTGTTAAAACAAAAATGTAGAATCGAAGAGGTTAGGTGTCATAAAATCACAAAATAGCTGGTTATCAAATTCAATTAATCAAAAACTACTAGCAAATCGATTGATGGATTGACCAGGGGGATCCTAATCAAATTATATTTGTGCGGAATATCGGATTAATGGTTAACCTATTATTTATTAATAGCATCCCCCGTTGGGGCTTCGCTCGCTCTCGTAAGTTAAAAACTTGAACAATTTTAACTAAAAATTGAACTTTTATTTGACTATCAATAAAAATCTTGTAGTGTAGTATGCAATTAGGCATTATTTATTCAATGAAATTTTCATGTATAGCAGTAATTTTTAACCTGTTTAAAATTGCACTGATTAGGTTTTTGAAGAATACGTAAAAGTATAATTGGACATTCAATTTTTAATTTTAATGTAACAGTTGGTAATCCTGATGAACAAAGACTATTCAGCAGCTATTTCGGACAGTTGACTGCATTATCAGTGCTTACAACTAAAGGCCCATCGATCATATTTTTATATCAAAAAGCAAATTGACAGTAGAAAGAAATTTATTGATTTCTTCTGGTTGAATTCGAATTTCTACCAATAAACATATATGACAGTGTGACAAATCACGTTTCCGCCACTCAACATTGTACATTTAAATTTGTATTCTTGTAAATTTTACTATTCCTAAAACTTCCTAGAACTATGAAAATTATGTCATTTAAATTAAGTAGAGATCGGTTATGCAGTTTTACCATTGTAAACTCAATTGCAAAATGATGCTGAAATATCGATGGATTATCAATATAATCCATTACTTTATAATATAATCAAATATTTATAAGTAAATTTTATTATCAATGTCAAGCTCGGTATATATAATACTAAACTTTTGTAACATTTCGGTCAGTTTTCAAACTTCACTGCTATCCGGTTATTATTCATTATTGTGGCGGTCATATCATGACACCACAAAGAATTGAGAGAGAAAAGATAGAAGTGAGGTAATCGTCCTAGATAAATGTATTGTGACTACTAACCAATTTATTCCAGCATTATTGTGTTTGTTTATTAAAATATAATCAGTGTCTTACAGTCACAGTTTAGTTAATTTGATTACTTCGAAATCGGTGACCCCGAAATGGATCAAAAGAAAAAACAAATCACCACTTTGGAAAATGAAATCACACAACTTAAAAACAATGCCGAAAGAAATAATCAAGCACCTGTGGATACAGAATTCTTCTAGCCACCCAAGTGATTTTACTGGCGACGGACGGGAAATTAGATAAGTTAAGCGACATTGCAGACAAGATAGCCGAGATTAATAACCCTTCATCCGTCTGCGCAACACGAACCTCAGACTGGAGATAGAGGCATTGAGAGGTGAGGTAAGAAACCTTACTTCACAATTTAGAAGACAATCACCAACCCCAGACGGGGTCACCTGTGGTGTGGTGGTTAGCATAGCAACCTACTAAACCCAAGATCGCGGGTTCGCAACCCGGCAGAAGACCTTAGGAAAGAGAGTAAAAAATCCTTAGCTATGCCGTCCTTCGGAAGGGACGTAAAATGGGGGTCCCGAGCCTGTGCGATGTCAGGTACTCGTTAAAGATCCCTATCCTAATTATACCTGGATAGGCAAAATTTAGGACTCCCACCGTAGCATCGTCCGATTAGCCATAGCAGCATAAAGTGACGTTAAACGAAATAAACAGACAAACCAACCCCAGGCAGAAGCAGAACACGAGCACAGCAGCAGTCAGGCTTCTCACAGCTCGCAGATTACAACTCCAGCCCTAGGGAGTGCTGGTATCACCTAAAATTTGGCAAAGAAGCTAAAAAGTGCCAACCACCATGCTCTTTCAATTCAAAAAACTAGTCCTGAGGCAGCGGCGTTCACCTGCCACACTAAGACAAGCCGCCTTTTCTTAACAGACCGAAATGCTAAAGTCCCATTTTTGGTTGACACAGGAGCAGATGTGTATAATTCTTTCAAAATCCGGGGATAGGAAAATAGCGCCTTCAAAATTCCTGCACGCAGCGAACAACTCGTGTATAGCTGTGTACGGGCAACGCAAACTCAAATTGGCATAATTGATCCAATCAACCCTATTAAAGCGCTTCTAAAGACATACGGCCCCACTTTACAAGAAGTTACAAAAGTGAAGCACTCAACACAACATCGCATCGAAACTAAATGAAACCCCGTGAGTTCTAGACCCAGAAGATTAGCACCTGACAAACTAATGGTGGCCAAAAACGTATTTGAAACCATTGAATCTTTAGGTCTATGTCACCCTTCACGGGCTAGTCCATTATATATGGTGAAGAAAAAGAACGGGGCATGGCGATCATGTGGGGATTATAGATTATTGAACTCGGTTACCATACCCGATAGATACCCACCCACTTCCCAAGTCCAGCCTTTGAACAATCTCTTCACAAGTTTGCTCGGCCTGGCGTAGTGCTCTCGTGGCATAAAGGCTACTGCTGTAGATGGCGATGTCATCGGCCTTGATGTAGTTATTGCCGACTATATCGGCAGTATAGATGGAGAATAAGACTAGCGATAGAACTGCTCCATGGTGCCAGAAAGCTCCCTATGAACCTTCACAGTGAGTTTTCTGCCACTTAGGAAAGAGTCTATGACGCTGTAGAGCTGTTCTGGGCGGTCGAGATCCATGAGCTGATGACATAGAATGCCGTGAGACACAGAGTCGAAAGACTCTGTATAGTCTATGGAAATCATAGCCGTAGCCGTATTTCTGTTTAAGTTTCGGTTAACATCAGTTTGAAGCTTCGGGAAGATGATGTTCTATACTGAGTTGGGCATGAAATCCAGCCTGTTCGTACGGTATCACTGAGTCTTATTCGCAAAAGTCTCTGAGATAATTGAGGATAATTTTCTCATAGACCTTTGCGAACTTAGGCAGTAAGCTAATTAGTCTGTAGTGCTCAGGTTTCTCACCATTGCGTCTCGGCTTGAGGAGTGGAAACAAGATGGCACATTTCCATTGGTTGGGAAAGATTCTCAGCCTTAAGCAGATGTTGTAAAGGCTCGTGAGGTGGAAGGTTCATGTTCACCCGTCATAGTGTTAACGTCAGTTTTATCAGTTCTTTGTTCACGAGTCTTTTGTGTTCAAAAGCTCTTTGTTCTCGGGCCTTTGTTCCCGGGAACGCGTTACCACGTGTGCAGTTTTCAGTGTTGTTTAATTATGAGAGTGTTGTGTTAATTCAAACAATGGTTAACACAAGGAACTCAGTGCTTATCAAAAAGCAGACTTGTCGGTGACGGACAATGAGGAAGAATTCAAGGCGCCCCGAAAAACAGGGAGAAATATAACCCATAGTAGTGGCGAACAGGAAAATTAGCGAGGTAATTACTTACTTGTCTAAAATTAAGGTTACCAAATATCTGTTGAGGGAAACGGGAAAAAACGTAAAAATTTTCCTGAAGTCAATTGACGATCAGCCCCAGGTCCTCCGACCCCCTGACTTTATTTGAAATAGGCCACCACACCTATACTCCAAAAAGTTCAAGACCCAAACTGGTAAATTATACCTTAAAAGGTTTACCAACCACATTCACCACAGAAGATGTGAAGGAGGCCTTTAAGGAACTCAAAATCACCAATGTAAGGAGGCTCAGAAAGACCATGCCAGATGGGTCAAAAGTCGACTTAACGACCATTATAATAACCTTCCCTATAGGTGTCATCCTAGATGACATCAAAAAGGTCCGCCAAGTAAACAGAGGTTATGAACCTAAATGTGTTCGCTGCGGCGAAATACATAATATCCAACAGTGTCCAAATGTGGGACAACTAAGATGTGTCAACTGTGGTGGAAACCACGTGGCATCTTTTAGAAACTGCCCACATAGGAAAAAGCTAGAAGAAGAAGTGGCAAAACGCATTGCCGCCAAAAAGCAGCCATCCACCACTCCAGCCCAGCAGACCAATCAGAGAGCTCGACAGGCTGGACAAGTTCAACAAATGACCACCACTGTTGCAGCGCCACAGCGAGTTCCCCCTCCACCAGCCACCCTACCCCCACCACCCGAATCCTATCCCCCACTACCACCTCAGCAGAACCCCCTTCCAGTACCTCCTGCAAACCCACATTCGAACGCCGGACAGCAAGCGAATGACATCCCTCCTCCTTGGGCCATAGCCATGCAGTTAACCCTCCAGAACCTTGCGGAGCAGATCACCCTCTTGGTGCAAGTTATGACGAGACAGAACCAGTCATGAATTCTTTCTCTGTCATAAACTTCAATTGCAACGGACTTTGCCCGAAGATTGAAGAAGTTCGAGCATAGCTGGCACTGACACGACCCACAGTGCCAGTACTCACGGACACCAGAGTGCTCGGACCTCTACCGTTTCTCCAAGGATATACCGTGGCTACGGATAACTCTAAAGACCCTCATGGAGGTGTCCTCATAGCTATCCGCCACGGAATACCATTGAAGAAGATGCCCGAACCCCTGGCTATTACGGACAAACATATTAGCCACTTGACTGTTCAAGTGTTGATGAGGCAGCCAACCCTCATCACAGGGGTATATCGGCGCCCACAGGGATCTCTTATGGAGTTGAAGAGCCTTCTACGATCCTGCGGGGCAAAGTCCAATCACTGGGTGATCGGAGACCTCAACGCCCGACATAGTCTATGGCACAATACACGGACAAATGCAGCGGGCAGGGTGCTAGCCAAAACCCCCTTCACGGTGGTCCACCCTGACACCCATACCTTCCGCTGCTACTCGAATGGTTACCCATCAACCATCGACCTCCTTCTGACACGGCAACCCCATCGTATCACTGGCTGCACGGTGACTGACTTCATCACGTCAGATCACCGGCCAGTGATCTACGAACTCGAAGGAAGGAGGGACGAGCCAGCCCCAGAAAAATTCCTATATCAAGAAGCTGACTGGGGCAAATATAAAGCCGAAATTTGCCATAGACTTCCATCGGTACAACCGCTGTGTTCTCTGGAGGAAATTGACGAATTCGTCAACACCTTCAACGACATCATCCTAGGAGCTGCCCATTCCTCAATTCCTACTTTCCGTCCTTCCCCACCCCATCTCCAAAAACCCCCTCCTCATATCATGGCTCTCATATCGAGCAGGCGGAATCTAAAAAACAAGTGGTATAGAAACCGGGACCCAGACATCAAGGTAGCCCTCAACGCCCTCACCACCCAGATCAAAAATCTGCTCCGCCAATGGAAAACCTCCACTTGGCAGGACAAACTGAGGGCAACGCATAATGATTACCGGAAGTTCGGGAAATTAACAATATCTGCGGTAAAGAAAACTTCCACGATCCGCCTGCACGATGGGGACCGACTCCTCTCCCCCAACGACCAAGCGGAGCTGCTTGCTGAGCACTACAGAGAGGACATCACCAACAGGACCACCGATGTTGAACCTCTCCCGTCCTTGGCCCAGGAGAACAACTTCATGTTCATCAGCCCTAAACAGCTGAAAGCCATCTTAAGAAGAACGAAAGGGAACAGAGCTCCTGGACATGACGGGATTCAGACAGTCCTTCTCAAACAGCTCCCCAGAAAAGGAATAATGCACCTCACGAACCTGTACAACTCCTGCTTGAGGTTAAGAAACTTCCCCGTTCAGTGGAAGCATGCAATACTGTTTCCACTCCTCAAGCCGGCTAAGACAGGAGACAAGCCAGAACACTACCGGCCAATCAGCCTGTTGCCTCACCTCGGAAAAGTCTACGAGAAAATTGTTCTCAATTACCTACGAGACTTTTGCGAGGAGAACTCAGTTATTCCGTTTGAACAAACGGGTTTCCAAGCACGGAACACCACCTAATGAAGCTGCAAACTGAGGCGTGCTCAAACTTCAATAGGAATACTGCAACAGCGCTGATCTCCATAGACTGCACGAAAGAATTTGATTCCGTATCTTACGGGATCCTATGCAGAAAACTTGAAGATCTAGAATGCCCTGAGCAGCTCTATGGAGTCATTGTCTCCTTTCTCAGTGAGAGAAGTCTCGCTGTGCGGGTTCGTGACGTCCATTCACATTCTGTACCCCTCACTTGCGGTGTGGCACAAGGAGCAGTCCTATCTCCAGTGTTGTTCAACATCTACACTGCTGAAGTGGTTGGCAAAAACTACGGTAGGGCGACAGTAGCCACTTTTGCCGACGATATGAACCCCACTAGAGCACTACGTCAGGCCGAAACGGTCTGCGGAGAGATCATTTGACGGCTGGATTCACTTAACATCCAAGTAAATCCAGCCAAAACGGACTGCGTAGTGTTCTCACACCAGCGTGGGAAAAGACAACGCTGCCGAAGACCCTGCGAGTGGCAAACACCACCATTGCCCCCTCCAACTCCATAGTTTACTTGGGCGTTACCATCGATAGAGGGCTGAAATTTTCAGCTCACTGTTACAGGGCACATCGTAAAGTGAGAAAAAGATCCTACCGCCTCCATCACCTCCTATCCTCTCCAGCACTTTCCCTCCGTCTCAAACTTTGCATCTATAAAAGCATGTTGAGACCTGCCCTCCTGTACAGTGCCCCTCTTCTCACCCGCCTTTCAGACGGAACTAGACGGCACCTGCAGCGGTTCCAGGACTCCATGCTGAAGAAGATGGCAAAGTCTACATCGCTGAAGAAGAAGAAGCCAGAAGACCTTCACGAGATCTTCGATCTTCCAACCATCCCGGAGTTCATCTAACGCCGGCATGTCAAGTTTCTGGACTCTCTGCAGTTCTTAACGAACCCCCTGTTCAGAACCTAGACACCAGCGCCACCCCCGGTCCGCTGGCAACAAACACCAACGAACCAATGAGAGTCCACTGGGCCAACGGACCAATCAGAGCCCACTGAAGCAACGGGCCAATCAGATCCCACTGACCACTGGTCAGAAATGTGACCACAAGGACATTTTACTTTTCTAGATAAATAAAATAAATAGTAAGTATAAAAAAAGAAAAAAAAAATTATTAGTTTTAAGTTTAACAACAAGATTTAGGTGAGCCCCATCACCTAAATATTATAAGCTTTCTGAAACCCACACCCCAAGATTTCAATAACTTCCTGTTGGCCTTACAGTGTACCCAGTACAGAAAAAGGCCAAACATCCATAGAAATCCCATCCAACTCAAGATTCATCCAATAGGAGCTTGGAAAAAAAAACAAAAAAAAAAAACCACTACAGACCTATCAGTTTACTGCCACATCTCGCAAAGGTGTTAGAGAAAATTATTCTTAATTATCTCAAAGACTTTTGCGAAGAACACTCTGCAGTCCCGTATGAACAGGCTGGATTTCAGGCCCACCTCAGCACTGAACATCATTTGATGAAGGTACAGACTGAGGTGAACAGAAACTTCAACACAAATACGGGGACTGCAATGATTTCAATAGACTGTACTAAGGCTTTCGACTCTGTGTCACACGGCATATTAAGTCGCCAGCTCAGAGACCTCGAATGGTCCCGAGCAACTCTACAACATATTAGTTTCGTTTCTAAGTGGTAGGTGCATCACTGTGAAGGTTCGGGAGGAGCACTCTCGCACCATTCCTCTCACTTGTGGAGTCCCCCAGGGGGCCGTACTATCACCAATACTATTTTCGATTTACACTGGTGATGTGGTCGGCAAAAGCTACATCAGATCGACTGTAGCGGCTTTTGCCGATGACATCGCCATTTACAGTAGTAGTCTGAACGCGAAGAAAGCACTACGCCAGGCCGAAGAAACTTGTGGAGAGATAGACAGTTGGATTTACTTAACATCAAAGTAAATCCGGCAACAACGGACTGCGTAGTGTTTTCACACCAGGCGAAGAAGAAGACTACACTACCGAAAGCGCTCAACGTAGCTGGGATGGAACTAGCCCCCTCCAACTCCATTGTGTACCTGGGGATCAAACTCGACCGCCACTTAAATCTTTTTGCCCACTGCTACAGCAAGGCCAAAGTGGTTGGGAGAAAATCCTACAGGTTACATCACCTTCTAACATCACCAACCTTATCACTCCGTTTGAAACTATCAATATATAAATCAATACACAGACCATCCCCTGGAACGCAGCGCTGCCTACAGGGTGTCCAGTACACTATGCTCCGAAGAATCGTCCGCACAACATCGTTGAAAAAGAAGAAACCCCCGGAGCTCCACCGGATATTTAACCTCCCAAAAGTACCAGAATATATTTCCAGAAGACACATTAAATCGTTTGATTCCCTTAAATACATCACAAACCCGCTTTTCCAAACACTATCTCCAGCACCCCCTCCCGTCCGATAGCAAAAAACGATTGGACGATGATATCATTTATTTCACTAATCGTTATTTTCTGTATTCAGATTAAAAAGCAAATCAAACAAAGATGTGCCCCAATATCTTTATCAAATTTGAAACACACTACCTTCTCTCATAATATAACAAAAATGCCTTAGAGTGTAACCCAGTTACAGAAGAAGGCACCAAATCTTTCTCTCTCTCTCTCTCTCTCTCTCTCTCTCTCTCTCTCTCTATATATATATATATATATATATATATATATATATATATATATATATATATATATATATATATAACACTAAACAATGCTATTTCCAATTTTTTTTTATATAGGGGTTATGAAAAAAATAAAATAAAAAATAAAGGTGGGCGATGCCTCTTCGAGGCAGCTGCTTCAGTGGGATGGTCTGTATCCCGTCCTGGCCAGAAGCCCGGTTACCATTGGATCTTCTCAGGATGGCTTTGAGACGTCTCGGGCTGACAAACATAAAATTGTTTGGCATCAGACCGATTGAGAACAAAATATAATCAATCAAGGAGTTTCCGCGCCCTAATACTATATCGCAGCTTCGCAGATTTTTGGGTATGCTTAACTTCTATAGAAGGTTCATTCCACATGCTGCACATAGTCAGGCACCGTTAAATGCCCTATGGGGGGCAAGGAGCTCCGTTATCACTTGGACAACCGAATTAGATACCGCTTCCTGGGAAAGTAAACAAGCTTTGGAACGGGTGGCGCTGTTACATCACCCAATCCCTTTGGGCACGCTATAACTGAACACGGACACTTCTGATGTAGCGATAGCGGGGTTTTACAGCAGTGCACGGTGTTTTACAGCCACTCGGATTTTTCTACAGAAAGTTGACTCCTACAGAGACTTTATATTCCAAATATAATTGAGAGTTACTCACCATATACTGCGCCATAAAACAGTTCAAGCACACGTTGGAAGACCAAAACTTTGCTTGTTTTACAGACCGTAAAACTCTCACTTACGCACTGCAACGAACACCAGACACAGCAAGGCCCAGACAAACAGCTTTCATACATCTCGGAATTCACCTGTGACATGCGACACATATCGGGAACCAAAAACATTGTGGCCGATATCTTGTCCAGGACAGAATCCATTTCACAACGCATCCCTACATCTGAAGAACTCGCCACGGCACTACAAAACGAAAACGAATCAAACTATCTACTAAAAAGTTCGAAAACCCCTGATCTGACACCAGTGCAGTTAGACACATCATCAATCCTGTATTGCAAGGTATACAATGGCAAACATCTTCCTTATGTACCACACCAATTCCGGCACAAAATTTGCGAACACTTAAACAATTTTTCACACCCAGGACGGATGTCAACCCTAAAACCCATTTAAGAGAGCTATTTCTGGCCACACATATCTAAGTACACTACAGCTTTTTTACAGAGGGGGAGGTACCATATTTCTAGGTTGAGAACACTCGTACGATTTTAATGAAATTCGATAATTATGTTTCTTTCGTACTTATTTACATTTTTTATGGTTTTAACAGTTTTATTAATAAGTGGGGGGTCGGGGGGAGGTACTATATTCCTACTATTTTTACTAAATTGCGAAATCAAATAAGAATTTTAAATATATATATACATGCTTCATTTAAATAAGAAGCTTTTAAATATAAAAAATATTTTATATATACATGCTTCATTTAAATAAGTACAGCTTTATTATTAAATAAAAAAATTATTTTATATATAAGAAAAGTATTAAACAAAACTTATAGATAATATAATTAGCTTTAAAATGATGTGTCTCATAACGTATAACATTAGAACGATGGCTTCATAAAGAGCGTTGATAGACTAGTGGACACCGGTGCGCCGGTCCTAGCAGGGCCGTGCTGAGGTGCACAAATGCATATACTGCTGTGTATGATCATGAATAGTCATTCAATTGAAATGCAGCAACAATTTAACGTTCAAAAATTCAATAACGTTTTTTTTGGGTTATAACTTCCAAAGTACATTTTTTAGCTATAATAGTTTATAGTTTACGTGTATCACTGATATATGTAGTTCAAAATTTAGCATCGAAGATTCAACTCCAAAAATCAAAAGATCTGACTGCTGGATATTGTTCACCATCCTTAGCTCTAAATGTGATAAAAAGTCTTCCTCAAAATATTTTCTAGTTTAGGGGAGAGAGGGGGTGAAAGTCGTATGTTGTTAGCTGTCTGATCTCGGATCTGAAAACGTTACTTTTAGCTCATATATACATCAAAAAGCAAATTTGTGTGTCAAATAAATTTTTTTTTAGTCTCAGACAAGATGGCCGCTTCTACGCATCACATTTAGAATCGCTCTCTGTTTGTGACATTTTTTACTGTGTATTTAACTTATGTTACAGTTTCGTACTTATCGAATAGTGACAGTATGAACTATAGATCATTTTGAAAATAACTTTTAGTGAGGTGAGTTAAAACATTATTAACAGTGAACTGATTCAATATATATAGGTGAGGCAGTTTAACTGGCCAGCCTAGCCCGTAATCCTCCCGCCTGTTTGAATACAGCAGCACTATCAGACAAGGCCAAGGGCCTGTTATTGTTTTCTGTTACCTTTAGTTCGTAACCAAAGATTTAATTTAATTTAATTTTTTTTTTTTTTTTTTACGTAAGAACTTTTTTATTTTATTTTTTTTTTTCATTCTTGTTTTATAATCATGTATTTTTTAGTTTACATGTTGTGGATAATTATGCCATTATTTTAATTTTTAATTATTTACTTCACAGCTATCATTATTTTTGTTTTGTTATTGTTATTATTATTTTTTTTTTTTTTAATACTATTACATAATGGAAGTGGTAACATCTGATGACTCAGAGACTGAAACCCCTTCTTATTCAGAGTTCAGTGAGACTGAGTACCAGTCTAGAAGAACACTTCAGAAGCGCCATAGAAACGCAGCCCCAGGTTCAGCGGGCAACTCACCAAATAAAAAGAAAAATAAAACTACAAAATAAAAAAAAACAAACAATAATAATACAAATACTCTTCAAACTCGCAGTAAATCTACTGCAGCCAAAAAATCTCAGGAAACCACACTACCTACACCCAACCCGTCTACTTCAACTACCAGCAATAACAATATCATAAATCCGCATCATTCTTCTGAACCCGAACCACCTCCAATCTTTGTTGCAAAAATTGAAAATTTTATATCATTCTGTCAAGAAATATCAGCTTTGATCGGACAGACTAACTTCAACTGTTTCTCTCGTTTCAAAGACATTAAAATCAAAACTTCAACAAAAGAAAACTACAAAAAATTGGTAAATCATCTCACCATCAAAAACTACGACTTTCATTGTTACCAATTGAAAGAAGAAAAATCTTATAGAGTCGTATTGCGTGGTCTCCATTCCACCACCCCAACGAGCGCAATCAAACACGATTTGGAAGCAATAGGCCATAACGTGAGGCAAGTCACTTGTGTGCTTCACCCAAAAGAAAAATATCCTTTGCCGTTATTCTTCGTCGATTTGGAGCCTGCCAGAAACAACGATGAATATTCAATGTAACCAGGCTGGTATATTCAGTCGTGAGGTTTGAAGAGCCGAGAAGAAGGGCAACCATTGTCCAGTGCACCCGTTGTCAAAGCCTCGGACACACCAAGACGTACTGTCACCACCAAGCCAGGTGTGTGAAATGTGCTGGCCCTCATGCAACTGAGTCAAGCCAAAAAACAAGGGATACCCCAGAAATATGCGCGCTGTGTGGTCAAGACCATCCAGCAAGCTACAGAGGCTGCTCAGTATATAAAAGTGTGCACAGTCAGAGGACATCAAATTCGACCATCAGAAAATCACAAAATCATAGAAACAATGTGCCTGAAGTTCAAGAAATTCAAGAAGCCAATTCCCACAGAATAGAACCGCAGCAATCGACTTCAACATCCGATCATCATCCACAGGGAACATCATACTCCGATAAGGTCAAGTATCAAATTCGACGTCAGGCACCTCGTATTTCCAATTCACAACCCCAGACCTCCCAACCTCAACCTCACCTCAACCCCTGAAACAGAACACTCCTGTTCATAATTTGCCTCTAAAAGTCAAATTACCGCCTCAGAAGGATCACCCACTTCCAATCCAACCACCTGTTCAGAGCAACTCTTTACCTCAAATACCATTACAGGTAGATTCTGCTCCTCGTACCCTAGGAAGAGTCCAGCCCCTAACCAATGCTCCTACTCAGTCATATTATCCCTACCAAGCTCCAGATTCATTTCCTCTTCCCCATCCTTGTACAAATGATATAAACGCCATCCTTTCCTCATTCCTATCTGAACTAAAAGATACCATTAAGCCCCTTATCACCCTTCTTACTAGAGCCCTTTCGGAAATTCCATTTAATGTCGCTAGATGAGCGCTAAACCTCTAGCTGTCATTTTATGGAATGCTAACGGACTACAAAACCACCGAGACGAACTTGACATTTTTCTACACGACAATGAAATAGACATTGCCCTGCTGACTGAAACTCATTTTACTCAATGGTCATATTTTTACATACGCGACTACATCACTTACAGATCTGATCACCCAGACAACACCTCCCATGGTGGATCCTGCATCCTTATCCATAAATCAATACCTCATTCCCTTGTCCCTTCTACTTCAATTGACGCCATTCAATCCACCTCAGTATCCATTTCAACTCGTCCTTTCCATCTAACATTTTCAGCTGTATACTGCCCTCCTGGAAATTCCCTTTCTCATAACCTCCTTGATTCCTTATTCCGATCCTTCGGACCGCGCTTTATTGCAGGGGGAGATTACAACGCCAAACACCAGCGATGGGGTTGTAGAACCTCCAACTCCCGTGGCAGTATCTTATCCCGCATTACAACATCCAACTGTTATTCAGTCCTCTCACCGTTAAATCCTACTTATTGGCCTACATCCCTCAAAAAACGTCCTGATATCCTCGATATCTTCATTTCTTCCCAAATTTCCAACTCTCATACCTTTGTCAAATCCCTGGATGACCTTTCATCAGACCATAGTCCTGTTCCCTGTTCTGCTTCACTTGTATTCATATCCTGTTCCGAAACCCTCTCCTCCTAGACTGATTACAGGACGAGTAGACTGGGACAAATTTCGTTACGATTTGGAAAACAAAATAGACTTGAAAATTCCTCTCAAAACAAAACATGATATCGACACTGCCATTGACAAACTTACCACATCAATATCCATCAGCATTAACGATAACACCTCACACAGACAAAAATTAAATTCTTTTCAGACTAACATGCCACACCATATTCGCGACTTAATAGTAGAAAAACGTAGAGCAAGAGCGAAGTGGCACAGGACTAGATATCCATCAGATAAGAATAATTACTGCAAATTAACAAACAAACTTAGGACGGAAATTAAAAAATACAAAATTCAAAAATTACATTATAACACAGAAAATCTTAACACCACTGATAAATCTTTATGGAATACGATTAAAAAACTACTGAACTACAGAAACTGTAATCATCCTCTACTAACCGAAGCCAAAACATGGTCAAAATCTGACGATGAAAAATCACTCATTTTTGGCCAGCACCTTTTCCAAACTTTTAACCCACATCCTGATATCCTTAATCTTGCTCACTTAGAATATATTGAAGCAGAACTCAACATCCCACTCAAATGTCTCCTCCCCCTAAAGCATTCCATCCTTCAGAAACATTAAACATAATTCACAGATTACCTTCAAACAAAGCTCCTGGACACGACCTAATTACATCACACATCCTTAAACTCCTTCCTCGTAAAGCCATCCTATTCCTAACATACATATATAATGCTGTAATCCGCACCACATATTTCCCTGATTCCTGGAAATTATCAATAGTTAAAATGATACCTAAACCCAAAAAGCCACCTGAGCTCCCATCCTCATACCGTCCTATTTTTCTCTTGCCAATCATGGGTAAAATCCTAGAAAAATTCATTTTAAAACGTTTGTATCCTATCCTAGATTCCCATCATGTAATCCCAGATCACCAGTTTGGATTCCGAACATCACACTCAACAATCCAGCAATGTCATCGTGTGGTGGACGTTATCTCCTCTGCAATGGAGCGCGGAATGTACTGCACGGGAGCCTTTCTTGATGTAGAACAAGCGTTTGACCGAGTCTGGCACCCGGGACTGCTGTATAAATTCCGTCAATTCCTACCTTCTACATATTTCCTTATTATTAGATCCTATCTCAGTGACCGAACCTTCAAAGTAAACCATAAATTTTCCTATTCTCCCCTCTTTACCCAGTCTGCCGGAGTCCCTCAAGGTAGTATCCTAGGTCCTATCTTCTACACAGTGTACACAGCTGACATTCCAACTCATCCTACCACTACCCTCACCACTTACGCTGATGACACATGTGTGTTATCAGTAAACAATGATCCCTTTATCGCCTCTCAAACACTCCAATCCCATATCCTAAACCTTCAAGAATGGTGTCAAAAATGGAGAATCAAGATAAATCCAAAAAAATCTCACCAAATAACCTTTACCCTTCGTCGTAAACCTACGACATCCTGCCCTACAGTATCCTTTAATGATATTCCACTAATCCCTGTTGAACAGATCAGCTACCTAGGACTCCACTTGGACAAACGTCTTACTTGGAATCCACATACAAGACTAAAACGACAAGAAACTGCCCGTCGTTACAGACTACTTCAACATTTACTAGCCAATTAATTACAAAAGACTCATTTACATGACAGTGATTAGACCTATTTGGACGTACGGAGTTGAGCTTTGGGGCTCTACTAAACCATCCAATTCATCTCGTATCCAATCTTTGCAATCCAAAATCCTTCGAAAAATCCTCAATGCTCCTTACTATGTGACAAATAAACTTATCCATAAAGATCTTAATGTTCCATATGTTTCTGATTTAGCCCAAACCAGATACCTATCCTTCCTTAGTAAGCTTCATAACCACTCCAATCCACTAGTCTCCCAACTTGCTTCCTACTCCATCCCTGATAATCCTCCGAGGCGTCTGAAAAGAAGATGGCCTAGAGATCTTTTAGTGTAGATTTTATTGAAGTGCTACTAGTGAGTAGTTCTTCACAAGTTATTTACATGCCATTGTATTCACTGTCAACACATTTACTTGTTGTATATTATTTTGTACAGTTGTAAATATCAATAAATGAAAAAAAAAAAAAAAAAAAAAAAAAAAAAAAAAAAATAAATTTTAACCCACTAACGTGGGGTTCGAACCCACAACCTTCAGCACCGATTGCGCTGAGTCCCCCTATAGAATTTGTTTATTGTGAAAAGCGTAAAAATTGTTATTTATTGCTGTGTGTATGTATCGGCTGAAATATTTGTAATTTTATTGGTCTAAGATCAAGTTTAAATATTAAATGTTTTATGAAAAACGATAGTTAACGTTAAAGTTCATTGATTTTTTTTTTATTTCCATTTATGATTATAAATAAATGATGATGATTTTTTAAAAATTTATTTATCCAACGCCCGTCTATGGCAGTTCAGCATTCATTTTTTTTTTAAATTGAAAAGGTTTGATGTCACATTCCTCAATACTTATGTAATTCGGAATGATTATAGAGTTCTCTTAGGTGACGTCACCAAAGTGATTGTTCTATCGCTGTATAGTATTATTTTTCTAAGAACGTAAAAAAAAAAAAAAAAAAAAAAAAAAAAAAAAAAAAAAAAAAAAAAAAAAAAAAAAAAAAAAAAAAAAAAAAAAAAAAAAAAAAAAAAAAAAAAAAAAAAAAAAAAAATAAAACAAACATCAGTATCATCACTCGAAATCACATTGTGCTTTGAAAATGCTTGGTTCTGTTTTATGTTCTAGTTATAAACCTCTTCTGAATCAATCAAATTTGGGTACATTTAGTTTATTTTTGAGCACAACAAAAGATGCATATATTTATGCCCAACATACATGTTACTAATATATAAAATCAAAGTATAGATAATCTATTGTATTGACTCATGTAACTGATAATTTTGTTTATAAAATCCGAATAAATTTTTAATTAAAATTGGATTTGTGAAATATCATTTTATAAAAACGCATTGGAATGTAGCTCTTTGGAAGAAAGAAGATGGAAGGTTAAGTTGTTAATTCGCGAGTTGATTCTTCTTTTTTAGTGCTTGGTAAACGCTCCTGTCAATAGTATCGCTCTAAATTCCGCAGTTGCGGAATCGGTAAATATACGTATCAATGTACGTTTATAGAGCGTAATTAGTTAATTATTTCGTTACTATGAGAAGTTCTCTGCAGAAGGAAGCTCATTTGAATACCATCCTTAAACTTAATTCCGTCGCAGTTTAGAGCAGATAGAAACCGTATGATATTTCAAGTAAGTAGAGTTCTTAATATTGTTTTAGGCAGATTCTAGTTTTTAATTTGAAAGTGGAGAACTTGTTGCCATGTCAGGAGTTAAGGCTAGTTCGCGAATAATCCTAATCTATCTTGGAGTGAATTGTGCAGTATACCTCTGAATGAACTGTTCTTGGAATTTTAATTAGTTAATTTCCATGTTAAACAGGAGTAAGCTATGTATGTGTTATTTTTTAAATTTTAGCAGTCCTGGAGTAAGGTTTGATTAAACTGAAGACTTCTTTATCAACTTGGCAACCGTCCCTAGAGGTATTATAATAGTTAATTGCGTTATGATTATGAATATATACAATTATAATTGATAAACCGTTTTTTTAACGAATGAATTAATTACTAATACATGGTAATACTAGTAGATATACAGAGGAACACATTAACCAGAGGATGCAGAATTCTGTACACGTTGCCAGTCATTATCCACTTTAATCCACCATTTTTCAAATGGAAAACATTAGAGAAACAAATATTTCCCTCAGTGCTGAGGTAGGCATGATGACGATCAACATGGTGGCTCATCCCATTTTTCCCAAGTAAGCAGACAACTTTATGTATACTTTACCTTGCTTTACGATTGTGCTTAATGTTTGAACAGTAAAACTTTAAGAAATGTATTTTTTTTGAAGAGGAAAATTAGATAATTATTGGTACTTTTTTTTTCTACTGAATGTGTTTCCCATGCGAGTACCCACATATAATTGTTTATAGACTTAAAATACTAACACATAAATGTAATGAAAATAAATATGTGGTGCTTGTGAATTGTCGGTTAAGTGCATTTTGTGTTTTAAGTGTGCTTGTTAATTTTGGGTTATGGGTATCACTAGAAATCTATTTTATTTTCTCTTTATTTGTGAATAATAGACTTAGTCATGAGGCTATTACAGAGATAAATACTAATTTGTGAATCATTTCGGAAAAAATGTGTTTTTCCTAAAATACGAATTTTGTCACTTACCGACCGTTTACAAGTGCCACAGATATTAAGGTAATAAATATTATAATGGTAGTTTATTGTGTATTTCATGTTTAGAAATGTTAGTGAATAAGAAATTATTATGATCTTCAGAATAGTAATAAAAACTACTAGACATGGAGCTTGGATGAATAAAACATGAGTGTAATAAGTTTGTTATGATAGTTTATTGTTTATTTCATGTCTCGATATGATTAATGTATTCCCATGTTTTAAATGTTAATAATAGGTTATAAGCAACGTTAAAATCAGCGGTATGTAAAGCTTACTTGTACAGTAATAAAAAAAAAAAAATAGTTTTATTACAACGTGGCTGAATATGTAGTTATCATCTTCGTTAGTGTTCAGTTTTTAACTGAATTTTAATAAATTCCTTCTTTCTAGCAATACAAAAGTGATGATTCGATAGGGTTCGCCTACTATTTGCTATGTCGATAGTAGAAGCTGTCCTTCTAGCGAAATTTCGGAATGAGATGTTAGAGGCTAATGAACAAGCAGTTCATTTTTCGGATTTATTTTCAGGATTCTCAGTAAAACCGGGTGGCTTTATATTACAGGTTACCAACCTATTCTTCTAGCCAAAGTTAAAAGAGGAAAATTCATTCCTAGGGTCCGCCACGAAATAAATTCCAACCCGACATGGACGGTTTCGACCGACACCTATAGGATCATGACAATGCTGAAGTGCTAAACACACTCGTTCACGAAGAGGGTCTCTTTGAAAGAACAGTTCTAAAATGTAGTAAGTAGTCTACTTGTTATAGCATAAAATAACATATAAACTGGGCGACACAAGTGTCGCCCAGTTCCATGACTTTGTCGCCCAGTGAACGTAGGCGGTGCCGGCAAATTTTTACGGGAGCAAAGATTTCAATTTAAATACAGTTTTTCAAAATAATAAAAAAGTTCAACTCCACAGCTACAATTAAAAAAAACCTTGAAACCGACCAATGGGAGCTCAAATGTCAAGGTTTTTTTGGAATTGTAGCTGTAGAGTTGTACTTCTATCTTAATGAAATAGGCCCCTGGTGTCAATTTAAAAATGTGTTCATACGTCATAGAGTGGACCTAATTAATTGTCAAAGGTCCTGGGATCATTAATTGAAGTAGGGAGTTCCCGGTATTCAAAACCTCACGGACCATGTTAATTAAGAGTTAAAACGGCCCAAAAATGCGTCATTTGACACTTAATTTTGAAAATTTTCCGGGACCCACCACCCTACCCCCGGTACTTTTGCCGTTCCGTATGTCGCCCAATCAAAATTCCTTAAAATATACACTGCTACTTGTAGTACGTTCTAAAATGTTGGCTTGATGAGGCTTAACTTCTTTAAAAAAAACATCGTAAGAACAACAGCGATATTAATCGATAGCTAATCCAGCCAATTGTCGTAACTTGTTTTTTAATTTTATTTTTTTATTTTTTGTTGTACCCCAACTGCTACTTTAATTTCGAAGTAGTTTCTTTCTCGCCATCATATACACTTATTTATTTTCATATACGATGAAACAACCACATACTACAAAATTACTTTTTGGCCAAAATTAAGTTAGACCAATAGGTCTAAAGGATAAACTTCACGTAAAATTCGTGCTGAACCTATCTCCGAGGCAAGATTAAAAAAAAATAAAACCCGTAGGCAACAATGCTAAACCCAGTTTTATCCACATGCCTCAAATAGAATCATAAGCTGTTTTCCATGTGATACAACGGCAAAATGGGGGCACTTTTAAGTTTCTCACTTTTTCTCTTATAAATGAAAGCAATAAACCCACATTTTTGCTTTGTTTGGATAGTAATAATAAAATGAATTAATCAATTTTATGGGTCTTATGTTAATTTGGAGAAAACAAGTTATGGAATGTGGCTGCTTAACACTAAACCTACCATGGTCAAAAGACCCTTTTCGGATTTTTCTTAATAAGTTCTTGTGAACAACATTCGTTACTATGCTTTACTAATTTTATTAAAAAATATATCAAAAGTGTTATTTCATTAACCACTCCTCTCTTATTATTGTTTTGTACCGAGAAATTGTGCGCTAAAACGCTTTTCCATATAGTCCAAGAGCCAGCCACATACAAATTCAATTGGAAAGATATGAATTTGTTTCCTAACCCATTTTATAGTATTGTCGAGAATGATTATTTTTAAGGTAAACCAGAAGGTCTCGACATTAAAAAACACGTATTCAAAATTTAACACAAAATAAAAAACACTTTATTTTATAATGATAACAACCAAAACTGGGAAGGTTACAATTAAAACATTATTAATAATTATATACAAAACTGGTTGCCCTCGCAACACATAAAAGTAGTCCGTTGAAAAAAAAAAAATAGTAAAACTAATATTTGTTATGCTTAGTAGCTACCGCTACATCACTCCCCTCCTAGTGACGGAGTCACTGATCACCTTCACCAAACGTCCGCTCCTTGTTCTGTAACCGTCTTCCTGATTATTTGATGTCTGGGGTTGTCCAGATGATGAACATGCTTTTTCTTGTTTATTCTTGCTATGGTCTTCATTGATTGGTGATGATGATGGTTTTATTATAGTGGTTTCCGTATGTGTATCACTAGTTAGGATATAGGCTGGCTTGAGACGATCGAGGGAGACAGTAACTTCTCTATTGCCGATCAAAAGAGTAAATATCTTATCGCCTCGACGTAAGACTTGGTGGGGGCCAGAATATGGAGGTGTTAGTGGTTTACGAACAGCATCTTCAGGAATGCGTGGGAACAAGTTGCTAAATCCTTATGTTCGAAGGTTTTTCTGTTGTACACTTCAGGGCTTGAGTCGTGCGAGATCCTCTTTTAACTGCTGCAGGGCAACACAAGGTTCTCGACTTGTTGTGTCCTCTAAAAAGTCACCTGGGAGACGCAAGGGTTGCCCATATAGAGCTTCAGCCACACTAGCTCCCACATCTCTGAAAGTAGCCCGTAGTCCGAGCAACACGGATGGCAAAACCTGTGTCCAACGTGTAGAGCTAAGATGAGCCGTTAATGCTGTTTTCAAGGTCCGGTGCCATCTCTCCACACAGCCATTGGATTGTGGATGATAAGCGGTAGTCCTCTGTCTCCGAATCCCCATTATTGCTGAGAGCCTAAGAAAAAGTTCCGCCTCAAATTGTCTGCCTTGGTCTGTCGTAATCCGCTGAGGAGAGCCGAATCGTGTAACCCAATTGGCATAAAATACCTGAGCGACAGCCGAAGCACTGATCTCAGCGAGTGGAATCGCTTCTGGCCAGTGAGTCGCTCTGTCTACCATGGTTAGAAGGTATCTCATTCCATCAGATAGTAACAGTGGCCCCACTATGTCGATGTGCACGTGTTGAAATCTGGGTGCCGGTAAGTAACTGCCTAGGGGAGTCACTGTGTGGCGGTGAATTTCAGACTTTTGGGAAAGAATGCAGGTCTTTGCCCATTGACCAACATCCCGATTAATTTCCGGCCAGAAGTAGCGACAAGCGAGCAACTTCCTACTAGCTCTGATACCTGGGTGGCTCAATGAGTGAAGGCGGTCGAATATGACGCGGCGAAACTCTTTTGGGACATAGGGTCGAGCTGTGAAAGTTAAAGTCTCGCAAAGGAGCTCTATATTTGTACCGGGAATGATGATGAATTTAGTTGTAGCCTGGTATTTTTCTTGAGGTCTTCTATGCTACTGTCCTTCTTCTGTGCTTCCGCTATTTCTGAGAATTCATCCGGTGATTGAATTTCTTCGATTCGGGATAGTGTGTCAGCTACCACATTTTCGGATCCGTGTCTGTATCTGATATCTGTGGTAAACTGACTTATGAAATTTAGATGCCTAATTCGACGAGGAGAGGCTGTCTCAGATCTTTGTTGGAAAGCATGTATTAATGGCTTATGGTCCGTTATGATGTGGAAATTTAAACCTTCTAGGAGAGGCCGAAAATGTTTAATTGCTTCATAAATCGCGAGGAGTACCCTGTCGTAAGTAGCATAATTTTTTTGTGTATTTGACAGAGCTTTAGAAAAAATCCAAGGGGTTGCCACTCACCGTTCTTTTGCTGCTGCAGGGCACCACCAATGCCTTTGTCGGATGCATCACAGGTTAAAGAGACTTCCTCTGAAAATCCAGGATGGGACAGCCTAACAGCTTCAACGAGACTCTGTTTGCATTGTTCAAAAGCTCGTGGTGTCTCTTCCATCCGTGCAATGGGAGTTTTATCTCTCCGTTTGCAGTTGTGAGTGAGTTGGTTCAAGGGTGTTTTTTTTCGGCAGCGTGAGGGAGGCATCTCCTGTAAAAGTTTATCATACCTAGAAACCTGCGAAGTTCACTGATATTGTTGGGTTTCGGGTACTCTTGAATCATTTTAACTTTTGCAGAAAGAGGCTGTATACCAGTCGCGTCCATCCTTTAGCCGAGGAAGTCGACCTGCGGTTCTCCAAAAACACATTTTCTTACGTTGAGGGAAAGGTCATATTCATTCAACCTCTTAAAAACTTCTTTGAGATAATGTTCATGTTTCTCCTGCGATTTCGAAGCTACTAAGAAGTCGTCCAGGTATGGAAAAACGTATGGCAGATCTCGCAACATGTTATCCACGAAACGCTGGAAAGTATGTGCTGCGTTTTTTAGCCCGAATGGCATCCTGAGAAATTCAAACAGACCGAAAGGCGTGATAATAGCCGTCTTTCCAATGTTTTCCTTAGCAACGGCGATATGATGGTACGCACGTACAATATCTAGAGTAGAGAATACCTTGGCGCCATCTAACTGGATTGTGAAATCCATTATGTTTGGCACTGCGTACCTATCACGTACCGTTTTAGCATTTAATGCGCGGTAATCTCCGCAGGCTCTGATTTTTCTGTCTTTTTTTGGAACTACATGGAGAGGACTTGACCAGGCACTGCTTGATGGTCTGAAAATACCTTCCTCAATCATGGTTTGGAACTCCTGCTTCACCGCTGCATACCTTTCAGGTGGAAGTCTTCTTGCCTTGCAGGTAACTGGGTTTCCTTTAGTCTCGATGTGGTGTTCGATGATACTTCGAGCGGGTCCACGGATCGGTGATGGTCGACTAATCTTGGGAAATTCCCTCAAAAGGTGAGTGACAATTTTGGGGTACAGTCAATATGGTCGGTGTAGTGACCGTAGACACTGTTCCAATAACTGATAATCCGGATTGCCGCTTGGTCAACTGTTTCTTTCTAATATCGATATTGATGCCATGATGGAAGAGAAAATCGGCTCCGATTATTGCCCTTCCTACGTCCGCCAAGAATGTCCATGGAAGAATTCGTCTCAGTCCAAGATCAAGTTTAAGAGTCTTCTCTCCATAAGCAGGTATTGGAGTATTATTGGCTGCTACCAGTCCGTTGGTTTCTTGTGCATCTTGGGGTTACGCGGCAATATTGAGATTGAAGCACCTGTATCAATAAGGGAACATATTCTTGATTCTCGATCCGTTATAAAAAGGCGGCGTTGAGGTTGGATTCCGACGACTGCCGCCTGCTCCGTCGACCCTTTCAGTTTAAAGGACTTAAGGATTTCCAACCACACGGTTTGACACATTTCTTTGCCTTTGGCCCATCGTTTGTGGTAGAAACATATTTCACTCTCCTGGGGACTAGATTAAGTGCTGTTTCGCCCTTTGTGTCTAAATTGTATTCGAAGCTCGGCCACTTCTTCTCGAAGGCTCCGCAGTTCCTCAAGAACGGTATCGCTAGTTTCTGTATGTGACACTCTAACAGCGGCATTTACTTCTGCTGGCGTCTCAACTTCCATAATATTGTCTGCCAGAGAGGCTAAAACCTCAATATCATCTTGGCTCGTAGCGGCCAAAATTTCCTGAACTCTAGTAGGTAGTTTTCTTAGCCACAGGGTCTTCACTATAGATTCCCCCGTCAAAGAACCTGCCAATAGCTGCATACATCTATATAATTGAGAGGGTTTTTGGCTCCCCAGCTGCTTATCACCTAATAATTTATTAATTTTAGAAGAATTGGACTCACCTTAGATCGAAACGAGGCGTCTTTTGAGTGCGCCGCACAGTGGGCGAAAAATCCATTTCGGCGGCCAAAATTATTTTATTGCAGAAATATGTTTTAAATGACGTCCGATATACGGGAAAAATATTAAAAAAATTTTCATGAAAAGTGAAAGAGTTCATAATAAATTACTGAATTGGCGACCTAAAATGCAAGGAGTACGGTTAAATGAAATGGCTGTAAACCCTCAATTGTTTGTGATACTTCTTTAATATAATATGATACAAATGAGCTGTTTTTATATATTATCACAGCAAAATCATGTACGATCGATTATTTCAAAATTAAGCGCATTTTTGAAGACTTATTAAAAATAAGTCTTCAAAAACTAAAAGTAAAATTTTTGGAAAAATAGCCAGTATTTAAAAGGACGATGGAGTACGTTGTCAAAACTTATATCACGTCGATGTCCATTATTTTGTGCCAATTAAATCCCAAAAATCATATCCGTTTGGATCCGTGCCTCATTATTATCCCCCTCCTAATCGAAACCGTTCCTATTTGTAATTTATTACTTCACTCTCTTTTGGATCTGGTGGTGGTTTTTCAGGTACATAGGTACGTTGTTAACATTGAATGTACTTCTGTACATCATGACAAACATCAGGATACATACACAGGAGTATACATCATTTTCTGAATTTACATCATGTATTGAAAAAACTCCAAAACAACAAGTTTATTAAATGAATTATAAAAAATAAATCACTCTCTATGTTTATGCCCTTTAGGTATTTACATTTATCTGTAGGTATTATAAATCCCGTCAAGACATGGAGTAGTTGTTATTTACATTTAGGCAGTTGTTTTTGTTGCTCTTGTTGGATTTCATTTGTTTACTACATATGCTATTACTTCTCTGCTACCGTCAATCAATTCGGTTTTATCTAACAGCGCTAGTATTTAAAAGTTCTTTTTATAATGTGGAGTTAAAGAAAATTGAGTGATTGTTTCTTCGATGATGCTGAAGCGGATTATATTCAGTTTCGTCAGAGAGTATCTGAGCAGTTGGGATTAGAACCTGAAAAACTTTCAATAAATCTTAAAGGTATTCTTGGTCAATTAAAATCCGGGGATGTATCCAGCAATTATAATAAAGTGTGTTTCATTAAAAAAACATTCGGATTGGCTAGAAAACACTTTTTATTTGACAACGAACGATGATGATTTACCATCAGGTCCGTCTACTTCCAGTCAAAGTGACCTAGGCGATCCCAGTCACGGACGTCCAACAAAAGCTTATAGTGAATGTTCTGAAAGAACGAAACGTCGAAAAAAAAGAAGTGTCGTTAGGGCCAATATATCTTCATTAGAATGAGCCTCTCTGAAATGTTGACATTTAATTTAAAGCAAAATCACGAAATAAAGAGAGGTGAAATTATCGATGCAGCATTGAAAGCTACTAAAGATGAAATTGATGGCATTTATAACTTGATGTTCAATAAAACTCAAGCTCCTGAACTAAAATCAATATTATTCACCTATCATACCGAAATAGTTTATTTTACATTATTTTACACAAAACCTACCATCAAAACAGAAGTCATTGATCATTAAGGTAGAAGGGCATTTTTTTTTATTTTTGTTTTTTTGGAATTATGTTGAAAAATCAAACGTTTTTTTAACTATTAGCTAGTCCGCTTTAAGTTTTTTAAATATTTTTTCTGTTAGTTGCACTTCATTTAGAACATATTTCGGCGAAATGAATATATATTTCGGCCGACGAAATGATTTTTTTGCCTACAGCATGTTGTATATAAAATCATTTCGGCGGCCGAATCAATTTATTGCCTACAACACGTTGTATATAATTTTTTACATCATGACAAACATCATCAAGAGCATACATCGTTTTCTGAAGTTACATCATGTACCTGAAGAATCACCTCCAGATCTAAAAAAGTGTGAAGTAATAATTTACAAAAAGGAACGGTTGCGATTAGGAGGGGGATAATAATGAGGCACGGATCGAAACGGATATGATTTTTGGGATTTAATTAGCACAAAATAATGGACATCGACGTGATATAAGTTTCGACATCGTACTCCATCGTCCTTTTAAATACTGGCTATTTTTCCAAAAAATTTACTTTTAGTTTTTGAAGACTTATTTTTAATAAGTCTTCAAAAATGCGCTTTATTTTGAAATAATCGATCGTACATGATTTTGCTGTGATAATATATAAAAGCAGCTCATTTTTATCATATTACATTAAAGAAATATCACAAACAATTGAGGGTATACAGCCATTTCATTTAACCGTACTCCTTGCATTTTAGGTCGCCAATTCAGTAATTTATTATGAACTCTTCCACTTTCATGAAAATTTTTTAAATATTTTTTTCATATATCGGATGTCATTTAAAATATATTTCTGCAATAAAATAATTTTGGCCGCCGAAATGGATTTTTTGCCCACTGTGCGCCGTAGGGATCTTCTTCCGTAACTGCCAATAGGTCAGCGACCTGGGTTAGGACCTCAAGTTCCAGCCCCGCAACTACAGTCTGAAATTTGATCTTCGAAGAGGTTATACGTGAAGTACAATAGCATCTGCTTGTAAAAACCACAATACCGGGTTGGATTTGTAAAAGACTGGTAGTCTTGTAGCCGGCCCACCAAAGGCTCCTATTTGGTAGTCTAGTGCCGATTTTGAAGTGATTTGAGACTCGGAGAAGCCAGGGCTTGCAGGCATTGCCTTACTTGGATCGCTCTTTACCTCCGTTTCTAGAGGCATCTCGGTAAAAAAATTCACGTAAAGGTCAGCAGTTGTCGAGAATGATTATTTTTAAGGTAAACCAGAAGGTCTCGACATTAAAAAACACGTATTCAAAATTTAAGACAAAATAAAAAACACTTTATTTTATAATGATAACAACCAAAACTGGGAAGGTTACAATTAAAACATTATTAATAATTATATACAAAACTGGTTGCCCTCGCAACACATAAAAGTAGTCCGTTGAAAAAAAAAAATAGTAAAACTAATATTTATTATGCTTAGTAGCTACCGCTACTGTATCATCCGCCTCGAAATGATATATTATGGTCTGGTTGCCTATACCCATCGGAACGCGATGTGGCGCACGCTTAAAATCGCCTAAAATAGCAGAACTTCGCTTAAATCTTGTAAAATATGAAAATTTGCTGGACATAGCATATTTGCAATATTGAAGAGCAATAAATTAATAAATTTTTGTCAATTTAAGCTTAGTTGCATTTCTGTACATTAATTGATTGCGGTTTGGGAGAGAAGAGTCCTTAGAAAGATCTTTGGAGCCGTTAAAGAAGAACACAGATGGAGAATCAGAAGCAATGCCGAATTAGCTGAATTGTACGGAGAGCCTGATATCCTCTGTGTTATTAAGAAGATCAGGCTTAGATGGTTAGGGCATATAGAAAAGATGGAGCCCTGTAGGCTGCCTAAAATGATACTAAATGGTGCACCAGGATGAAAAAGGAAAAGGGGCAGACCCAGACGGCGGTGGATTGAGGACTTGGAGGAGGATATAAGAAGGATGGGAATAGGAAACTGGAAGAGTCTCGCTGGAGACCGCGAGGCATGGGGAAGAACGGTGGCAGAGGCCCAGGTCCTGCAAGGACTGTAGCGCCCAACAGTGAGTGGATTGATTGCGGAGATATAACTCTCCAAATATAACGATTTTTCACAAAATTTGAAATTTTTCTGTTAAGAGTGAAGTTCTCGGCCGGATACTGATGAAAGTACTGGTTTTACAAAAATAATTTAAAGGAAATTTAATTTGAGACCTAAAAGATGCCCGTAGCATATTTTTATTGGAAAGAGAAAAATAGGAAAATTGGGTTTGAAGAAAAAATCGTATAGACTGGTTGGGCAAGTATGTGACTTGGTAGGAACCAACCTATTTCATTTTTAATTTATTAATATACTAGCTGAAAGTGCCCGTGCTCCGCTAAGGTTTAATATCATTAGGATTAAGGAAAACTTAAATTAGTAAAATTTAAGCTTAACTTTGATAATTATTATTACTTAAGTAAACCTAAAGAATTCCATTCTTAAAATTATTTCAAAAGTAAATTTGACAATTTGCAAAAGTTAATTTTATATTATTTTGATAGTCCTCCAGTCCCGGCCGGGATTACAATTACAGTGTGTATCGTATTCATAGAATATATTTCAATTACATTTTGCCCAACTCTATTTTGATAGTCCTCCAGTGAAGCTTCGAGGCAGCACAACCATCTTACCCAGCTCTTATACCAGACCATCAGCTTCTCTTATGGCATCCTTCAAGTGAATATAGTCTCCACTTCTCATTTTTAGTTTTTTTTTCGAATAAAGTTTAGGGTTTCTGTTTCTATTTTTCCTTACATATCAAGCACAAATTGGTTGAGTAGATTACGAAAGTAAAATAAATAAGGTTTATTGCCTTTTCACTCCATCAACACATAGGCGTAAAAATCAGCTGCAAACACAGTTTTCATAAGTGGTGTATTTGTGTTAGGGTCACGCAGAGGGATGTTAATACTGTACCCACCTTCTCCATGGCAGAAAATGAGATGATACTGAAGAAAATCATACGCTCAATAGAACTCACTAATTCTTATGAGTCGAGAATAATGTCTCGAATGTGTTTTCAAACACCTGGCCAACAATCAAGAAGGCAACTTCATTATAGGTAAGAGTATTGTAACGTCCTCATACCCGAGCTGAGCTAGTTTTCCACCCCTTGCTGTGTGTCCTATCCAAGTCAGCTCGTAGAAAATATACGGTTCTTGCCGCCTAGTTTGATTACCCAACTCTGTGGTACTGGGGCTACTGTCCTGATACACTATTTATTTGGTCCCTGTACATAAATCACTCCCTACAGTGCAACGCCAAGAACGCTGTCACCCTCTTTTTTGTTGTTCAAGTGCACTTTGCCGCTTCGATGCCCCAAGGGCTTTTTGTCCTTCGAACCCCGCTGCGCTGTCTTGTCAATCGTGACGATACCGATCTTCCTTTAGAAACCGCATATCTCACTTGGCGGGTCCCGCCCTGCTGCCCCTTTTTTTTTCACTTACAATCCTTCTGTACATCCAATGTTGCGTCACTGACTTTCCCTTGGCATTGGTTTGCATTGTTGTATCGACCTGTTGTCTCTGTGTTGCCGCGGTGTTTCGCCCTTCTCTTATGTGTTCTTCGAGATCCATTGTTGACTAATCTGTTTCCTTCCCCTTGTTTATTCCCATTTTACTTCTCCCCCCTAACACTTTCTCTTTTTTTCCATTTCACAATGCCCACCACACTCCTTTGTTTCGTCCTGCTCCTGTTTTCCTCAGGTTATTAGCCCCCTGGCCTTACAGCTTTCATCGTTTGAGGTCATCGCGTCCTAGGATCTTCTTGTCTCATCTTGGGGGTTCTCACCGCCTCAGCTCCAGCTCAGACGGACCTTTGTAATTGAAATAATCGTATGCTCCGTGATAATACCGTTCACTTTGAGGTGAGTCTTCCGGCTTTCAATTCGTATCACATCGCGGATCGCTTGTGCTGTTTTATGTAGGTCCGCCCGAGATTATAGCAATATTCGACATCAGCCACTACAAAATGTCCATTAAAAGCCGGTGGAAGGACCTAGACTTAGCTTTACTTTTTTCCTGTCCCGTAGGTGGTTGGATTATCGCAGAAGTATGCCGTCCACTAACTGATTTTATTGTCTTAATGTTTTTTTATGTTCTTATCCTTTGCTGTTCAGCTGCACCTTTTAATTTTGTAGGTAACTCTCCCGAGAGCGTTGCACCGCCTTCCCTCCCCTGTCAAGTACATGAAAAGAATTTACGTATGAGTTGTGCTCGCTTGTACGTACACTTTAAATCCTAACCTCCACTTATATCAGAGCTGTAAAGTACGGACGCTTCTTACTGAGGTCTTTCAATTCCCTACTTCACCTTCTGCCACAAATGTAACTCGACAGCTTTCTCGCCCCTTTCCGTATTTATAGGCCTCCAGCACACCTTTCTCCGCGCCCCCACCCATACCTTTTTGTCTCTTCCTCCCAATATTTCTCTTCCCCTCTTTTTCTTTTTCATGTGACACATCCACAATACAACTCTAGCATATATCCCGCTTTTTTTTTTCGCTCCGTTTCACCTACCCCCCCATCCCCCTCCCCTTCCCCACACGTTCGTCTCATTTCCCTGTTCTTTGACCATTTTTTCTTTTTCTTTGCCCCACCTTCCTCCCTTTCGTACCTCCGCCCCCCTATTGTCTCATCCCCCCCATTAGGGCTTATCTTCTCCCTCTTTCTTTTACACAAAGTTCGGAATGCAGGTACTAAGATGCCTCTGTCTTACCAATATCTAATATCCCTCAGCCGCCGGTGACAGCCTTCCGCCGACCGCAAGCCACGCATGAGTATTCTGTCACTTGCGATCTGATTTCAGTTCTTTGCTGAATTTGACCTGCCTCTGCACGGTACCTTCGTGAGTGGTGATGTCACACAGCTCCTCCCTCAACTTCGACACCACCTTACTTATGTATTCCTCCAATTTTGTCGCGCGCAAGCTAGACAGCAGCGCTATTTCTCTACGCATCTGAGAGCATTCTTGTGAAATTCACATCCCGGTGTTACTTGTAAAGTATCGAAATGTGCTCAAGTTCGCTTCCTGCAGACCGATGTTTCACATAGTTCTCAGCGTTGCTGCTTGCACCTATCGCGGATATAGTACCGGGTAGGCCCTGATGACCGTCAGAGTTCACTTTCGGCTGATTCTCAGATTTTGTCGAGTGTTTCATCATTTTTTCGGTCTCTGTACTCCTCATAAAAGTGGTTTAAATGTGCATCTCTCTTTCAGTGGGTTCCGTGTATGTGTCTTGTGTGTCAGGAGGATTGTAATGTAGTAATATCTCCTCACGCGCGTAAACAGTCACTATGATTATTCTCCATGATCCGAGTTAACGGAAGGTATTAATGATTACTATGTTCTACTTGTGATGACAAGTGTCAGTATTAGTAATTCATCGTTGACTTAGTGATACTCGTACGCACAGCCTCCGCATATCAATTGTGTCTTCACCTTGAGCTAACTCTAATTATACGTCTTGAGGCCAAAAAGGGGGAATATTCGAACTCACTAATTCTACCCTAGTGCCTGTTGTGATAGTTGTCATGAGAATAATTCATTTCTGTTCCTTCGTCTCGAATTGTCTCTTCTTTTCCTTCACTCAACTCTTCTATCCCCCTTTTTCAAACACCTACCCCGGCCTAGTCGGGACACTTACTATATCGTGATTAAGAAGGCAAATTCCAGTGAGCATTTGAAGGCTTTTTGTCAGCATTGATAACTACCTGGAAATCTTGTAGATCTTTGGAAACAGGCTCAACAAAAGCTCTGAAGTCCTTGATATACTTGTTATGTTCATGAATAATTTTCTGGAGTTGGCCTACCAATACATGCTTCACATTCTGAAAGTAACCACAGAAAATGTCTCTTTCATGGTTGTCATCACCAAAAAAATTTATCTGAATAAAAGACGGCTGCTTTTGTGTTCGAGGCATCAAACTCCCTATTCTGTGGTATACATGTCCTTGCACCTTAAATGTTGGCATGAAATGTCACTCTTTTGCTCCAAACGACGTCATTTGGAAATAACCGTTTCCAAATATTATTTAGAAAATGCTCAACCTCAGGATGTTCGTAAGTAAGGAGGTTGTGCAAGTGTTTAAGTATTCTTGAAATGGAGGAAGTTGTTTCCTTTCCCGTTACTGCAGCACATGACAGGGCTCTCGTCTTTCCTTTTTACATGCAGCACATGACAGGGCTCTCGTCTTTCCTTTTTACATCAGGGCTCTCGTCTTCCTTTTTATCATAAGAATCCATTGCAAGTTGACCGTTGTCCAATATCGACTGTTTTATCTTTTGGATATTCAGTTTTTGGGTAATACTTGTAACCTGAATGCTTCTTCACTGTCCATGACTGCAACCTTTCCATTGAACGTCTTTCATCATGTTTTGTTACAGCTAAACGTTTAACATGAGGATTATTTTCTGAGTATTTTTTTGAAGACTTTCTATGGATTTCAGGATGGGTTTTGTTGTACTTCTATGTACTACAGCCCCTGTATGTATATTTGGGTGATCCTCAGTATATGTGTGTACAACATTTCTTTTAACTTCGGGTTGGTTCTCTTTATGTTTGTTAACCGCTTTTCTGCTAATGTTTTTCCAGGATAATTTTTCCTGTATTTTTTGACAACTTCCCGGTTTACCTCTACATGTGCTTGACTATCTTTTTGCAGCCGATTTCCTTAGTTGTTTTCTGTGGACTAAATCTTTGAATCATTTCCTGCGTTATTCTCATCTGAACTGAGAACAAAGGTAGATTGTTGGTTGAAGGAATTAAATTCATAAAGGCTAGGTACAACTTGTTCAGATTCGAGGAATACAACATGGGCCTGTTTGAGAAAAGCCGATTTGAGAAGGGCCAGGTTCAGAACAATTATCTTGTGACTGGAAAGCTGAAGGAAGAGCAGTTAGGGACGGAGCTACTGGTGAAGCAATGTTGGTAGAGTGCTCGTAAGGAATAAGTTGATCCAACTGGCCTTCCATGTCACCACCAGAGAACATAAGTCTTTTAACCCCCTCATCTTCCTCTCCATAGCAGGCCAATAGTTTCTCGTCACGGAACAAATCAAACTTGTAAGGGTACACCTCTGCAGCCACCATGAGTTCACAGAAGGTACCATATAATATGGTTTCGATATACCAGTAACCTATTTTTCTTTGTTTACTACTATAATTAACTTAATTTGTGGTCAAAGTGTGCGGTTTAGGCATCTAACCTATTTTTTAATTTAGCTTATCACCATATACCATACGACAATAAATCTACTATTATTCACCCACTAAAAATTGTATTATTACTATTTACCCCTTTGTAGTACCGATGCAGGGCAAAGTACTTAGAAAATAATTGTTATCGTTCATCTAACATCTAATAAGAAGCAACGTACTAAGTTTCATTAAGATCCGTGATGTTAATTCAAAGAATTTCCTATGCGTGAGATATCGCGTTTTTCGCGAATTACACGCGATCCAGACCGAATTTTTTTTAATTCTTTCTTAGCGGGCACCTACGCCCTTTGAGGAAGCCAGATACGAAATTTCATTCCAATCTGTTCGGTGGTTTCTGAGATTTCGTGTTGAATGAGTGAGTGGTATTTGACAAATATATATAGTAGATAGATTTGAGGAATGCAACTTGGGCCTGGTTGAGAAATGCCGATTTGAGAAGGACCAGGTACAGAACAATTATCTTTATCTTATCAAGCTAAAGGAAGAGTAGTTGGGGAAGAAGCTACTGGTGAAGCAAGGTTGGTAGAGTGCTCGTAAGGAATAAGTTGATCCAACTGGCCTTCCGTGTCATCACCAGAGAACATAAGTCTTTTAACCTCCTCAACTTCCTTTCCACAGCAGGCTAATAGTACCGAAACTCAAACTTGTAAGGGTACACTCTGCAGCCAACATGAGTTCACTGAAAGTACCATGTAATAAGTTTCCACATGCCAGTATCGTATTTTTGTTTGTTTACTACAATAAAGAACTTAATTTGTGGTCAAAGTGTGCGGTTTAGGCATCTAACCTATTTTTTAATTTAGCTTATCACCATATACCATATGGTAATAAATCTATTATTATTTGGCCAATAAAATTATATGAGTACTTTTATTTTACCCCTTTGTAGTACCGATGCAGGGCAAAGTACTTAGAAAATAATTATTATCGTTCATCTAACATCTAATAAGAAGCAACGTACTAAGTTTCATTAAGATCCGTGATGTTAATTCAAAGAATTTCCTATGCGTGAGAAATCGCGTTTTTCGCGAATTACACGCGATCCAGACCGAATTTTTTTTAATTCTTTCTTAGCGGGCACCTACGCCCTTTGAGGAAGCCAGATACGAAATTTTATTCAAATCTGTTTGGTGGTTTTTGAGATTTCGTGTTAAATGAGTGAGTGGTATTTGACAAATATATAATAGATATGTATAAGTATCTATTTCTGTATTTAAAAGGATGTATCAGTACGAGGAATTTCGTTGTGAGGAAAGTTCCGCTTTCAAGTTCTCCCCGAAAACGCGTTTGTGAGTACTCTATTGGCTATAACTCCCTGACTATTTGTTCGATCCAAATTTTTTTTTTTTCATCTGAAAACTGGGTTAATTTACTATTAGCTCCTTTTGATCAAGTAACCAAGTTAGCACGCTCAATGTGCCTGTTTTGCCGAAATATGACGATTTTGACATGTTCAGTGGGCTGGTGTGGGTATTTTACGGATTCAAAATTTCATATATGATATCTTATTGTAAATTTAATTAGCTTTGATATGAAAAAAATAAATCTGGGATCGAACAAATATTTGGCGTTATAGCGAGAAATGTGTCTTCCCTCACAACGAAATTCCTCGTACTGATACATCCTTTTAAATAAAAAAATTGATACTTATATATATATATATATATATATATATATATATATATATATATATATATATATATATATTCATAAATTAAAAATGAAATAGGTTGGTTCCTACAGACTCATACACTTGTCTAACCAGTCCAAATGATTTTCCCTCCAAAACTGCTTTTCCTATTTTCCAATCATTTCCTCTTTCTTAGAAAAACATTAATTCCATCAGTATACGGCCTAGAACTTGACTCTCAACAGAAAATGTTTTTGTGAAAAATAAGCGTATTTGGATAGTTCTTTCTCCGCAATCAGTGTATAGAAATGTAACTAAGCTTAAATTGGCAAACACTTTTTAATTTATTGCTCTTTAATATTGCAAATATGCTGTGTCCATTTTACGAGATATAAGCGAAAAAATGAAAATAAATGAGCTAAAATGACGTGGTTTTTCGAGTACTACAAAAATCGCTTATGTTTTTGAGGGTTGCTAACTTGGATTTTAACAACTTTTATGAGGCCTAACAACATATTGAAAAATGGTAGATAAATTGTTTCTTTCCACTTTTTGGATCATTTTTCCGCGATATCAAATCCGGTTTGGCAGCATGTTTCCGACGGCTTTCGGCTGCCAGATTGCTTGATTCATGTTTATAAAGGGATACTCTAAAACATGTGAGCAAACTAAAGATCATACCTTTCCAATTATTTTTTCCTATTTTGGGCGATTTTAAGCGTGCGCCACACCGCGTTCCGACGGATACAGGCTACCAGACAACGATATATCATTTCGAGGCGGATAATACTATTTAATTAGTTCGGAAACAAATTCATGCCTTTCCAATTGAATTTGTATGTGAATGGCTTTGGGTTTGATTGATGGAATATGGGTTTGATGTGAGGAAAATGCGACTCTTGTTATCTACATAAAAGTATTACAAATGATTGAATATGTACTATTCAGCTTTATTGGAGCTTGGTGATTTTGTATCTTTAGACAACATAAAAAGCTGTCGACATCTCTCTGCTTCTTCCCCGCTTAATCTAATAAATCCAATATTCTTTTAATTAGAAACCGAACAGATCCGAAATCGAAAGAAGTAACACATCTTATATTAAGTTACATCTTGTACTCTTCAGAAATGCTCTTTACACCAAAGTTTTGCACGACCTTGGTCACAATACATAATGAATTTAAAAAAATAAATAAATTTTGTATATGGGTGATTTCAAAATTTCGATACAATTTAAGTCACAAATATATTGAAAATTGTACTTAACATAAAATTAAGATTTTAATTTACATGGCCAAGTACCCATTGTACCATTATGGACTCCCAACAATAATGATATATCTATATATATACCCGGAGTAATTGACGTTTATGTATAGCATTTACTCACTCCCTAGGTTGTCACAACTTGAAAATGCTTGCATTTCGAAAATATTTAAGGCCTTCTCTTACGCTTATTTTCTAGTTTGAAAATATGAAGGGGTGTTGTTTTCTATTTTTTAACCAAAAATAATTTTGTGATTGATATTTAGCCTTCTTAGCACGATATGCATCATCATAAGAGTGCCACAACACTCTAGTTCACTCCCTAAATTATTTTTAAAAATCCCTCCATCGCTCTCTAAAAGGAAAATTGGGGGGTGTTTTGTATTGGGCAACACTATTTCTGGTAGACCTGTCTACTGCCTGCCATCTGTTTCAAGACGCTGAGTTCGTTGGTAGACAAGTGGAGGTGCATTGACTCCGCACGGCAAATACCGTATTTTAATTCATCCTCACTCCCTAAGGTGTATCAACCCATTGAAAACATGATATTTTTTTTTTAGATTCAAGATAAATTCAAAGCTCTACTGAAAAACCAATAGATACCATGTTTTACTTTTCAAATAGGCCACGTGTATAACATGATACCAACGTTGTTTTGGTTAGAACTTACTCCCTACAACTCAAATGCAAAATGTGAATATTAGGGAGTGAGGATATCGTGTTATATTTGAGCTTAAATTGCTTTAGCGTTTATCTGCTTTTATAAAAATAAATTTCTTGATTTCTTCCTCTCATACCATGGAATCTGGAAAATTTCTAGGCATTTAGCACAGCGGGGACCATCAACATCAGCCCAAAAGGAACCAACGAATTCAATTATTGCTGCTCGTTAATTTTTTATTTTTAAACGTACAGCCTACATTTTTTTTATTTAATATTTAAACGTTATACCCACCTACTTAGATATATTGAAAGTTCATGGAACATTAGTTTTATCAAAGCAATTTTTTTCAATGATATTTTCACGTATAACAGTAATTTTTAACCTGGCAAAAATTGCACTGATTAGGTATTTGAAGAGTACGTGAAAGCATATTTAGGCATCCAATTTTTAATTGTATGTGTTAGTTTATTATCCAGATGGATAGATATCAAAATCTTGTGGGTAATGGACTGCATTTTCAGTCCTTGCAACTAAAGACCCATAAATCATATTTTTACACGCAAAATCAAAAAGCGAAGGATGTACATTTTGATTTGACAATAATTTTCATAAGGCAGAAATAATTATATTGATTTCATACTATAAAAGTATATGACTGTGGGCAAACCTTGTTTCTGCCTCTCAACATTGAACATTTCAATTTGTATTATTGCAAAACTTTCCTAGAACAATGAAAATTATGTACACGTATTTCAAATTTAGTACAGATGGATTCATTAGTTTTTCCACTGTAAACTTTATTGCGGTATGGTAATAACGACTTATCGGTCGATTTTAAAACTTCACTGGGTACACTTGTCCCACGACATATTCAAATTTTTCAAAAATAATTTAATTAAATATAAATAAATGTTATTATCAATTTCAGTGAGTGTAACTTAGTGTAAAAAAAAAAAAAAAAAAATATGTGAAACTAGATCAAATTGTAGCAAAATGCCGCAGACCTCACCTTTCTATTCCAATCCGTTGCAGATATACAATAAATCAAAGACTTTTTTGAGGAAACCACGTTTTTGTCCATAAAAGTTGTAATATCTCCATTTAGTTTAAATATTTTTCAAATTTTGACCACATTTTCGGATTTAGCATTAAAGTTTCTATAATAGCTGAGTATCTGTAACCTTGAATTTTACAAACTTGTTATCTAAAGGACAGCTTGATCTTCACCTTATTTGGGGAAGTCACAATGTCTTATATTACTTCAACGCTCATCGTTTTTCGAAAAAAACTATCCACAAAACGTCAAATCTCACAAAAACTTGCAAATTTAATCAGCTTTCGAATGATATGTTAAACGTAATGATTTTGTTTCAATTTCATGGAGAAATTCACTTTTTTGAAACCGAAAAAACATGGTGTTCTCGTTTGGCAAACAAATCAGTTACTTGTGTAAATAAAACATTATGACAATCCCTTAATAAAAATGTGCAATTTAAACCTAATAAACTCTTCATTGGAATAAAAAGCAAAGACAAAAATTATTGTTTAATAGAAAATAAAGGAAAACTGTCAATAAAGCGACACCAAATCAGAGGATCTTGTGTTGTTACATTTATTTATTAATTATTATTATTTAGGATTTATTTTATTAGATTTTCAATGTAAGGTTTAAAATCTAATGATAATGAACATAGACCTCAATTTTGCCGTCGCTTCTGAATCCAGATTGTGTTGAAGAATACTACTTTTTGAGGTGAATTTTATGGGCAGATGAGTATTTTTACAGAGGAAGGCATTTCTACCTATCCACATTTTTACTAAGGGATTATCATAATGTTTTATTTACACAAGTAACTGATTTGTATGGCAGATGAGAACACCATGTTTTTTCGGTTTCAAAAGTGAATTTCTCCATGAAATTGAAACAAAATCATTACGTTTAACATATCATTCGAAAGCTGATTAAATTTGCAAGTTTTTGTAAGATTTGACGTTTTGTGGATAGTTTTTTCGAAAAACGGTGAGCGTTGAAGTAACGTAAGACATTGTAACTTCCCCAAATAAGCTGAAGAACAAGCTGTCCTTTAGATAACAAGTTTGTAAAATTCAAGGTTACAGATACTCAGCTATTATAGAAAATTTAATGCTAAATCCGTAAATGTGGTCAAAATTTGAAAAATATTTAAACAAAATGTAGATATTACAGCTTTTATGGAAAAAAATCTTTGATTTATCGTATATCTGCAACGGATTGGAATAGAAAGGTGAGGTCTGCGGCATTTTGCTACATTTTTGATCTAGTTTCACATAATTCTTTGCTTTTTACACTGAGAGATACTCACCCTGTATGCTGACGCTCGCCACCTATCAGTCAATTTTCAAACTTCACTGTTATCCACATATTATCGCTTTTTTAATATCAAATTAATTGAAAATCTTAATTATTGCCAAACCTTCCTCGAACTATAAAGATGATGTTAACCTTCCAGTAGGCGCGTCTCCCGAACATCACTTAAGTAGGCGCGCGGGGTCATACTGACCCCAATTGCTTCTTTTTCCAATTTTACCTACCTACTTTACTGCGTAGTCATATTATGTTCATTTCTTTATTATGTACTTATAACTGGTACATATAAGTCCAATTAGTACTGTTTTCTAACGTTTTATTTACATATATATTCATAATTAAAGTAAAATGAATACTCAGAAATGTAATAAAATAAAAAACCTTTATCTAATGTAATAAATACAATAAAACAATATAAAATTAACGAAAACATAAAGCTATCTGATATAAAAATTAAGTAAAGCTTTAGTTAGGTAACTTAAATATAATAAATATCAAACACGTTTTGAACAACTATTTGTTTTCAGCCATGGTGCATAGAAGACAGACCAGTTTCTTTTGTTTTTGCACACATTATGTTTGCAAATATCATAGGTTTTTCTTGCAGTCTTGTATTTTTTCCTATCACAATAATAGCACTTTTTGGACCATGTTTGCCGTTTTTGAGGAGGATCTTCGGAAGTCGTAGGCATGTGACTATATCTTTTCAAAAATTCCCCCGTGGTAGTAGGCGATGTTAGAATTGTGGATCTTGTCTCCAAATGTGCTTTCATCAGACCAAAAGCCAATTTTTTAAAAAAACAATCTTAGTTTAATTACACCAAATGATTTTATCACATGACTAGTCGCGCGGGGTCAAGACGGCCCCAACAATGATTTCTCCTCTTCAATGAAAACTAAATAATGAAGGGAGGGTGAGAACTCAAGCCAACTCCCAAGAATAGAAGTAGGGGTCTTGGATATTGTTGCAGGTATTCAGAAGTTATTAAAAAAAAATTGAAATTGGGGTCGCTCTGACGCCAGCGCGCCTGCTGGAAGGTTGAAATTTGGTACAGATTGGTTCTGTAGTTTTTGCGGTTAGTGATCACAAACAAAAAATGGCTTGTCCTTTTATATAATAGTATAGACTAGCATCTCCGGTCGCGGCTTCGCCCGCTCTCATAAATAAAGGAACTTAGATTTTTGTAACTAATAATTCAATTTCATTTTCTTATCGATAAAAATCTTGTATTGAGGTATGGAATTAGCATTATTTCTTCAATCACGCATTTCAGTAATTTTTAACTTAGTTAAAATTGCATTGATTAGGTATTTGAAGATTACCTAAAAGCATAAATAGACATCCAATTTGGCAGAAATAATTTTTCGATCCATCTGGTTAAATATTAATTTCTAACCATAAAATTATATGATAGTTTGGCAAACTCCGTTTCTGACACTCAAGACTATACATTTAGGTTACTATTATAGTAGAATTTATTATTATAAATCTTCCGAGAACTATGAAGTTGTTGTAGTTAAAATTTGGTACAGTTGTGTTTAATAGTTTTACCATTGTAAACTCCGTTGCAGAATGGCCACATATCGTTAGATTTTGAAACTGCACATGTCGCTCCATTTATTTATAGCTTTCTTAATAACAATTGAATTGAAAATAAGTAAATTTTATCATAAATCTCTAGTTCTATGTAACACCGTATATTTGTAACCTCTCTCGCCACCTATTGGTCGATTATCAAACTTCACTGCGCATCACATATTCATCGCTTTTTTATTGCAATATAATTGAAAATCTTAATATATTATTATTGCTAAACATTCCTTGAACTATGAAGAAGATGTGGTTATAATTTGGTACATATTGGTTCCGTAGTTTTTGCGGTTAGTGATAATAAACGAAAAATGGCTTGCCCTTTTATATAATAGTATAGATAAACATAACTATGGTAAAGGAAGGATGATATCCGTTTCCTAGATCTCACTAAAAATTAAAAAAAATTATTTTCATTGAATCCAGTAGAATTATTTCTATAAAAGGGTTTTACTTGTGCCTTTTTCTTCAGAATCCTCTCCGCTTCTCAAACTACACTTGTGACTCGATTAACCGACAGGGTTGGAACGAGATAGATTAGGATAACCAAGTCCTAGAATAATTGAGAACCCAAAAAATTAAGGTAAGTATGTAAGAAAAAATAACATTTATTACGTATGCAATAATCATATACATAAGTAACAATATTACATATACAAATCAAAAGAGCTTTTGGCTTGAAAAAAACAATTTTCTTCTTTTTTTCATTTTTATTTCTTCATCTCACTTTTCTTCATCATTCATTCATTCTATCTGCCGCCATACTACATCTCTATTGTCTAAAAAAAAAACAACATCAAATCGAACGATTTTGCATCAGCTCTGCCTTCCAAGTATAGAGGTGTCTTCTCCAGAAAGTTTGTACAAAGACTGTTTAATACTGTCCGTCGAATGTTTTGTGTAAAAAAAAAATAAATATAATTCATAAAATTTAATAAATAAAAAAAACAGAAGCGTCGGTTGATAGAGACTCGATTAATCTAGTTCCGAGTGTACTTTATCATGTTATATGAAACTTCACAGCTACTGCTTGATTCAGTCTTCAGGAGTGGTAATTGTTCGAAGTAAAAACATTCTTTTTTTTTTTACATTAAAATTTGCCTGTGAACAAATCTATTTTTTAAATAGCTTGGACGGTTTAGTCTGACTGGAAAATGGTATTATCTTCAGTAGATGCTTATTCGTTATCTACATATAGTATTGATTTTGAATCCAATTACAAATAATTGCATTGGTGGAAGCGATGATTTGTCTAATCTAGATGTAGATGAGCAGACCCCTATTGGAAACCAATTCTGAGGACGGAGAGGGGAAGTATATCAGTGTTTGAAGGGTGGAGTTCAAAAAGTTAACTTATCTATGACTAATTTTCACCATTGGTGACGTCAGCTATCACTCATATTGACTCACTCCCTGAGTCATTCATCCCTTGAGTTATTACTTAACGTGCTACCATATGGTTGTTGTTTTTTCAATCTGGATTTGGAAAGCCTTTGTACCCTTGTTCTGATCCTAAGGCTCAGCTGCTGTGTCCATATCATACAATCCCCAAGATCTAATGATGGAAATGTTTTAAGTATTATATCACCCCTAATCATCAGTCATCATTTTATTGAAAAGTAATTTATTATTGATAGAAAATTTTTGTTAAAAATGTTGCCAACAGGCTATTTTATATTTTTATTTTATATTTTATATATATGTTTAATAAGGTTCTTGAGGTTCATTCAATAAATAAAAACAATTATTTTGGCGAAGCACATTACAGGGGTATTTAGCTACTTTAGGCGGCTAAAAGTTGATTTTATAAAATCCACGGAAGGTAAAAAAAATCAAGCTCTTTATAAAGTTAGATAAACGAAGGACACTACGTGACCCTTGTCCCTTCTTTTCCTGCAATACCTAAGTCGTACGATTAGTCGAAACTGCACCATCTCGTCAGGCCAACAGATCTCTCTCTGCTTTCTAAGTGTAATAGCTTCATTTAAAAGGGTTTTTCTTATAGTTAGTGATATTCTTCATTAATAGAGTTATTGATCTGAAAACTACAGGTGAGGATACACACTTTTGAAGTTGTTATTTTATCAATTAATGTATCAGTACCATTTCGGCTGCTTGAAAAATATTATATTTTTCGTTTATTTTCAATCAAATTTTAGCACGTTTTGGTGTTTTTGTTGTACTTCAGGGTGCGTCCCGGCTGTTATTTTAAATCCTCTGAAAGATTAGACTTTTTGTTAAATAGTAATGACCAAATCAGCCGCACCTTTTCGAGTTAAGTGGTACCAAACATGACAATGAGAAAATTACAAAATATTAACTTAAATATTATAATCCTTTTAACGAGATCTTCATTTTTTTTTATATATTTGTCCATTTGTTCAGGAGTAAGAGGAGTACCCGGCAATCATTAAACGATAAAATGCAGGAGCAAATCTTTTCAATTTTGGCGTAAAATAAAATATTTGACAACATCTTTTGACTACTAAACTATTCTAGTGACCAATAAAAGGACATGAAGTACCAATATTCCTGTTTAAAATCTAAATTTAAACAGAGGTGAAAAGAAGTTAGTAAACTGGAAAAAAAAAATTCTTATAAAAAAGACGATTGGCTGCTGACATTAAAAACATTTGAAATACTTATTTTAATTAATTAAATTTATTAAAAAGCACCATATAAACACTGGAAGACAATTGTTACACTGCGAAACATATCCTGTCACTTACACTGATTGACGCAAATGTATGTTATGCTGCCACAGTAACATTAACTATGAGGTTCTACATTTGTGGAATAACTTTTGAAGAATTCAATCATTTGATAAAAAAATAAAAATTATGTTGATGTCGATGGTCTTTCTTTTGGTTTATCTATATTGCCCGCTAGGATTTGTATGTTCGAAAGCATCTTTCATATTAGCTCCATGTAAAAAAAGTGGTAGCTAAGAACAGATACAGACAAAGCAATCGTTTTGCAAAGAAAAAATGAAATTCTAGAATAATTCATACAAAAAACATAATTGATTTTGGATTTCCCTAAAGCTGGATTTGGCAACACTAACAATGGTAATGCCTGCATATTTTTCAGATTCAGATATCACTGGTGTTGATTTCAATTTTGTATACCAGTTTAAAGTCAACATTGAAGTGAAATCAAGTGGGCACAAACTTCATTTACAAAGGTTTGAAGACTGACATAAAGCATCAAAATTATATATAAGTCCTTATCAACCTAAGATGCGTACAATTCTTATTCACAGTGAAACATTGATAGAAAAAAACTGTTGCCAAAAGGGTTGTTCTCCGAAGAAGCCAGTGAGGCACCCACAGAACATTGAATAGACTAGAAGTGCTACCCGGGCCTAGTCAAAGGAGAGAGAATGGCACCACTCCTCCGACCCCCTCATCTCACCTCATACCTTCGCCTTTATGTTATTAATCTTTTTATCGAGTTAGAAAATATATCTATAACATATTAAATTTATTTAGCTACAATAAAAACTAACCTTTTTCTATTGCATAAGTGTAATAATTCAACGTTTATTAAATAATATAATGATTTTTATAGTTTTATATTGCGTGTAGGCTCATGGCAACTAGTGATAAGTTGAAAAAGACCTATTGATGCAGATAGTGAGCCACGAAAACCAAAACGTATAGGTAAAACAGTCCCCATCCCAACTTTCAATAGTTTTCAGGCTCTCACTCAAAATCCTAACCTAGAATCAGTAAATATAAGTACGCCCGCTCAAAATGACAGAATCCCACCAATTTTTATAAACGGGGTTGAAAACTTTCCTGTCCTCATCTCATTCTTAGAAAAGGTAGCTGGTCCCAAAACATTCGACACTAAGTCAACACCTAAAGGCGTGACTGTGTATCCAGCTACACCAGATACATATCGAAAAATTAACACGTGCCTTCGATCAGAAGGAGCGGATTTTCATACTTTTCAGCTTCCTCAGGAAAGATGCCCTAGAATCGTCATAAAAAACCTACACCACGCGACACCTTTTAACATAATCAAAGATGAATTAAAAGAATTAGGTTATGAAGCCACAAACATAGTCAATGTGATTTCAAGATTCAAAAAGCCACTACCTATGGTCTTTGTGGATATAACAAAAAATACATTTAGAGGAGAAATATTTAATACAGAATACATGTATTACACAAGAATTAAAATAGAAGAACCACGCAAAAAGAGAAGCATTCCCCAATGCATTAGGTGTCAACAATATGGGCACACTAAAACATACTGTAATCACCTACCAAGATGCGTGCGATGTGGTGAATTCCACGAAACCAGCTCCTGACCAAAACCAGAGACACTCCCGCAACATGTGCAAATTGTGGTGGTCAACACCCAGCCAATTACAGAGGGTGTCAGACGCTGAGAGACCTCAGGGCTCAACGGAGTTTGAGAAATCAGCGTTCTTCAATCAACACTACTAGGCCTACTCAAGAACCTCCGAGAACACATGAGTTCCCTCCAATAAGGCAGCGCCATCACCGCTCGGAACCAGAGACGATTCCCGTACCTAATCAACCTATGCCACTACCTCAACCAGCTCCGGTCGTCATCCATCAGCACCAGCAAACCTGTACAGGTATGAGGAGGGGTATTACCCAGCCTACACCTCCAGTTGATAATAATTTATATACCATGATTCATGGAATAAATAATTTAATCCAGCCTCTTTTCAGTCTCCTTCAACAGCTATCCCAAGCTACACAAGCCTTGTGTTCTGTTTATGGCCCACAGCAGTAACTTGACAGGCTCCCTATCCATAATCCTATGGAACGCTAACGGACTTAAACAACACTGCACTGAACTAGACTTTTACTTACATGAAAAAAGAATTGATTTAGCACTAATAACTGAAACTCACCTTACACCACAATCAAAAATTTACATTCCTGACTACACTATTTACAGAACTGACCACCCTGACAAAACTGCACACGGAGGTACAGCTATAATTATCAGGACTAATCTTAAACACAACGCTATAGACTTACCCATTACACCACATATTCAATCCACAGGAATCACATTATATACCAAACATCATACAATCACATTCGCTGCGATTTACTGTCCCCCTAGGTACACCCTGACATCTTCTATGTTTTCGGATTTCTTCAAGCGGTTAGGAAGATGCTTCATCGCAGGCGGCGATTATAATGCTAAGCATCAAGCTTGGGGCTCGAGGTTGTGTACTCCAAGAGGCAGAAATCTTTCTCATGCCCTCCACCAACTTTCCTTAGACACTATAACCCCAAATTCACCGACTTATTGGCTTACCTCTAGACGGAAAACTCCTGACTTACTAGACTTTTTCATCACTAAAGGACTAAGAACCGTACGACATACCATCAATGCTAGCCCTGATCTTTGCCCTGACCATTCTCTTGTACATATGGTTCTCTTCGAAGAGCCATCTGAAACACAAAAAAGACCCACACTAATAAGAGGTTATATGGACTGGGATTCGTTCAGAAATTATTTGAACACCAATCTCTCTGTTCCAGTCTCGATCAAAAACCAAGAAGAACTAGAAGAAGCAGTGGAAAAAATTACTCAAAATATGCAAGATGCCGCATGGTTCTCGTCTGTACCTAAGCCTTCAAAACCAGATAACTTACCTAATTATCCAATGTACATTAGGGCGTTAATCCGAGCAAAGAGAAGGGCCCGTAAAATATGGCAGACTAACAGACTTCCATCGGACAGAAGAACGTTTAACCAACTAAACAATGAGCTCAAAAGGCAAATTAACAAATTTAAAAACACAAATTATGAAAATTACGTGAACAAACTTTCGGCTGACGATGGAAATTTGTGGAGGCATACAAGAAATCTCCTAAAACATTGGAAGGTGTCAGCTCCACTTCGAAATGAGGATGGTTCTTGGGCTGTATCGGATGAGGAAAAATCTGCACTTTTCGCTATCTATCTCTCTTCTGTTTTTAAACCACATACTGACTTCACAATATTGGAACACGACACTTTAGTACAAAACACATTAGATACACCTTTACAACTCACTCCACCACCGCCTTCCTTCAAACCTTCACAAGTTGCAGAACAATAAGGCAATTACCAAGAAGAAAATCCCCTGGACATGACTTAATTAATGCTGAGGTGCTCCGGCGAATGCCTAGAAAGGCTCTAGTGTTCCTCACTTACTGAGGACAACAAAATTCCCCATACAGTGGAAATATTCTCATATAACCATGATCAAAAAACCAGACAAAGACATAAGCAGCAGTTCGTCTTACATACCAATAAGTTTACTTAATACATGTTCCAAACTATTCGAAAAATTAATGTATCCAAGATTGTTAGACATACTAACTGACAACAAAATAGTTCCCGACCATCAATTTGGATTTAGAAAATTACACTCAACCACTCAACAGTTGCATAGAGTGACTGACTACATTTCGACGGCTCTAGAACAGAAATTATATGCAACCGGAGTGTTTCTGGATGTCACTCAAGCGTTTGACAAAGTCTGGCACCAGGGGCTTCTCTTCAAGCTTAAGACTACTCTACCACCTACCTATTATCTTATTCTTCAGTCTTTCCTCTCTGACAGATTTTTCTCTGTTCGATATGGTTCAGGGATTTTATCTATTCACCCAATTCTGGCAGGTGTACCTCAGGGATCGATACTAGCACCACTATTATATATACTATACACACATGACATTCCTCAAAGTTCCGAGACTCTTACAGCCACATACGCAGACGACACAGCTATAATTACTAGACACCAAAATCCAATACAGGCATCATTGAATTTGCAACACCACCTACAAGATATACAAGACTGGTGTAAACTTTGGAAGACACGACTAAATCACCATAAGTCCCAACACATTACGTTTACTCTAAGACACGAAACATGTCCTCCTGTTTACATTGACAATATCCCAATTCTACAAACGGACAAAATACAATATTTAGGACTTACATTCGATAGGAGAATGACATGGGGCCAACATATTAAGAAGAAACGGACATCATTAAATATGAGACTGAAACTGATATACTCACTTTTCAGGAAAAAATCAAAACTGCATACAAGACAAAAATTAATGCCCTACACACATCTACTAAAACCTTTATGGACCTACGCATCACGAATTTATGGATCTGCTAAACAGACACACATAAAAAGATTACAAACTTTTCAATCCAAGACAATAAGACTAATAACACGAGCACCATGGTACGTTAACAATAAAACTATACACACCGACTTACAAATACGAACAGTTATTGAATACATACGGACCCACTACCGACTGTTCCATGAAAAATTAAAGGGGCACCCAAACAAATTCATCGATAGTATGGCCACATCTCTCATGCCGGAGAATACCAGGAGGAGACTGAAAAGAAACTGGATGGGAGACTTACTTTTATAGAAGTAAACCAAAGACAAGGAAGGTGTGCCACTGGGCACTATCTCTCCTCATGCCTAACATGCCAATTATGTTAATATCATCATTTCAGCACATCCGCTGATTGTCAATTTTCTTTTTTTTTGACAGGTGTGGATTAAAAAATAAAAGTGAAAAAAAAAAAAATATATTGCGATTAGTTCGTCATATAAGTCCATATGACAGTTTTAAATTGGGATAACGTATCTAGTCTATAACTATTTATTTGGTAGGATTTTTACAAATGTTATATTATTTTTGTTTGATTCAATTAATTGAATGGGTCCGCTGAAAAACGTTTGAAGCGACAAATATAAAATTTTGAGTAATCAGTGAAAGAAAATCATAATCTGAAGTTGTTGTTAGTTTTGTAGGTTAGATTTTATATTCACATATTAATTTGTTATATTTACATTTATAATAACATAATGGAGTACTATATCATACTAAGACGTACTTTTTTTTCACGAAACGGCCTTGGAGACCACGCGAATATCAATTTTTGGCTCCTCTCTTGTTTTTTCTTTCCTTTCATTATTTCTGCGTGTCTTTTTTTTTCTTTCTTCTGTCCACGCCACTCCCTTTTTTGAACTTCTCCTGCCCACAACAACCTTCAATTCCTTAAGTCTGTTTCTATATTTTTCTCTGTCCTGACAGTCCTGGTCCGTTATACCTAATCTTTCCGTTTCTTCTTTCATCTGTTTAATATATCCTCCTGAGCTTTTATATCCACGGATTTTCTGAAATATTTGTTTATTTAGTCTTTCCGGGACCATTCTTATCATATGTCCATAGAATTTCAGTCTTCTGACCCGGATTTCCGTTTCTATGTCCTTTGTATCTTTATAGATTTCCCGGTTGGGTCTATGCCTGTATCCTTCTTGAGTCTTTTTGGGGCCATAGATCCATTTCAGAATTCTCCATTCAATCCTTAGTAGTTCTTCCAGACTTGGAATGCAAGTGGTTTCTGTCCCGTATAAAATCACAGGTTTATCGACTGGGTTGTAGTGTCTTATTTTTGCTTTTGTGCACAGGGTTTTTTTGTTGTAAACGTTAGAGGCTGCTAAAGATAGTTTCTGTAGTTTAGTTATTCTTTCCTTTATACTTTCTTTTTCCGAACAGTTGCTACATATAGTCTCACCTAGACTAAGACGTACTATTATACATTTAAAAAACTTTAAAATCTCCACTTTGGAAATTTTGTCGCTTAGAACGTTTTTCGTCGGAGCCATTCAATTATTGGCCCTTAAATAAAACTATCTAATTTTTTCAACGCTGTCATTATTTTTTTCAAACATAATGGTACATTCTCGTTCTAATATAAAGCTTACCTATAGACTTTATTTTAAAATAATAATGAATTTCTTCATCTAAAAAGTGTGATTGTGGAAAAAAGTTGTTTTCCTATGCATTCTTTTATCAATATCGAAAGATAATGATTTTCTGTTAATATAGAAACTTCCAAGCGGTATTTACTCCAACGAGATAACGATTGCTTTTTGGGTACGAAGAGCTTCCTCGTTGTCCATTTTACAGCCCAAATCCACGTATCTAAAACACTTTGATCCATCCCAAACAATGCGTTTCCTGATCTTCATCCTGTCAAAAATCAGGGCGAAGATCAATTTTTCCTTAAGCACTCTTAAGACTTCATTGCTAAACCCAGCAGATGCATTGACAGTAGTGTACCAACGGCCAATCGTTCGCGTGCATTGGTATCGAACGAAATCGTAAGATTTTGGAAAAAGATTTAGTGTGATTGATAACGCCCGTAGTATCGTCATAATTTTTTACAAGTTTGGGACTGGAGGACTTCAACAACTGTCTCTGATAAAGAGCATAAGATATGTTTGACAAATTCAGTGGCCAGGAAATACCTTTATTTTTTTTTTTAAATCACAATTCTTTTTTTTTGTATTTGTTTGCCCTTTTTTGAAGATTCTTTCTCTTTTCTCTCAGCGAATTCTTAATTGATCACAGTTTCTTCTGTTAAGCATTAAAACTTGAAGTCATTTGTTTAAGTTGGGGAAATGCAACTTGTGTTCATGTCCGCAAATTTGAACATTTTTTAAAATTATCTTTTGTCGAGCGTTTTTCACATGTGGAATCGGAGAGGTGTGCCTTTTAATTGCTTTTCTCTACTAAAAAACAAAAACAAACATAAAAATACATAAACCTATCGAGCTCAAAGTTACTGAAAAATATATATACTACCTGAGTAATTTTAGGTTCCAGATATTCGTGAAAACTAACAAAAACTGACAGGACAGCGCCATTTTTTAGTTTTGCGTAAAATGGAGACATTCTGTCAAAATCCTCTTCTTTGAAGTGCTTGGAGAACAGGCGGCTGGTTTTTGTGGACTTCCAGTTCTTTCTCCTTAATACTTGAGCACACTTTTTTCGTTCAATTTTATCTGAGGGTAAGCTAACCCGAAAGAATAAAATTCCAAGATCAAATTAAAAAAAAAAAAAAATAACAATAAAAAATAAAACACTAATTTTATAAAAACTTTTTTTCCTAAAAAATATTCCGCAACCTTTTAAGGCACTATATATCCTATAAACCTTTAAGCACTATAGAGGTTTATAATGTAGTAGCAGAATCCTTTCATTCCAAACCCAAATATTAATATGTAAATAAAGATTTATGTTGATATGGAATCTTACAGCTAGTATCAATATAGCAAAGAAACATAAGAACAGAATTGGGTGTATGTATACTTGATTTTTAAAAAAAATTCACTTTAATAAAATCATTTTTAGTTGCTTCAAGCATTTCCTTATTATTTATTATTGAGTTGTGTTAAAAAGAAATTAGTGATGCATAAAAAAAAAATTGATTAATTTTGATTTTGTTTATGCAGTACAGTAAATCCTTTCTTGTCTTATCTAATTAGTGAGGACTACTTGGTCCTAAATATCTGTCCCTTAAGGAGACTCTATGGACCAAATAATGCTACCACTCCCAATTAAGGAAATGGAGTTGATGGGTCTCACTTTTGAAGAAAGGGAGGGCGGTGATTTATATTTAACAGAACCTCAGTAGCAAGACTCCAGGGGATTTTTGAAACTATCAAGCTATTAACATTACTGGTTAGTCTGAAATCTATATGATGTGCTTTTTGGATAAACCCTCACAATCACATTTTTTGTTTAAAATTTATTTTTCTAAAATGCTATCGGAACAAAGCAACAGTTAAGAAAAATGTCAAGGTAGTTTATTGAATGCATTTCATTTGCGATTGAGGGTTAATTCATAGGTTTTTAATGTTTTATTATTTTGACTGACTGTTTTGTTTGGTCCTGCTGTTCCTGTTTTCATTGCTGGATAGTGAAAAATCAGTAAAATAATAATCAAGCTAGTAATTTCACAGAAGTGACTATATAAATGCGAAGAATACTAATGAAATTGATGAATGGAAAGGAATAATTTAAATTAAAACTAAAACTTAGTAAACATTTAATATAATTAAGAAGGAGGCATATTTTTTCCTTTTTTTCAATGGGCATCTTAGGGTAGGAAAAAAGGAACATACTCGGGCTAGGTCTAGGAATGTACTTACACAATTGAAATATGTTTTTCATTCTTAAGTAATAAATAGGTTAACAAAGTGTAAATTACATTAAATTTGGCAGTTTCCAGAAAAGTTATATTTATTGCAACTATAGACAAATAGACAGATAGCATATTTGAGCTGGAAAAAATATGATCATAGAGATTTTGGAATTATTTTCAAGAATGTACACATATATAATATAATCAAAAATCAATTTACACCATTTAAGTTAGATACATAATTGAAATACACTCAGCTATCTGTTATCTGTAAATCTTGATTTACAAGAAACTTAAATCGAATAAAATAATATAAACGTTCTAAAAAAATGAAGCCATGTTAATAGCTGTACAGATTCAAGTGTGCCTACAATTTATAAGAACATGGGGGAAAACAGTTTCTCAAAATCACTGGCTTAAGCCAAACACTTAGAATCAATACCATATTTTTACAACATGTATAAACTGCAGTCTAACCCCCATAAATTGATCTGGATATACATAATATATATATTTATATATATATATATATTTTATTAAATACCATTTCTCATTAATTTAGTTTCTATGATAATAATTAACACATGGTTATCATTCTTATAAAGCCTGATAGCATGTTATCTTATTACAATGGAACAATAGCTTTTTCTTATTTAATTTATTTTATTAATTTTTTTTTATGGAGGCGAAATCTTTCAGCAGAAGTACACTCCATTCAGGAAAATCACTCGAAATTCACAACTAAGAGAATAAGACCATATATAAGTTGTTTAACTTTAGATACAGATCATCTTCTGGTCAGTAGCTCCAAATACTCTATATATATGTATACTTTTATAATAACAAATACATTGTTCACTAATAATTAACACAGTTAAAATAATGGAGTTCATAACCAAGGAATCACACGGATACGCACATACACGATAATAAAAATCATACTAGTAAGACCAGGGGAGCTCTAAATAAGGGCAGAACCCTTTTGGATCTACACCTTTTAGATGTTGTTTTCGTCTTCTTCCTAAAGTTGTTGAAGATGCAGAGAGAACTCATTTTTTTTTTTTTTTAAATGTATTAAACATTTATATGCTATCGTAGAAGTAATTCATAAAACAGCATCATCTCAGTGCTCGATAATAGAGAAACGAGGAACTTTCACATAATATAAAGAGGGTTACAATAGCAAAATTACAATACGATAGCTAGTATGCTCTTTGCTCTTCCAAAGTGGTACAGAGCTAACCCTAACCCATAACTAATAAGATAAAGAAAACCCTGCCCCAGGAAAGCAGAGCAGTCGGCTGACATTTGATCCATTTCTTCCTGATGCGAGGACATTTTACTGTTCAGAACTGTTAGTTGTTTCCTCTTTTTTTTCTTGTTTAGTATTTCCTGGATTAGTCTGGTCCTGTAATTTATCTCCTTCACTCTTGCCTTCAACATCAAGTTTTACAGGGTTACCTGAGGGCAAAATAAAATTTATTATAAAAACAAATATATTTTAATTATGTGATATAAATTTATATAAAGTAGGATGTTGGTAGGGATCAGGCAGTCTGATATTCATCCAGTCATTTTACCCACAGCTCTTCAAATATAAATTTATGTTGATTGACACTTTTTAATTTCTTAATCAAACGACACTTTTTAATTTCTTAATTAAACATTATGCTCCAAGAGGTTCTACCTACTTCATCAGTCATCAATCTTTGGCTGAAATGACTAAAATTTATAAATTATAATGTGGTATAAAATCTATTATACTATAATGGTATAATACATTTTATACCACAGACTCATATCTAGGTAGTCCATGTGAGATAGTTTTCACTCAGAGGCAAATATAGTTCTTTAAAATATACAGCAAAGTTTAGTCCATTTAGAAAATAATTTGAGGCAGTAAAAGTAAAGCCTATCAAAAATCTTGCTATACCTCTGGCACACTAGAAGCAGTTGCAGATCTCAGTCCCATGTTCTTAAAAGTTTAATACATGAATGAAAATAAACTATATTTCGTAAAAAGGAAATCACAGGTCTGACTCCAGAAACAGTACATAATAACATAAATAAAACATTAATATATTTTTTTCTCCTGAATATACAAAAATAAATAAAACCCATTTTTTAATAATGATTCCACATCAGTATTCAATGAGTGCATTACATGTAAATAAATATTATTTAACTGTTTTGTATCCAGGGTCAGCTCAGAAGTAGGTTTAGGCAGGAGATAATTGCTCACAACATTTTGCCATAAGTTTTAAAGTTAATAAAATTCTGACAAAAAAATATAACAGAAAAGATTAAAGGGAGAGGGAGAGTTGAGGATTGAGAATTGAAAAGAAAGACTGAACTGTTAAGAAATTGAGATCTGTTTTATTAGATTTCACAGCAATTAATGAAAAAAAAAGATACCTTGCTGTTGATAATATTGGCTAGAGATTTTCTGTAAGTGTTGTTGTTGTTGTGAGACTGGTGGTGGACGGGACTGTTGTTGCACCCTATGCCTCTGCGGCTGCAGCCCTGGGTAGCTGGCAGGCCTTTGGATAGGGGTAGGGTAGCGAGAAACACCAGCGTTGTTACCCAAACCATTTCCATTATTATTTCCAGTTCTGACACCTTGAGGAACTTGTGGGACACCACCCCGCCCAGCCAACTGCTGTTGCTGATTGCTGTTAGCTGCTCCCTGCATCACCTAATGGTTAATAAAAATGTTAATTTAAAGAAAAATTAATTTTTTTTACATGAAAAATATAATAATGTGTGTTTGATGGTTTATAAGGACAAAGCCACAATTTGAAATTAGATGTTGACTTGAAGAAAAAAAACAAAAAAAACACTAGCAATCATACTAGATACTTTAAGACAAAGTGTTTTACCAAAACTACAGATTCAGCCTATAAAATTTGTTTAAAATATAAGATGACTTATTTATTTATCAATATCTATTTTATCTCTTTTAAAGCAATACTCCTCAAATATAATACACTAAAACCAACACTTTTTCCAAAGAAAATATATCGCTTTAATTCAATCAATAAAACATTTAGTAAGGTTTTTCCTGACCACATGAAATCCCTGAAATGTGATATAACTGGGCTGTATCCGTTGGGATTAGAAACTGTAACACATTTGAAACATCATAAAAAGCCTGCATAATTTAAACATTAAAATTACTGAAAAATGCTAAATTTGTGCTTTTGAAATATGTGTGCGATATGTGTGTTATTATATGTTATACAAAGCTCCAAACAACTGATCAAAAGAATGTGTATAAAAGTGATCAAGAACATGTGGGGTCACCTGTGGAGTAGTGGTTAGCAAAGCAGCCTACTAAACCCAAGATCGTGGGTTCGCAGCCTGGCAGATGACCTGAGGATTTTTTAAATGAGTAAAAAATCCTTAGCTATGCCGTCCTTCGGAAGGGACGTAAAATGGGGGTCCCGAGCCTGTGCGATGTCAGGTACTTGTTAAAGATCCCTATCCTAATTATACCTGGATAGGCAAAATTTAGGACTCCCACCGTAGCATCGTCCGATTAGCCATAGCAGCATAAAGTGAAGTTAAACGAAATAAACATCAAAAACATGTGTAAATTTTTTTTAAATAAATTTCGGCACAGTAATTAATTGTTTTTGGTTAGTATTAGAAAAAGGATAGCTTCTTATCATGTAACTTAACTTTAGATTTAAAACATCTATTTTGTTTTAAAAGAGCAAATTGACTTACCAGATTTGGTTGGGCTGGATAAGAAGCGAACTTGTGATGTCCTTGAGTAGGCGATGGTTGCTGGGGTGCCTGGGATTGCTTACCACCAGCACCACTGTTTCCGCTGTTCCTTGATTTAGGGGAAGGGATTTGTCCACCACCAGCTGTTGAAAACAATAAGAAAAATAAGAGGAAAAAAGAAGAAACAGGTGCTAGCTAGTTCTGTTCTCAGTAAGCCAATGAATTTGTAATTTAATTATTTTTCATGAAATCTCTAGGTCATTAATTTGATTCCCTTGATAAAAATTTTATATGAATTTCTAAAACCAAGTAGTTCTATTTTAAATTTTAAATAAAAATTTTATAAATATTGATGCACTTTATGAGGAAATTAAGAAGAGAGTAAAAAGTTACATAAAAATATTAAGGGTTACATTAGATGTGGGTTTTTGAATAATTTTTAGAATGTATAGCAGTTATTTTAAAATGTATAGCCTGATTAAAATTGCACAATTATATGTTTGAAGATTATGTAAAAACATTATTAGAAATCCAATTTTTAATTTTAATGAATGAGGTGGTAATCCAGATGGACAGACTACTCAGAAACTCTTGCGGATATCGGACATCATGATCAGTGCTTACAACTATATCTTATTTTTACAAACAATATTAAAAAGGAAGAATTTCATTTTAATTTCTAACCATATCAGTACAGGACACAGTTTGGAAAAATTTGTTTCTGCCATCCAACATTGTATAATCGTAAAACTTTGTTATTGTAAAATTTATTAATGCAACTAAACCTTCTTAGAACTATGAAGATAATTTTTTGAAATTTGGTACAGATGGATTCTGTAGTTTTACAATAACAAATTCTGTTGTAGAATGGCGCTAGCCTCATATCGGTCGGTTATTTAACTTCACAGGGGTCCTAATGTCACACCATAACATTTACAGCTTTTTAAATAACAATTTGATTGAATTAAGTAAATTTTATTAATTAACTATTTGGTTGATTAAATAGGAGTTATGCCTTATAATGATAATAAATTTTATTGTGAATTTCTAGCTTTATATAATACCATCCCTTTGTAATCTCTCATGTAGAATGGCGCTCACCACCTTTAGTTCAATTTTCAAACTTCACATATTATCACTACTTCAATAACAAATTAATAGAAAATCATTAGATTTTATTATCGCTAAACCTTCTTGGAACTATAAAGATGATGTGGTTCAAATTTGATACAGATTGGCTGAGTAGTTTTCATGGCTAGTGATGACAGTGGATTGTCATTTTATATAATAGTTTGGACGGACGGAAGCGTGTGCACGCGCACACACACAATCTTAAAAATTGCACATTGATTATTAATTATATAAATTGTAAATCATCTCTGATTACTTTAGATAATAACTTCATAAATAATTTCATGTTTGAAGAATAAAATATGATTCTTACAACATAATTTAGTGTTAAAATTATTTTTCTTCCTCCTGCAAAATTATTGATTTCCTGTTGTGATAATTTATGTTTTGGTGATCAAGAACTAATATTTTTTTTAGTGTGATGTAACTAAACAGTTGGATAATTCTATAAACCTAATCATAACCTAATTTATTAATTAAAAATTACTATTAGTTGAAAAAGTAATAAATTATCAAAATTATTATTATACCTGTAGAAAAAACCGAGTTGATGTCTTGATTGGTCGAAGGTGATTTAGCTGGATCAGATGCATGCTGGCCAGTAACAGGGTTACCACCAGCAGCTTTGAGGTAAGCTGCTGGGGCTTGTCCCCTGAAATGTCCCATCTAAACAACACAATGGATACAAGTGTTAGCTTGATTCATAGCAAAACTATTGAAAGAATTATTGTGATTAGTTGAGCTTTTCAGACAAAATAGGAGTTTCAAAAAAAGTTTATGTGCAAATTATCTTAGCCAGATCAATCTTTATGATCAGCTTCTGTGGAGGGAAGAAAAGCAGAAATAAATATTAACAAATGATATTGGCTGAAAACAGTGGGACTAATTACAATGTACATGAAGAAGTGGTTCATACCAGCTAGTTGGAGAAGATATTCAGGGATGCAGTAAAACAGAAACAACACATCCAAATAGAAATACTTTAATTAAAGCTGGACGTGGTGTTCCTCTTTGACTGCATCCCTGATAATCTTCTTCTCCATATATCTTAACAGTCAACTATATTTTTATCATTAAGGTTCATACTACTAGATTTAGGCTAGAAGGGAGAATTAAAAAAATAAATAAATAAATAAATAAAAAAAAAATAAAAAAAAAAAATTCTAAGCTGAAATTTCATCATGAAGGCAAGAAAAAGGATTGTCACATGTTTTGAAGTTTAAGAACCTGTTTCCAATGATAAAAAATAGAGAATTGGTAATTTACATTTTCGATTTTTTCAGAACCACGGTTACCTGACATTTCCCACTTCAAGCCTAACATCCTTCATTCAATGAAATAATTTTGGAGTAAATAGTAAGTAAAAGATATGGAATGTGTTAACATCTGCACAGATGCTATTAATTATACTTTTAAAATTGCTATTGAATTCAACTTCTATAATAAAATATAATATAGGCTAATGTAAAGGGAAACAAGGAGTTATATGATGGATAAATATTATTAAGTATAGTCATCTCTCGATTTCTCAAATTCTTTTATAATTTTTTTCCCCTATTACAATGAGTAACAACCTCAAAGTAAAAACAAATATGATTATTAGGAGAATTCACAACTTGTTTTGTCAAGAAGTTTTAATTAGCAATGAAAACTGAATTAGTTCATATTATGAATATTGATTTTTTTAAAGCTGTATAAATAATTCTCAATTACTCTTGAATCGTGAATAAAAATAATAACAAAACTGTACAAATCCAAAAGCTAATCTGTAGTAGAGAAAGTAAGTAACTCTTAAGGCCGTTTCACACTATAGGGTCACGGGAGGCTCGCGCTCCAGGCATGCTCACACTCGACTCGCACTCTTATCTTTCACACTATGGCGTTCCAACAACGTTCCTCATATACCAGCAGGTTAAAAACATTCATCAATGTCTGTCCATTTTGCTGACGAACAGCTAGTTCTTATGGCGTTGCTATTAGATGAGGATAAAAGAAAACCTAAAAAGAGAAGAATGTGGGTGCACCCTGCTTCAAAGGAGAATATCACACATTGTTTTAGAAATTAGTCGATGACGAAACTCAGTTCTTCCAATACTTCAGGATGTCAAAAGAAAGTTTCGAAATTCTTTTGTCAAAAATTGAGAGCGATTTGAAAAAGCAGAATACCACTTTTCGAGCTGCCATTTCACCTAGAGAGAAACTGGCGGTAAGTTTGAGGTAAGTAATATTTTTTGACTTTACATTAATTATAAATTTTATTGAATTTTTTTTTTTAATGCATATTATTAACAAACTTGAAAAAAAAAAAAAAAAAATGAATACAGTAAATCTAGTTAAATTCATTCGGAAAATAATTAGAAAAATATGAAGAACAAGTTAAAGTAGGTGGTGAAATGGAATGAATTGGTTGAATGTTTTGTTGTAAAGGCTGTTGGGAAGAGGAGTGAGAAATCAAATATTTCATCTCCATCTGTGAAACCATGTTAAAAATTTGTATTTTTACATGGTGCTCATCGATTGGAGAAAATGTTTTGACTGTTTCTGTCACCGACTCAAAGAACATGCTGATTAGGTACCTTTTGTTTTCAGCTGGTTCCTTTTTATCAAGCAAATATTTCATCACTGTTGAAGCTGCAGTTTCCTGATGTGGCTGTTTTTTGGTGATCGAGGGAGTCGTTTGTGATGATGATGACAGTCCTAGTGTTTGACAATTGTTGGACTCCCAATTTCTTCCCAAACTTTTTTTTTGTGGGAAGAGTCAAAATACATCATGTCACTTGAGTCATAAATTACAGGCTTTGCTCGCACTAATTCATTTAGTGTTGCGTCAATATTTTCACTTCGAGACACTGCGATCCCCGCGCTCCAAATATTCTTTGCCAGAAATGCCGCGCTCCGGAGTGAGCGTAGCGTGAGCACTGATGTGTACACGTACGTTGTTTTTATCTAACTAAATCTGGATCGTGGGGAGTGGAGTGCGAGCGTCGCTCGAGCATCCTCTCTAGTGTGAAACGGCCTTTAGGTGATTTTTGTAAAATTCCTGGGAGTAGACTGTATAATTTTTTTTTATATTAATTTTCATATGAAAGCCAACTAAAACCACGTATCTAACTTACAGTTAACCCTCCGTCACTCGCATGCCTATTTGGGCATGGTGCCATATGTAATTGTAACCCAACATTTTTTTTTTTTTTTTTTTTTTTTTTTTATCTATGATTTGTTAACATTAAATGATCACTGGCTTATATTTAAAATTATTGTTTTAATAAAGGATTAAAAAAAATATATTTTATGAAAAATATAATTTTTCTTTTTAATTTTTTTAAGAAAAAATAATTGTCCTAGAACTTTAAGATTAGAATTTACAACTCAGAAGAAGCCACTTTTGACCCAGGAATATGAATTTTCAAAAGAGTCTGGTGTACAATTCCATGCAAGTGATGGGGGGTTAACAAAAATAGCTATGTCCTATTTCATAATCACCAATGTGAATAATACTTTTTTAAATATGATAAATAATGATTCGTATTTGTCATATACCTTTCAATTGATTGTAGCTTTTACGTTTACTAACTGTTGAAAAGGGAGGTTTTCTCCCTAAAATCACAGAAAAAACAAGACTCGGATACTAAAAAACCCATAATTTTCAAATCACTAAGACCTAAAAAATTATGTTTAGTAAAATATATATTAAATTAATATACTAAATAAACATTGTTATATCTGCATTTAAAGCTTTTTGAATGAAAGAGGAGAAACAGACCTGGGATGTATAAGGTACCCCAACAGGGTTATTGGAAGTCGGCTGTGCAGGAGCAGTCGACTGAGCACCAAAGCCCTGCATACCGAAAGCAGTAGCAGCATTGTGTAGAGCAGTGGGCTGGCTACCAGCCGCTGCTAATATCGAGCTTCCGGGTTGAAAGAGTCCTGCTGTCTGTCCACCTGAAACATAAAAAAAAAAAAAAAAAAAGAATTGTTACAACACTGGCTAAGAAATTGGAAAAAAACCACAAAATTTTCTAGTTAAGGCTATTGAAATGTTGTTACAATGAAACCATTACTTCATACTTTAAAATATTCAAGAACTGAGATGTTACTTATTTAAAGTATACAGTTTTCAGGAAATTTCCAAATCACCACAATTGAATTTAAGAAATGTTTCACCAGTACCAGGCAATATGGATCTCTGTGAAAAGTAGTCTTATCAAGTACTGAGATCTTACTATTTATTGTCCTATTGGATATCACTATATTCCTATTCCTATTTTCATGCCATTCTAACATGGTCTATATTTTAAAATTGAATGTTTTCAACATTTAACAATGATTTCACTTTATTACATAATGAATAATAACATTAGTAATAAAAGTAATAGTTAGTTTCTAAAACTTGTAAAAGTGAGTACAAAAACTGATCCAGACCCTTAAATAATAATACAATCAATTCTAGATAATGTAAATAACTATTTATTTAAATAAAATATTATTTGTTAAATTTTATTTCAACACTCCCCCCCCCTTTTTTCTTATATAATTTTTCCAATTCACAATTTTAAATGCTGTACCGAAAATAAACCAGTCTCAAACTTAAATAAAATACTATTAAACAACTTAAGTATATGCTGATATAATCATTATTCATAATGAAAGAAACATATACAAAAAAACAATAAACTTTCAAAGAATAAAAAGAAAAAAGAAATAACATCCTAGTAATAAAATAAACAAAATTGCAACTATACATTCTTAAATATCTATATATTTTTATATACATACATACATACACAAGCATATTTAAAATAACAATATCCACTGTTATTTGAAGGGTGTTATAGTCCAGTCAATAAACGATTCTAGAGCGCGTGTTCTGTAATCCTAGGTTTTTCTTCGGAAACATGTTCAGGATAGTTAGACAGTAAGCATACTAGATGTCCTGGAGTTTTTGGGCCTCGTAACAGGGAGGGGGAGAGAGGCACGAAAGGTCCCTTTTTCTGGTTTTGCGCTCATATCTCAAAAATGGTGCATCGTATGTAGTGATGGGTTGTTCTGAGTGGAACGGAACTTGGAACTGGTTCCAGCCTTGAACCGGTTTGGAACGAAAACCAACGCCAAAATATCTCCGGTTTCGTTCCATTAGTTTAGATAGGGTATAGATTGCATCTCACGTTTCATTCCACCCAAGGTCGTTCTGACTGCTGATCTCTCCTTCCCTCACTTGATCCCTTACATCCGCACATAGCCCTACAGCCGTTGATCTTACTGCTATTAGTTCCCTCCCCTTCCCTCAATCGCCTCACCATACCATAGGCATCATCATAAACCGCGTTCTGTGAAATTTTCTGTTCTACTGACAGAGCTTGGCTACTTCTTTCGGATTAAAATAAATTTGGTTTTTAAGAATCAGAATCAAGCTGATCATGCAAAAAATCTTGTAAAGGATAGGTTGACTGGTTTAAACTTCCACCTGTCGCGCCAATTTCTGCAACACGAGTGGTCGCGTGTCGTACAAAGTACAACACCCTGTTTTTTAAATCCCTTTTTGTCCATATTTTGTATGAAATCTATTAAATAAAATGTTTTGACCATTCTACATTTAAAAGAGAGTATATGTACAAAATATTACCTGAGAGAATAATATTTTGAACGTAAATGAAAATATAACTGAAAATAAAAAAGACAAAGATATAACTAGATAAATTTGTATTTACATTATTATGATCAGATATAATTATTTGCAGATCTAAAATGGTTGTTTTTATGATCAATTATTGTAAATAAAGTTTTTTGAGGAATGATTTTTACAAATAAAATTTAGATATCCACTGGCTGCCTCCCCCCCCCTCCCAGCGTCATCTCCTTTTCTACCCTCTACATAGGTTTCTGCATTATGATCTAGAACGTCTTCTGTTTCCTCTTTACACCATTCCAAATTTATATTTGATTGTGCTTTTTTTTTTCCCCCCCTCGTCTAGTTCTACAAAATTCAAGGAATATATTCCAGTTTTATAGGTTTCCACCAAATCAAAACATTCTGAATATCGCTGACTAAGATAAAGAAAAGCAAAAATGCAAAAGAATCCTATTTGCATTATATCGAATCCAGCTGATTGCCGAGAAAGGTATGAAAAAAAAAAACAAAACAAAACGAGAGCGGTAGCTTATTGTACTTTGTGCAACACTGAGGACTAAATATTTTTCAATCCGGAAACTATCCCTCCTACCACTTTGAAAAGTTACTGGCGGCAAACAGAGGAGTATATCGAGGGATAGCTAAAGCAAATTTTCCAGGAAGCTCACCGGCCCCAATTCACAACAAGGGATGAAACGAAACTACATGGTAAGTAGGTAGTAGATTAGTCAAACCGACGTGGAACGAAAATTGGAACACTGTAAAATCTCATTCAGAACGGCCCTTCACTTGTATTTAAAAGGTTAGTCAAACTGACGTGGAAAACGAAAACTGGAACTGGTTTTCAAATAGTGGAACGAAAACGAAAATCTCATTCCACTTATAAGTAGGAACGGCCCTTCACTAATCGTATGCAAAATAGGACTATTTACTAAATTAGTCTTAATTAAATTCTCTACAACTTTTATTTATACCCATTTTTCATATTCTGTACCATTTCCGATATATATGCTTGGAAAATGTGAACATTTTTAAAACAAAATTTTCACCTCACATTTTCTGTTTAACTTCCCTCCATATCTTTTAAAACATTCATCCTATTACAAAATACTTCATAAATAATATTGTAGAAAATTAAATTTCTTCAAAATATATATATATGTAAAAAAGGTCATATGTACTAACTATAAAGAAAACCAATAGAAAAATAATTTAGAAAGGTGCTCCAAAATAAAAGTATAAAAAAAAAAAAGTTGTTTAAATGGCATATCAATAGGGAAAAAAAATAATAGAAAAATTTAAACTTTTAGAGCACACTATTGTTTGATATTAATGGTAGTTTATAGTTGCTAGCACTGTTATTTATTTTTACTAAATACTTTTTGACAATCACCATGACTGTAATTTTGATACAGGTCCAAGAGGATCCAAGCCTTTTATACTAACTATAAAGTAAACAAAGAGAAAAATAATTTATTTAGGGAACCAAAATTTCAGTTTGTACAAAAAAACTTATTTATTTTCAACTTCCACGTCAATAATCAAAAAGAGAAAAAGAAATACTTTTAGAATACCTTATAACATTGGTCTATATTGTTTCATACTCAAGTTTATTTGCTTCATTCTAATTTTAACTGTTTAAACTGTACAGATTACATTTATCTCATAACTGGTAATTAGGCCACTGCCTCTTGAATCATGTAAACAAAAATAAATGTCATTATAAAATGCTGAAATTCTTGGCATACATAATTTTGGTTGATTTTTAGGAAGCCTATATATATTTTTTAATAAGAGTAGTCACTGATTTAATAATTTAATTTTTGAAATTATATTACTTAAAGGGAATTTCTTCATCTCTCATGCTTGATTAAATGGTATTTTAAGCAATACTTGTAAATAGTATTGATGCTAAAAGTGGCATTACACTAAAAGTTTGACTTTCTTCCACTTCTCATGAAGTAATACCAAACTCAAAACCATAATAACATACTAATAATGAAATCAAAATGGCATTACTATAATGAGAAAACTTTAAGCAGTTAAAAATAGGCAAATAAATCAAAATTTAAAAGCATCGAAGTTAAGCACTCGTACCATCCACAGATAAAATAATGAAACTTGACAAGCAATATTAACGAGTTGAAACTTGAATGGGTATTTCTAATAGAATAAAAAATAATTTTACCTTTGCTTAGTACTTGAACAATATATTGCATCAAATTATTAAATTCAAAACTTAAAACATTACTGTGGTTTGTTTTAAAGTTGTGATTCATTTCAATAACGTCTTATAACTTGTATGGAAAATGAAAAAGAAAGCCAGAACTGTGTAACTTAATTATTATAAAATATGGTATCATTTCATTTTTTTTTTTTTCCCCAAACCCTACTACTAAAGCAAGATGTTAAATACAGTTTTGCTGGAGAATATTTACTTCAAAATCAAAGAATGCTTATAAGTCAAAGGTTTACTAATAATTCAGACTTACAATTTATCAACTGGTATTCTTAATAAGTTTGCCAAAAAATAAAAATACAAGAATTATGATATAAAATTGAACATTATTATGAAAAACTCAAGTTACATACTGAAAACAAGATTACAACATTCATTAATATAATCTTTCAATCGATATAATTTTGTAACTTAGAAAAAATATTAAAGCTATTTTTGAATTATTTTAAAACACCATAAGATGATTAACTAGGAAAATCTGGTTTAATTTAAATTTCTCATTACAATTACAGTCATAAGATAACATTAATAAATTAAATTACACATATTTTGTAAAAGTTCAAGCACAACTTATATAAAAAAGGTTTCATAAATCCTTTTAACACCAATAATTTTATTTACTTTAATAATAATATTTTTCTTCAAGTTATTAAATTTCTAAGAACCTCAATTATATATCAAAATACATATCATTCTCCATACTTGTTCAATGGGCAACAAACTTTTGATGATTCAGATATAATTCTGTTTTGAATACACTTAGTGACAGTCATTTTCATAAACTACATCTCTATCCATGGCAGTTTTTTTATTATTCTTCTGTAAATATATATATCTATTGTTTCATGTGGAATTAAAGATCAAACATGTATTTTTATAAGAGAACTGATTTACTTCTTGATGGGGATTAGATAAATAATCACAGAATCACAAGAAAACAAAAAAAACTGTTTTCAAACTTATGATACCTGTAGAATTAATACCTAAGCAGCTTTATGAGGGAATTAGAATGAGAGGATATATAATAAAATATTAGGATTTATTTTAATAAGTTAAAATGCTGAATTATCCATGAAAATGAATTTGTGTAAATTAAAAAACGCTATTATTAATCCATTGTTTCTCATATAATCATTAATACAAACTTATAATCATTTGACATAGAATATGACATAGTTTTTCTTGAATGAGGGCGTGTTTTTCCCGTAGAATTAAAAATAAATTTTGGTGGTAAGAAAAAACAATAAGATAGAATACCTTAGTGTATAAATATTATTCCACTAACTGTGTATGGCCCCTTGAATTTTCATAAACTGCAGTTTAGTAGTTTAGGGGGAAGGGGAGGAAATGTCTTGAGAATGTTTATGCAATACAACTAATCAACTAATTAATTACAGCAACAATTAATTACATATCTGCCCTAAAGATTTTTCCCCCCATGAAAACTTGTATCTCCTTCACAACTGTCAATTATGCACATGTACCTCTTTAATTCCAGTCTAATGAAAACAGTTTTTAAGATTAATGGATTAGACCAACAAGCTCTTAAAAATAAGCAACAGCGATGGCGTTTACATTTTAAATACTGAGGATTTATAAGTAAAATGGTTAAATAAAGAGACATCACAAAAATAGTTTGAAATTGATAAATTATGACAGCATAAACTACTATTTAACAGCAATTTATTTTATTATTTTTGTTTGTTTAGTAATACTCAATCAACTTTCCAGACATGTTTGGGTAAAGACATATCTTTACTTTAATTTATTTATTTAATTTCATTAAAACCAAGAGGGACCACAGTCTGAAAACAGCTTACATTTAAATCATTGGGAGAACAAAATAAATTATTTTACTTACCTCTGAGATATTCAAACACAACCTTGCAAGGATAAATTTATTCCCAACAAAATTAAGTACAGTTAACTCCCAATTATCCGAGCCCCTTTCAGAAAAACAAACCTACCCAGTTTTCAATGTTATTTAAACTTTTTTAAATATTTCATTTCAATAATACAATAAACTAGCAATTAAACCTCTAATTAAACAATTAAGTGAAACAGTAAAATGTAACTAAAATTTTTTATACTTTAATCTAATAAAGACTAACAGAAGGAAACAACAAAAATATATATTACCTAAGAAACAAGGTTGGTAATGCTATTTTTTAGTTCTAAAATAATGAACAAAATTATGTTTTTAATCATTTTTTCAAGTTTCTTAATGTTAATATCAATTATAAGATTATTCATAACTGAAACTGGATTAAGTATTAATCCTAGAACCATTTGAGTATTCCTATCTACTGTTATAGTATGAAATACTCATCTTTTTTTATTCCAAAATTATTTGGACCAAATGTTTAAATTAATTTTTTTTTAAATATTTTTATGAGCAATTAAAATAAAAAACATTCACAAGAGGAAAATTGTTTAATATAGCAGATAGGGTAAACCAGACAGTTATTGGCACCCTTAAGGAAATATTCATACTATATTGTAGAAAGAATAGTTAAATAAAGTTTAAGTTTATAGTTATTTTTCCTTAATTACTATACTTTAAGTTAAACAAGAAAGATGTCACACTAAACATTATTCCTGGAATGCATTTTACAAGATGGTGACAATAACTAATGTAAAATCAGTTATTGAGGCCCTAAGAATATCTTTTAAAATACAGACAGAATTATTTTTACTGTGACTGTTGTCTTTACACAGTTGAGTTGTAGGATTTAAAAGGAATTTGTTTTTTCTTCTAATTTTTAAGTTAGGGTGTCAATGTCTGGTTTACACTATATCTGATGTGTACACCAAGAAGAATCGAACAGCTGATTGTGATAACATTAGGTGAGAAAGTGTTAAACTAAAAAAAAAATAGCCTCACAATGTTGGATAATTATAACTATTAGTTTTTTTGTAAAGAGTAACATGACTTCATAACAATAATGACAAATATAAGCTCTTTTATTAGTTATTCCATACTTAATGTCTGCACATTTTTCACATATTAGTTGTAGCACCTTAAAAAAAAAAAAAAATCTACAGTCCCAAAACCAGCTGGATTACAAACTTGACAATATGATGGGCCAGAGAAAAAAATTTATTTACCCATCTAATTGTTTACTTCTACACGAATTTTCAAAACAAAAAATAATTGTAAATGCCCCAGAATTAAGGGGCATTACTAAACTGCTTAAAGTTTTGGGGAAAAAACACTGTAGGTCCAGTGTTTATTAGTTAATGAGTATATTGAAGGGTCAAACGAAAAACCATAATAGTCCAACCTAGCCAGTATGTGGGAATAAAGATAGTATCGTTCAATGGCTTTGGGTGTGATGCACAGGCTATCTCTGAACCCTCCACCACCATGGTTCTATATTGTACCAATTTAGTTATCTTTCGATGGATAGGGTAGATAGGGTAGAGAGACTATAACCAACCTCTCGACAAATATGATAGACACTGACTAAAACAGCCAAAATCCAAAGGCAAAAATGGAAAGAAAGGGTGTCCTTATAAAAAAGGAATATATATAATATTAAAATTTAATGGAATATATATAAAATTTAATCAATTTTGAAGAGGGCAGCAATGACAGAGGAGTAGCCATCTGGCAAATACTATAGTCTCTTATTTTTATTGTCTCGCCCATAATACGGCAGGAAATTTAGCACAGACTATTTTTGTGTAATTTTTAGTTTTAAATTCTTTACTTTTTTTGCAAATTTAAAAATGATCCTACCAAGAAAGTTGTACTAGTGAGAACATGACACTTTTTAATTACCTAAAAATTTGTGTTTATCTGTACGTTTTTGAATTTTTTTTTTTATATCGGGATAGTTTAAAAAAAAAAAACAATTTGGGATGTTTTAAATATGTATTGACGAAAACGACATTTTCAAAATTTTTTTTGAAGAAAGAAAAAAAACAATTGGGGATGTAGGCAATCTTTCTGAGACAGTGCCAGAAGGGATCTGTTGGTTTAAACTCTAGTAAACAGAAAAACGTGATCACCTAGCCCCGCTTTCATAAAAATTATGTTGGACAATCCCATATGTGTCCTGTACTGATTGTGTTCATAAAACTTTTTGATCTTAATATTCCTGTGAAAGAAACAAGAAATATTGAGTTGGTGGTATTAAATAGCACTATTTTAACCAATTAGTGGAAAAAAATTTATTAAACTTAATTAACTTATTGAACATGATAAAACCAGCTTATCCACTTTTATTTTTCTAATGAAATAGTATATTTATTTCTGTACCATTTGTTTAAATTTGTACATATTACCTTCATATATCTTTTCTCTCTTATTCAAAGAATTTTATGAAAATTTGCTTATAATTGATATTAGAGTCTTACCAAAATTTTTCTTAAGCTGCCTTTGAGTCTTAACAAGTTGGAAGCCTTTGTTCTTGAATAAAGATATTATATTCAGAGATCTATTGAAGAATTTATAATTTGTTTTATCATAATATATCAAACAAATTGAAAATATTTCATTTAAAAAGTACTTCCAGATAACATGAGTAAGATATTATTAATAATGAGTATATGAGTTTACATCTTGGAACAATCAAGGAAGTCCCATTCTATATGTTCTGACTATGTTGTGTTAATTTTAAAATCAGTGTCTATTCTGCCCAAGGCAATCTTTTCTTTTATATGAAAGACTTTAAATGATAGTGATTGATATACTATATAAGCTGATAATTGTTTTCAAAAGTGCTTCTTTTTGAAAAGCAACAGTAATCAAATTTTCTAGCTTACAGACTATTTTTGAGCAGTGGCTGGGAGAAAAAGATATCCTAGCAAAGCAGTTGTTCAGAGAATCTTATAAACAGAAATGAGCTATTGAACTTTAATTTATCATATTTTTTATTTAAACATTTTTAGTAATAGTTTCATTTAAAATTTTTTTTTTTAATAGATCTAATAAAGGAAAATGTTAAAGAGACAAATGATTTGCCAAAAAATATTTTTACTTTCACAAGGTGGCCACCAAGTCAGGAAAAAATTGAAGCATAATTCCAGGTTGTCCAAGTTAATTTTCATAAAATTCCAGGTGAAATTTAATACAAAGGAGGTCCTCTGTTTTTCTCTAGCATGATTTTCATTAATTTTATTTAGTATATTTTGTGTGATTGATATTAGTATCAGTACAATATTTTCTGTAATAAAAATTCTTTCTTAGTTAATTTGGTTTAAATAATTAAAAATTTCATAAATTAAGATAACATTTGAAATAAATAGGTTTAGAACATGACGATTTACCATGTTTGGTGTGGGTTACTATTGTAGATAATAGGAAAATATTGTTTGTTTCATTTATTATTTTATAAAATTATTCCTAGCCAATCATATATTTTTGTTCTTTGTCGATTTTTATTGTTTTTTTTTTTTCCTAATATTTAATTTTTTGTTTTGTAACAGCTCAATTCTACCAATGTACTATGTTATTCTGATATCCCTTGATCGACCGTCATTTTTTCAAGAGATTGTGAATTTTAAATTAAATTGAATTCACTAGACGTCGGTTGCATTAAATGCTTTAATATATTATTTTCATTGTTACTTAAATTCAAGATGTGTACAAATTTTTTTAAAAAGTTATTCTATGATCTTACAAAATTCCAAATGAACGTAAAATTCAAGCATAATTCTAGGTTTTCAAGAATTCCTAAAGTCTGGTGGCCACCCTGTTTAATTTTACAAACTTAAAATGCAATATCAATTAGAACTTAAAAGAAATAAATAAAACATAAATAAACAAGATTTCAAATTTAAATTTATTTTCATAAGATATATAAACATCTAAATACAAAATTATAAACAGTTTACGTTATAGACAAATATTTTATATATATTTATTTTTTTCACAACTTATTCGGTGTGACGAAAAATAGAGTTAAAGCATCAATCAAGTAATATCTTTCACTTTTAGTTTAAAACTTATGAATTTCTTGAGACACTAATTATTTAATTGGAGGACCAAAACACTAGTGTATAGTTCTAACACAGTTTATCAATGTTACAATAAAAACTTATTTTCACTCAAGTCCAACTTTCGCCAACAAACCTTCCTGAATTTAAACACTCATAACTTGATTAATAAGTTTTTAATAGCCACAAAACTTGACAACACTGAGACTTGTTCCTAAATTTTCAATAGATGTGTGAAAGTCAGAAGATAGAGGGAATCTTCCTACCCATAGACGTGAAGAGACAAAATCTTACCGTTCTCCTTTGATGATTTACAATCAGAAATTTGTCACAACTTTAAATAATAGGTTTGCTATGCCAAGAAGCCTAAAAATGAAAGGAACACTTAACAGGCTTTTGAAGATTAAGTTTCTTTCTCAAATAACATACATTTTATAACTATTCAAAAAGAGAACACAACACAAGAATAGACCATTAAAAAAACAAAACAAAAAAAACAAAATGTTTATTTTCCTAAAGTTTTATATTTCAAGCATTTAAGAGATGTGTTTTCTTTTGAACTATAAGCAAATAAAGAAATACCTGCAGAACCTGAGTAATAAGATGTTGGAGGCTGAATTGCTGGAACAACATTGTTTCCTCCATGCCTCTGAACAAGTTGGGAGTTCTGGAGAAAGCTTTGAGGTACAATTGCAGTAGCATCTGCGTAGGGGATAAATCCAAGTTGTACCTGTAAAATCAAATAAAACATAAAATTAATTAAAAGTTAATTAAAAAGAATATAAAAACAATAGAGTGCTCTAGTATAGATAGAAAAATTTAAAAAACAAAGGAAAAAAAAGAAGGTTATGTCTTAAATATTAATCTTAAAACTAACAACTACATATATTCCTTTTTTTTTTCTCATTTATTTTTACTTTAATAATTAAAGCATGCTCATGAAAATTTGACTAACTTCAGTATTAACCTGTAATAATATGATCATATAGGGTAACGTAAACAAGACAGTTATTGACACCTCATATAGTTCTTGACAACTTCACTTAGAAATTTTTAGGTTTGCTTTTTTATCTTTAAAAAACATCAACAAAAAAACCGTTTTATGTAACACTGTACACAAAAATGTAAAACTTGTATTTAAAAATGTTGTTTGATATAATTTATATCAAATTATAATTGGTTTACAACAATTTACAAATCTGCCATGTTTACTTTGTGTAAAAAGAGTATATTATATAAAATTATTGAAAAAATATTAAGTTAAAAAAGTTGTAATGTTTTGCAGTGTTCATCCTGGAAAATCACAACACTATATTCAATGATTTGCGGAAAAATAAAATAAGAATGATTATCATTAATTTTGTTAAGTATAATAAGACTGTTTTGTTATAAAGGTTCCATCTCCCCCCCCCCCCCCCCCCATACCCTTGAGAAATTTCTTTTTACTGAAAACAGGTAGGGTAAATCACTGGTTATGATCACTTGTCATGAAACTTGTCAATTTAAAAGGGAATTTCATTGATACAGTTTGTAATAAATATATCTTTGGTAATATACTTAAATTCGCAAAAGTTTATTCTCTTGAATGTAAAATTGACAAATACATTAAAGCTTCCTTTCAAATATATGTTTTTTTGTTTTTTTCACAAAAAGCTAAAAATACCAGTTATGGGCATGTTTTTCTTTATTAGCAGAAAGAACGTTTGTAACACCAAAGAAAATTGAGACGGATAGGGGTGACCATAACTCATATCCTGTATTTTTATTTATCGGTTATGGTCAGTTTAAAATTATTGTTAATTAACATCAGATAGTACAACATAACGGAGCTTGAATGGAAGCCTGAATTCTAATGAAAAGTTACGTAACTCAAAAACCAAAAACTAATGAAGCAATTTCAGCATAATTTCTTAAGAATCCTCACTTAAAAAACGACTTTACTGAAAAAAAAAAGAAGAGGTATTTGAAAGATGCTATTTGAGGAAAATATTTTTTAATGGTCACTATAAAGGGATAGGATGGAGAGTTTCATTAGTAAACGAATCTCAAATCCTTTTCAGAAATATTTATCCTGGTGAGATCACAAATAAATGGATTAGACCCTTATTATTGTGATAAGTGTATCAGCCTGGTGAGGTGACCATAACTAGTGATTTACCCTACAGGTAATATAAGCATGCCACAAATTTAAAATTGTTATCAAAGATTATTTAAGATATATTGCAGGGAAAAAAAAAAAACATTTTTTTTTCACAATGGAGTAGTCATGGAAGGAAAAAATATAAAATACATGGAAGTGCGGTCCATTGGGCTATACAGAAGGTTTAGAACTCGGTTGTGCGGCTGTGAGGAAGGTTCAGTTGCGGGCCTCAAATGGACTGCTCCAGGGCTCGAAGTGTTAATGAACAATTCTTTCTATAATTATAGTATGAATGGTATTAAAAAATATTTTCCTCAAATAGTATCCCGAAATACCTCTTTTATTCTTTAAGATCGTTTTTATTCCTTTAGGGAGTCAATAACTGTCCTGTTATAACATAAAAAACAAACTAATAACTCTTTGTTTAAGAGTTTAAGACCACTGAGGAAAAAATAAAAAATTTCATCAGACATTTAAAACAGTGTTAAAAATGTCTCTACTTACTTGAGAGGGGTGCGCTGATGACTGATAAGCAGCTTTTGAGCCGATTGCACCAATATTTGGTTGAGGCGATGATTTGACACTAGCCGACATCAGTGAATTAGATGAGGAGGTAATGAGAACAGTAGAAGGGCTGTTACTCAACTGCTGAGATTGCCCATAGGCAGAAGGCTGTAAAAAATAAATTTAAATTACAGGAATATAACATTACAACTTTAGATTCATTACTTTAGTTCAACTCAAATTACAACACTAGATGTAATTGAGAGTCAACTAATATCCAACAGAACTACAATAAAACTATGCCTTATAGACTTAACTAAGTTAAGCTGATAAACTTAACTCGAAAACCTGAGACCACATTGGAACACCCTCAATTAAAACATTTTTAGGATAATTAATTATTCTGTATCCATTTTCAACTTTTCCAAACCCAAGTACTTTTACTTTTATTATTAAAAGCTGACAATAATTTTGAATCTAAATATTTCCTTAGTTGATCAAAGCTTTATTAAAATTCATGGAATATATAAGTAAAACTCAAGTACAATATCCAACAAGATATTGACTAAGAAGACATAGGAAACTTTAATATAGAAGTTAATTAATATTAGACTTTTATAAATTGTTCGTGGGTACGAATTTCGTTTGTGATTTCCTGAACATATTCATGTCTCTTAGGCATCCAGTTTAGTGGATTCTATAAGCACCAAATGATGTCCATAATTTTAAATTTTATATGTAAGAACATAAAATAATTATATTCTGTATGTTTAAAATCTGTATCTAAATCCACATGAATTGATAAAAAAAAATATTATAAGGTCTTTTCTCATGATTCCCATGAGTGAAGTGTTAATATTCTATAAAAATCTAAATTATATCACACCTGCATTCCATAACGAGACATCGATTGGAAAACATCTTGATGTGGATTGGGTGGTGCAGCAGGTTGAGGTAAATGATACAAACTCTGCTGACTAAACCCTGATGTGCCACCAAGGCTTTGACCCAGCCCATATGCATACTGAGAGAAACCAGATCTAGCTTGCTGACTTCCTATAACCTGTAAATTACAATTCAAATTGAAATTGCTAATTAAGATTAATTTTTAGGTGAGTTCTCTTAGCAAATAAACTGGAACCATGAAATAATATAGTAATACAGTAAACTCCTTCTAATCTAGTGTTCTTTTATCCTGCACTCTCCCTTAACTGGCACACATAAACAAGGAAAATTCTCAACATGTATGCTTAAAATTTATAACAATAATATTTAGTAATTAGTTTATCTGTTGTATCATTTGTATAATTATTAGCAATTACATATAACTGATTTTTTCTTTTGTGATTCGTAATGCAATAATACAATATTTTAGTACATACATACGTACGCACTTAATAAAATCCAATCAATAATTTATAATTAACTATAAACTGTTAAAAACAATTTCTAAGAAATTATTCTAGAAATGAAAACAAAGCTATTTTGTCACAATAAATATTGAAGGCATAATATTTTACAGGGAAAACCTCCCATGTTTTCATAGTTTTAATTGATGGTTGCGTTATTTAGAGATTTCCTTTATTCGACATAGTGATGACCCTGATAGTACCAGATAAGGGGGTGTTCTAAGTGTTGGGGTGTACTTTAAAAACTGCTCACAACTTTAAGTGGACCACTCATTATTTTTATACATATACATTTATATTTTTACAAATTTCAATAGATATTGTTTTTTACTTCAACCTTCTTCAGTAGGGTGTTGGACCCACTCTACTTTGAATTTTTTTCTTTTCACTGCAGTGTTTTTTTGGTAATTTCATGAATATTTTGATATATTTGGTCGAAAACATGTATGATGAAAAACTAATTGAATTTGTGCGTGACTGAATTTTATTTAATATTACCCCACACTCACCTTAAACAAACTCTTGGTGATTGTTTTTCTCCAGTGGGTATCTTGCTTTTCTATATCAACTTCCAACTTATTCAGCAGTAAGTTAAACAAATTTTCAGACATTCTGAAGTATTAAAATTTTTTTGTTTCATTATCTACTAATTCCTTGTAAATTGTAGCGAATTCCCCTTCTATTCCTCTCGTTTTCTATGCTTGATGAACCCACTTCCGTTTTCTTCTTCTTCATCCAGAATAAATGCAATAATTGTAACTGCACTGTCAGAGCATGGAGAAAATACTGACCAGCGTGAATTGAAAACACTGACTGTGAGCTCACATCACGGCACGGCTGAGTGTGAATGTAAATAGGTCTTTAAGCTCATTATGTAATGCTGAGGTAAAGAAGCCTATTTCTCAGCAGATTCATCCAAGTTATCAGAACTAGGTGAATACATATGTAATTGGCGTTGGATTTATCCCAAACATGTTCAATTGGATTCATATTATCAATTAAATAAACAAAATTATAAAATATCTTAAATTACTATCCTTAAATACCCTATTCCTATTTAAAGTGGTCAACTTCAATTTATGAGCGATATATATACAGGAAAAGTTAACAAAAAAGATTGATGATAAAAGAAAAAAAATTAATTTTTATTACAGCCATCTACGTCTTCCAAGATTGATTTGACTTATCTATTACTTAACGAGAACCACTGTTATATTCTTGAGAATTTTGATATGAAGTTAAAAACCATTTGCTTCAGGCTTGATTACTTAAAATAAATTGATAAATACAGTATTTTTAGAGAGTTCATTGAAAATCCAACACATCTTGCTTTTTATGTTAACATACACAAAAAAAAATAAAATAAAAGGAAACAAATAAATAACTTACAGTTGGACCTGTGATTGGGAAGGAATGATAAAGTTCGCCTTGATGACTAGGAGGAACTTGTTGCCCACCAGCCGGAGAGTTAATCAGGACGGCTGGAGGAGAGGGTATCGCAGGTATGTTATACTGAGTCTGTGAAAAAAAAGAAAAATTATTTAATACAAACTTAATTTATTAAAATTTACAATCGAAATAAAAAAAATTAAAAATATATATAAAATTATCATTAATGCATACCTGGTAATTGAAATGACCTTGTTGGGTAAAAGGGGGAGGCGGAGAGGAGAGACTAGGTCCCCCGGAATGTGTTCCTATTGCTGAGGATATAACCGCCTGCTGTGGCTGAGGTTTCACCTTTAAATAATTATATTCACTTAATGTAAACGAAAAATATAAGAAATTAATTAGTTTTATTTTTAGTCCAGTAAAATAAGGGTTTGGCAAAGAAAAACTGCTGAACTTTTATTCTCAACAGATTTTTATGTTTTTTAAGGTGCTGAATCCAAATCTGAAGTTTGCTACCAGGGCAGCTGTCAGCTTCATACCCAATACTGGTTATTTTCGCTGTTTACTTTCATCACGGAAAAAAAAAACGTTTTTTGAAGAAAGTATTCATTTATCAATTGTAGCTGGACCCAGTTCCTACAAAATGAAAAAAACAATTCCAAAATCGGACCATTTTTCGCTAAGTTATGGTCTTGGGAAAAATTGTAGAAATTAGCCAAATTTTGGTCAGTCCCACTTCTCTACGAAAACACGTTCCTAGTACTCTTTTGTTAAATCCCTGAAAATATACACACCAGCACACTGAAAATCCCGTACTATTGTGAAATCCTTGATTTTTTGGCACATTTTTCACTTTAACTGCAAAACTAATTCTCTGATCCCAAATTTTGTTTTTTCCATCTCAAAGCTGATTAAATTTACTATTTAATATCTAATCTAGAAAATTAGATATAAATCTCTATAATACCCATGCTAGAATGCTAAAAATCCCGTACTGTAGTGAAATCCAAGATTATTTGGCACACTTTTCGCTATAACTCCAAAAATAATTGTTCAATCCACAAGTTCTTTTTTTTTTTTTAAACTAAAAGCTGGTTAAATTTACTATTGATCCTACATATGTAATTTATATTAAATCTCATTAAACACCCATGCTAGCACGCTAAATGTGTATGTTTTGGCAAAATATGACAATTATATGTTCAGTGGGCTGGCATGGGCGTTTCACAGGATTTAATATAAATTAAATGTATAGGATCTAATAGCAAATTTAACCAGCTTTGAGATTAAAAAAAGAAATTTTGGATCAGACAAATATTTGCAGAACTAGAGTGAAAAATGTGCCAAAAAAAAAAAGCCTTGGATTTCACAACAGTTCAGGTATGGGTATTTTCTAGATTTTTATAAAAATTTCATATATAGATTCTAATATTACATTTAAACAGCTTTTAGAAGAAAAAAATTAATTTATAATAGGACAAATATTTAGAGTGAAAAATGTGCCAAAAATTCTCTCTTTTTTTCACAGAAGTAAAAGATTCTGCATCACTATTTACATCATCCTTATTAACGATGCTTATATTAGCAAGTTTATTCTCTACATGTTCCATTTCCTGAAAAAAGTAATTTGTTTGCTAATAATCAGCTAGATATAACAATTAGGGGGGGTGGGGGAAGCAATCAACAGTAGGATAATAAAATAAATCTATTCTGAAAACACAAGTTCATATGTAAAAACATAATTATGGCAGAAAGGTAAACATTGATTAATTGGATTGACAAGTAGGAAATATTGGGTGGTATATCTACAATACAATCTACAATACTCTAACTAAACACAATATGACTAGAGAAAAGAATGAGATCAATTGATGACAAATGTGGTAGTAAAAAAGATAGTTTTAATGTGCTTTCTGTTTTTGTGCTGGGATGGAATTTATTGGTGATGTTATAACAAAAATAATAGGTGATAAAACACTGTAATTAAGTTACTAAAGCATAAAAACTATTATTGTCACGAAGGTGACATACATCAGTATGTCTAATTTTAATAATTTTATCATTGTAACTTATAACAAAGGGACTGACTGAAAGTTGTTTAATTTATAATATTTTTCACAAGAACATAACTTCATGAAAAATGGTCTGATTTCCAAGTAGTTTTTTTCATATAATAGGGAATAGATCCAGCTACAATTAAAATTAAGACTCTTCGAAAAAAGGTTTGTTGTCATGTTACAGATAAAAAAACGAAAATAAAAAAAGCGGTATTTTGGACTTTTTTTTGTTTGTGATTTTGGGTATGAAGCTGATGGTTGCTGTGGTAGCAAACTTCAGATTCGGATTCATCACCCCAGAAAACATAATGATTCATTGAGAATAAAAGTTCGGCAGTTTTTATTGCAAATGGCTTTTTGGAGCCTTATTTTACTTCACTATTTAACCCCCCTTGCCACACTAACCCCCACTCATGTATCATGAAATTCAAGGTTGAAAAAAGAATATTAGACGATAATGTACATGATAGTGCGTAGGGGATTATGTCATTTATTGACCAAAATGCTTTAAATATGAGTATCCTCCAGGATACATCGCCTGCTAAAGGGTTAAGAAAAAGCATAAAACATTTTTTTTTTTAAATAAAATAACTGCCAATTCCAGTTATCTTAAAACTTCTTATTCATATAATGTATTCTTAAATTTAAGGGGAACAGAACAAATTTACACTATTAAACAAATTAAATTTAATAACATTAAAATAAATTGGAGAAAATAATAAGTTTTGATTAGCACGCTTAATTAATTAAAAGAACTATTTCATATAGTCCCTACAGTCCAACTTTGAAGACGGATTAGTTCAAAGTTTTGGATCAGATGTATAATTATATCCAAAATGGAAAACTCTTCATTCCAAGGCATCACATTGACATACTTCTCTGAATCCTGCAAATTGAGGAGTCAACTAATTCCAAAATGAAGAACTGAAGAAGCTGTATTTGGTGACATGGTGAATATATGTTGTAGGTTATTCAGAGGGAACAGTCAAAGGCATAAGAATTATTGTTAAAATAAACAGTACAATATTTTATTTTGCCAACGGTTCGGTCATAGCTTTGCTGAGTAAGTTAAAAAGATTATAAAAAACAATTTAACATAAAAAAAGGAGGTAGAAAGCAAAATAAAATAGATAAAAAGAGCAGTTAATTGAATAAGAATAAGACAGATATTAATAAAATAACAATGTTATAAACAAAGAAAAATAAATTAATGTTAATATCAGTAATAAATATTAATATCTGCCTTACTCTCATTATCACTTTATAACATATCTACTTCTTTTTTTATTTTTCCATGTCAATATAATTTCTATTCTTCTCATCTAAGCTAATATTACCATTCTTGTTATTATTCAATTATATTTTTATAAACTGTTTCCTACTTCACTTACATTTTGCTAAATACACTTTTATTCAATTATTTTTTATTTATTGTGTCTTATTAGTGCATTTTTTGATTTTTTATTTGACATTTTCTTCTTTTTAGCTCTTAATGATGTTTTTATCTAAAAGTACCAACAGATGTTTCCTCATATCGTGCAAGAAGAACCTGGCCAGAGCCTACAATTTCTTAGAAGTATATCACTCAGCTCAGTTTTATATTATTAGGTGTAACCATAATGCTTTCAGAGCTCTAGTACATATATTTTACCTGTCCTGTCATTAACCGCTGTTAATAAATTTATTTTAATTTTATTTGTGAGCTACTTTGAAAAGAATATTCAATATATATATATATATATATATATATATATATATATATATATATATATATATATATATATATATATATTCAACAGCAGGTTTTGATAATAAATTTTATATGGAATTTCAACTACAAAAACATCAAAACTTGAAAATATAATTTTAAAATATCAGTTATAAAGAATTGTAGCCTAGGTTTCTTTATTGTTGTAAGTAATCAAAATAACTAGATTATATATTTATTATCAATATCAGGATTTTATTAAAACAAATTTACAATTTTTACTCTCTAAGGAATAAAAGTATGAATCGATTATCAGCAGTGGAAGGAAGTTTCTGGTGATACAGACTACTGAACTAGTAAATACATAAATTGCAATAGTAGTTTGCGCATAATCATTACCATTTGTTCAACATTAAATCGTCAATGGTAACCAATAAATATTAACCAGGAAATCAATAAAACATTGATATCATATTTGAATATTATAAAAGAAAATTACTTAAGCTGATAGTCTTTTTTATCACAAAATAAATTAAACATTATCGACAATTTACCTTACATACATTGCTGGTTGCATTTGATGGATCCTGTTTTATAATGTTGGCACCTGCACCAGCATAACTGGGTGCGCTGCCTTGCATCTGAGGTCCGGTGCTAAAACACAAATATCATCATATTAATTTAAACTATATCATTTTAAAAACAAATATTGTAATAACAGGGCATACTAACATGATGAAGTAGTTTGTGCGATTCGCAGAAGGATTCTGATGCCTGTAACATAAGATAATAAAATATCAGATCATGAGGCTTATAATTAAAATTATAACATAAGGACATTAAACCCAAACAAACAAACTTAGCTGGCAAGGTGACACTAATATATTGATCGATGTATAAGTAGCACATAAGTACTTGAATACATACATAAAATCATGAAACATTTAATCTACTTTCAAAAATGAAATGAAGCTTACGGATAAACATCAGGTGTTGTGAAAGAAGTATCATCTACTTGATGAACTGATGAATGGTCCAAAGATGTATCTACAGCAGAACCAAAATTAGGGGTGGTAAACGATGATGAAGTGGAAACTACCTCATCGTGGTGCTGGTGTTCCATTATTGAACCTGGAGTCTCCCAAACCTATAAATGAAATCAGATAATAAGAAATAAGAATATGTGTATTACTTCTTAAAAATTCTCTAGAGAAAAACTAAATCAATAATAATATATAATATTTAACTTATATAACAAAAAATAATTAAATTATTGCAATTGTAAATTATACTGAATAATAAAGCAGTTAATAGTTTTAGGTTATGGATGATAACATGTTAGGATTACAAAGCTGATAACTAAGCTGTATTCACGTATGCCATGCATGCATACATGAGTAATGAGGTCTGATTCATCGACTGTTTTGGGACTAATTATTTAATTAAAGTTTTAAAAACAGAAACAAACAATCAATGAGAAACCAAAGTACATGAGAAAAAAAAAAAATTAATTCTCGGATTACTGTCAATTAAAAATAACTATAAAGTGAAAAATAACTAATCTTTACAGTATATTTGACAATATTAATAAAAAAAAAAAAAAAAAAAAAAACTCTTAAAATTAATAAATAAAATAGTCCAGTCAAAATAGTTAAATCAGAGGAAATAAAAATACTAGATCCAATTTTTTAAAGAATGTGTAGGGGAGGGTCACCCTGAACTAAAAAGGCCCTCCAAATTCCACTGCCGCTGAGGAGAAGGGGAGGGGCTTTAAATATTCTATTTTTAAGTTTTTCGCTTATGATTTTGCATTGAAAAAGTTTTCCAGTATAAAATTAAAGCCTATTAAATTCGTTACAAGTTTAGTTATATACATTTATTAGAAAAACTCGACTGTTTTTGTGCTACCGGCTCCAGAAAAGTTGTAATTTTCATTTTAAAAAACTTCACTCATGTTTTTCCTATATTGTTGTCTTCTATATCCTCAGTAGTTCATTTTATGAAAAATCATCAGAATGAAACCAGGACAGCATTAAATTCCCTCTAAGAATATATATCAGATAATCCAGGAGCCCGCCACATGCAAATTTAATTGGAAAGACATGCATTTGTTTCCTAACCCTTTTTATAGTATCATCTGTCTTGACAAGTGTGCGAGTCTGTAGGAATCAACCTACAGTAGAACCCCTCATATCCATCACCCACGGGACCGGAGCATGGTCAGATAATCCGAGGAACAACAAAAAATGAATAAAAACACACATAAACGAGTATTTATGTATATATGTATGTAAATGTACCTGTTTATTGAATACAAAACAAATTGAAAACAAAAAATACGGAAATATTATATGTATGTACATAAACACATAGCCAACTAATTAATTACACAATACCAGGTATGCAAGTTTAAAATGTCGTTTATTTCTTAAAATATATACACAGTAATTTAAAAAAAAGTATAATATATTTTATTCAAAGTACTGACCCTCGCTTTCTACACATTTTGTCCATCTCTCGGGCAATATATGGATACCATTCCAAAAGAATGCTTCATCTTTATTTGAAATCCATTCATCGAGCCATTTTCGTACGTTTTCGAAATTGTTGAAGTGTTGCTCCGCCAATGAGTGTCCCATCGATGAGAAGAGGTGATAATCAGAAGGCGCCAGGTCAGGTGAATACGGCGGGTGGGGTAGGAGTTCCCAACCAAGCGAAGAAATCGTTTCCTTAGTCAATCTGGCTGAATGTGCAGGAGCGTTATCATGCTGAAGAATGACTTTGGCGTGCCTGTGAGCCCATTCTGGGCGTTTTTTCGATCAATGCGTGACTCAAATTGATCATTTGTTGTCGGTAGCGCTCGGTATTGACTGTTTCACCGGGTTTGAGAAGCTCGTAATAGACTACTCCCTTCTGATCCCACCACACACACAGCATTGTCTTCTTCCCAAAACGATCCGGTCTTGCACTCGATGTGGATGGTTGTCCTGGCGTTTTTCGTTTGGGATTCTGAAAATAAATCCATTTTTCATCGCCAGTTACAACTCGATGCAAAAAACCCTTTCTTTCGTGGCGTAAAAGCAGCATTTCGCACACAGTTTTTCGTTTTTCCATCTGTCGTTCGTCCAATTCATGTGGAACCCATTTTCCAACCTTTTGAATCTTTCCCATAGCTCTCAGGCGATCGGAAATGGCTTGCCTAGTGACATTCAACTGTTCTGCCATCATTTGTTGGGTTTGGGTATTGTCTTCGTCTAATAAAGATTGCAATTCGAAGTCCTCAAACTTTTTTGGTCGATTTTCTCGTTTTTGATCAGTAACATCAAAATCACCACGTTTGAAACTTTGAAACCAACGTTCACATGTCCTGACGGTTGGAGCAACATCGCCATAAGTCTCAACAAGAATTCGATGACATTCAGATGCCTTTTTCTTTTGATTAAATAAGAAAATCATGACATGCCGCAAATGCTCTTTATTTGGCTTAAAATTAGACATTTTTAACACCAAAGAAAGGAATGATACGTCCACGTAAAAGACTTAAAAGCAACTGACTTTTGTAAACAAATGACTAACAAACAAAATAGCGTTTAGAGATAAGCAAATCCTTCAATAGGCTAAGAGCGCATTCTATTGGAATTAAAACGACATTTTAAACTTGCATACCTGGTATTCACTTTAGAAAATCAGTTATATTTTTCTGTATTAATGTACTGAATCTTGCTTTAGCAGTGGTATCTTTCCACTTCTTAATGTACAGGACATCCATCGGTGTTGCGTTTGGATGCTGCTTGATGTATTTCATCACAATTTCGAAAGCCTCTTTAGCTGCCAAGTGACTTATCTTTTCAGGCTCTTCTTTTTTTTCTTCCATTTCACCATCCTCTATTTCTGCAATGAGAACCGCGGCTACGAGTTGATTGTCGTCAAGATACTCTTTGGTGACCTCAGCCATGTCTCTTTCCAATAGCCACTCTTCTATATTGGCTGGTTGGATTTTGTTATTAATGGTTTGTATATCTTGGAGAATTTCTATGACATCTGTATTGATGATTTGAGGCTCATCAAGGGTTGAGCCCTCACCTTCCATGACACTTGGCTAAAGTTTTTTTTCAAGATTTTTGTAGAGTGGTATCTTTTATTTCTTTCTATGCTTGAGCGGCAATATAAATTGCATTATTGATAGACTTTATATATTGAAAGACTTCATAGCCTTTCAATTCACAGAATCGAACATTTGAGACTGGCGGGAGGAGGGGTGATGGATATCCCGAGGTCGGATATGAGGGGTTCTACTGTATTTAATTTTTAATTTATTAATATATACATATAAGTATCTATTTCTTTATTTTAAAATATGTATCAGTACCAGAAATTTCAATGTGAGGAAAGTTCCGCTTAGTGGTTCTCAACAAAAAATCGTTCATAGGTACTCTTTTAGCTATAACTCCGTAACTATTTGTCCGATTTGAAATTTATTTTTTTTATTTGAAAGATAGTTAAATTTACTATCAGCTTCTGAACATAAAATTTTGATTCCCGTATACTAAGTCCCGATATTATACAGAATTTAATCGGAATTTCTTATACAGGATCTGATAGTAAATTCAATGAGCTTTGATATGAGAAAAAGGAATTTGAGATGGAACAAATATTTTTGGAGTTATAATGAAAAATGTGCCAAAAAATGTTTCGATTTCAAAACAGTTAGCGGTATTTAGTGTACTAGCATCAGTAGTTTACAGGACGGACGACTTAATCAAAATTTTATGTACAGGAGCTAATAGCAAATTTAACCAGCTTTTAGATGGAAAAAAATAAATTTCTAATTGATCAAATAGTTCCAGAGTTATAGCTAAAAGAGTACCTACAAACACGTTTTCGTGGAGAACCGCAAAGCGGAACTTTCCTTACAGCGAAATTTCTGATACTGATACATCTTTTTAAATAAAGAAATAGATACTTATATGTACATATTAATAAATTAATAATGAAATAGGTTGATGCCTACAGACTCACACACTTGTCAAAGCAGTCTATATGATTTTCTCTCCAAACACGGTTTTCCTATTTTTCAATCTTTTCCTCTTTCCAGAAAACTATTACATCAATGGGTTTCTTTTAGGGCTCAAATTAAAACTAATTAAATTTCTTTTAAATTATTTCCCAAGGGTGTTTTTGTGAAACCAGTACTTTCATCAGTACTCCACTGAGAACTTAAATCAACAGAAAAATTTCAAATTTTGTGAAAACACCAGTTTTTGAGGGCTCTATCTCCGCAATAAATTAGATGTACAGAGATGCAATTAAACTTAAATTGACACAATTTTAGAGCTCTTTAATATTGCAAATATACTATGTCTAGCAAAATTTCATATTTTATAAGATATAAGCGAAAAAATTAAAATAGTGCAAAAATTTCGCAGTTTTTCGAGTACTATAAAAATCGCTTTTGGTTTTGAGGTTAGCAAACTTGGATTTTAACTACTCTTATGTTTCCTAACAACATATTAAAAAATGGTGGATAACTTTTTTTTCTTTTTTTCTTTTTCAATTTTTGGGTCAGTTTTCCTCGACATAAAAACCGGTCTGGTCGCATGTTTCCGACGGCTTTCGGCTGCCAGACCACTTAACTGTTTAGAAAAGGATACACTAAAAAATGAGACCAAACTCAAGAACATACCTTTCCAATTGTTTTTGCTATTTTGGGCGATCTAAAGTGTTTGCCACACCACGTTCTGACATATACATGCTGCCAGACCAAGATACATCATTTCAAGGTGGATGATACTATAAAATGGGTTAGGAAACAAATTAATGTCTTTCCAATTAAATTTGCATGTGGCGGGCTCCCCGGTCTAATATGATAATTTATATTGAACATGTTACAACTTGCTGCACATTTAATATTTTAACAAAAAACATTGATTTCCCAATTAAATTTTGATGTTCCATTTAACGGAAACATAAAAAGCTGAAATTTATACAACAGCTAAATTACACACATAATTTCATAAGCCTTAGTGGAAAATAAGGTAATTGGCTATGTTGTGGAAATTTTTTTTAATGCTACATACCGTTATCGAGTTATAAGCGAAAAACTTAAAAATAGAACATTTAAAGTCCCCCCCCCCCCCCCCCCCCATGACACCGAAATTCAGAGGGACTTAATTTTTTCTTGCTCGGAGGACCCTCCCCTACACATTCATGAAAAAATTGAAACTAGTATTTTTAATTCCTCTGATTGTCCATTTTTGGTCTAGATTGACTGGGCTAAACAGGCAATTAAATCTAAAATGTTTAACAATCATTCCTAAGGTAGTTGGAAATGTGGAGGGAATAACTATCATAAATAATGTCTACCAGTGTCAAACTCGTTCCCTGGGATTAAAGATATATAAAAAAACATTATAGAGTTTTTAATATATTGTTAAATCTATTTAGATATCACCAACTATAGACTTGAAAGAATGGCTAAAATGATAAAAATAAAAGTTATGAAAAGAGTTGACTATTCAAGAATTGCAAGAGATAAAAGGTATAATTACCTTCTTTACAGAAGCAATCTTCTGATTCAGATCCGCAGCCGAATTTTGAACCAAGACTTGGTGAATTGATCGCGGAATGTTATTCTTGTCATCAGCCAACTGGGTCAGATCAGAATCGAATGCAAAATCCAATTTCATGTCTGCATTATCTTCACTCTAAAACATGATTCAATGTTTAAAACATAATCCAATATTAACAGAATAAGGAGTACTAAGGATCAAAATGCTCACAATAGATAAAATCCAAGGATCCAAAGGCTCCCAAAAGATGAAAATATAAGAATCAAAAGCATAACTTAATGTTGTAATGAAATATTTTGACTATGAAACTACATGCGATGTCTGTTTAAAAAATAAGGCAACTTCTAAAAGTTTAATCCTCGAGAACGCGCAGTCCTATGAGACCCAACATTCATTTTAAAAGTGGCTGGACGCGGAGTGGAGTGGAGTCTGGAAGAAATGGCTTCTGCTACCTTCCCATCTCTAACTAAACGTTGATTCCGTGTTATGAGGGGTGCCTTAGAAGTTTCTGTAACCCCTCCATTTGTTTTTTGGGCCTAACAAGACATTACATGCTTCAATGTTAGAATTATTATTAACACTTACATCCAGTATCTTTAGTTTATTTGCATCAAGTATTTTTAATTTTTAATTTAATCAAGTATTTTTAGTTAATTTGCAAGACTTGCAACATAATTGAATTATTTTAATTTGAAACTGATTTATCACGGAGAATGATGGGTATGGCCCATGAGTTACCAAAACTGAGAAAACCATGACTGAGATATTTGGAAGATTAAGACTGCGTAGAGGAGCAAAAGCATAAACCAGCAAGTGCATATAAGAAATGTTTGAAGGATTGGAAAAAGTTCTGGCTTACATGTATTATATATGAAAGGAATTACTTTTAAGAAGATAAAATAGATGCTGATAAATATGTAAAATATTTTTTGAAAAAATTAAAAAGTCACCTTATTTTCTGAACAAACCTAGTAAATTAAATGTTCTGAAATCATTGTAGGATCATTCTCCATAGAAATAAGAAAAACCAATCAGGGTATTAATGTAGCTATAAAACTGAGAAATTTATTTTATACGTACTAATTCATAGTTATTCTGACCTTCAAAACAATAAAACAGCCAAAACATATTTCAAGGTGCAACCAAGTTAAAAGGTAATGGACCAAAATAAATTGATAAGTAATTCTTGAAATTCAAAATAATTATAACAAATAAAAGCCTTTTGAAGTAATTGGTCACAATTGAATGCCATGTGATAGGTAACTTGAATGCATAATGCACAACGTCTTAAGTCAAAATGCCTCAAAATAGTTTGACCTGTAGACATCAGCCTAGTAAGTAAATAATTTGTGCTATCTCACATATTTTGCCCTCGATTAAAACCAAATTCGGGTGAGGAAAATTTGTAAACTAAAAACTGATATTATTTTCAGATTCCTCATCTCAAAAAACATGTAGAAACTGAATTTTGTCGGAATCAAAATTAAATTTTTTTTTACCTTTCCAAATCCGGAAGTCACAGGATTTCCCCTTATTGAAATATATCAAGTTATAACTGACCTCAGATTTTTCCATTCATATCAGTTTTTGTCCACTAAAATCTGGAGTAAAACCAATGTTATATGCATGGATAAAAAGAAGAATGTATGCTGATTCTTTTGATGCTATTACTATTGTAATCGGTTAAACACAGCAGTTGTTATAGCCGATAGAAATTGTTGATAAAATCTCAACTTCAAAATTTTAACCTCCTCGAAAGAGGTAAAAAATCAATATTTTTTGATTTTGATAAAATTTCACATATAAGGGGTTTAATGGTGCGTTAAATCGAGATTTGATGTCAGTTGTTCATGAAAAAAAATTTCCACTGATTTACAGCGGATTTCCTTGGAATTTTATCATTTTTTTGGAGTTTTTGAGCACCCTAAAGCCGGGTCATATCTTGAGCATAACAAAAGTATTTTTATTTCAAATAGCATACATAACTGCAATTAAACGTGAAAGAATAATTTCTCTATCTTGACTGAGACTGAGAACAAAAATAAAACGTGATTTTTATATTTCTTTTTTTTTCTCGGCTCCTAATGCTCATTGGCGGCTATAACTCTAGTTTTGCACTAGGTCCCTACTACCCACACAAAAATCAGCGTTCAAATCTGTGAGTTACAACTGCAAACATCCCCTTGTAAGTAAAATACTTGAATCTTTCTGTGTTAATGGGGCCTTCCTTGAATCAGCACCTCTGTTGCGGTGGTTCATGATAAAATATCACCTCATAATATATCACGTGATGGGTTATACCATTCACTGAGAAAAATGCATCAAATCCTTTGGTTTAGAAATATTCCAGTAGAGAGTCTTGTGTAAAATCAAATTACCTAAATTAATCTTCTTTAAAGTGTCTTACTAAAATGTGTATATTACAATCAGGGAATTAAGGCAGATAAATTTGATTTAATTAAAACGATGTACATAAAAAAAAAAAAAAAAAATTAAACATAGAGTTAAAATTACAATTTTACTATGAAAAGGGAAATAAATTAACAGTAATATTAAAAAAAAAATTAATAAATCTATCAGGAGTAAAATGTGCCATTTTATGTATACAGAAAAGTAATAATTAAAGTAGTTGTGTAATTCAGAGCCAAATTGATCATCGAAAAGTAGGAAAAATTTGATATTTTTGTGCAAGCGAAAATACTCCACAACACAAAATATCACATAATTACCTGCCACCTATGACTCGTCATCAAGTTTCATTATTTCAACACAATCTTAATGAAGCAGGGATAATTGCAATCTGATTAGGTGATAACATTTAAAATAGTCTTACAATAAAAATAAAAAAGTTTTGTTTTAAGAGTCAGCTGGATAATTTATGCTGTGAAAAACTGACTGAAGTGGCCAAACAAAGTTGTTTACCTAGATAAAGAAATCAATAACAAGACAATCAGCATTCAAACAATGAGGAGTAAATACCCCAGAACAGATCATAGATGGGACAATTATTGGTACTAATAAAATTATTTTTACATTAATGTAAGATTTGCTATTCGTTCATTTTTTTATTTTTTATTTGATTAAAATTCTAAAAATCTTTTAAAGGAATCATAATACCTATGAAAACTGGCAAAAAATATATTATTTAAATTAATGCTACCAAGATTAAAATCTTGTTCAAAAACTTTATTTTTGTTAAATGAGAAATCAATAAAAAAAAAAAAAAAAAAAAAAAAAAAAAAAAAAAAAAAAAAAAAAAAAAAAAAAAAAAAAAAAAAAAAAAAAAAAAAAATTTAAGGCTAAGTTGATCATAAGTTATCTGGATATTTCACTGTAAATCATACTACCAGGGTACTTAATTAATTTTTTTCAAAATGTTCAAAAGATATCACAATTAAAATTATTAAACTCTCAAAATTTGTTTAGTATATAGATAACAAAACAGAGTTGATCAGATGCCAAATTCATCATAGGCAAGGAGGAAAGTTAGGAAAGACAACTGAGCAATAGGAAATACTCCTAAAGCACAACCTATCTCACTATACCTCCAGCCTGAGACTCGTCATCAGTTATCATCACTTCAACTAATTAGCACTATTTTTAGGACTATTGAGTTTAATTTAAAACATCAAAATATAAGGTGGGGGATAACTTAATTTAATCTTCGCTAAATGATTTAAGAATAAAACATATGCTAGGAAAATAAGACAATGCAGGGATGAGGTCATCAAGTTTCATTATTTCAACACAATCTTAATGAAGCAGGGATAATTGCAAACTGATTAGGTTATAACATTTAAAATAGTCTTACAATAAAAATAAAAAAGTTTTGTTTTAAGAGTCAGCTGGATAATTTATGCTGTGAAAAACTGACTGAAGTGGCCAAACAAAGTTGTTTACCTAGATAAAGAAATCAATAACAAGACAATCAGCATTCAAACAATAAGGAGTAAATACCCCAGAACAGATCATAGATGGGACAATTATTGGTACTAATAAAATTATTTTTACATTAATGTAAGATTTGCTATTCGTTCATTTTTTTTATTTTTTATTTGATTAAAATTCTAAAAATCTTTTAAAGGAATCATAATACCTATGAAAACTGGCAAAAAATATATTATTTAAATTAATGCTACCAAGATTAAAATCTTGTTCAAAAACTTTATTTTTGTTAAATGAGAAATCAAAAAAAAAAAAAAAAAAAAAAAAAAAAAAAAAAAAAAAAAAAAAAAAAAAAAAAAAAAAAAAAAAAAAAAAAAATTATGGCTAAGTTGATCATAAGTTATCTGGATATTTCACTGTAAATCATACTACCAGGGTACTTAATTAATTTTTTTCAAAATGTTCAAAAGATATCACAATTAAAATTATTAAACTCTCAAAATTTGTTTAGTATATAGATAACAAAACAGAGTTGATCAGATGCCAAATTCATCATAGGCAAGGAGGAAAGTTAGGATAGACAACTGAGCAATAGGAAATACTCCTAAAGCACAACCTATCTCACTATACCTCCAGCCTGAGACTCGTCATCAGTTATCATCACTTCAACCAATTAGCACTATTTTTAGGACTATTGAGTTTAATTTAAAACATCAAAATATAAGGTGGGGGATAACTTAATTTAATCTTCGCTAAATGATTTAAGAATAAAACATATGCTAGGAAAATAAGACAATGCAGGGATGAGGTCATCAGCTGAAAATGACAAGAAATTCATTCAAAAATTCTTACAAATAAATCTATCTTACTCAATTATATGCAAGATAATTATAAAAAATGAAAAAATATATTAATAGCATAGAGTCATGGTCATAGAAATTGCATCACTAGGTGAAAATTTTGTTTTTTCATAAATGAACATTCAACACGTTTTTAAGAAATGATTTGTAAAGAAATAATCAATATGTATCTAAAAGGAAAGAATAAAACAGCTACTAACTAAAATATAGGGGCTGTTCCCTGGCCATGGTAACGTTGAGATCCCCTTAGAAGATATAAACTGAATTACCTTTTCAAAAACACAATTGTAAATTAAACAAATGTGCAAGGATTTCAAGTGGCAAGATGGCTTAAACCAATTAATATGAGTACTTACTGTTTTGGCTCTGTGGAGCAGAATTGTGTTGAAAAATGAAATCCTGACAATGCAACAGGTGGTTTATCATTGATGGTATCAAACTTTCTTTCAAAATTTGTATATATTTTTCGGCATTAACAGCCCCATCAATAAAATTCAGTTGGCCGATTCCAAAGAAAAATATCCCCAGATCGTGACACTTGTATTCTTCATTGTTTTTATTGTGCAGTTTTATGTTACGTCACCAGTTATCCTCACTTCAACCAAATTAGCACTATTTTTAGGACTATTAATTAGAGTTAAATGAAATATAGGGTAGTGAAATATTAGAATATCTATTTTCCTGCCCTTAATTCTGTGGTATGGACCCTTGCCCTTGTGCACTTCATAAAAAATAACGGCATCTTCATCATTATACAATTAGGATTGATGAATTAATTGCCACTTATATTGAGATTATTTTATTAGAAAACTAGTTTCGAATACTAAACATTCATCTTCAGTTCTAAAACAAACAAAATTTTTTCGACACATCAGTACTATGTTACATAGATATATACTAAAGTTTTCTAATAAAATAATCTCAATAGAAGTGGTAATTAATTCATCCATCCTAATTGTATTGATCCTCCTATACCATCATGCGTACCTCAAGTGATTCATCATTATAATTTATTCTTCCACAGACGCTAAGGCATTCTACACACATAACATTAGAGGTATATGGAGGGCAAACAGCAATAAGCTGATTGATGTGGTACTGAGGACAAACCTTTGTATATGGCTTAGGACATAATATTTGATGCATAACTGGTCCAACAGTATTGAATTACAGCAGGCAGGCTCTCAAAGCCAAAAAGTTCTCAGAAACCTTACGGAAAAACTAAGATTCAGCTCTATCTCGAATTTGTAAATAGCAAATGGATAAAAACTTTTTCTATAAAAGTGTGATATTATACAGAAAAGTTATCTAAAATACACAATTATAAGTAAAAAAAAGTTGTTTTACATGTAATCCTCCAAGCCCACACAAAAATTGGCATTATTAATCTGTTGAATGAATGCGTCTATCGAAAGTTTAATCAATCATAAGTATGGTAATCCTCAAAAAGAAAATAGATTTTGGTAGCAAGCAATAATGAAAACTCTGATCATAGCTGAAGCTTTCAAGCTCAGAAATTGATAGGGAGATAAGTTCAACAAAATGAATGCACCCTGGCTCACTACTTGTTCTGTAAACATAAACTTAAAAAAAAAAAAAAAAAAAAAAAAAAAAAAAAAAAAAAAACTAAATATGAATTAGACTTTACAAGGTAATAGATGAAACCAATTTTGTAAAAAATAATTTAATTCAATTGAAACTGACTGACACAAGTTCTGATACTTGGAACATGATTATATAAGAACTTATTCTCTGGCAGTATTCCTTGACTTCCACCCTTATTTTTATTTATTTTTAATAATTCTAATAAATGACTCGTTTTATCATATTTAAAAAACATAAATTCGAAGTCATAATTAGTATGTCATCATAATTAAGAATTTTAAAACAAAGAAATAATATTTAAAGATGCACTAAGAAATCAAAATCACTCGCCGCCCAGGATGGATTATTACCACGGAGCATGTTAGGCTGTTTGAAATTTTGAGATAATTTATTACTTTTGATAAACTAATCAATATAAAGTGCAAGAAATTATTACTTAGTTCTTTCCTGTACAACAAATAAATGCTACTAAATATAATTTAATGAACTAAACATGAAGAAGTGATTCAAAATTTAGCTGAAAGAAAAGACATACCTTACTGAAAGACATAGGCATTTGTATGGGCTCTTGAGATTTATTTTCGCCAGGTTTTATTTCATTACCTGGTTTAAAACCTAAGCCCAAATGAGCTCCATCTTCCAATTCTTCATCTAACTTACGTTCAACTAAAAAATGAATGATACTCAATAAATCAATTTAAAAAAAAGAAAAAAAAAAAAAAAGAAAGAGATAAGCCAAACACTATCCGAGATATAATCCATGTTAATTACCTCTTCCTTTATCTATTCTCTGGCCGCCGCCCTTAAGATTATATTTAGTTTTCATGTTCATATCATTTGGGCCTACTTTGAAATTAGTATTTTCAAAAATAATAGTCTGAACCGGAGGTGTCGTTCCGTCCAATAATGATTTTTCAACAGCCTAAAAATTTTTTAAAACATTAAACATGATGATTAAAAAGGAAAACAAAATTATGACAAGAGCATAAAACCCATAATATAACAAATGAGCTAAGTAATGCCAAAATGAAAATGAATTCCCTTTAATAATTGGTAGATAAGGAAATTAACCACGCACTTTAAAATAACAAGATCATAAATGTTTATCATTTAATGTTACAACTTGGTATAATTAGAAGGAAAAATATTAGAATCCTAAAGTAAAAAAAAGACATTTAAAAATAATCAGTAAATTGTTCATAATTTATTCTTTGATTACAATGTTAAAATCTAGAGTTTATATCCTTAAGTAACAACCTACTATAATTGTTGTAACTAGTAAATAAAACAAGAAAAATACCACATAAGAAACTTCTGGAATTCGCAAGTTCAAGTTAAATGCAGCTGTATGAACTACTTAATAAAAGAGTAAGTACTTATCCTAAAGAAATTCAAAGAGTTGAAGGAATATAATCAAATATATCTTGACAGTCCAATGATAAGAGTTTTCTTTAAAAGAAATTTTGTTTAAGAATAACAACAAAGAAAGAAAGAAATAAAAAATAAGTTTTGACTAGAGGGCTGTGACCATAATTATTTGGTATTCAAATAACAGTTTTAATTTTAAATATATAATTTAAGATACATTTAACAATAATTTTATATTTGAGGATGTAATATAAATAAGTATGTAAATACTTTTATATTACGCCTAATTTCTTTTTTTAAAAAAAACACTTCATTCCTATGAAATAAAAATGATGCAAAATAGTTAAAAGTAAAGTATAAAATGAATAATGAATCAAGCAGAATGGCAACAGATAATCCAATTTCACAGATCACCCTTAAAGTACTAAAAAAGGACACTATTCCGCCTTAATAATTTTATTTAATATAAAAGGTCTAAAACTAAAATTATAAATTAAAAATTTTATGTACTTATTAATTATCCTTTCTATATATTTTTGCTGTAACATTTAAATATAGAACAAACTAAATATATTTAACGTTTGGGAATAAAAATTATAGTAAAAACTAAAAAATAATTCTATTATAGTAGTTTTTTGTTTCTAGAGAGGAAGTGGATGAAAGAAAGTTCAACGTATATATTTTTACAAAAGCAATAAGCTTTAGCTCAGATAAGCTAATTATAATTTAAAATTTTGGAAATTCACTTGCATGTCTAAGTAAATATTTACACCTGTTACTTATTAATGTGTCATTAATAGGTATTTAGTAATGTATTAAGGAATATTGTACATAGAGATCATACCATTTCTTATTTAGAATAGGTTATATATAATTACAGATAAATGAGGGTCAATTATAGGAACCTAAATGGTATTAGCGTTACAAAAATAAATGATTTTGTACAGGTCACCATAACTTTTAACAAATTCACTCTTAACCAAAATAACTTATGTCACATAACCAGAAGAAGATTTAGATAACTGAACATTTACGTTAACTTCGTAAATAATTCTCAAAGAAATAATAAATAATGCAATATTTATTCATAAATAATTATGAATTAAATTAGTTTCTAAAATTTGTGTTAAATGTTTAATCAAACTAGTATTGATTGAAATGAAAAATCAAAATTAATTTAATTTATTACAAAAATATTGTAATATCAGTTTCAAAACAATAAATATACATCTTTTTTAATAAAGATGATTATGTTCAAATGTATACCACATAAATAAAAGGAAAATTTTTGAGCAAAATATATTAACACACTTTCACAAATTATTGTGAAAATGCAAAATTTAAACATGCAAGTTCTATATAAATATATATATATATATATATATATATATATATATATATATATATATATATATATATATATATATATATATATATATATATATTTTGATTTGATGATATAAAGAATTACCTCTCTTCCCATTTTCGAAAGAGCTTTCTCAGCGCTAGGACTACTCGTTTGGCTGCTTGCTCCAGACTGGCCATGATCATTTATTTCTATTACACTAAAAACAAAAAAATTAAAATAAGTTAATAAATTTAAGAAGAGTACATATGATATAAATATACATATATGTAAAAATTGTACACGGAATTGAAGACATGTAACCTAAGGATTGCCTATTAATTTTATAAAATTTACCCAAAAGGTTTTGAAAAATATTTTCATCAGATTATTACAGAAGTGAAGCTAAAAGAGTGCACAATAGCTGCATAGATTCTAAAGAAACAAATACAGAAAAATATCTGCAATATGCCTCCCATTAATTCATAAATCCTGCAAAATTAAAATAAACTGGTTTAATGAAAAACTCGTGGTAATTTGTAAAATCATAATCCATTTCAGACCCCTGGATAATTTTTAACAAACTTTTCATTAAGAAGCTCATTTTCAGAAGAACTTTTACATTAAATTAAATTTGTTTACATTTTATAAAATTATATTGGGTCTGATCATTTTCAGTTTAAGAAGGCTTTCATCAAGAATAACTAATTTCCTATTGGTTCGCTGTTTTATATCAAAATTATGTTTTTTTATATTAAGTATACATGGAATTAATAATAAAAAATGTTCTCAGTAAGACGACATTGCATTATCTTTGTTTTCCTTTCTAAAAAGAAAAACATTATTGTAATTTTTTTTTTTTTTTTCAACAATTAATAGTTAATTATAAATTATTGATTAGATATTATTAAGTACATAAGTATGTATGTTATTAAATATTGTATTACTGTTTTCTTTTTTGTAGTATGTGTCACAAAACAATCAGTAACATGTAATTACTTGTAAACAAATAAATGATACAACAGATACACTTTAATACATTTAAAAAATATTTCATTATTATTTTAATGAAGTAAATTTAATTTAAAAAATCACAAATACGTAAAATATTATTATTTTTTTTTTTTATTATAAATTTTAAATCTTCCTCTGTTGCAAGCGCTGGTTAAGAGTGAGTTTACTATACATCCAATGTTGACCAATGATTGCATCATTCCTTCCATAAGTAAAATCTGAAACCTTGCTTGAACTAGCATAAAAAGATTCAAATATATTCTCAACAAAAACTCACCAAGAAGACAATAAAGATGAGCATAAAATTCAGGAAACAGTGACGTGATTAAAATACGTAATGAGATCACTTAATTAATGAAACAAAATCCAAGATGTTTAGACCGGCCAAAAGTAATATTGCAGCAAATGTCAAAGATATATTGAGAAGTACAATACATATTAAGGAACAAATATGTTTTAAAAAATAAAAAAGTTTAGGAGTCATAAATCAAATAAGTACTTATAACTCTTCACTTTTCACCTTTTTGTTTTGTATAAGAGAAAAAAAAATTACTTTTTATCCTGTGAATTAGGAATAGAAGGTGCTAGGTGCTGAAGGTTGGGAGGAGGTGGCGTTGTTCGTAAAGCAGCTGTTATTGGTTTGTCCCAGGCATTGACAGGTGGAGGGGGCGCAGGAGCTGGGCAACTTACATCCGCTAAAATTTGAAAAGGTATTAAATAGATATAAGCTTTTCAAAAAAATCTTTAAATATGATCAAAAATGATTTTCAAAAAATCGAATACTAACTTCGCATGGGAAACATGGAAATATTTTGGGTGTTAAGCTTGTTCATATCAGAGACTTCTTGATGACTCTGTTGCTGTTGCTGTTGGAGATATGCTGCCATCCTCTGCATTCTAGGTGGTTTATTACACCATTCTCGGGTGAAAGATTTACCTTGTGAACCCTTGGAATTCCCTCCCTGAGGTCCTTTACCCTTATCTTTACCTCTGTTCTTTTTAAGCTCTTCTTTGCTCAAAGGTCGGTTATCCTTTCCAGTTTTTTTACTTCTTACCTCTTGAAAACCATTATCTGAAACAAAATAGTTACAATTTTATATTAATATAATTAAATCACAGTCATCAGTTGTAAAATAAAATTGATATAATTGAAAAAGAAAAAAAAAAAAAAATTATGAGGTAAAAACTTCATTACTCTGTAAGCAAGTATGTGAACTTCATTTCACCTTCATTTACCGAGAAAAATATTTTACAAAATATCAGTTGAATTCCAAGGTACAAAACATGTGTTTCAATTAAGAATGCTCACAGGGTTTTCCTCTGCGTCATATGATAGGAAAATCGCTTTTGTAAAAATGATGTCGGACAACCCCGTGTGTGTCCTTCACAGTTGATCAAAGGAAAATTTGTATATTCACAGCTAACAGAAAATAAATTATCTGTCCAAAGGCAGACACGAACATGGCCTATGACTTAGAGAAATTGATTTAGTCGAATATTCAATAGACTCTATCTAAACCTAACTGTTCTATAATCCTCTTTGCAAATTATTAATTATTTTTAATTCAAAGAAAAACGAAGCTATGATTATTCGTAAGCATATTTCTTTTTTTCAATTTATTAATAGGTAAATATTCAATTATTTTTTAATAAAATTAAAATGTATTTCAGGGAAAAATTGTTTTGTTCAAAAAATGAGTAAATTATTCTATTCAGAATGCAAACAAGTCACGAGTCTTAAGAAAATAAAAAATGTGGTCAGAGGCCTAGAAAAAGATCGTTTTTAACGACTGAACACCAGTTTCAAACACATATTTATAAAAAAGAATTATTAAAAATTTAATTTTTGAATTATGATTAACTACTGAAAATACCAGGTTAAGTATTTATTACTTAAAAATACAGTAGAACCCCCATTATCCAGGGCTTAAATAACCAGGGTGCTGAGCTGGCCATTATTTTAATAAGAAGTTTAATTTTTACACTATATCTTTTATTTGTATATTTCTTATTTAAATATATATATATATATATATATATATATATATGTGTGTGTGTGTGTATATGTGTGTGTGAGTGTATATATATTTATATATACACACACACAGTAGATAATAATTAAATAATATAATGAATGAAAAAAAATGACAAGCAGGAATGTTTTCAAGTCTTTCTGTAAAACTCCTACTGCCCTGCCCTGTTTGCCTACAAAACAAAATTAGTTACTCGGATGTGCTTAAGTCAACCTCCATTTAAATACTTCAACACCGATTATAGCATAGAAATATCTAGTTTCAGGCAATGAAAACTGATAATATCAAAAAAATGGCTAATAAAAACCAAACTAAAATTACTGATTTTATGCCTAAATGAAAATTCAATGCATATGTACATTAATCTATTCTTATGTATTTTTATATATTTTAATTTAATAAATGTTTATAATACATTTTAGGAGGCGCGGTAGCTCAGTGGGTAAGGCACTTGACTACCATGCTCCCGGGCCCGAGTTCGAGTCCGACTGAAGGCAGAAAATTTATTTTCTGTTATTTCGGCCGTGGATCGAATTCGAGGTCGGAAGACCCTCCTGGGGCACACCCAGCCTCCTAAAAAGTGGGTACCCTTAATTGGGGAAAAACCTGGCGGTTGAGCGTGAATTCTGGCCAAATCACCTCCTTTCACAACCGTTGGCTTAGAAACAGTACAGCCTACCTAAGTACTGAACCCGAGACCCTTCATGGGTTGTAAGTGGTACAGGTTTTTTTTTATAATACATTTGTTTGTCAATTAAAGTTATTTTCTGCTAAGTTGTTTTTTTATATTAACCTTTGTATTTAATACAAATTCAACAATTACATATAACAAAAACTATTAGATATTCTATATGTAATTCGATTATCCGTGAACCTCTATACCCTTTATTGCCTCAGATAACAGGGGTTCTACTGCATTGTACTACCCTGAAACATAACATGAATTGTACAAACTTGTATGATAGACATCTGTATGGTTAGTCAAGTGCGAATTGTCATCATCTTCTTTGTTTAGCCTATCATCAATTTTACCTTCTTCGAGGCGACTAGGTCTACCATTTATCTGAGTTGAATTAAAAGGCCCTCTCTTGTCATTATTCAACCTGTTAAAAAACAAACATGAATAAATAAATACAGACTGTATAAAAATAATTCAAAAAAGAAAAACCATGGTCTTCACATTATGTCTATTTTATTAAGAATTTGGTAATATAATTGAACCAATGGCTTGGCTTAATCCAGTCAATAGAACCTAAGTAATAATGAATTACATACCTTTGAGAATTTTTCTTATTCGGCAACCTCTGTTGCTTTCCTTTGGCTTCACTGTCACTTCCTTCACTAGTAGTTTCCCAGTCTTCCTGATCACGTTTGATTTTTCCAATTTTTGTTTTACTACTTCTGCTACTGTCACTGTCACCTTTCCTCTGGTCCTTACGGCCTAAAATATAAATCAAATTATTCTTAACAAACACAACAGTTAAAAAAATTAAATGCTATTTATGGATAGATATAAATGATTTAAAAAAAAAAAAAAATTACATGTATAATTTTTTGTTATTTTAAAATTTGTTTGCTTAATTTAACATTCATCCATTGATCAACAATACCATACTAAAGACTAGTGGGTTAGCTGAAATTTTTAGTTAAATTGAGATTTTGAAGTCTATTAATTTTTTGAAGTTATGGCTGTAACAAATTTTATTAGTTGAGATATCAGTCAAATCATGGTTACTATACTATCATAAAAAAATTTTATTAGAAAGCATTATTATATTAGACAGCACCAGGTTTATTCAGCAAACACAAATCATTGTTCTAACTGAACTGCCTTGCTCTTCCATAAACACAGTCCCAGTTCTACATTCCTTCATTTTAAGTATTTTCAAAGTTGTTTCATTTAAAATATTACAAGTGATGAGCATCAATGTCAAAACCAGCTCAGTTGTCACATTACTTAAAAAATTATATATAGGGTAAATTATTAGTTATGGTCATAGTTTCATTGATAGTTTGTAATATGATATCTTTGGTTATATGCTTAGATTCTCAAAAGTTTATTCTATTGAACATAAAATTGACAAATACACTAAAATTTCCTTTCAAATAAATTTTTAAAATTTATTTATAAAGAGCTAAAACTACCAGTTATAGGCATGTTGTACCAATGATGGTCATAGCCAAGACTAGTTATGGGCATGTGACAAAACAATCTTTAAACAAATGTTTAAAGACTATTAATTAATGAACAACTAGAACTATAAAAATAATTTCAGAACTGATACCACGCGATTTAACAAAAAAGTAAAATATATATTTAAAAATACAATCACTAAATGCACTCATTCACAAACTTTGTTACTTATTATTTTAGAAAATGGTCATGAAATGACAGTTGAAAAATGAGATAAAACAACTATTTATCAGAGTATAATTTATAGCTGCACTTTTCATTAATTTTTCTACACAAGCAGTAATGGCATACAATATAGTAATCTTCCCCACTAAAAAAATTAATGAATTAAAAGAATGTACTTTTCATAAATTATCTTCTTTCGGTGTTTTCCGTTTTCTTTAAACAGCAGTAGCCATCCTCAAGTGTACAAAATATTAATATTAACTAGTAATGGTCACTAAAGAGACATAAGGTCAAACATGACCACTACGAGGAAAGGATGCAGCAGTATTTAAGTTTTAAAATGACATAATCAAATTAAGAAAATTTTATTCTTTATTTTCTAGCAGAAAGAACGTTTGTAACACAAAAAAAATTGAAACAAGCGATTGAAGCAAACAAAGCATTTTCATTATCTGGCGCTAGTTTAAATCAGATTTGGACAAGTAAAAATCTATTTGATGGTGAACCCACAGAATGAACCCTAGCTTTCCCACTCTGTCTAGTATAGATTGGTAACCATTTCAATAACCCATCCTTTCGGCCAGAGTTAGAGAAAATAAGGAAGGTTAAGCCCCCCCAACAAACAAATTAAATATTCAGAAAAGGCTATGAGACAAGTGGCAAAGAATTTATAATATTCTGAACAGACTATTTGATTGGTGCTACTATGTATAGCTTAGCTTAGGGCATGGTTTGAATTAAGTAACTTTTAAAGGTACAGAATCTGATACTGGCATGTATATGTACATGGATTCCATGCTCAAATCCAGTGATTTAATTTAACTTTGATATTACAGTTCAACAGAGAAATGGTAAAATATAAAGTACAGTAAAATCGGTCTAATACGGACTTTGTATAAAGCAGAATTCTGTCAAAACGGACCAAATTTATACTATAAATCACTCAGTATAAGCGAGAGACCTGTCTAATCCATAAATGGAAAGCTATTACTGGAAAAGTAAAAATAAAAATATTTAAAACTGAAACTGTTGTTAATCCAGAAGGCACTGTGTTCAAAGAATCGTTTTTGTTGACTTAAATACTACACACTTACTAGCGTAGTAGCTTGAATGTCGTGGGAGTTAATTTTCGAGGTACTGCCTTATGTTGGCTTCACATTTGAGCCCGGAGTGATTTTCCACTTCCTTCACTTTTCTCCTTAGTCCGTTTTTAGCTCTTGAACAGTAAACTTGTGCAATACATGTGAAGTTAATGCATCTTTGGTTTAACAGTTTCTTTGATCAAAACAAAGTTTTTAATTGATTCGTCATGTCAGTTAGTAAACACAAAACATTATCTTGTAAAATAATGTGAAAATTATTGATAGAGCACGAGCGGAACAAAACATAGGAGAAACTTTTAGCTGAAAAACATCAAATCGGGAAAACACAAGTTTATGAAGTCTTTAAAAATAAGAATAAAATTAAGGATCAGTGGTCAAGTGGGGCAGCAGAACAGTCAAAATCGGATAAAAAAATTTGTGCTAATTAATGCATTAATTTTAGGCATGGTTCGTTAGTTTCTGTGCAAATATAATGCTGATCTCTGGGCCCATGATTCCAGCAGAAGGTTTGGAGATCACAAAAAAAATAGGTAAAGAGGATTTTGAAGCATCTTGAGGATGGCTTGATAGCTTCAGAAAATGGTACAATATAGTGTTAAAAGATGTAGATACTCTTATGGTCTAAGATTGATTCACAAAATCGTAGAAGGTTATAAGCCAAAAATATATTTAATGACTATTAAATTTTTTTTTTTTTTTTTTTTGACAGAATGTTACCTACTAAATCCTTAGTAATGAAAAAACAGAATTTGTCAGACCGCAAAAAATGGCAAAACACAGAGCATTCCATTTTAGACAGATTTTTACTATATAATTAAAAAAATATTTATATACATATCTTTAGTAATGGAGCGAATCTTTTATCAATTTGGTGTTTTTTAACCCAACTAACATTGACTAAACTATATATATATATATATATATATATATATATATATATATATATATATATATATATATATTGTAATTTATAAAATTTAATGAATGTGTACCATGGAAGATTAAAAATTGAGAAAACTGACAGTAAAACCAGATATATATGTATGTATGTATATATATATATATATATATATATATATATATATATATATATATATATATATATATATATATATATATAGAGAGAGAGAGAGAGAGAGAGATAGAGAGAGAGATTGCTTAAATGGATAGAACTACATGAGCTTAGGGTACTTATGACGACATGGAAATAAAGTTTCCTGAAAGAGCTTGTCTCTTTAACTCAGATATCATTGGCCCCATTCTTCGTACATAACCCAAGGGCTTGCACACATCAGGGGAATCGGATTTTGACTCTTAAAATATAAGTTTAAATAAAAAGTAAGTTAGTCATGGCTATAACTAAAATGGTTTCTTCAATATGTTACTGAAAAATGATTAGACATTTATAAATAATTAAAAAAAATTTTTTTTTTTTTAATATAAAAATTATAACATGTGTTCTGAACCTTTTCCTTTTAATTCATGTGTTATTAATGAAAATATAAAAAATAATTCATATTTTCTATAAAAACTAAAATATTTACTGTTAATAGCTGAGCATATTGAAAAATCCAAATTAGCTATTATCACCACTGTTTCTTATAATTAAAAAAAAAAATTAGAACTGGTAATAATGGATATATATAATGTAAAAGGAATTTTATGTTTACAATGACATAGTTAATATGAGAAAAATTAAATGAATAAAATAATAAAAATAAAGCTCCTCAATCAAAATCAACAAATTATTAAGATTGAAATATAACAACCTAAAAGAATTGAATGAAAAAAATTTTTGTAAATGAATAATTAGGTTCACCGGGACAAGGAATTACTTCCCCTTCACTCCCTCACACTTAATTTTGCAATGAACTGTATTCAAGCAATATTTAAAATTATAACTATTTAAAAATCACCAGAAGAACTTGATTAATTACCATGAAACAAACAAAAAATGTAATTATTTAAGAAAATTTATAGCCAATAGCCCTTATATTAATCCTAAGTGCATCAGATAATTAATTAAAATTATTATTATTTTCATAGTCTAGTTCAAGATTTAAAAAAAAAAATAGACTAAATGATAAGATAGATTACATTGATTTAGTAACTTCAAGATTTAAAAAAAAAAAAATAGACTAAATGATAAGATAGATTACATTCATTCAGTAACTTAATAGTATTTACATTAAACGATCCTTTATAATATTATTAAATAAATTAAATACAAATTGCTAAAAAACTTTATTGATTTAACTATTAATGTTATTATTATCTAAAAAGAAAAAAAAATTAACAAATTCAATCAAAGAGTAGATGGTTTATTGAAAGGAATTATGTAATTGGGTGGTAAAGTATAGATAGCTTTAGGCGGCGACGAGAGGGTACCACAGTGAAAGTGAAAGAGAGTGAGAAGGGAGCGAGGGGGAGGGATAGACGGAGAACTGATCTCCTGGGAAGGGCTCAAATTCCCCTGCAGTGCAGAGGGAGGATTGATGAGGTAATCAATAGGTTCATCAAGATTCTGGCCTCCGAAGTATACCTGTAATGATGGGTCTTTTCTTCTCCTCAGAGCTAGAGTCAGCTGCTTCTTCCTCCTTATTGGTTGGTGGTGGTGTTGGGAACGCCGGTTTAGATCCCGGAGGGCCATAATGAGCTCCAATATGAGGGCCTCTTCCGCCAGACACTCGGAACCCTCCCCTCCCACGACGGGATGGTTCACCACGTGGCTGAAATCCTTCTTTCCTACCACCTCCACTGTCGTAGCCTCCTCCCTGCTGCTGGTTCTGACTTGACATGTTAGTTGTTTGCACCAGAGCTTGTGTTCCTTGGTTGGACTGTTGTGAATTCTGTTGTAAGTGTTGCTGTTGAGATTTACGATTAGTATTTCCGCCAACAGACTTTTCACTAGGTTCATTTTTTTTAGGATCTCGATTACGGTCATCTTTGTCTTTTTTCCTTTCACCTGACTTTGGAGATCTAAAAATTTCAAAATGATCAGTTTACAACAACAATACTTAAGAACAAAACGAGATAAAATAAATATATTATATATTTCAGTTAAATGAAAAATTACAGTGCACAGATAAATATGATAAATAACACAGTAAACTTATAATGTTTTATAGCAGTTATAATATAAATAATTTATTCCAGTGAAAATAAGACAAAATGGACTAGCCTAGGAGTTTGCTTTCTTTCAATTTTCTTATCTTCTTTTCCGGATTCAGTTGAGGCAGAAACTTCATCTCCAGAAGCTTCAGAATCTGATGCAGGGCCCCATTGTTTACCAGATTTACTATTTCCTTTCCTGCTCAAAATAATAAACTAAATAAATATGTACAAAAATGATAATGAAATTTGTTTTTGATTTGAATATAAACCTATACTATTATAAAAAATGACAAGCTATTTTTCGTTTGTGATCACTAACCACAAAACCAACTGAACCAAATTTTAACTACATCATCTTAAAGTTCAAAGAAGGTTTAGCAATAAAATATATGTTCAATTATTTTGTTATTAAAAAAAAGCAAGAATATGTAGATAATAGTTAAGTTTGTAAATTGATTGATAGGTGGCGATCACCATTCTACAAGAGAGGTTAAATAGGTGCGTTGATATATGGAGTTTGAAATTGATAATAAAATTTCTTTTATTCAATTAAATTATTAAAAAAGATTTAAAAATGTGGTGTGACATGAGAAATAGAAGAAATAAATAATAGAGAAGACTTTCGGCAAAAAGTATTGAAAATGGAGGACTTCGAAGGCAGGAAAGTGAAAAGGGCTGATACAAAATGGTCTGAGGACAGAAAGAGGAAACATGGTTAACAGATGAAAGCATACTGGAAGAAAAGAAAAAAAACAAGGGAGAAAGAATTGAAATTGCCATGTAATCCTCTGCTGGCCCAGTCGAAAAAAAAAAAAAAGAAAGTTAAATTAATTAAAATTTTCAACAAAAACAAACAGTAAATAACAAATATTACTCAAAATAACTGAAATAAAATTAAGTACCAAGATAAATCATTAAGGATTCATTAAATTCACCTACAGAAATAAACTCTGTATTGAAATCTTTAAGAAAAAAATCATACCCTTGCATTCAATGGACTTATTGAAAATACTCTAAATAGAGTCCAGTAAAATAAGTCTCTTTGCAAGAAAAAATTGCCGAACTTTTATTCTCAACAGATCTTCATGTTTTTTGGGATGCTGAATACGAATCTGAAGTTTGCTACCATAGCAGACGTCGACTTTTATCCAAAATCGCAAAAAAAAAGCCTAAAATACCGGAAATTTTACCTGTAACACAGAAACAAAAGCTTTTTTCGAAGGAAGTCTTTGAATATTAATTGCAGCTGGAATCAGTATCTACAAAATGAAAAAAAAAAAAAAATACTCTGAAACCTGACCATTTTTCACGAAGATATGGTCTTGACTCTTTTGTCTATAAATCTGAAACTATTTGTCCGATTCAAAATTACTTTTTTTCATCTTAAAGCTGTTCAAATTTACTATTAGAATATTTATTATATATTTGTCAAATAACACTCACTCATTTAACACGAAATCTCAAAAACCACCGCACAGATTGGCATGAAATTTCTTATGTGGCTTCCTCTAGGGCCGTAGGTGCTCGCTAAGAAAGGATTTTAAAAAATTCGGTCTGGATCGCGTGTAAATTTTTTGAATTAACATTACGGATCTTAATGGAACTAAGTATGTTGCTTCTTATAAGATGTTAGATGAACGATAACAATTATTTTTTAAGTTGTTTGCCCTGTATAACTACAAAGGGGTAAAATAAAAGTACTCATTTGATTTTATTGGGTAAATAATAATAGATTTATTGCCTTATGGTATATGGTGATAAGCTAAATTAAAAAATAGAATAGATGCCAAAACCGCAAACTTTGACCACAAATTAAGTTCTTTATTATAGTAAACAAACAAAAATACGATACTGGCATGTGGAAAGCTTATTATATGGTACTTTCTGTAAACTGTATTATACTGTACTTCATGTTGGCTGCAGAGTGTACCCTTACAAGTTTGAGTTTCGGGACTATTAGCTTGCTGTGGAAAGGAAGTCTAGGAGGTTAAAAGACTTATTTTCTCTGGTGATGACATGGAAGGCCACTTGAATGTACCCACCAACCTTACTTCACTAGTAGCTTCTTCCCCAACTACTCTTCCTTTAGCTTGATAAGATAAAGATAATTGTTCCGTACCTGGCCCTTCTCAAAACGGCTTTTCTTAACCAGGTCCATGTTATATTTCTCGAATCTGAACAAGTTGTACCTAGCCTTTATGAATTTAATTCCTTGAACCAACAATAACGCAGGAAATGATTCAGAGATTTAGTTCACAACAAACAACTAAGGAAATCGGCTGCAAAAATATAGTCAAGCACATGTAGAAGTTAACAGGGAAGTTGTTAAAAAATACAGGAAAAATTATCCGGGAAAAACAGTTAACAAACATAAAGAGAACCAACCCAAAGTTAAAAGAAATGTACACACATATACTGAGGATCACCCAAATATACATAGAGGGGCTGTAGTACATAGAAGTATAACAAAACCCATCCTGAAATCCATAGAAAGTCTTAAAAAAAAAATACTCAGAAAATAATCCTTATGTTAAAGGTGTAGCTGTAACAAAACACGATGAAAGACGTTCAATGGAAAGGTTGCAGTCATGGACAGTGAAGAAGCATTCAGGTTACAAGTATTACCCAAAAACTGAATATCCAAAAGATGACATCGTCGTTTGGAGCAAAAGAGATGAAAGAGGGACATTTCATGCCAACATTTAAGGTGCAAGGACATGTATAACACAGAATAGGGAGTTTCATGCCTTGAACACAAAAGCAGCTGTCTATTATTCAGATAATTTTTTTTAGTTATGACAACCATGAAAGAGACATTTTCTGTGGTTACTTTCAGAATGTGAAGCATGCATTGGTAGGCCAACTCCAGAAAATTGTTCATGAACATAACAAGTATATAAAGGACTTCAGAGCTGCTGTTGAGTCTGTTCCCAAAGATCTACAAGATTTCCAGGTAGTTATCAGTGCTGGCAAAAAGCCTTCAAATGCTCACTGAGGACGTTACAATACTCTTACCTCTAACGAAGTTACCTTCTTGATTGTTGGCCAGGTGTTTGAAAAGCGAGACATTATTCTCGAGTTATAGGAATTAATGAGTTCTATTGAGCTTATGATTCTCTTCAGTATCATCTCATTTTCTGCCATGGAGAAGATGGGTACAGTATTAACATCCCTCTTCGTTACCAAAACCCAAATACACCACTTAAGAAAACTGTCTGCAGCTGATTTTTACGCCTATATGTTGATGGAGCGAGAAGGTGAAAAACCTTATTTATTTTACTTTCGTAATTTCCTCAACCAATTTGTGCTTGATATGTAAGGAAAAATAGAAACAGAAACACAAAACTTTATTCGAAAGAAAGAAAAAATGAGAAGTGGGGACTATATTCACTTGAAGGATGCCATAAGAGAAGCTGATGGCTCAGGTATCGGAGCTAAGTAAGATGGTAATGCTGCCATCAAGCTTCACTGCAGGACTATCAAAATTCAGTGGACCCTCGTTATAACGCGGGTTTGGGGAAAATGAAACCACCCGCGTTATAGACGTATCCGCGGTATAACGAGGGCAGAAGTATGAATTATTGGCGGTCAAAAAATAATGAAAATACTAACAGCTATAATTAAAAAAAAGTTATATTAATGAAACAAAAAGCTCAGTTTTTATAATATAAATTTACATATAGAAAGAGAAATGAAATTGACTTTAAAATTAAGTTTAATGAACTTTATTTTCGAAACACTTTTTACTTGTTATACTAACGTTTCGTAAACAGATCGGTAATTTTAAATTGTTTCAAACTCCTTTCCTTTGCTTTCATTATGATGGGTTTGATAGAATGATACCTGCAGTAGTTTTATGGGCTCGATGTGGCCCTTATGTCCCTCCATCCACGCCAATAGTACATTGACCGCGGCTAGTGCTTCAGCATCAGTAGGTGCGGCTGTGTTTGAATCACTGGTTTTATCTTCGCTGTCTTGCTCCTCAATTGACTGCTCCACGGGTACAACATAGTTTATGATATCCTTATCAGTAAGAACATCATATGATTTTTCATTAGAATCAATTTCTGTCCATTCTTTTAAAATGTCTGCTGTCAACTCAGGTTCACCAAGAATGTTACTAAGTGCAGTCAAGTCACTACGATCTCCTACCATTTGATAATCATCAGGTAACTCATTTGACACTGTTGATTCATCTTTGAGGATATTTTTCCAGCAGTTATAAATGGTCGATTTTGTGATGGAATCCCATGCGAAACCAATTTTATAAATTGTCTCTTTTAGATTCAGAGATTTCAAAAATTGAGTCAGATCTTTTTCTTCCGTCAAAAGTGACAACAGCATTTCTCGCCTGTAATTCACTTTGAAAGCATGAATAATTCCCTGATCTAGAGGTTGGATTAGAGAGGTCATATTTTTGGGGAGAAATAAAGTTTTGATTTTCCCATCATCGGATACAAGGCTTTCAGCAGGAGGGTGGGCTGGACAGTTGTCAAGTAAAAGTAACCCTGTATTTGGCTGGCAATTTTGACATGTCAGTTGATTTAAAATCTTAAATCTTGGATTTTTGCTTTTCCCAATGCAGAGTGGAGGTAATTTACACTTTCCCGTTCTATTGACACATAATAGCATTGTAATCCTATCTTTACTGAGTTTAAACCCTGCCTTTGTTGGTGCTTGTTTTAAATCTAATGTTTTAGTAGGAAGCATTCTATAATACAGAGCAGTTTCGTCAATTGAATATGAGTTCCTCACTATAATCGTTTTCAGAAATAATATTTTTTAACAGTTTTGGAAACTCACCTGCATTTTCTTGGTCACTGGAACGACTCTCTCCTGAAGTAGTGATTTCTCCCACTCCATGTCTCTTTTGCCAGCGCCAAAGCCAACCATCACTAGCTGAAAATTCGTATGTAATCTGTAGGTCACGATGAAATTTCTCAGCCTGCACTTTAAGACTTGGTCCCGAAATAGGTACTCCTTCACTTCTTTTTTGTACAAACCACACAAAAAGGCACTTGTCCAAGTCCGATTGTTTACCCATGCGTGTTTTTTTCCTCGACAATGCAGAGTTTTTATTCACATTATCAAGGAAACTCAAAAACCCTTTCTTCTTCCTGCATCCAGCATCTTATCGTACTTTCTGGAACGCCTAATTCTCTTTTCAAATGTGCTTTTGACGTACCTTTCTTAACTCTATCAATAATGGCGAGTTTCTCTTCGACAGTATACGATTTTCTCTTTTTATTTTCTGCCATGGCCGAAAACGAACAGGATCGAAAAAATTATAAAGAAACTGTAACTTTATGAGAAGGATGCACTCCGATATAAACTCGGACAACAACTAAAGGAATAATACACAGTTTTAAAAAGGAAGTGAGGGGGATTCTGTGAACCAAGAAGGCAGGAATAGAGACAACAATCAAATTAGAAATGTGTTTAAAAAAAAAAAAAAAAAAAATGTAACTTAATTTTCAGAGTTCCCTTTTTCCCAGAACTTATAAAACAATGGAACCTTTTCGTTTTTTTCTCTAGTTTTTATGACTCAATTTTCTAATGAATTGTTTTCAAGTTTTCTATTGTTGGTTCTAAAACCACAATACAATGTAATCTTATTTTTTATTAATTTTAATTAAATCAGGATCGGGACCAGAGCTTGACTCGCGTTATATCCAAATCTGCGGTATAACGAGCCACTTTATATCGAGGGTCTACTGTAATATAAAATTAACTTTTACAAATTGTCAAATTTACTTATTGAAATTATTTTAAGAATGGAATTCTTTAGGTTTATTTAAGTAACAATAATTATCAACGTTAAGCTTAACTTTTACTAATTTACGTTTTCCTTAATCCTAATGATATTAAACCGTAGCGGAGCAGTGGCACTTTCAGATATTTACATATGAAGTTTTAATAATGTCCCTTAAAATACACATATCAGCACGCTAAAAACCCCGTACGTACTGTTTTGAAATCCACGTTTTTTTTTTTTGCATATTTTACACTATAACTCCGACCCAAATTTGGGATCGGACAAATATTTGCAGTTACAGTGAAAAATATGCAAAAAACAGTGAATTTCACAAAAGTATGGGATATTTATCGCTCTGGCATGTTCATTTTAAGGAACCCAATTAAAACTTCATATATAGAAACTAATAGTAAATTTGACCAGCTTTTAGATAAAAAAAAAAGTAATTTTGAATCGGACAAATAGTTTCGGAGTTATAGACAAAAGAGCGCAACAAACATTGATGACATATCTTCTCGAAAAATGATCCAATTTCGGATATTTTTTTTTCATTTCGTTTGAACTGATTCTAGCTAAAATTATATTCAAATACTTTCTTTGAAAAAAGCTTTGATTTTGTGTTATAGGTAAAAAATACGGAAATAAGCGGTATTTTAGGCATTTTTTTATTTGGGGTATAAAGCCGACGCCTGCCATGGTAGCAACTTCAGATTTGGATTCAGCACCCTAAAAAAACATAAAGATATGTTAAGAATAAAAATTCAGCTGTTTTTTCTTCGGCAAACCCTTGTTTTACTGGACTAATATTGCAATTATGTAAGTTGAAGGAGATATGTATAATAATTGATAACTGATTTTGGCAATGAACTCCTTAAGGCATATATTTAACATATATTGCTTAAGGAGGGAAAAATCGTTTAGAAGCTGGTCCTGAAGTTGGGAAACGATTTTCCCGAAACATGTAGAATAATGTTCAATATATTCTTTATGGAGTACTAAGCCAAAATAAATTATTAACTCTTAATATTCCTTAAGAATAAGAAGTGATATGTTTTATTTTAATATCCAGAATAAAACCTGTATTTAAATTAATTTAAATATTTATAAAGATACTATAAATAATTATACAAATTAATAGCCTAACTTATAACAATTAATGTTTATACCTATTCATGTCTTTGTTATTGGCCCAAGGACCTCTATAAAAGACATAGTTGCTGTTATAGTGTTGCCAGTTTCCTCTACCAGCACCACCAGTTGCTCCACTTCTTCCACCAGTTCCTCTGCCAACACCAACCCCCTTGTCTTTATTGATAATAGCAATACTGTTGGCAGTAATAGAGTTATCCTTCTTTTTTTCAACCGTGACTTCTTCTTTAATACTAGCTCTATCACTGCTATTATCATCCATTGGAAGAGGTACTGAAAAATAGTAAGGGAAAAAATCAACTATTTAACTAAGGCATTTGACAGCTTAGAATACTAATAAAATAAAAAAAAATTGGTTAAATATCAATTAGTCCATTTAAGTTCACTACTAGGATTCATTCCACTGCCTACCTTTGTTTTCTACCCTTAACATCCATCTTGGTTAGTATTGTATTTTTGTTTACTTGTGTAGTAAACATTAGTATTTAATGGGTGTGAATTAAATAATTTACACTAATAAAACAATAATTTGTATTTTATATTTATAATATATCATGTATCATGCAAAATGCATGGAGTGTGATGTATTGCTATAAATATAGGCCTCTTCCATCGGAGAACTATGGAAGGAAAACAAAAATGATTAAAAATGCTATAATACTTCAACCATACAATATTTTGGTAGTTTTTTTTTTTTAAATTAAACAGCCTAAAAATTATTAAAAATGCTATAATACTTCAGCCATACAATACTTTGGTTGGTTTTCTAAAAATTTAACAGCTTATGTGCCTAGCATCTTGCGGTAATGAATAAAATTTACACTATTTGGGGTTGGTAAGTAGTAACAGATATTAATAGATTGTGAAGCATGGAAGAAAAAGAAAATACAGATATGAATATTGGTTTTGATACAACATTTTACCAGTAAATGCATTTTTTTTGTAAATCAAGAAAAGACGATTTTGATTTCACATGATACCTATAAATACTGTATTAGCTGTACCTGTTTAGGCTTGGTTAAAAGTTATATTGTTTTGGTTGTTTCGAATTAAAGGGCCAACTTTATTTTTTATCACTTGAGGTACGCATGATGGTATAGAAGGATCAATCCTAATTTTGTTTATTTTTATTATTGATTTTTTTTTCTTCACCTTTCCAGTTATGAAAATCAAACAATTAATTTTTAGTTTAGAATATTACTTTTTTGCTAATTGTTAATTTTAGGTGTTTAGTTTTATTTATTGCATTCATAATTAAAAAAAAAAAAGAAAAAGACTGGCTGGGGGGATCACACCTCGGGTTGCCTGTTTACAGCATCTGGACTCTAATCGCTGGAGGTTTGAACTTCTTACTACAGTGGCTCGCATAAACAGTTGGAATATAGATCGCAATCAGTACACATGGAAGTCAACCGCTAACATTAATATATTCTGGATCCTGAAATACCACGGTGCGCAACACCCGCTACAGTTAGAGCAAACACATTGTAGTTCGAGTGTTTCAAATCATCGCCATCGGACTTCAGTCTTTTCATCATTTTAATGGTCACCTGGAAATACATAGTCCACTTCGTGAAAGCAGAATTTGTGAGTTTGGCTGGACTTAAACATTTAATTCATTATTTTTCATAATGTAATTGTTAATCAATTTTCTTTATTTTTACAAAGTTGTATTGTATTTATTTGTTATAAACTATTATAGATTTAAATTCACCAGTAAATTTAGTTCATGGTAAATTGTAATTTTTTTTAAATTGAATATGAACTGGAAAGGTTTATTTTCTTTTTGATATTTGTTCAATTTGCTTGTTTGTGTTTTTTTTTTTTAATAATTAATAAGGACACAATAAAACCAGTTGGAAAGGGGACATAGGTAGGCAGCCACTGAAGGTAAGCCCCTCTTCCCAACAGTACCCAAATTATATACAGATATATTTTGGGCAGAATATAACTTTTTTTTTTTTTCAATGAAAACTAGCACTACTGCACTTATAAAATTTTCTTTATTGATTCAAAAGTTGTATCCTTCAGAAACACTGTGTTGATGGTTTTGTGGACTATTGGTTTTTTACTCCTTACCCCCCATTTTCCTATCAATTGTTATTGATGAGTCACACTAGAATAATATTATTATAATTATTAATAATAATAACAATATAATATAACAATAAAAACTTGGACCCTGCCTTTGTTCGGGATCCTCAAATGATCAGACACTATTCTACAAAACATTTATAGATTTGTAATGACAGAAATGGTGAGAAAAAGGAAACAACATCGCAAATCTTCAGTGAGCAAGCTGTACATACCAAGTAAACAAGAAGGAAGAGGACTTCTAAGAGCTCACTTATTGTGTAGACGATTTGAAGCCAATTTGAAGCAATACTTTTGGAATAACCAAAAATAAAAGCTCCGAATCCTTTGCTCTATAGATAACAATTTAACTGCTCCTTGCAGAAAGGCAAGACAGTATGGAACCATCCTGCCAACAGTTGGTTGAGGAATGAAAAACGAAGCCTCTACATGGACGATTTTACTTTTCATTATAAGAGGAGTCTATCGACTTAGAAATGTCCACAAAATGGCTTGTACGCGGTCATCTTTTCCCGGGGACGGAAAGATTCGTGATGGCGATGCAGGACCAAATACTACCAATTAATGTTGGTACCAACTAATCGGAGGCGGATATGTGGGGAGGATATTCCTCAGGTATGTCGACTGTGTAAGCAAAGTCCTGAGTCAGTGCAGGACTTGGCTTTGGATTGCACTGGATTAGCAGGATCGGAATACCTCCATCGACATAATCATGTGATAGGAATCATCCATCAAGAAATTGGTAAAAAATATGGATTGATTAATATTACGGTGCGTATTATATAAGCCAAAAAATGTATTGGCAGCTGGTGGATATAGGCTGTACTGGTATCAGATCAGCAAATATTATCTGACCATCCAGTCGCTCACAATAAGCCAGGCATCTTGTGGCTCGATATGAACAAAGGAACCAGAAAGATATTTGAAGTAGCTATACCTGCAGATCATAAATGTCCCAAAGACAACAATAACAAAGATTTCCAGGTATCAGGATCTGGCAGTGGAGCTGAAGCCTGTATGCAGGCTGGATAAAGTCAAAATTTTGCCGGTTGTAATATCTTGTAATGGACTTATTCCAAAAATTACAACCAATTCTTTTAATGAAGAAAGAATATTGCTAGGAAAATTAGAAGATGCACAAAAACCAGTACTTTTGGACACAACAACAATTATCAGGAAAACATCAAACTTATAAACTTCTGGTTGGTCAAAGCTCGCGAAAGAATACAATCACTACTTTATGTGTGAAAAATAAAATAATAATATAAATTTTTGTTAATTATCAATAACATTGAAAATTAAAAAGATTGAAAATTTACCAGGAATAGGTATCGGCGGTTCAGAAGCTCCTTTGTTCTGAGGTGGTTGTTGTTGCTGCTGTCGCTGACTTGAATTTTCATCAGCTGAGTCGGCCCAAGAAACATTATTACTATTATTGCTCGTCTCTGTTTTCTTCCAACTGTCTTCCTCATTATTTTTGATTTCTAATGAAGCAGAACTCAATAATTCCTTCTTTTCTTGCTACAACATTAAGTTTATATTATTAAAAAGTTCTTACAAATACAAAATTACAGCATAAAGTACAGAAGAATTCACAATACCTTAATAACCTGAGCCATACTTTGTTTAAGCTCGTAAGCATCCATTTTCTCTTTTGTAATGGGTCCAGGGACACAGCCTTCTCGTCTAGATGACTACAAGAAAAAAGAATCATATACATATACATAGATACATAAGATATATCTAACTGATAATTAAACAAATTGAGTTTTGATAAAGGAAGCTAGAGGAAATTATATACAGAAATTTAGTATGAATACCTTGAAAAGATACAATATGGATTATAAAATTATGTATAAGTTTCAGGTAACGGTAACCTTTGAGGACCAGAACTTTATTCTAATTACATAAATAAAATTTTAAGCCAAACAATTTCCAAATATTCTTGTTTAAGATTTCAATCTGATTGTTTTAACAACTCTAAATCTGATGCCGTAGCAGGCTTATTAACAACCATTTTCATCAACCAAAAATTAATCAATGCTTTGAATGATTAGTCGAACTTTGAAAGATATTAATGAACCATCTTGATGAGTTCTTACCATATAAACTTATGTAAAAATCAAGGAAAATACCTATAATTTCAGATTTGATTTTTGATTTCATAACAGAATAGGAAAAAAAAGTTTTGTACAATTCTAATTGTTATAACTAACATTTTATAATCCCCTGTCAGATATAAAAAAAAGAGGATCCCAATGTTTCTGGTTGCACCATTAATTATAAAATCCCTATAACAAAAATTATGTTAACACCTACACCAGGTATTAATTTAACCAAATTAAGTTCTTGTGATGTCATCTTGGATACTTAATGGTATGTTAAAATTTTAGATAGTTAATAAATAGATATAAGATGATTATATAAATCTTGATAGTTTTTTAAATTATAAGAAGTTTCAACACTGGAAAATATAAAAATTGTTTTTGAATATTTTTACCTGTTTGTATCCTTATTTTTTTACCTGTATAACCTTATTCAACTTATACCCAGATTCAAAATTTTAGTAAATTACAAAGCCGGTTTGAAATAATCCTTATTATTGTGATCGAGTTGTCAGCACAACCATTTAAATTTAAAAAACAGTTAATTCTAATTCCAAATAGTCATTGAAATAACATCCCATTCTGACATTATATTTGACTATCATCCCCAGCTGCGGCTTAAGTGAAGAACTTAGATAACCTCATTGAATGATTGAAGTTTTTTTTATTTATCAATAAAAATATTGTATTGTAGAAAGCAGCAAAAAGTAAAAAATAAATTCATGACATCTGAATAAACAAAATTTTGAGTTTTATCTCCTGATATTATGAGAATAATTTGATTGTTAGGGTATCCAGTTCTGGAAAGTCCTACATACAACTGACTGGCGGGAGAAACTGTCAGTCCAAAGATTTACTACATTTTTATAAGCCGTGCTATGTGATTTGTTAATTGTATAAGCAAAATAAACTTTAATTGGGTTTTGTTATCGTTTGAATTGAAATAGATCAGTAGGAATTGTTCTAGGAATTCTATTCTATTCTAGGAATAATTGATTTCTCTAGTCGTTTCAGTGATAAAAATGATTTTTTAGGCATAGCTGTAATTTTATTAAACCATTTCATAGATTATTTAAAAAGATAATTGGATATCCAACGTTTAATTTTGATGTATGAGGAGTTGGTAATCCAGATTGACCGAGAATATTTACTATATTATTCGCGATATATCGGTCGTCTTTCAAACCACTGCGATACACACGTCACTTTTATAATAATAATTTAATTGAAAATAAGAAAATTTTATTTTCAGTTTCAGATTTAACTGGAACCAACATATTTATATTTTTAATAAAAAATTTAACTGAAAATCAGTAAATATTATTAAAGGTTAAATATGGTACGGTACAGACTGGTAGAGTAGTTTTCATGGTGAGTGAAAACATATGAAAAATGGCCAGTCCTTCAACACGTTGAGTGTGGGTGCAAAATCGGAATACTGTATATGTAATAAATAGGATCGGAGGTTTAAAAAAAAAAAAAAAAAAGAAAAAAAAAAAAAAAAAAAAAAACTATATGTACCGCAAAAAATATTAGTTCAATTTTTAGGTACAAAAAATGTGTTTCAATTTAGGACGCAGACGGGGTTGTCCTCCATTATACAATAGGAAAATCAGTATAGCCTATCCCGCAATACTCACCACTGTTCATTTTTATTGTCTCGCCCGTAATACAGCAGGAAATTTAGTAGACTAATTTAATGTATTTTTCAGTTATAAGTTTTACTTTTTTTGTAAATTTTAAAATGATCCTACTAAGAAAGAGCTTTACTTATGAGAGCATGACACTTTTTAATTACCTAGAAATGTGCGAGTATCTGCAAGTTTTATTCATATCAGGTTTAATTTTTTTTTTTTTTTTTTTTTAAGACGGAAACAATAAATTTTATTGTTTTAAGGACAGAAAAAAAAAACCTACTGGGGATGTGTTTTAAATACGTATTTCATTTTATTTTTTTATTTTATAAAGATGGAAACGACAAATAAAAGCTAAATAAATGTTTTTATAACCAAACAAATTACTTATATATATAAAATAGTAAAATAAATCAAACTTATTTCACGATTCAAAAATAGCAGCACTAATGCTTAAAAATGGCAATCTGATCAAACTGAGCAGAAGACAACCTTTCTGAGACAGTGCTCAGAGGTTTTTCTGTTTACTAGGGTTGTTCTAAACCCAAGTAAACAGAAATACTTGATCACCTCACCCCGCTTTCATAAAACTTATGTTGGACAACCCTGTGTGCATCCTCAGCACTGAACGTGTTAATATAATTGTATAGATAAATTGAAAAATATTCAAAATACTTCGATCAGCTCCAATTTTTTACATCTTCAATAAGTGAAATTGTCAAACAATCTGACAATAATTACACTATACCTCCTTACTAAATCTATTTTAATCATTTTTAAATATCCTATATTTTTAGCCCTTATGATCGCTTACAAAGTAAGCAGAAACATTGGTACAATTAATAGTACATTATGGTGATTACACTGACCACACCCTTTAACTTTTTTCTGCATTATTTTTAACATATCAGAAAATAAGGTATACATTGATATGGATCTTTCATATATACACGATAAAACAGAGATAACATTTCTTTTAGGGGGAAAATTAAACCTAACCAGGGACAGATATAATATAATCAAAGGTTCCAAAATGGAAAAATATTTTTTAATTCATGACTTTTATTAGAAATCAGTCTAGAGCTAGTAAGTCACACAACAGTATAAATTGTAACGAGTGAATTAATAAGCTTTAATTTTAAAATTTAAGCTTAAAAAAAATTAATAAAATACATTGGATTCGCTCTTAAATGAGCGATTAGGATAAATGTAATCAGTTAGACCACTACCTGTGTTTCTCGCCTATCTTCTTTATAATTTTCTTTTCTTCTAGGCCTTTCTTCATGAATTTCTTTTTCGTACTCAGCATCAGCCCAAGAATAATCATTGTTAACAGAATCTTGAATAGACCTTAAATATAAAATTCATTAAGAATTAATTATTTTAAATCTAATTTAGTATGTGTGTATAACAAACAAAATACCTTGTATCTTCCCTTGAAGCTCTACTGTCTCGAGATGCTCGGCTATCTCTCGAGTCTGGCCTTACAGGCCTATCACGGTTTTCAGTTCTTTCTCTCCAATCGTTTTCTCGATCATCAAACAATCCAGGCTATAAATAATTTTTTTTTTTATTAGGACCATTGATAACAAAGGTGTAAAGTAAATTGGAAATAATAAGTGGTTTCAAATTAGCAGAAACAGGTTAAGATACAGAATATAAATTTACATATAAAAAAAACTTACATGAGGTTTATTATAGCCTTCATTGGGTTTCTTGTTATCTCTTCGACCCATGGGTTTATTATCTTCAAAATTTCTATTTCCATCCCAGGCAGAGCTAACCATTCTCCGGTTATCCCATTCTACTTCATTTTCTCTGTCACGTCTAAAAATAAATGTTTTAAGATTCATAAACTATGAGTATACATCATATAAAGATAACGATATTAGGTATACAGAATTAAAATAACTAATTATGAGTTAAATTATATCAAATAAATTTTTAAAGAAGACTTCTCTTCATCCATGTAAAAAATTAGTACTAAGATTGCCACTTTGAATTTAACCCGAAGTGCGATAATTTATAATTTTTCTGATTAGAAAAAATTAATAAGGATTCTTAAATAAGGATTTTCTTTTAGAGTCATTCACAGAAAAAACATTTAACTTTTTTAAATCTTAAATTTCATGCAAGTAAAATGAACCCCGCATGATGATGAAAAGCCTTAAATCAGGAGTGTAAGGACTACATTATACAGACTTAAATGGAGACTATAAAAAACTAATTTCATTTGAAAAGATATGTTAAATAATCTAAATATTCAAAACAGGGTGATAACAACTAAGCAAAAATCTTGATTTAAAAATTAAACTAAATAAATAAAACTCCTATTAATTATTAACTTTAAAGGAATTCTACTAGAAAGAACATACATTCGAGATTCGGTATCCTTGTTCCTATCCCTTTCTTGGTCATTGTCTCGATGATAACTTCTGGTATAATCGTGTTGGTTGTCATAATACCCACCACTTTTCCTGTTATTATCATAACCTCTGTCATTGCGAATGCTGCTAGACCTGAACCTAGCAAGCGAAATAATATCCAAAATACATTCATGTATACGAATATCCATATTCATTCATGAGAAAAAAAACAAAACAATTCTGTTTTGTTTAAATCATTAAAAAAAAAGAAGAGAGATATTAAAAAGAAAACAGTAAATGTAAATAATTTGAATAAAATACATGTAAAATTTTTTAAAGAGGAAGTATAATGATTTTAAAAAATCTAAGAGTTATGAGTAAAAAGCAAAACCACAACTATTGGCATATTCTATTCTTAATGGAAATAATATTCCAATAATAAGGTATACACTTAAAATTTAAAAATTAAGTATTCTCATACTTAAAATATAACATATGTATAGTAATTAAATTAATTTTATCATGGTGTCTACCAATTTTGGTAAACGCAATTCCTGACTTTTTCAAGAATGTTTCTGGAAATTGTTAACAATCACTATTTTAATACTCTTGCAATGATTCAAACAAATAAATAAATGCACACTTTTCTACTTTACATATTACAGTAAAATAATTTACAATACATTAAATACATGTAATTTGACGAATGTGTTACTACAGCTTTATTAAAATTTTTATTCTAAGTGTTGAACCAATAAATCAAAATTTAAATTGGATACAAAAAAGGAAAAAAAGACAATTATTGAACAATATTTTAATAATGACTAAACATCACAGCAAAAGAGGCAATTTTTTTAAATTGTACACCTAATAAATGTAACACATAATGAAAAACAAAATAATTTCTCAAATAACAAAAAAAATAACTCATAACAAGTAAAAAAAGTAAACAAAAAGATGTAAAATACTATAAGATTACTATGAAAACTAGAAAAAGAGGGCTTTAAATAAGTAAATTTAAGCACAATAGTAAATTTTAGAATTAACAATGACTTTCACAAATTTATTGTAAATTCCGAACTTCTCAACATTTTCACGACCATACGAAATCCCCGACATGTTCCCAAATTTCCCGAGTGATAGAACCTGTTTAATATTTAAAATGTACAACTATTTTATTTTTATTAAAGACTTTTTACAACCATATGTCCACCAAAAATAAGATTGTTCCAATTATAAACACAACTAACTATATTAATAGTAAGTTAAATTAAGCAGTAAAGGTAACATCTAGAAATTACACTATTACCAATACTAACACTTTGATTTTGTTTTATTCATGGAGCACGTGAACCTATATACAACACAAATTAACTTTTTTTTGTTGAATGAGCTTTCATCGCAGAATGTATTTAATGTGCTGTATTGAAGGTTATATTTTCATAAGAAAGCACCCAATATGCAGATTGATTAAAATAATAAACCATTAAAACAATTTTTTACCTGTCACTAGGTTCCGGGGTATTTCTCTCTCTCTTGTCCCTCTCTTCCTCTTTTTCTTTACCTTCTTCACTATCACCTCGAGTTCTTTGTTTGCTGCTAGGAAAATGTTGACTATTTCCCCAACGGTTTTCAGAACTTCCACTTTGCTGTTGTTGTTGCCTAATGTTATGCTGTTTTTGAAATCTAGGAGGAAGTAAAGGATTTTGATATCTGAAAAATAAAAAATAAAATAAACACTACTCTATCATGAAATAATCTTAATAAATCAAAACTTTCTTCTTTTTTTTAAAAAAAAAATAACACATTAGGACAAAAATCTACATTTATAAGAAAAATTTAATTTATTTCAATTATTTAAAAGTATTATCAATTTTATTAATCATTAAAAAAATAAAACAAAAACCTTGAATAAGATTGTGGTTCTGGGCGTGGGTAATTCCTTGGTTCCAACTGAGTCATTTGTCTAAATGTTTCACCCATTTCTTTTTTATCTTCTTTGTCCCACTCGTTTTCATTATCTTCTTTTTTCTTTTTTTCATTTTCAGTTTTAGAACGGGTTTCCTCAAATCTCTTTTCTTCCTCCTCTTTTCGCTGTTTGGCTTTTTCAGCTACTGCAGCTACTTGTTCAGATGTCTGTCTTCTTTTTTCTTTCCATACATCATCTATATCCATGTCGCGTGCATTCTAAAAATAATAGTATAATTTAAAAAATTTATAATTTCATCTACGATTGTAAGTTAAACTATTTTATCAACTATTACTATACCACTCATAGTAAGGCATGAGTAGATATAGGAGTGTCATTCACAAGCGAGATGCAAAGGCTTATTGGTCATGTTTAAAATCTTAAGAAATCATGCCTACACTCCCCTAGAGCTGTCTAACAGAGGCCAATTTTTTTTTTATTGTAGAAAACTCTCAGTTCAACAATACAAAAAAAAAAAAAAAAAAAAAAAAAAAAAAAAAAAAAAAAAAAAATTTTTTTTTTTTAATTTTTAATGAGTTTCATTTATAGAGTTTAAATATTTTTACACATTAATTATTATATATATTTTTTCACAATAAAATAATCTAAAATGTCTGAAAATCAGATGGTGGAAAATTAATAGAAATACACATGATCATTATCTCTTTATGTGTTTAATGGGTAGACAATTTAAAGTAATAATAAAAAATTAATTAATTAATAATCAGTAAATGTTTACCCAAAAGAAAATTCATAACTTAAGAGACCAGTTGATAAAATGTATTTAAAATAATTAATTATGATTTTTTTACAGCACAAAATTAAATTAAGAAATATATAGATGAATATTCATTTTTCTAGCTAGGCAATTTGTAATACTAGGATTTGTTGCACATCAATTTCATAACATAATTTTGATAATTTTATCAGTCCTTACAATTTATTTAGATTTCACAATCAACAAAGAGGATTGAGTCATATCTACTGAAACATTTTAACCCTTCGCACTTCCAAGCCACGAACCCACTGCCTGGCACAGAACTTATATGCCGGGTATGAGCCAGCAATTCTTTTTGTGGTTTTCACTCAGGTGGCTCGGACTATTTTCCTCCCCCCGAACTCAGATCGTTTTTTTTCTGTGGCTTTTCCCAAGATATGTAGTTTGTAAAATACCAATGAGGATAAAATTCTTGGGTTTTATCATTAAGATAAATCACTTTTTAATTATGTGCAACATAATGCATATTATTAATTAAAATGGTTTGTAGGTGAAAAATATTTTTTTCAATATTTTTCGATTAATAACCTGACCAAGACATATTAAAAAAAAAATATTCCAATATTATCGTCAAGAGAGGATGTTGATAAAAATAATGCCGGTCTGTACCCAGCTTATGAGTCCTGTGACAGACAAGTGGAACTTAGAATCTGAGAGGAACTGCATTTTTATTTTGCCGGATTATAACTGGCTAATGAGTGCAAAGGGTTAAGAGATTGATAATAATTAGAAGAATTTAGAACACAAATTACATTCATCTTAAAAGTGTAAAAAAACGAATCTTTTCTAAAAGCAGAATATAAAAAAAAATATTAGAAAATGACTTGAATACAAAATTTTCATGCAATTAATACGTTTAATTTTTTATCAAATTAACATTTTATTTGTATCAAAGAAGAAAAATGCCACTCAAACGTTCATTATGTTCAAAATTATGAATTATAATAGATACTAATCTAAGAAATATAATGTACTCACTGGATGAGGCAATCTTGAGAGTGGACTTCTAAAGTCGGGTGCAGGGATATTACCCGTACTTCTTCCTTGCCATGGTTGGTGTTGATTACATTTTTCAGTAAGACGTTCATTAATATTAATTTTATCACGGTTTTCCTAAATAACAAAAATTTAAGTGTTACTTTGTCTTATTAATCACAATTGAAGCCATTGATGGAAGGTGTTAACACACATTTAATAAAATGTTCAGGAGAAGCATTTTTGTGTTACTGTTTGGAACTTCATAAAACTGCTTCTATTTATAATCCTTTGTTTATTTTGATCATATGGCTTCTCCCCCCCCTACATATTTTTTATGCTTTAGCTAGATGCCATTGGCCAACTTTAAAATAATATTTATTCAAAAAAATTGTTTTGTTTTTTTATCTTAAACAATGAAAGTCTATGCTTTTTTTTTATAATTTAACACCAGTAAATTTTATAAAATGGCCTAACGCCCCTAGTACAGAATCAGGGTTTGATATTAACTCTATATAAGAAGGGTAGTCTTTATTTATTATCTTTATTATTTTATTTATATAATAATATGGTTCCGCAGAATATTTTATGCATGGCATTATTATCTGTTTCAGATCCACTTAAACTTCGCACAATTCACAGTAATCCGTATCTTTTCTTTTAATTTTATACAAGTATGTACCAAAGATAGCATGATTAATTCTCAATCTACACATTGATCTTATCCATGATCTGGGAGCATCACTGTTACCAAACCATGGTTCCTTTGAAATCAATGGGCAGTGAGATTTATAAACAATTCCTTATCTTCTTTCACATAACTTTTCTGAAAATAGTATACGATATTTATCAATCTTTTTTTTGTCGCTTCTTTGGTAAAGCTATCAACTGCTGTATTACCTTTTACCTGCATGGCCCCTAATCCAAGCAAATTTAATAGTTTTACTATGTTTTGGAGTTGAACTTTAGGTTTTCTAATTTTTTATGGCACTAAGACTGTCAGTTAGAATTAAAGTGGCTATCTATTCTGTAATCTAGAGCAATTAATATCGCTGTTAGTTCGGCTGTGTAAACTGAAGTCTTTTGGTGTATACTAATATGGATACTGTAAGAGGTCTAAAATTTTGTTGTCCATATTTGCATGGAATTTTTAAATAAATTTAAGAAAACTAGTTTAGTCAATTAAAAATAGTTAAAGAATGAAAAATAGTTGCATATAAAAGAGTTAACTGTTGTTTATATTAATCTCATTATGTTTAGTATGTACATTTATTTTATTTTGTTTTTAGTTTTTATATATAATTGTAATTGAGAATAGTGTAAATTGTATTGGATAACATATGAAAAAAGTATAATTTGTGAAGTTTGTTAAAAATTAATTTATTCAATAAATTTAGTTTGTCATACATAGATTAGAGGAGTGGGGGAGACAGTTTTTTGGAGGGAAGAGGAAGTATAGGGCCACATGGTGTGCAGCAGTCTAGTTCAGTGTGTTTTGTGATATGATGAATATTTTGTTTCGATTTGGAGATCTAAAGAAGAGATCCGAAAGTTATCCAGTAAGAAGAATTGGCAAATCATTTATTAAGACAATTTAACCTTTTGGTTTTGTTTTGTTTACAAAGTAAAGGTATGCTTGTTCCTTTTGTATAAAAAACTCCCTAATCAGGGGAATTACTTCAATTTAAAGTATTAAGAAAATAAATTGTTTTTTTGTTGTTTTTCATGTCGATCGTTGAAATACTTGTATTAAATTAAAGTTATATTTTTTAATATTTTTTTGTGATATACAAAACCATTTTTCATTCATTGTAAAACAGTGCCTGGACTAATTAAAAATAAATTTTCTATTCACGTTTATTAATATATATATATATATATATATATTGTATTAGGATTGTGGACAGCAGCGCCAACTCCTTCTGGACTCTTAGACCTCTTTATGAATATTAGATAAAAAGATGGAAAATTGGATATAATGTATTCATTGAAATATGAATCGCATTGGGTTTCTGGAATTTTATCAAGGTCGGGAATTGGAATTATTTTTATGTTAATTGAAAATATATCATATATACAACTCAATATAGAAGGTTTTTTATAATATGAATTGTATCTTTATAGCTAGATAATTTAAAAAAAGCAGCTACCAATGGGGGAGGTGTTTTATTTTTCCAATATCTGTGAGTTAGGGTTTCTGTTGTAAATTGAACCAGTTTATTATTTAACTCATTTTACTCTGTGAGCAATTTTATAACAAATATACTAGTCAAAATTTCCCTTCTGATTAGTTACTTATGGAGGTTCTCCAGTGCCGACTAAAATATTGTTATTCAGACTGTTCACTTATCGAAATCAACACATTATTTGAACAGATAGATAGATAATTAGTATTTTATATAGTATTTTAACAAATTGTAGGTTCCAGCTCAATTTCTGATCCAAGATGAAAACGTAAAAGTTTTACCTCATTATGAATTGGAAATTTATGACTGTTGACGGTGAAAAATTCCTGTTATGTTGGTTTTCTTTTTTTATTAAAAATACAGACTGTCGATTTTTCAGTTGATATTGACAGACCATTCTTTGTCACCCAAGTTAGTAAATTGTCTATTTTTGGTGATAAGGATTGAAAACAATCATTAGCATCTTTACCTATGGTACAAACAGTTGTCACCAGTGGATTGAATCAGGTGACCGTGGTCTGTCATATTGTTATTTGTATCAGCTAAGTAAACGGCGTAGAGAAGACAACTTAAAATGCCTCCTTGTGGCAAACCGATTCAAGCTATACACGGTTCTGTAATTTGTCGGTTTACTCTCAAAAAAATTTTCCTTTCTTTGTATAATTCTAAAATTGTTTAAATAATGCCTTCAGGAAGTCATACATTAGACATAGCCCTACTCAATTCACTGAATATAATGCTGTCATATGCTTTTGAAATATCTATAAATACAGCTGTAGCTGTTTTGCTTTTTGTGAATCCTGAGTAGAAGCTGGGATTGGGCCTGCTGAACAGACTTACCTTTTCTAAAGCCATATTGGTTTGCAGGCAGAATTACATTTGTTTCCAAATAGCACTCTAGCGTCATTTTAATTGTTCTTTCAAATGTCTTAAGGACTCACGAAGACAATGAAATTGGTTGATATGAAGAGGCGACTTTACTATCCTTACCCAGCTTTAAAATAGGAACAACAAGATATTCACCCCATGAGTCGGGAAAACTAGCATTTTTTCCATATTTCATTAAATATGTCAATAAGTAACTCTTTAACCATTTTTGGCAATTGATCTAGTATTTGATAGTGAATTCGATATAAGAGAACATGTTCAGCTATATTAAAATTAAAATTTAATTTTTCTCTGAAGCTATTGGAGGGCAGATATCATTAAAAAATTCCTCTACCCATTTACCTTTCCCAGTTGATTTGATTGAGTTGATTTTTGTAATTTTTCTGTTTTAATTGTTTCCAAATAACTGATGGATTGGTGTATTTATTTAACAAACTACAAAATTCACGCCATGAGTTTGATTTACATTGTTTAATAAATCTTCTCGTTTTAGCGGTAGCAATTTTGTAGTTTAAATACGATTCATAATTGCTGTTCTATTAATAAACATTATAGGCATTTTTTATATCTTTGATGTAGGTTTGGCATTCTGGGGTCCTCCATGAATTACTTATTACATTTCTAGTATGTAGAAATGATTTAGGGATAGAATTTTTAGCAGCTAGATTTAAATTGAAAATAAACTTTTGATAGTCGTATTTTGGTCAGAGTTTGCCTGTTAGATTGAATATTTTTTTATTAAATTTCTAAATTTGCTCCAGTCTGCAAATTTAAGATTCCATTTCCACTGAAAACATGTATCAGCTGGAAGTTCTGGGTGATCATTTGATTTCGAGATATGTTTTGCATTTTTAGGGTATATCGGGGCTACAATAATTGGGAGATGATCCGAACCTATTGGGTCCTCAGTGTACTAATCATATAACAGTGTGAGGTGAGGAGTTGTTAAAGTAATATTTATTGCACTTTCATTTATTTGATAAATATTTTAACTCTAGTAAGGTGAGCTGTCATTTAGCAAGACCAAACCTGCATAAGCAATTACCTCTATAATCTGATATAATCCTGCCCCATGATGAGTGATAACAATTAACATCGCCAGGAGATACTATTACAAATCATTAATCATTAAGATAGGGATTTAACTCTATCCAAAACTAAAGCCTTAACCTTGCAGTGGGCGCGCTGACCGCCATGACCTAAGAGGGCGCATGGCATCTGCCAAACACCACGGGTATTTTTTTATTGTAATCTGACTTACTAAGTATTTTTTTTATTGTTTTCGCATTACAAATTTTCTACCCTGTTGTTGTTTATTTGTTCTGAAAGTTTTTTAATCAATAGCTAATTCATACATTGATTTAATATTGGTGGAGGATGGGTCTGGAATATATGATAATTCAAAGTCTATGTATGTACAAAAATTTTATATTTTTTTCACATTCAATAATAATATTTAATAAATAAATTTGAATGTAAAGATCAATTTTATGTTGTAAGGAAATACGGGGGTAATTCATTTTTGTTTGTTCGAATAGTCCCAACCATTGTCAGATTTTTTTCTAGCAGTTCATTTGTAAGAGGATAGCTTGTGAACCAGTTATAAACTGTAATATTTTTGCCAGTTCCGTGGATTGGTTGGCTAAGTCGAATGACGTCTTTGGGCGCCCAGCTTGCTTCATAAGGTCCATGGTGGTTGGGTTCCAACATACACTTCCATGTTATGGGTATAAAAATTGCTGGCATCGCAAATATTTTTATCCCATATTTGGCCGGTTTTGATAGAATGAATTGCCGAAAGGAACATCACCGTCTGAATGATTTCAGTTTTTCATCAATCATAGCATACTCTCCTATAGTGAAACACTATTGATAGTTAGTGATTAACTGTTGAAAGAGATCTCGTATTGGATCCAGGCTTCATCGCAATAATCGACGATCAAACGTTCATCACGTGACTTCTCAGAAAAAATAATTATTTATGTACAATAGAAACGAATATGTTTAATTATCACCTATATATAGAATATATTGAAAACTAAATTTATTTATTATTATGACCAATCTATAAATGGATAAGCAGGAAATTGTTTAACGTAAATAGAAAATAACAATATCTTGTCAGTGGTTAAGGTAAATGGGAGTGGGCGCATGGTGTCCACGAGACTCCATCCTCTGTTAAAGCACAATCACCACTGTCTGTGTTGTGAAAAAAAGGGGTAGAAATCCGAGATCAGTTTAGGGGAAGGAGAAAGGGTTTGTAGAAAGGTATCTGAAGTCCCAAGGCCATCCGACACTCCGTCTGGATTTTATTAGAGAAAATATGGCACTGTGAATCCCACAGACGCCATGCGCCCACTGCAGGGTTAATAGCAGTACAGTTAATATTTATGTTTTCTGTGTTTTTTAAAGTTTTTAAAATCAAAATTATAATATTTGAAATCGTATCAAGGTTTTAGCATAGTCTCTCATTCACAGAATTTTTATCTTCGTTTTTATAGGGGTTGTTTGTTATTGGATTATTGGGTTAGAAATAATATTTTTATATTCTGTTAATATACGATCTTCTCTTGGAGGTGATTTAATAGGCAAAGACTGTCTAGTCTTTTTTATTCAAGTTACCTGTTTAAAATCTGGAAATACAGTTTTTCCCTATGTGACCCCAATGAAGGCATTTATAACATTGAATTGTTCATGGTACAAAATTATCAATTCTACAAATAACTTTGTACATTGAAAGAAACTTGATTAGTTCTTGACCTCTGATAGTTATCACTACAGATTTTGTAGGCACTTGGTAAACGATTTTGTCTTCTTTTACAATTTTTTGCTTTAACCTTTGTACCGATACTAAACAAAATTTTTGTTCGTAATCAATTGATTCTATATTATTTTTATTTTCTTCATCCGATATATCTTTTGATATGCCTCTCATACCTATTTTTTTAACTATGAATTTAGGGGCATACACTCTTAAATTTTCAGTTTTATTGTTAATAATTTCGGAAATCAATAAAGTTGCATTCTCCTTATCTCTTATTTCAATTTTTACCCTATTTCTGCCTATGGATTTTACATTAAGGATAGATTTATTAAATTAGGGAAAAATTTTGAATAGCTTACTTCCAAAACTGATTAGATGAAGTTCGCCAATATTGTGCCCCCGAGAATAGATTCGACAAATATATAAAAAGGAACTGAATTATACTTATATTATATTTGAGTGGAATAAATGGTTTTATTTAGTAAAATTCGTGGCTCAATTTCTTTCATTTATACTATATTTTCGACCTCAGGTTTATCTGGAGAGACATCACGAGGATCCCCCCAATCTCCTGCATTCTTAAAACTCAATAAAAGAAAACTTATCTGATTTAATCCTCTTCAGAACTCTACCCTGTCAGCGGCTAACAGAGGTTGAAGATAAACACTGCTTTCTATAGTTTTATAATCACTAAATATCTTAAAGTCAAGTTCAAAGAAATATAACCTAAATTTTAGACACTGTTAAGAAAACCATATGACCATAAAATGGCTATCCTTACTCTAATGTTTAAAAATAAATGATGAGTGATTGGAGAAATAGCATAAGGTGAAGTGGGGCGAGTGCGTCATGTGGAGTGCAAAGTTTAACTTTAACTTAACATAAAAAATCAGCTATTAATGCTAGGATAATATTTTTTGTTATATTGCAAACGTTGAACAATACTCTTTTCAGCAATATAGTTGATTCCCTGACATCCTAAAACTTATTATCAGTGCAAAGGAAAATCAATTTTATGTCCCGTGTACGCACTTGCCTCTCCTAAACGGGGTAAGTGCGTAAATCTCTTGTAAATTCCTTAGCAGTGAATTGATTCTTTGATGGGGTGTGTGAAAAAATAAGCAACTCCTAGAAATCATTTTACTCCTTGAAATTAAAAAAAATAGAGAAAAATACATACAATACAATTTTATAATTTAAACTCATTCAACTTTACACAACACCTAGATCAACAGGTTGAACTATGAAAATTCCTAGAGAGATTATCTTCTACAGTATAGCACTCTAGTATGTTAAGTTTGGAGGGTATGAAGTTCTGTCTACATACAACAGATGACAGTTGATGTAACAAAATGACAATAGAAATTATGGTGGAATAATGCACTTACCCCACCTTACATTAAGTCATAGTATTAACATGGTGATTATTTTGTTAGTAACTTTATGATTATTTTGTTTCTTGAATCAGTAATTCAGATCAGTTGGTAACTCGTTGCTAAAGAAAAAAATTCATTTGCTTAAGTTGACCCATCTTTCAATGTGCAATTTAAGCTCATTCGCCTTATCTAATGACATTTTTGTGAAGTAAAACGATAACTGGAAATTGGAACAAATCGGTCTGATGAGTGTGAGTGACTCAACGCAGAAGTCACAATTTTACACACACAAAAAAAGAAATAGATAATACATTTCATTATACTATGTAAACCTCATCAATATTAGGAGAAAAATCAAGGAATATTACTTACATTAATTATGCACACGCACGCACGCACACAGTCATCCATCATCGATCTGACTTTTATAAGTGATAATCTATGACCTACCACCACTAAGGAAGTGTGAGACTAACACACCCACAGTGACCACCAGGCAATTTTAATTATAATAGGTGAGAGGAAATTAAACAATCCTGTAAAGCTTCAGAAGGGTACAGTCCGATGGAAAACTAAGACATTTGATCAAGAAACGTTCCCATTCATAATGGAAGAGCATTACGATCTGTCAGGCACAGCAGAGGATAAGGCACAACAGGTTACGAAACTTGTTATGAAGGCGTGCGATGCAGCCATGGTTCGCACTAATCATCACGCAAATAGTGATTGGAAACCAGTATACTGGTGGAATCAACGAATTGCTGATGGTCGTAAAAGGTGTCATACAGCGAGGAGACGGAGCCAGCGAGCAAGAGGCCGCCCAGAGTTTGAGGTGTTATTGGAAACATATAGGAATGAGAAACGTGGACTCCGAAAGGCAATTAGGGAGAGTAAACGCCAGTGCTGGAAGGAACTTTGTGAAGAAGTTGATAAAGACCCATAGGGAAGACCCTACAAGATCGTTATGGAAAAGTTGTTGAGTAGTAACAAGCAGTCCCCCACCTGTCCAGTTACTGTGCAAAGGATTGTTGCCACTTTGTTCCCACAGCAGGCGGATGTACAGCAGGATACAGAACTGTTGAGGCCATCTGAAGCACCACCAGTGTCTAGTGAACTAAGCGAGATCTGAATGAGCCTGAAAGGAGGCAAAGCCCCAGACCTGGATGGCATCCCGAACATAGCACTCAAAGTGGTGATGGCAACAAGACCAGACTTGTTCCTAGAACTATTTGATTCCTGTTTACGTGAAGGTTCCTTCCCTCGGAAATGGAAAAGGCAGCGCTTGGTCCTGACTCCAAAGGGCAAGGGAACACCATCCGACCCTTCGGCCTATAGACCACTGTGCCTTTTGGATTTGATGGGAAAGGCTTTAGAAAAGATAATCGGAACAAGGTTGCAAGAGACTACCGAAGATTTAGGAGGCCTTTCTACTAACCAATACGGCTTCAGGAAAGCGAGATCTGCAGTGGAAGCAATCAACCTCATTGTAGACACGGCACGCGATGCCATTGCTGGAAAGAGATGGAGGAGAGGTGCAAAGAAGTACTGTGCCATCATTACGTTGGATGTGAAAAATGCCTTTAACTCAGCGAGATGGTGCTGTATTCTTGATGCTCTAAGAGATATGGGAATCTCTTTGTACCTCAGGAAGATAATTGCGGATTATTTATTTCAAGGACAGGGTCCTGATATTTACAACTGACAATGGGCAGAAGAATTATGGAATAACTGGGGGAGTGCCCCAGGGATCAGTGCTGGGACCTGTGGAATATAATGTACGATGGAGTTCTCAGACTGAGCTTTCCAGGAGACATCAAAATAGTAGGATATGCTGATGACATCGCAGTGGTGGTAGTTGCAAAATATTTAGAGGAGGTAACTGTAAGAGCCAACTGGAGTGTTGCCCTAATCCGCAACTGGCTGACATCAGTGGGTCTGCTGATAGTAGCACTGAGGTGCTCCTAATTAGCAGCAGGAAAAAAATGGAACAAATCAGAATAACGGTTGGTAGAGAAGCGATTCTATCCAAATCCTCCTTGACTTACCTAGGAGTGAAAATTGAGCACATAATAAAGGTGTCAGAGAAAGCAGCTGGAGTGAACACTGCACTGTCTAGACTAATGCCTAACATAGGAGGTCCCCGGCAGACCCGAAGACTACTGCTGTCAAGTGTTGTAACATTGTCCTTTACGCTGCAGTGATATGGAGGGATGCTTTAGATATACATGCGTACGGAAGACCTATGATCTGTGTACCGCCGAAGCCTCCTTAGAGTTATTAGTGCATTTAGAACTGTATCTTATGAGGCAGCATGTGTGGTAGCCAGGATGCCACCTATCGAACTAATAGCTGAAGAAAGGAAGAGGTCATATCAAAGGAGTGAACGCATTCCCAGAGCCAATAAGAGGAAAGAAACTATTGTAGCTTAGCAGCAGCGTTGGGACATTGCTATAAGTGGGAGATGGACACACAGGCTGGTCCCTCGTATTCAACACTGGGAGGACCGGAAGCACGGAGAGGTAGACTACTACTTAACTCAGTTGCTCACTGGACATGGAGCCTTCCGAGCCTATCAGTATAGGTTCAAACTAGATCTGACAGGGAAATGCCCAGCCTGTCCGGCGGTGGATGAGGGTGCAGAGCACGTGTTTTTTATATGCCATCGCTTACAGCAAGAAAGAGAAGAGTTCCGACAGGTCTGTGGAGTTTTTCCGATGGTTGATGGTCTGGTGCAATTGATGTTGGCTTCTGAGAAGTACTGGATGGCGGGCCAGAGGTTAGCGGCTGAAACTATCAAGCGGCTCAGGAAAGAAGAGAGAGATAGGCGCAGCAGGATGTAGCCTACTACCATGAGGCGGCATCCAGCCATTCCTCTCCATGATGTAATGCCTAACGGCAGTTCCGTGGGGAGGAAAACCAGGTGTAGGGAGGTGGTTTTAGTGGGTAAGAATTCCACACATGGTTAGGTACAGGCCTAACAATGTCTTTTGAAGATTTCGCCTACCCTCGTAAAAAAAACAAACAAAAAAAAAAAACACACACTTCTAATATTTTGTCTAATCCACATTCAAGTAGTTATAAATTCTTTTCACTCAATATCTTTTCCTACTCATTTATTACTATTTTGAATTGATTTTATTTAATTATTTCCTTTCTTTCTTTTTCCTAAACAAATTGAAATTAAAATTTATACCCATTACTATAATTATTTTTATTCTCTTTTTCTTATGTTTGTATTTACACCAAAAGTTCTATTTTCAATTGTACTTACAAATCTTATCTTTTATATATATTATTATCATCTTTATTTGAAATTATGGTAGCCAGACTGTTTTATTATCTTGCAGCATGTACATATTATTTTTAGGGGACGACAATATGTCACAGAATCGAGATTATTTTTTTATTTCATTCAGTAGTTACAAAATCGAAATAGAAAAAAATTGTGATGTAACCAAATAACTAGAATCAACCAGTTTACATGCATATCAAAGGAGGAACTGTAGGAACTGTAAGTCAAAATAAAAAATTTAGTTCATTCTAAATAAAAATAAAATTTACAAAATACTAACCTAAAAAATCTGGCTTGATTTAAACACTACACTAAACATTATATAAATATACTAAATATGACGTTAAGTTGATCAGATGCCAATATCATCATAGGCAAGCAGGAAAGTAGGGATAGACGACTGAGCAATAGGAAATACTCCTAAAGCACAATCTATCTCACTATACCTCCAGCCTGAGACTCGTCATCAGTTTTCATCATTTCAACCAATTATCAAAGATATTCCTCCTTCTTACATGACAAAAATGTGTCTGTTATAATTTTTAAATTAGGAGGAAACATTACAATAACAATTATTTAGCACATACCTAACTTTCAATAACTTAATGTAAAGGCACAGAAAATAACACAGTAATACCTATTATTGAAATAATAATAACCTTATACTCAACTCAATAACAGACATCAGCACTACAAAATTAAACCTCCATATTAACAAATCAAAATAGAAAAAAAAAAAGATCTAACCTTTTCAGTTTCAATATCTTTCTTTTCTTCTTTATTTTGTAAGGATAATGACTTAACTTTATCCTTTTCGTCATCGTTTCCTGTACTTTCATCATCACTAAAGGCCAATTTCTGACTGCAAAAAACAAAATTCAATTGGTATACAATAATAAAACAAATTAAAACTCAAATATAATTTATACTACTTTATAAAATGACAAGCCATTTTTCGTTTGTGATCACTAAAAAAACTACTGAACCTATCTGTACCAAATTTGAACCGCATCATTTTTATTTATAGTTCCAAAATGGTTTAGCAATAATAACATCTACTGATTATCAATTAATTGGTTATTAAAAAAAAGCAATAATATGAGGAGAGCAGTGAAGTTTGAAAAATGACTAATAGGTGGCAAGTGTCATTTTACACGAGAGGTTACAAGTACGGTGTTATATAGAGCTTGAAATTTATAACAAAGTTTTCCTATATTCATTTAAATTAGGAAAAAAGATTCAGGTATGGGATTGTGGCGTATGGATCCCATTAAAGTTTGAAAATCGACCGATATGTGGCTAACCATTCCGCATTAGAGTTTACAATGGTAAAACTACTGGACTCATCTGTACCAAATTTTAACTACATCATCTTCATAGTTCTAGAAAGGTTAAGCAATAATAAAAATTTGAACGTACAATTTTGAGTGGAGGTAACAATTTGTTTATTGTGTGTAAAAATGTGATTTATGGGCCTTTGGTTGTAAGCACTGATAATGCAGTCCATTTTCTGCAAGATTTTTAATAGTCTCTGTTTTTCTCGATTACAACTCACTCATTAAATTCAATAAATGTATGTTCAATTATACTTTACGTAATCCTCAAACAACTAATCATAGCAACTTTAATCAGGTTAAAAATTATTGCTACGCGTGAAAATATCATTGAAGAAATAAAGCTCAATTATTAGTTAAAATCATCAGTTCATTACTTATGTGAGCAAACAAGGCCACGACGGTGGATGCTATTATATAAAAAAACAAGATATTTTTCGTTTGTGATCAGTAACCACAAAAACTACTAAACCAATCTCTACCAAATTTTAACTACACCGTCTTCATAGTTTAACAAAGGTTTAGCAATAATGAAATTAACTGATTTTCAACCATATATTAATTAAAAAATCTGATAAATATGTGGATTCCGTTTGAGTTTGAAAATCGATGGAGTGCCATTTTGCAAGAGAGGTTCCAATAGCATCGTGTTATTTAGAACTTGAAATTGATTACGCTACTAATTTATTTTCAGGTTATTTGTTCTTATAAAGTCTGGTGCGACATGTGGAGTTTGAACATCAAATGATATACCTATTGCTATTAATTATGTATTCTCAGTTTATTTGGATTACCAAATCATATATTGAAATTAAAAATTGGATGCCCAATAATGCTTTTAGGTGACCTTTAACCACCTAATCTGTGCATTGATAGCAAATTAAATAATGTGAGGCTGTGATTCCCACTGGAACAATGAATGAAGAAATCGCTTTCATTCCTGGAATCCCAATAATGCCTTCTAATTTTTAATTCTAACGGTTAAAATTTCTAATTAAAGCTTCTTTCGCTATTACATTTAACAAATTGCTTGATCAGATTTACAAAAACGCTGTAGTAGATATTTGGACTGACTGCTTCTCTCAGTCAATAAGTATGGTTTTCAAGAACTGGAAACACTAACAATCGAATCATTCCCATGTCATTAGATAAAACTAGTTTTATGAATTCATTTCTTCTTTTTTGCATGCTGCAAACAATACAAGATTTTTATCATTATTAAAATTATTAGTAAAAATATCTAAGTATTTTTTTTTTATGAGAGAGGATGAACCCACTATGGGGAATGCTAGTTTGTTATATAACTAAAATATTTAATTTAAAAAATTAATTTTTTACTTCTTTGAATGAAAGAAAAAACGTTAATTAAATTGCTAATAAAAAGAGTTGAGACAAAGAAAACAAACCAGTAAATATAAATGGTTTACTGATGTGTAAAGCTGAAAATGTAATCTAAGAAATCTGTTGACAACAAGCATCACATCTCACTAAATTATCAGAATTTACTTACTTATAATCAATGTCATCTTGAGTTGCCCAACCAGGATCTCTCATAATTTCATCCATTCTGTTAAGATCTTCTTCTCGTATTATTGGGCGAGGCACCAAGTCCTCAGGATCAGCCATAGGCGGTGGACGAGAACCACCACCAGGAATATACCTGTTTGAAATAATATGGATAAAGGAGGTTTTTAAACTGATTACTGACATAACATACTTTAGTAATGATACAACAGATATACATAAATGAATTAAAATGTTACCTATTTTCTGTAGGACCATGAAACTTATTGGCAGTTCTGATAGGCGGGGGATTCTGGAAATTGCTAGGAAACATGCTGCCTGGGAACGCACTTCCACCACCAACGCCACCACCACTGCCGCCAGTACTACTGCTGTTACTACCACCACCAGCTCTGCTATTTAACATCTGTAACAAAAAAAAAAAAGTTAATTAAAACAAAAGATTGTTTCCCATAAAATATTTAATGTTCATAAAATCACACTGTTGTTACAAAGGCTAACTAATTTAGATAACTACTACTATTTAATCTATTATCACTACATTGATCATAATTTCTACCAAGCATATTCATCAGCCATATAACATAATTTAAAGTAAAAAAGTAAATTTCTACTGTTTTAATTTAGACAGAAAATATTCCAGAATAAATAAATAAAATAAATAAATATTACTTCTTTAACTCAAAATATGGTACTACTATCGACAAGGCACTTCACCAAATCAGCAATGCTGCCCTAACTACAATGCACCTGCAACATCGATTCCAATACTTCACCCTAAGTTTCACATTCATTGATAGCTCTATCCTATAACCTCACTTGTTAACATCAACTTCTACAGTTTAAACACTTTATATTTAGATATTTATTTAATTACACATATTCATTTTCTTATTTTTCATTTTAATATGAGAAGGTATAACAGAAATTAATATTAGTTTGAACATGGCTTTAGACCATGTGTGTAAATGAAGAAGAATAATATTGTCCATCGAAAAGTAGCAACTAAAACATCAAAATTAATCAGAACAAAATTAGAATCGATGAAAGTTATTGTGGGCATGTAAAGGGACTGGCTGGAGCACCTCATCGATAAACTAAGAGAACAACTTTATTTTAAGTCATATGTAAAAATCTGTCAGTCTAATATAAAACAAACTTTAATTGTATTAGAGCAAACAAATAAAGAACAGTTTAATACTACATGAAAAATGAAAAGTTATTGGTAAATTTGATTAATCCTGTTTTGAATGACTGACTATCTCAACAAATTAAAGTTCACTTCTTTTCTAAAAACCAAACACTACAAAATGAGGGGAAAAAATTAAAAACCACTTACAAATGATGGTACTACACCCTTATATTGCGGCACAATATTAGGAGTGGAAACCGGAGGAGGAAACTGAGTGAGAGGCCGGGGTTGAGTGTCCTGTGTCGGCGGAGGGGCCTGATATCCTCCACCATGAGCCCAGGATCCTTCAGTCTGAGGGCGAAGAGACGGACCAGGGCCATATCCGCCTTCACCCCCCTGAGGAGGGGGGCCCGGGACCCCTCCCTCCCCAAGTAGTGAGGGGAACTCCGCTTGGAACTGAGGCGACTGGTGGGCTAGAAACGATGGTCCGCTCCCTCCACTCAAGCTCACTCCACCACTTCCACCCTCTCCGCCTACCATTACAGAACTCCAAGTCTTGTCTCCTCCTACGCTCACCACCTACATAATATAACCACAAAGTTTTGACACTTTTTCCTGTAAAAAAGAGCTAAGGAAATTTTTAAAAGAAGTGAAAGTACTTACTGGTTTCGGAGGTTGTGGAGGTGTCGGTGTGATGTTTGTCTGTGGCACAGGGGCCGTCCCCACGACAGCAGGGGCATTTGTACCCGGGGTTTGCCCACTCGTAGTACTCACCTGAAATAAGATAAAAATATAATCATAAGAACATAAATTTACAATAAACCAATATCTTAAGAGACAAAACCTAATTTAAAAAATCTCTACCTTACCTTAATTATAATATTTCTGAAACATAACTCAGAAATCATTAAACATAAAAGAAATCATCAAACATAAGTCATCATAAATAAGATTTATGCTGATATAATTTAATGCGGAGTCAATAAACAATTTAATCTTTGAATTGAATTCAAATTTTCTGTTTCAAGGTGATAACAAATTTTATAAATTAAGAACTATATTAAGTACAATTTTACTATAATGCTTTAATTCATTTTTTAAACATTGAAATTTCAAATGATACATCAAGTTAGCAGAAAATGCTTGATGAGAAGAGCATCATTAATAGGACAAGTGTAAAATTTAATATTATGTATCATTCATTCATAAATCCAGAACAAAGTTTTGAAGATATTGATATCCTCTCTTTGGTTTACAAAAAAATTGAAATTATAATTAAGTTTAGTTCAATGCCATAATTCTTAACAACAGGTACAAGTACTAAAAGAGTATAATCAACTTCAAATTACTTAAAGTGATACAATAATTCACCTTGGAAACAATTTTTTTTTTTAAATTACGACTTAAGGTTCGTTAAGTACACAAAAAACATGTCCAATAAAACAGTATACCATCACAAATAATGCTTCAACAATGATAATTAAAACAACTCTTTATTAATTTCTTTGATTGAGAATAAACCATCAAACCACATACCGGTGATGTTGATGTGATAGGAGGTGCATCTGACGCCTTGCTTCCCCATCCTGTACCTCCAGTTGGAACTAGACTCACTGTCGGGTCACTTCCACTATGCTCAGATTTTAAACTTGGTAAATTGACAGGAGCTCGTCGTGTAGATGGTACTTTGCCCAAGCTTTGCATTCCATGTTTACGAGGAACTGTGCTCTTGGTCTGGTGTTGTTCTGAAGATTCCCCCTAAAAATAAAATAAAACAATTTATGAGAAATAGCCAATTAAACAACCATCATTTATCAGCCAATAATATCAGAACAAATTAAAAAATTAATGTAAGTTTAAATCATTTTACTAAAAAAGATAATTTCCTATAGTAAACAATAATTAATCAAGCATAAAGCTCTATTACATCAAATGCAAATATGCCCAATAACAGCAAACGTCCCCACACATCTTGAATATAAACAGATATATTATGAATTTCAGAACTCTAAGAAGGTATCTTCCAACATGGCTATCAGGTTCAACTGTGATATGATATGCTTGTTAATAATGATTTCATAGATACTCTTTATCCTATAGTCAAGTCACATTAATGAATTTTCCAATGAAAGTATTCTTTGTCACAATACAATGTAAGGATTAAAAAATAATTCATACCAGATTTTTATTTTAGAGGGTATAAAGAATATAAAAATTAAATTAAGTGTAAAAATAATTAAAAAGGGAAGATGAAGATGAGTATCTTCATGGATGGAAATACCTTCTTATAACTTTAAATAAATCACATATTCTCTGACAGTTTTTTCAATTAATTTTCTATATCTAAGGTTAACCAGGCAGGGGTCATTAGAAGGTCCGCAAACAAAATACAACCCTATCAGACTGCCTCCTCTGATCTAAGGCAACATCCATAACAAAAAGGAGGCTTCAGTGATCTCTTTACCAGAAACCCTTCTTTTAGACATAAGAATAACTACAAAGTTCAATACAGGCAGTATGACTGCTCATGAAGGCACTCTGTTCCATAGAGCCTAAACAAATCTAATTCACAAGACTGACATTTTGCTTTTTATAATATTTAAATTTCAGGCATATTATATAAAGTAGAATAATTCTAGTTCTTCTCATACTCAACTTATTAGAAAATAAAATAAATTTCAACATTTAAAAGAAATCAAATCTGTTTTTTATTGATTATCTTATTAAAAGATGTTATAGAACAAGATCTGCGTAATGGTGGACAGGAAAAGAAAGCATTCTACAAATATTACAATAAAAACTAAGGTATACAATTTATTGAGAAAGTAGAAACCATTTGTTAGGCAATAATTTTTCTACAGTTACTATAGACAAATTTAACAATATTATATGTACTTATTCCATCATACGAGGTGTGATCAAAAAGTTCCGGGACTGAATTTTTATACATTTATTCATACAACATACAGGTTATTCAAATTTGTCTCCTTCGAAGTACTCCCCTTTTCCCACCGGTGTTTCTACTGATCAAAGGCCCCAGAAAACTCTTCTTTTGTAAAGGTGTTTAGCAGCTCCGTTGTTTTTTCTTTAATTTCGTCAACTGTTTGAAATCTTCATCCTTTCAGGTGTCTCTTGAGCTTCGGCAAAAGAAAAAAGTCCGCTGGAGCCAGGTCAGGTGAGTAGGGGGGCTGAGGAATGACAGTCATTGCATTTTTTATACAAAAAGACCATCTTTAAACCTCTTGAACCACTGATGGCAGCATGATCGGCTTAGACATTCTTCACTAAAAGCCTCTTGTAACATCAAAAAGGTTTCAGAAAACGTTTTGATCAGTTCACACACTTCACACAAACACGTTGCTCTTCTTTCACATTCATTTTCATAAAATAGCCAAACTCTATAAAACTAACCTCAAACAAACTGTGCTAATGTTACTTTCAGTGATGTTATGATTGATCTGCAAACACAGCTGTGTTACTGTTGAGTCAGGCAATACAATGCTGCCAACCGCATCGCTGAGCGACATTGCATTCCCATAGTACATAAAAAGTCCTGGAACTTTTTGATCACACCTCGTATATAAATGATCATGCCAAAGATCTGATGTCGGACATCATTTACAACCAGAATTTGGTATCTATAAAGTTGTAAATAATAACTAGTTATTTACTATTTCTGTCACATAAAAAAATATAAATATAACATTCACTACTTCTCTAAGAACATAATAAAATGCTCAGTCAATTTTTGGTTGATAATCTGGAGGCATATATTTTTATTAAAATTATGTAATAATATAACGCTAAAATTGCACATGGAAGAGCCAAAATATATTTAGAATAGAATTAAACTTAAGAACGAGTCAAAGAAATTCATAACAAAATATCACCACCAATAAATATAATGCATACAGTGGTTATTAGAAAATTAAGAAATTTTGAAACTACAAACTGCATGAGAGTAGAACTGATAATTAAAAAGGCACTGAATTATTATAAAATAAAAATTAATGCCAATTTTTTATTTTTTTTAATGTAAAAGGTTCCAAGCTGATAGATAATGTTGTGCAAGAAGACTAAAATGTAATATTTAACAAAAAAATTATAAATAGTTATACAAATATTAATGAGGTAGTATTATACATTTATTGTTTTATATTTTTCCAAATCAGTCAGACAATAAATTTACTGTTATAACAAGAACAATTCAGAGTACCATATATATTTTTTAAATAATTTTCTTCATCGTTTTGAAAGGCTCAAGTAGACAAAATTTAATATAAAATCCTGATTTAAAAATATTAAAAATCTCTTTTAACAATCCCTCAAATAAAAAAGGGTAATTTTATGAAACATACGTAAAATGCATAGCAGGTTAAAGAATGGAACATAAATGATATTAAACAGTTGGATCAAAATAATCACATATGCACTAAAAAAATAAATGCCCACACACATTAAACAAATTTAAATCATCATCATCATAATTTATAGACAGGCAATAAAAAATTAAAACCGGGGAATAATCAAACAAACCTCTTTACAGAATATAACAATTGAATATCAAAAAACAAATTTCTTTGAAGTAGGTATGACTTTCGTTCTGTCTGTATACCAACAAATATTAATATATTAAATAAAGACTTTAATAAAAAATAAAATATTAAAAAATGTAATCATGCTAAATTAAAATATAATCAATATTTAACTTCAATCTAATAAATTAATATACTAGATCAATACACCCATCTCATTTTAGAAGTAAGATAAATAGTAATAAATACTAGACACTATAATGTAGTAATTCATAATCCATCCAACAAAACCAAATAGGTAAAATGAATTTCTTAGTCATTTTAATACTGAAAGTAAAATAAAAACTATTTACATAAAAGCTAACTGTTACGTAGTAAGCCCAGCAGCTACCAATATCAAACAATAAGCATAAAAATTTTAAACCCATTTTTATAAAGTTGTGTGTTATTCTGTTTTAACAAAAAATTAATAAAGAATGGAGAGGTTTCACCAACTAAAAAACTATGTAACTATTATAATTCAAAAAAAGAACATCAATTCTCAATTCCTAATATAACATATAAATGATAAAAGTCTTCTTAAAAAATTAATACAAAAGCAACTAGCATTAATAAGAATATAATTAAGGCAAAAATTGTCGTATGACATCAATTTAAAACCACATACATCACTTGACAAAGAAAATTTTAGAGGTTAGAAAAATGTAAACACAAGTCTTCATCAATTCTGCTAAACCAATCAAACAGATATAAAGAAAGTATTACAACTAATATTATTGAAAAAGTACTCTATATCACAGTCAAGCCATATCAACCACTCAAGTTCCAATACAAATGAAACTCAAATTTTTACAAACAGGTTATATTTAAAAATTATAGCCAAAACAATAAACAATAATTTAAAATAGGTGTGAATTGAAACATTGAAAAGCACTTTCCATTTAAAGTTACAAATTTCAAAAGTTTTAGTAGTTAATTAACTTACCTTGCTGGTTTTGTGATATATGCTATTTATGTCTAGGGATTGGAACTTTGGCTTTCCTTTCTCCCCCTTGGATGAGACCCCCGACAATGTAGACATGCTGTCCGCAGGGAACCATTTAGATTAAACGGACCCTTGGAACGAACCTTTATTCTGAAATAGAAGTTTCTTCTTACTTAAAAAACAAAAAGTGAAGTTTACAGTATCTGTTAACAAAAATATCACAGAGTTAAAACTAAAATGAAACTTTAAACTGGGGATTAAATATAAACAGAAATCTCAGCATTCAGATACATAGATCTAGTTGCTAAGATCATATGAGTAAAATATTTAAAATGAATCTATGATATATCAATCTAAAAACCTCATCATACTAAACAATAATGAAAATGTTAGATGAAAAACCATTAAAATATTATGAATGTTGGTGAATCAGTAAAAACAAATATGACAAATTGGTGAAAACTGCTATTTGAAGTGTTTGAAATTAATACTAAGGCTTTAGAGACCAAAATATGTTATTTGATGAGAATACAACCATATACAAATAATATTGTGCACCATGGACATTACAACAGTTAATATTTAAAGATTATCTATAGAAAAAATGATGAAAACAAGATATATATATATATATATGTTAAATAATACCTAATAAAAACATAGGCACAATGAAATAGAAATAGTAAGTTATAAATTCATTACCCTAAAAAAACAACAATATAGAATTATGAGTATTTCATTATTAAACACCAAGATAAACCAAATGTTTACAAAAATATGTACATCAAACTTTTAAAACACAATAACCCAAGGTTTAAATAGTGAAGTAAACAAAGGATTCACAGGGCAATAAACTTGGCAAGGCACCCATCTCAAAAAAAGGCGTCTGTTTTAAGAGTGTATAATAGAACAAGACAACACCCAAGGATTTAGCAAAAAAAAACTGTAACTCTACTCACAAAATGGATAATATCTGAACGATTGAAAACTTTCCAGTTCCTAGAGTTTGCCGAAATGTAGGTTAAATGAGGATCTGAACAACAAAGAAGTTTTACGAATACTCCCCAGTTACCCGAGTACAAAGAATCGCCAACCTAACAGAGGGAGCTAAAACCTAAACATATTATTATACAGTAATATGTTAATTAAAACTTACTTTGGTCCGTTCGAATGGGTAATAAATAAAAAGAAGAAGTATTCTCCTCCTCAACTTATGGCAGGACGGATGACTTGAGATTTTAATTTAACTTCTAGATACTTAATGACCACCTATCACAAGATGGCGATACAACGGGTTTCGTTCATTTCTTCTTCCTCCCACTTCTCGATCAATACATGACGTCATTTAGTACCCATAAAATAATTTCAACTAGAAAATTTTGACGAAAAGGTGCGTTTAATCATAATTACAAATTAAAAAGTGTAAAGTGTTGTTTTATTTTTAGTATTATTCTGTAAACTGAAATATGTTGAGGTCATGATTTTTACCTAGAGGGGTATACCACGACGAAGAAATTCTATTGCTAAAAATAAAAATGAAAATTTTTAAATTAATTATAACTGATTTTTTTTTTATCCTTTTTAAAAAAAATAAATTGTAACAAGTTCAATAACACCATCTCGAAAATTAAAACACCAATGCTTTACTAATATTATAAACATAACCTTTCTTGTAAATATAACCTCCTTATCAGGTTAAATATTTGTGTTAGTTTGTTATGACAACGGTTCCAGTTACAAATGGTTGAGTAATCTGAAATTTTCATTACAAATAATACAATGATAGAATACGATTGTTTACTTATTGTATTTTTTACCCTGTAGGCTGTCACGTTGCATACGGATGTTGGTGATGTAAAAATTGAATTATTTTGTGAAGCTTGTCCAAGAACTTGTGAGGTAAAGGATAACAAGATGCCTATCTATACTTTGAAACGTTTATAACATTTATATACATATGTATAAAATGTTCAGTATGTTGAAAACATAAATGGTATTGTTGATACCCTTTAATATATTTAAAGTTTTGTGTTCTTTGTTATTATTGTTTAAACAAAATTGTAAATATTTTATTTATTATATTTCTAATTTATAATAAGTACACTGAAATTGGAGCAATGTCATATTATTGAGCTTCTGTTAAATTCTAATTTATTTTTCACTAAATCTTTTTTTGTTGAGTCACCATTGTTTGTTGTTTAGAAGTTTAAGCCGATTTTTCGCTCGTATAAAGATCAATCATTCTAAATCCTTTTTTTATATGGATTAATATCTTTATTTACTCCGACTGTTGCAGTTTCATGTACTGTTTTCAAACAAACCTATTCTAGTCACAATAAGATCATCATTTTATTTTGTGGGTCCACTATGAAGTAAAAGTTATTCCTTCCAAGCAAGAAACAAACCATATCAATTCATATTTTAAATTGAGGATGTGAGGAATGCTCTCCTAACTCAAGACTTTCCCTCAGTTACTTGTATTTTCAGTGCATGAAAGTACAGGATCTTCATACTTGGTTATATGTGGTAGTAATGCTTGAGCTCTAACAAATATTAAAAGGCATTGCTTATTGTAGGGTACCGACAAATGTTAAGGAAAATATATGGGATAACCTAACAACCCATATGAACTAAAGGACCTACCTGAACTCTTTTATAATTTCTTTGATACAAGAACTATGTATAAATAGTATATCAGACATCTGTTGCCATATATACTATTGATTTCAATTGTTTTATAATGACTTGTTGGTCTTCATGAATGAATGAAAAATTACTGTTTATTAAAAAAAACAAAAAATTTTTTTTTTCAATTCTAAGATGTTTTGGCCCTTATAGAAATAGTACAAACATAATTAATATTACTTTGTGAGAGTAAGAGAAGAAACAAAACAACTATAAATAAATAAAATAAAACAATATTAAAAACTATTTTCAGCTTAAACTTAAAAAATATTAAGCATATGAATTTACTAGTAGAATTACTCTTTTAACAACCAATATGATTATAACAATATATATAAATATACATTTATAAAAAGTAAACAAAGATTGAACTGTGTTTTTCTGTTACTATCAATTATAGAAATAGAAAAATAATTATATTCTGGGACCAAGTCCCCTAAGAATAACAAATTGTACAGAAAGAAATGATATTAGTTACATCTGGTCAGAGACATGATGAATAAATAAGATGAAAAAATAAAAATAATAGAATAAAGAAGAAATATTAATATAACAATGATAATGTATACATAGATACTAATGTAATATATGAACAGGAAAATAAGAAGATATTCTACAAATGAAATAATAAATAGGTTATTTTGATACAATGCTAATTATATAAAATATAAGAACCCAAATGTTGTATTCGGAGTAAGAAAAAATTATTTTAATTGGTAACACTGAGTGTGTTTCAGAAAGAGTTAGATATCGTTTAATTGATGACATATATTGTTAGTAAGTGTCACCTTGGATTAGGAGGAGGTACTGAAAATAGAGGAATTTAAATGTTTTTAAAGATTTTGCTTGTCTAATATGAGAAGGAATGGAATTCCATAGGATGGTTGAGCGGAATAGGAAAGAGCGCTGGAATGTTGTGGTTCTATGGGATGGGGTATATAGATCAGAAAGACGGGATCTTGTGCTCAATGCCTTGATTGCAGATATGAATTGAAGCGTATTGTAAATATAGGAAGGATGAAGGGTGCTGATAATTTGGTAAAGGAATGATCCATGGAAATATTTTCTACGTAATATGGAATAAAGCCAGTTTAATACAGAATAGAGGAAGGAAACGTGGGAGTGCCTCAGTTTATCGAAGATAAATCTGGCCAAGCAGTTCATAATTAGTTTCAATCTGTCTTCGAGAACCGTCAAGAGACCACCATAAACTAGACAACCATAATCAAGGTAAGGGAATATTAGAGAGGATACTAGAAGCTTACGAGTTGACTGGGGAAGAAGGTGACGGGATCGGTGGAATAATTTAAGTAGACCTATAGAACGGCGGGAGATTTGGGCGATCTGAGATTTTCAAGAAAGGTTCTGATCAAAAATAATTCCGAGATTTTTAACAGACGAGTTGAAAGGGATAGGATGATCATTTAGGATTAAGGGAGGATAATGGGTGTATGCACTAAGGAGGGAGCTAGATCCTATTATAATGGCTTGAGTTTTCTGTTCATTTAATTGTGATTTGTTTAAGGTCGCCCAGGCACTAATTCTATTCAGGTCTTCCTGAATTTTGGCGAAACCAGAAGGAAGCTCGGAAGGAGGAAAGGATAGATAGATTTGGGAATCATCTGCGTAGAGGTGATAGGAACAGTGCTTAATTGAATTAGGTAGATCGTTGATGTAGGTATTGAAAAGGAGAGGAGAAATGCTGGACCCTTGAGCAATACCAGAAGTAATAGTGAGAAAAGTAGATAAGGATTTGTTAGGTATTTTAACTGTTGGAAACGGTGAGAAAGGAAAGACTGAAACCAGCGGATGGAACTAAAGGAGAAATTTAAAGATTCTAATTCGGAAAAAAGGATAGAGTGGTCCAGGGAATCAAACGCTTTAGAAAAATCCAGAAGTATCAGTTCAGTCAGTTTTTTTTTCGTCTATGGCAGTCAACATGTCATTTGTGATTTTGAGGGAGCAGATTGTGTAGAGTTGCCGGGTCGAAAACCAGATTGTAGGGGATCGAGGAGATTGGATTCTTCAAGGAAGTTGGATAACTGTGATTGTACTAATCTTTCTAAGGTTTTAGAGAGGTTAGATAAAATGGAGATCGGGCGATAGTCTTTAAGAGATGTTGGATTCAATGTTTTATTTATAGGATGAATTAAGGCTTTTTTCCAGGAGGTAGGGAATCCTGAATTTTGAAGGGAAAAATTGTATATGAATAAGAGGACTGGTGTGGTTTAACTAAAAAAAAATGATAAACATATGAATTTATTACTAACAATATTATTATAACTACTAATATAACTATAACAATATTTATGACTAAACATATCGCTCATGGGCAAGAAAAGTGACACAACTCAAAAAAATTCATTTTACTTTTTATTTCAGAATAATGATTGATTCTGGTTTGCCTTGCAACAGGAAAAGTTACACAAAGGTATCTCAGCAGGCGGCTTCAAAATTGCGTTACATGTCATTTTTGCATTAACCCATTAAGTGCCAGATTTTTTTTTCAACGATTCTCACTCTAAATTGTATATTCCTAATCAGTGAGTACTTAAAAAAATAAATTGTGAAAAAAAAAATAACCCACCTTGGAGTATTTATTAAATTTTACAAAAGTCCCAATTGGGGACCATGCCGCTTCAAACGTATAAGCTGTAACTTTTGTAACCAGGACACATCACAGGTATAATAACAACCAACAAAGCATCTAATTAAATGTTTTAATTCAACAATAGCTGCAAATAATTAAAAGTAAAAGAAGAAATACATCTAAAATGAGGAATATTGTTATGAATTTGTAAATCTAAATTAGTTGTGCCAATACTCCATAAAATGAACATGAATGCCAATATTATATTTTGAACACTGCTTCCTGGTATTCTTCTTACAGACTGCACACTTTTGTGGTTTTCTGGAATCGAGTGGTAGACGGAGTAGACAGTGGGATCATAGTTTTTCCCTGACGAGAAGTAAAGGAAGATGGTTGACAAGATGAATCATTGGCAGAGCCATCAAGAAGATCCAAAGGAACGTTAGTGTGAAGTTCGATATTTCCAGGGATATCATTCGGCGGAGTGTGATCGTCCTCGTCAATCTCTTCATTATCGGAAATGGTATCAACAATTTGGGGATGCAGTTGAAAGATATCTATGTGGTCTATTTCATCAAGATCTTCTTCACCCTCAAATCGATCCAAAAAATTAGGATATTGCATTGCATATTCAAGCTCAGTGAAAGTCCAGAATTGTTTTGGCTTCATATCTATGAACACAACACAAGAAAAATACATGATTGAAAAGTCAAAATAAAATTCAAGTAGACTAAACTTTTGGTAGGTGGCATGTGGCATGATCCCCAAATCGGGATCAGCATAAAAGCAGCATTATAGCATGATGTCAGCATTAATGTCACAAAATAATATTTTTCACACAATCTTGAATGTATTTGTGATGTTATATAATGATAACAGCAATTAGACATTGATAGGTAGTCCAGAACAAATTTTCAAAATCACATAACATAATTCAGTTTCTCTTACCGTTGGTTTTCAGCCTTTATCTGCAGATTAAAACACTAAAATATAATAAAAATCCAAATAATGGGCACATACACTTCCCAGACAGTTGAAGAGGCTATGTAAATTCCAGAAAGGTAACTTACCATGCACTGCTGCCATCTAAGGAGCATTTAAATATATAGGTCCCAACTAAGGATCACGACAACAAATGGGTTAATCAGATGGTGAACGGTGGAAGCAGGAACAGTGACACATTTCAGTTGTGTCTTGACCTTCACAAAGGTAACTTTTATGGGGTGTTAAGGATAGTGTCATATTTTGAGTTGGGATGGTTTTCTTGTGGACATTTGAACAATTCTTCTGCTGTAAACAAACTTCTTTTGAACAATTCTTCTGATGTGAAACAACTTCTTTTGACTCTCCTGGAAAATTTGATTATTGCCCATGAGCTATATATGAAAACCAAACAAAGATTAAACAGTGTGTGGTCAGTTACTAGCAAAACTAGATGTCTGCATAAATGTATAGATTCTATTAAGTTTTCATTGATAAACTATTGTTTGAAGTAGAAATGTGATGTTTCAAGAATTTTGTTCTTTGGCTATCAAATGCTGAACAGTTCAGTAAAAAGGTTTGTAACTTTGTCTTCAGCTCCAAAAGTACAGAATTTCCATTGATTAATACTGATGAATGTTCTATAAATTTCATTTATTTTTATTATCATAATCCTTTAATTGCTAGGTGCAACTGAGCAATAATTCTTAATTTATTTAAGAATTATTCTTACTTATTTAAAACGTAGTTTGATCAAATTACTTGTTCATATGTAAATAAATTGCTGATGGTCAATAAGATAAATGAATTTCATACTTACTTCATCAAATAATATAATAATAAAAGTTTTATTCAAATGATTTAACAGTTTACAATTGCACATATTAAATATATATGCATGTCCTGCTATAAGGACACTGTTTTACAGATCTGCCAGGATCTGACGATTTTTTGAGGCTGAAGGACATCCTTGGCCACTCTCTCCTTCCACAATTAGATATTAGTTTTTTAAGGGTGCTGTTTTAATGGTTTTTAAGTTATCCGAAGGATAACTTAAGTATGCTATATATATATATATATTTTATATATATATATATATAACGGTTTATTTCAAATTAACTTGTGTTATCCGACGTGGATAATTTCCGTCCTAAAAGACGAGGTCATATATAGGGGTTGTTATCGGAGTGAATAAGGAAGCGAAGGGTGAAGGAATTGTGTAAGAAATGTCCTTCCAGGATATTGTTTTGAAATCTTAGCTATCGGTGTTAACGGTTTTAAGATGGCGGATTCCACCATTGTTGTCCTTATAAGGACACGGTTATAATTTTGAATTATAATTTTATAATAATACACTGCGATATTCGCTAAATCTAAGAATGTTGAGTGTTGTTACATTTGTGGTATTTAGGTTAAATATTATAATTTTTTTTATATAATGGACACAATCATTTATGTTTTACTTACTTTAGGTAAAAAGATCTTATATTATAAGTTAAATATTGTTTTGCCAGGATCTGCCGATTTTTGAGGCTGAAGGACATCTTGGCATTAATATATTTAACTCTCTCCTTCCACTGGACTTTGTTAGGAAGATTTTTCAAAACGTTAGTCATAATACTGGGGTGCTAAGCGTCTTCATTTGTTTTTAATGGAAATTTTTATTTTTTTAAGTTATCCGAAGGATAAACTTCCGCCATTGTTGTCTCCTTTATCAAATGAATCTTTTATTTTTGATAGTTCATCTTGAAGATAGTACTGACCATTCAATAATTCCTTTAAATTTTCTATTTCTGATTCCAGTTTTTTAACCTCATTCAAAGATAACTCTTTTTCTTTAGTTAAACATTTAACATTTGAATTTTTCATTCTGCTCACTTTCACGCTGCTTACTTTCCAGATGTTTTTTTTTAGGGCTTGTAGTTCTGCACTAAGTTCCATGATTTCTTTAATCTTTTTCTCAGCTTCTTCGGTTTGTTTTTTCTTTTATAGTTTTATCTTGATTTAACAAGTAGGCCTTCTTTTCCTCAAATAACTTCGCTTTATCTTGTAACATTTTTTTAATTTTGTCCATCTCAGTATTCAGCGATAATGTTGCCTCAGAACTCTTATTTTACGCTCTAATTCTGAAATTTTGGAAACTAATGTATTATTCTTTAGCATCGTTTTCAACACTAAGAACCCTTTTCTGTAAATATTTATTCAAGCTGTTATTTTGAGTTGAATAGCTATCAAGATCAACTTCCAACTGATCAATTGTTTTCTTTAAATTATAACACTCATTTCGGACTGTTTCTTCATTTTTAAGAAGTTCTTCAATATATATATAAATGAAATGTATATATATATATATAAATTTCCTCCCCAAATCTCCGATTTCCAACTCCAAAGTCTGCACCTGATTTCTAAAAGAGTTTTCACATTCCAAAGATTGATTGTATTTTAGGGAAAGATCTGAGTAGTCCTGTTCTAATTTTGTCATTTGAGAAATTTTTGAATCCATTTCAGAATATATATCATTGTTATAGCGTTCAGTCTTTCCGTTAGGATTCGAACTGTTTTGAACTCTATATATATATATATATAGGGTGGAGATATACGTGATGGGATATATTTGTCTATCATATCTTTTCATTTCTGCTTTATGCCTGACATTTAATAATTCCGCAATTAATTGTTCTCGAGTTCGAGAATCTTGATATTTATTTTTTAGAAAAATTAAAATTCCTTCTACGCTATTAAATTCTTTATCATGTACAGCTGCGGCTACTTTCCCTTTTAATTTACATAATAAATTTAAAATAATCTTTGTATGATTATATGTTTATGTGGATTATTTTCTTTACAGTAAATCTGTTAAAAACTTAGTATTACGAATAAAATTCACTAGACCTATTGGATTTCCATCATAATCTGGGATCATTTTAAATTCACTTTCTTTAATTTCTACGCCATTGTGTTTTCGTTTGTCTGGTCGGTTGTCTTAAAGCGTTAAGTCTGTCTAGTAATGACATAACAAATTACAATTTATATAAAAATAATTACCCTAAGATGTCTCAGTTGATGTTGGCTTCTTAACAAAAGAGATGTTGGGTTGAGATTGTAGAAATTGAAATTTCTGCTTACTGGAAAGAAGATCCTCGTAGTCATATATCTATATATCCAACTTATTATATCTATATAGCGGTTATATATATATATATAATATATATATATATATATATATATATATAAAGAGCTTTATTTTACGGAATTTAACAATTTACAATTTTGTAACATATTTGTATAAATACATGTTTTGCTAATAAAACAATTCACACTACATTTTTGTACAGTATAAATTCAACTTAAAATACATTTTTTAAACTGAAGGAAAAACTGACAAATAAAAAAAAAACCTACTAAGAAAAAAAAAAAAAAAATTAAATTAAACAAAGTGATAAAATAAATAAATGGAAAATATGCACAAGTTTTGAGCGTTAAAATTAATTGCTATTTAACAATAAGTTATCTCTTACAATACTTTGATTTGCTAAACTAAAATTTAACTAAAACTAATATATTCAAGAATATCTTATTAAATAAATTTTATTCTAGTAATATGTGTCTAGTTTGTTTGTGTACGTATCTTCTTAAGGTTAGCTTGTTATATTTGCCTATTGCTTGTATTATGGGATTCCTTGAGTTTATTGTTGAGTTGAAAAAGTTCTGAGTCTGGGTATTAATAAATTCTTTAATTGTTTGAAAATCTAGATCGTGTAGCATATCAGTTATTTTTGTGTATCTTGAGTAGTCGTTAATGATTCTCAAGCATTGGTTTTGAATTCTTTCTAATTTTTTGTAATTGGAGTCACATGTGTAGCTCCATACCAGAGAGGCGTAAGTAAGTAATTGTCGAATGACTGATTTATATAAAATGATTTTGTTGTGAGTTGATAGAGGGGATTTTCTTCGGAAATATGGTGACATTTTACTGATAAGTTTTTTGGCTTTACAGCATTTATTATTAATATGAGATGTGAAAGTTAAATGTTTATCTAATTCAAGACCCAGGTAGGTAACAGTTTGTGCCCAGGGGATTCGAATTTTATTTAGGATGATATGATCTACTATTTTAGGCCTTCTTTTTGTAAATATTATTGCTGCAGTTTTATGTTCGTTTATTTGTGTTTTCCATTTTTTGTAATATTTATTGAATTTGGAGTATAGTGATTTTAATCTTTTTTCTATTGTATCTATCCTGTAGGAACTAGTGTAAATGGCGGTGTCATCTGCGTAAAACGATCTTTCAACTGAAGGAAGAGAAGGTAGGTCGGATATGTATAGGTTAAAGAGAGTAGGGGAAAGGCTGGATCCTTGGGGAAGACCAGCTGATAGGGAATGTTTAGGTGTTGTTGACTGTGATTTGAAAGGATCTGTTAGAAAGGAATGAGTGGAAAATATGAATGATGTAGGGTGGGAATTGGTAAGTGATAAGCTTGTATATTAGTCCGTTATGCCATATTGTGTCAAAAGCTTTTTCGATGTCTTGTAAGATCATCCCAGTATGTTTTTTTTTTCATTAAAACCTGCTATAATAAAATCTGCCAATCTAGCGAGCTGTGCCACTGTGGAATGATTGTTTCTAAAACCAGATTGTTCATTTCGGACATTCTATTGTGTCCGATATAAACTTGTTCAACCTCTTCAAGAATATTTTTTCAAATATTTTTGAAAGAGTATTAAGAAGGCTGATTGGTCTATAGTTAACGGCTTCTGAAGGGTCTTTATTTGGCTTAGGTATCGGTATAGTTTTTGCTGTTTTAAAGGAAGTAGGGAAATGTCGGAGGCGGAAGATGGATTTGAAAATTTTAGTCAAGAACATTATTGATTTTTTACTAAGATTTTTAATTACTATTGTAGGAATATTGTCTTCGCCAGGAGCTTTTTTAGTTTTCAGCTGTTTTATAATATGGATTATTTCTTTTGGTGATACAGAAGGGAAGTTAGATGGTACCTTTTGTTGGAGATATTTATTTACGATTTAGTTAACTGAGCGATTGTGGTGAGGTGAGCCAAAGTCTTTGGTGATCTGAGAGGTGGACGTAAAATATTCCCCTAGTAGAGTTGCTTTGTTTTTATCAGAGTAGGCAAATCCATCCAGTATTTTAAGGGGTGGTATACATTGCGAACGATTTGTAAAAATACGGTGAAATTTCCACAGAGAATTGTCACCTGGTTTTATTTCTTTAAGGGTTTGGGTCCGTTTGTGATTTTTCCAATCATTTAATTTATTTTTTACGAATAAATTTAGTCTATTAATTATTATTTTATGTATTGGGTTATTGGAGCTTTGATATTTCTTGCTTATTTTGTTTTTTAATTTTATGAGCATTTTTAAATGAATTGGAAAACTATTATTATATTGCTGGGATATTTTAGGAATGGCAGTTGATATAGCTGATTTAATTGTTGAATTGAATTTATTTATGTTATGTTCTAATTCGGTAGAAGATGTAATTTCGGGATTTATTTCTATATCTTGATCAATCATTTGTCTAAACATTGGCCAGTTGGCATTTTTAAAATTCATTCTAGGAGCTGTGTTGTTTTTATTAACTTAAGAAATTATCCGGAAAATCACAGGGTAGTGATCCGAAGAGAGATATGGTAGCGAGACAAGACGAGAGATATTATGGATATTTTTAGAGAGAGTTAAGTCTATAATACTCGGTTTAAAACGGCTTTGAGATGGAAAATATGTGGGTTCTGTGGGGCTATGCAATTCTGCGTTGTGTCTTGATATTAAATTTAAAAGTATTTTTCCATTTTTGTTGTTATTATGACAATTCCACTGCTTATTTTTTGCATTTAGCTGTTTTGAAATATTTAACGGTTTTAAGATGGTGGATTCTGCCATTGTTGTCCTTATAAGGACACTTTTTTGAATTATTTTATAATTATATTCGTACTTTAAATATTCTAGATTTTTTTTTTATATATCGGGTTGGTGCAAAAATAATGCAATTTTTGAATATTTATATTGTTTAGGCAAGTGCTTGCCAAGTAATCCTCCAGTCTAGTTAGTGGATTATAAACATTGGTTATTAATTTTTTTATTCTTCAAAGAATAAAACGTCGTGACGTTTCGACCAGCTTTTCTGGTCTTCTGTCTGCAATGCATATGTATATATATATATATATATATATATATATATATATATATATATATATATATATATATATATATATATATAAACATGCATATATAATTAATATGCATATAACATATATAAATATATTGTTTTGGTAATAAAACAATTTACACTACATAGTGAGCTTAGCTAAAATGGATATAATTTGGAATGCATTTATTTTAACTGTAGGAAAAATACTTAAAAATCTACAAAATAAGAAAAAAAAGAAAAGAAATTGATAAAAACAAATACATAATAAAGTTTACTAAACCAAAATTCATACTTTATTAACTTTTTGTAAGTTAAAGTTAATCAACTTTTCGGATAATTAACTTATATATTATTTTTGTTTCAACAAATTTAATTTCAAGCTGAAACAGCAACTTATGGATGTCTTATTAGCAAAATATTATTCTAGTAGTGTTGGTGTTTGTGTATGTATCCTCTTAAGGATTGCTTGTTATAACTGCCTATTGTTTGAATTATTGGATTTCCTGAATTGTTTGTAGAGTTGAAAAAGTTCCTGGGCTGTGTGTGAAAAATTGTTTAATTGTTTGAAAACCTAATTTGAGTAGCCTGTCGGTTATTTTTGTATATCTTGGGTAGTCATTTATTATTCTCATGCATCAGTTTTGCACCCTTTCAGTTTTTTTATAGTTTGAGTCACAGGAGTAGCTCCAAACGGGAGAGGCGTACGTCAGTAATGGTCTTATGACTGATTTATACAGAACGATTTTGTTTTTGATCGACAGTGGGGATTTTCTTCTGAAATATGGAGCCATAGTACTTACAAGGGGACGTTTGCAGTTGTAACTCACAGATTTGAATGCCGATTTGTGTGTGGGTAGTAGGGACCTATAATAGTGCAAAACTAGAGTTATAGCTGCCAATGGGCATTAGGAGCCGAGAAAAAAAATAAAATATGAAAATCACGTTTTATTTTTTTTCTCAGCTCTCAGTCAAGATAGAGAAATGATTCTTTCACGTTTAATTGCAGTTATGTAAGGTATTTGATTTAAAAATACTTTCGTTATGCTCAAGACACCACTCGGCTTTAGGGTGCTCAAAAACTCTAAAAAAATGACAAAATTCCCAGGAAATTCGCTGTAAATTATTGGAAACTTTTTTTCACGAACAACTGACCTCAAATCTAGATTTAACGCACCATAAAACCCTTATATGTGAAATTTTATCAAAATCAAAAAATATTGATATTTTACCCCTTTCGAGGAGGTTAAAATTTTGAAGTTGAGATTTCATCAACAATTTCTAAAGGCCTTAACAACTGCTGTCTTCAACCAATTACAATTTTAATAGTATCACAATAATCAGCATACATTCTGCTTTTTATCCATGCGTATAACATTGGATTTACTCTAGATTTTAGTGGGCAAAACCTGATGTGAATGAAAAAATCCGAGGTCAGCTATAACTTGAGATATTTCAATAAGGGGATATCCAGCAACCTCCGGATTTGGGCTAAACTATGAAGTTTTAGGACTTCCTGATGACCTTAAAATTTGGTTTTAATCGGTGGCGATATGTGTGAGATAGAGCAAATTATTTACATTTTTTCAGAAATTGACATCCCCTTGACTTCTAAAATCCTACAAAATTTTAAAGGTAAAAAAAAATTATTTTTGATTCCAACAAAATTTAGTTTCTTGATGTTTTTTGAGATGAGGAATCTAAAAATAATATCCGTTTTTAGTTTAAAAAATTTTCTCACCTATGTTATAAAAATAAGACATTTTAAAATGATCTATTTCCATTATTATTTTAGTTTTTACACAATAAATTTGAAATAAGACCATTTAAAAACAATATACATATTTTTTAACCAAAACCTGATATTAATTTTAGATTATTCATCAATCTTAGGATTTTTATGTAATTTGAAATAAAAATATGTCATTTTAAAACGTCTTATTTTTATAATATAGGTGAGGAAAATTTTTAAACTAAAAACTGATATTATTTCCAGATTCCTCATCTCAAAAAACATGTAGAAACTTAATTTTGTCGAAATCAAAAATAATTTTTTTTTATTTATCTAATTGAACCAAAATTAGAGTTTTTGAGCACCCTAAAGCCGGGTGGTGTCTTGAGCATAACGAAAGTATTTTTAAATCAAATACCTTACCTAACTGCAATTAAACGTGAAAGAATCATTTCTCTATCTTGACTGAGAGCTGAGAAAAAAAATAAAACGTGATTTTCATATATTTTTTTTTCTCGGCTCCTAATACTCATTGGCGGCTATAACTCTAGTTTTGCACTATTATAGGTCCCTACTACCCACACAAAAATCGGCATTCAAATCTGTGAGTTACAACTGCAAACGTCCCCTTGTTAGTATTGGAGACATAGTACTTAGTATAAGTTTTTTGGCTTGGTTGCATTTGTTATTTATATGAGGTGTGTAAAAATTATTGCTGATGTTTTCTGTTCATTTATTTTTGTTTTTTATATATTTCTTAAATCTGGAGTATAATGATTTTAATCTGGTTCTATTATGTCTATCCTGTAGGAACTAATGTAAGTCGCCATGTCATCGGCATATAAGGATCTTTCAACTGAAAGGAGAGAAGGTAGGTCGGATATGTATAAATTAAATAGCGTTGGTGAAAGACAGGATCTTTGAAGAAGATCTGCTGATAAGGGATATTTAAGAGATGTGGAATTGTTAATTGTGATCTGAAAGCATCTATTGGAAAGGAATGAATGGATAGTATGTATGATGTAGGGAGGGAACTGATAGGTAATAAGTTTGTATAATAAACCATTGTGCCATATTGTATCAAAAGCTTTTTCTATGTCCAGTAAGATCATCCCTGTATGTTTCTTTTCATTAAACCCTGCCGTAATATAATCTGTCTTTAGTCATCGATCTTGCTAACTGTGCTACTGTGGAATGATGGTTTCTGAATCCGAATTGCACACTAATAATAATGTTGAAATAATTTTTAAAATAATCATCTATAATACACTTCTATGAAATAATATTACTAAGTGAAATTCATATTAATATTTCTCATAATTTTCTAATCTTTTCTCAGTCTCCCTTATGATTTTAGTGGTTGGGGATTAATTGGATTTATTCATTCATTGTTTAAGACCATCAAAAACAGCTGGACTCAAATTTAATCACTGAATTTCATACTTTTTGCAGTACTAATTTAGTTATATTTTGTTTTTCAGAGTGGTTCATTGTGCCAAATAGAACTAATAAAAAAATGAGAAATATATATTTTTATAATAGTAACTAATTTATATTTTTGAATGTAGAAATATGCATGATAGTATAGAATGAATTCAATATATTCATCTTCAATTCTAATGACAACCAAACATTCAAAATTTTAGCTCTGTTGAGTACCTACCAATATGTATTGATCCTGATTTTAATAACTTTAAAATTATTAATATTGTTAATTTAATTTAAAATGAGGTTAAATGGGGTAAGTGCATTAGTCGGCCATATTTTCTATTGCCATTTTGTTGCATCAACTTTCATCTGTTGTATGTAGAGAGAACTTCATACCCTCTATACCTAACATACTAGAGTGCTCTACTGTAAAAGATAATCTCACTATGAAATTTCATAGTTTAACCTGTTGATCTAGAAATTGTGTTAAGTTGAAGGATTTAGAATTATAAAATTGTATCACCTTAGAAAGTTGATTTGCTGATATTCTACCAAGGTAAGTTATTTTGTTATGTTGTTTTTGTTTGTGTACATAATCGAAAAATCATTTTATCTTTTATTATGAGGCAGTTAAGCTTTATGATGCACTTACCCTGAGCATTTTTTGACAAGGGATAAGTCTGTTATAAAAACCTGGAGAAGTGTGTCGTATTCTGCACACAAACACATCCCCCTCTCCCTGGGAAAGTAAGTGCATGGATATTCTGCACTTGTCCCATGTTTCTAGCAAATAATTAGTAATTTTTTCTTGTTACAGTTCTGCCCTTGATTTGTAGTTATCATGTTATGAATTACAAGACAAAAACACAGGAAGAAACAGTTTTCTCGTGATGACCTGTTGACAGCAGGAAGAGTGGAAAACTGGCAGATAATGTGCTTATTGAGCTCCTCAAAATCTTCAACATTGTGGTACAAATGATTTCCAATCATGTAGGAAGGAAGTCATCAACCCAACAAGGTATGTGTCCTGTTTTCAGCGAGCAGGAAGAACAGACCATAGCAACCGGGCTGGTTGAAATGGAAAGATTTGGGCTTGGCCTATCTCGAAAAGATATTCTGAGCTTAATTAGGGAATTAGTCATAACTAATGAGAAGGTAACCAAATTGCTGGTTGCCATCATTTATAAGACAAAATCGCTACTCTCTATAGAAGCCACAGAATGTTGAAATTGCATGAATCAATTCACAATATATGGTTATTGTGATCAACTATATGTTTCCATTGATAGGCTGGGTCTTAAAGACAAAACCTCAACTCATCTTTAACCCAGACGAAATAAGCTTTTGCCATGACCTATCTAAAACTAAGGTTGTGGGAGGAAAAGGCCTACCTTGTTCAAGAACAAGCACCCCTGGATGACAGTATTTCTGTGCTGCTAATGGTGTCTGCTGCTGGAGAGAAACTGCTTCCTTTGATTATATTTAAAGGACTTTGTGTGTGGGAAAACTGGCAACTAGAACCAAATGAGACTTATGAAGGGCTGTCATATGTAGCAACCAAAAATGGCTGGATGGAGACAGAGGTATTTGAAAATTATATTCTGAAATCCTTCATTCCATCCTTAAAGGGCAACCGACCAGCCCTTATAGTGTGTGTGTGATGGGAACTAAACTCATGTATCACTTAGACTTGTTGAAAATATTTCAATCCTCGTTCGTCCCTTGTTTTGCAACCATTGAATATCAGTGCCGTGAAACCTTTGAAAACTGCATGGGTTAAAGATTTAGTTCAGTGACAGAAATTTTTTTACAATGTTGTGGAGAAATTTAGACCCAGCAGTAATAAAGAACGGTTTTGAGAAAGCTGGAATCGTACCATTTGACCAAAATAAGATTCCACAAAACATGTTTGATTCTACATACAGCCCTCAATCATTATGAAAATACAACCACCTAAACAGAACCCAACCTCTCAGTACAGTAGCAACCAAGCAGTACAACCGGACAAGACAGTAAAATACTAGTTTCCACTGAAGAAGTAGGCACTGTAATGATTGAAGAAAACAGCTATTGTTGGCCAACTCAACATTTCATGCAACACCTAATGCGAGTTCAAGCGAACTTAAAGAGCAACAGAACTCCTCATATCCCACTACCTCATCTCCTGAAAACCCATCAACATCAACAGGCCGCAAGTCATTTCACGAATTGCTCCTAGCAACCATTGCACTTCATAAAACTAAAATGAAGATGAAGAGAACTAGAGTTTCCGAGGGATCGGAAGTCATAACATCAGATGGTGCTTACCTAAAACTAATGGCCCTAAAGGAGAAAAAAGAAGAAGTTGAAAGGAAAAAAGAGGAGAGCAAAACCATGCGAGCTGAAAAGGCAATACAGAAGGTGGAAATGATAACGAGGTGGAAAAGCATTCCAAGTCAAGAAGAAATAAAAAGCAGAAAGTAGAGGTACCAGATATCTGATGAGATTGACATTAGCTGTCTGTGGGGAGTCAGAAGAAGGATAGATAGAAGATTTAGAATCTTATATTCAACTAATGATTGAAAATAAAGAAGATGACTCAACGGAGTTCAAAACAAGTTGAAGAATTTGCTGTTCGCGATTGGGTACTGACTGAGTTTAAAAAAAAAAAAAAAAAAAAAAAAAAAAAAAAAAAAAAAAAAAAAAAAAAAAAATAAAAAAAAAAAAAAAAAATCACCACTTTGTCGGCCAAGTCTTGAAAATTGATAAAAGTGATCCTGTTAAAAAATTCCTAGTAAAACATTCATCCTTAGGGGAGCTACAGCATTCAGATATCCTGCACAAGATGGCATCAGTTCAATTAAGAAAAACGATATTGTACGCATTCTCCCATCCCCTAAGATCAGTTATTGAGGAGAAACAATTTTTAATTTACAATTTTCAGGCTGCAGAATTATGTAGTTTCTCTATTTATTCCTTGTCAATTAATTATATACCCTCTTAATAAATGTGATATTTCTAAATACTTACTGTCTTTGATGAATTATTTTTAGTTTATTGTAAATTAATACTACATACCAGTATATAATTAACTTGTTGATATGACTATAATTTACTGTGTTTTAAATTATTTTCTCCATTTATTGCAAATTAATTACATATTTAACCATTTTTTGGCATCTGAATATACATATATATACTTTAGATCTGAAGTTCAGAAGAGATTTATGCATTATTCAGGATTAGAGTAGGGCGAGTAACGATTCTAACGTAATGCAAAACTTAATAACTCATTAACTTTTTCTCTAACTTTTAAATTTCAAGGAGGGAAATTATTGCTGGAAGTTGCTTATTTTTGCACTTATTACAACAAAGAATCAATTCTCTGCAAAGGAGTTTACAAGCCATTTATGCACTTACCCTGTTTAGGTGGGGTGAGTGAGTAAATGGGACTTAAAATCAATTTTCCTTCACACTGATCATAATTTTTAGGATATCAGGGAAATCAACTATATTGCTAAAAAGAGTAAAATTCAACGTTTGCGATGCAATAAAAATATATTATCCTAGCTGTAATATATTAACGCAATTTGGCTACACTGTTTTTGAGTTGCTAATCACGAAGAAGGTTTCGTTTTTTTTCAAGAATAAAATTAATCTAATAATTTTTACATGTGTTTAATGTACGTATCAGCTGTAAGTTTTATTCAGTTATATTTTATAAACAATGCCAAATCAAAGCAACCCAGTAAACCATAATGAGCTGTTTATTGCAACCCCCAAATCAAAATCAAGAAATAATGAATACATTGAATGTACAATCTCGGGTATTGGCTCAGTTACTTCAAGCATACCAAAACAATCAAAATCAGCTGGTTCACAATGATAACAATGGTTCCATAACATTTGAGTCATTTGATCAAGGGAAAGAGACATTTCAGTCATACAAAGAGCAACTTAAAAAATACTTCGAACTAAAGAAACTTACAGGAGACACAATGGAAGTGAAATCAACTAAAGCAAAAGTATTAATAAACGCATTGGGTGCTAAATATTATTAATTATTGTCAAGTTTGACTTCCCCTGCTTTTATCCTCTTCAAAAGAATAAATAAATTTGTTGAGTGTACACCTTCGCCCAAAATCCAACATACATACAGAGAGGCATAAGTTTTTATCCAGAGTCCAAAATACGAACGAAACTGTGTCGGAGTACATAGCTGCCCTTAAAAATTTAGCCCTTACACCAAATTGGGTCTGTCAAGAGAACGAATGCAAGAAACCTGTAATTTCTATTCTGCAAGCACAATTTGTCCGGGGACTACATGATGTAGAAATCAGGGAACACATTCTGCAACAAGGAGATTCCATAACATTCGAGAAAGCTGTTGAGATAGCTCTTGCAATTGAAGCAGCTAAGAAACAAAATCAAATCTACAATACCTCAACATTGGAAATTAACAAAGTTCAAAGAAACAGATCAGCAAAGGGTCAAATAATGATGACGTCTAAAAGAACTTTGTGGATAAAAAGTCAATCATTTGGAAACTCGGTCTTCAAGACTTATGCTTGGCTTTTGGAAAGGAAAATCACACGTACAGAGAATGCAGGTCGAAGGATCGTCGGAAATGCGGGAAATCAGGTCACGTGGAAAAGGTGTGTACCTCTGGTCATCTTGGGGGTAAGCCAGTTCGATTTGTTGATAAAAAGGATGACGAAGACGCTGACTATGTCGAAATTAATACGGTAAATACCATATTTCCAATAGAACTCATTAATTCAATAGTAGATAATCCATTTCAAATACAAGTACACTTAAATAATTAACCAATGAATTTTGAAGTTGATTCCGGCAGTAAAGTCTCTATTATGCCCATGGCCGATTTTAATAAATTAAATCTCAAATTAAAGTTAGAACCTACTACTGTTACATTTCGAACATACTATAATGATTCTTTTAAGCCCGAAGGAGTTGTCAATTGTCAAATTTCATATAATAATTTAAAAACAACTGGCGATCTATATATTGTAAAAAAATAATTACACCCCACTTCTCGGAAGAGAGTGGATCAGGAAGCTAAAAATAAATATTTCAGATGTACAAAACGTAAACGAATTTAATATTGAACCAACTACAATTGAGTCAATTAAAACTGATATTTTTCAAAAGTAGGAAAATGTTTTCACACCTAAAATTGGGCTCATTCCACACTTAAAATGTAAGCTGAATCTCAAAGATGATGCAAAACCTGTTTTTATGAAACCCAGACCCATTCCTTATGCCTTATTAGACAAAACAAAACTCGAATTAGATTTATTGGTTGAACAAGATATTATTGAGAAAGTCGATCACTCTGATTGGGGTACACCCCTTGTTATAGTTCCAAAGCCAGACCAGACAGTCAGAATTTGTGCTGACTATAAAGTTACACTAAATCCACAACTACAAGATACACCATTACCCTATTCCCAAAATTGAAGATTTATTTAACAAGCTTCAAGGGGGGAAATACTTTTGTGTCTTAGACCTTTACAAAGCTTATCTTCATCTCGCGTTAGACGACAAGAGTCAAGAATATACCACGATATCAACAATTTGGGGAGCTTATAAGGTAAAAAGGCTCTTTATGGGTATTCAAAATGCCCCCAAAGAATTTCATAAAATAATCGATCAAATCGTTCAAGGGCTAGATGGTACTGCTGCCTATTTTGACGATTTCCTAATTCAGGGTAGCATTTTTCAGGAGTGTTATTCACGACTAATTAGGTGCCTTGACGTTTTGCAAGAGAACGGGTTACACGTCAAAACATCTAAATGCAAATTCTTTTGCACGTCGGTTAAATATCTTGGTCATAAAATCAGTTCTAAGGGTCTAGAAAAAAGTCAAGACAAAATTTATGCTATAAAGTCTGCGCCTCAACCTAAATACGTGGACGAGCTTAGGTCATTTTTGGGTTTGGCCCAATATTATGCAAAATCCATTTCGAAAGCATCCGATAAACTGCTTCCATTAAATCAGTTACTAAAAAAAAAATATTAAATTTAGCTGGACTAACGAATGTACAAATGCGTTTAATTCAATTAAAGATGAAATTGCGAGTGAAAGAGTTTTGACTCCATATCAACCTGAATTACCCTTCACTTTAGCTATGGACGCAAGCTCTTATGGGTTAGGGGCCGTAATTTCGCATGTAGTCAATGATCAAGAAAGACCTATTGCATTCATATCACGATCACTCACAAAAAGTGAATCTTCCTATTCGCAGTTAGATCGCGAGGCTACCGCAGTCTATTGGGTGTTTGTTTGTTTGTTGGGGTTTATAGGCATAAAACCCTAGAGTTATCAATGCCTGTGTAGTTATATATATAGGTATATTTTCACAGAAGATTAGGGTAAGGAAGGGTGCCCCCAAGGAGAGACGAGCCGCCCCCGCCGAGCAGGAAATGCGCCACGGCTTGCTTATTTATATGAATACATATTTTCTTCTATTTAAATTATATACAAAGCTTATAAATAGGATGTGGATAAAAACCATTTACATTTCTTCTACATGGAAAAGTCCAAATCCTCACAAGGTTCGGAGCATAACTAGCCCAAGCAGCCATGTCGCATTTCCCACCAAGCGGGACCGATCCGCCCCAACCCCAGGAAGCGCCCCCCTCCCCCCAGCCCCCATCCGAACCCTAAGAAATTAAATAAATTTCCGAAAAGAAATAAAGAAGGAAATAAAATAAGAATAAATAGAAAATAAATAAAAATAGAAATTTAATAACAGTTATGAAGATCAATTAAAGTTTGTTCAACAGTTCATTTTCCTTTAGGAAACTTAAGACTGATTTAACTTTAGATTCCTCATTGCCAAGAACGTCCGAGATAATTGTTATAGCCCTAATTTAGTTAGTTTTGGTAGATAAAAGAAACATTCCTGAAATACGTGGTTAACTTTTAAAGAGCTATTGCAATGCTGACATTTAGGTGGTGGTTGTTTCATAATGATATGTAAATGGGTTAACTTTGTATGACCTATTCTCAATCTGGTCATGACAACCTCCTCTCTGCGATTTAGACGACTTGATGTGACCCATGGCTTTACCGACTTTTTTATTGTTTTCAACTTGTTTGGTGGGCTTTCGTTCCACGTACTTTCAATTATTTTAATTTTGAGGGGATGGCTCATTTCCTGAGGTGTTAGAATAGCAATGCCACGACCTGGGAGTGTTAAGTGCTTCGCTGCTGTGTCTGCAAGTTCGTTGCCAATAATTCCAATGTGACTTGGTACCCAGATAAAGTCGACCGACTTTCCCAAATTTTGCAGTATACTGAGGTAGTAGTGGATTTTTAGGATGACTGGATGTTTGGGATACATGTTATTTAAACCTTTTAGTGAACTTAGTGAATCTGTTACTATTGCGATGTTGTTTTGTTTTATTGATATGGAGTAGTGAAGTGCTGATGCTATTGCATTATGTTCTGCTGTATATATATAGCATAATTTGTGTAATTTTATTTTATGAGTGGAGTTGTGGGTAACAAAGGAAGATGCAGTTGAATCATCAGATTTAGATCCGTCAGTATAGATTACGAAAGGTTCTGGTATGCTTTGAAGTAGACGGGCAAATTCGGATTTGTATTCACTAGGAGAGGTATTATTTTTGGAAAGTCGGGTTAAATGAAGCAGTGTTTTGGGCGATTTCATTGTCCATGGAGGGGTATGAACTTCTTGTTTGTGCACAGGTAATTCTTTGAGGAATTTAATGGCTTTATTTTCTCTTTCTGATAAAGGGAGTGTTGTGTTCGACATTTTTCCAAATGCTTTGGTGAATCTGGGTTTAAAAATGTATTTGTGTGCTGGGTGTTTGGGATAAGGTAAAAGTTTGGAGATATAGTTAATTGCTAACTTTTTCTTTCTGAATGACAAGGGCGGTATTCCTGCTTCACAACACAAACTAAGAATAGGACTAGTTCGAAACGCTCCTGTCGCTAAACGAATCCCAGTATGATGGACGGTATTAATTTTATTTATTATTTGGAGTCGGGCAGAACCATAAATAAAACAGCCATAATCTAGTTTGGAGCAAATTATAGCGCGATATATTTTTATTAATGTTAGTCTGTCGGAACCCCAAGAAGTACCACTAAGATATTTTAATATGGTTAGTCTCTTTGTGGATGTTGAATTTAGGGTGGAGATGTGAGAGTCCCAAGTTAATCTACGATCTAATATCATTCCTAAGAATCTATGAGAGTTTGTGTAAGCTATTATGGAATTAATAAAGATTAAATTTATATTAATAAATTTTCTCGAAGATTCATTTAAAGTAAATGAAATTACTTTTCAAAATATTTCGGATTCGTCACCTATAACTTCTGAGATAATAAGAGACGAAACAAATCGAGACCCTGAATTAAAACAATTCAAACAAAAACTAATAAATGATAACATTAAAAATTCAGAATACAGTATACACTCAGGTATTGTTTTGCGTGGCTCCAGAGTTTACATCCCTACTAATCTACGTCCAGCGATTTTAAAAGAATTACATTCTACTCATGTGGGAATGGTGAAAATGAAGAGAATTGCTCGATCTTTATGCTATTGGCCCGGAATAGATTCTGAAATTAACATTTAGTAGCAGCTTGTAAAAGCTGTGCCGAAACCAAAAAGAACCCCGAAAAAGCCCCTTTACATAGTTGGGAAGAGCCTGAAGAAACATGGCAAAGAATTTATATCGATTATGCTGGCCCTTTTAAAGATAATTACTTTTTTGTTGTAGTTGACGCTAAAACTAAATGGGTAGAAATTATTATGTCCCCTAAATCTCCAACCTCCGGCTCTACAATAAATTCGTTAGAAGAAATATTTTCAAGAAATGGATTACCTACTATGATAGTTTCAGACAATGCTGCTATTTTTAGATCAGATGAATTTTTAAAGTTTTGTAAAAAAATATGGTATTTCTCAACGGTTCTGTGCACCAAATTATCCTGCTTCCAACTGATTAGCAGAACGTTCTGTTCAAAATTTAAAGCAAAAGCACAAAAGTATGGTGGACGATCCAGGAACACTAAAGCAAAAATTAAATTCATTCCTATTCAAATATCGATCAACTCCCCTGGCTAATGGTAGGTCCCCAGCTTAACTCCATTTAAAGAGACAACTTCGAACACGCTTACATTTAATTAAGCCAATCAAAACGAATGTGTCTTCACCTTCAGAGAGCAAAGTTCGAGTTTTCCAATCTGGCGATAGAGTTCAAGCGAGAAATTACTCAGGTTCACATCTATGGAAATTTGGAACTGTGATCGAACGCCTAGGGAAACTACACTATCTCATTGAACTGGATCATGGTTATATCATCAAAAGACACATCAACCAGCTGAGACATACAAAAGTGGAAACACCTTCACAGCCTAAAATGCAATTTGACTCAACTTTTCATCAACGCTAGACATCGATACCAGAAACCCGACCATTGATAAATCACAATCCAGTAACATCATCTACCGTAGAACAACGCCAACCTGGAACACCACCAAGGAAGACTATTACTCCTAATGCACAAAAGAAACATTCACCCCTGAACGACACCCCTAATGTGGCACAACAGTTAGAAATTGATTCAGCGGATATACCACCCACGGTGAGACGATCACAGAGAGAGAGGAAGCCTGTAGTTCGACTTAACACCTTCACTGCGGCATCGGTCCTCGGGGACCTATACAAATTGAAATAATAAAAATCAGGTTATAGTCTAATTGAAAAATTACAGGCAGAATTATTTAGAATTAATGTATCGGTCGCCGAGGACCGATACCGCACCAGAGGTAACTACTATCGGTCCCGGGGACCGATAACGCACAGTAAAAGAAACCACTTTTTTCATTACCGCAGTGAAGGTGTTAATCTGTAAAAAAAAAAAAAAAAAAAAATTAAAAAAAAAAAAGTATTGAATTAAGTGGCGGAGAGTTGTAATATATCAACGCAATTTGGCTACACTGTTTTTGAGTTGCTAACCACGAAGAAGGTTTCGTTTTTTTTTTCAAGAATAAAATTAATCTAATAATTGTTACATGTGTTTAATAGAATAAACTTGATATTCAAGCGTGCATTAATATTTGGCTCATTTGTTCTAAAATACACAACACTAGCATTTATAGCTGATTTTTTAATCAATTCTTCAATGAAGGAGTTACATATATTGAAATTATTTCATTATTCATGGCATTCACTCCTCTTTATTATTAATAAATCATGTTACATGTTTCGGGAACAACAATGTCCCATCCTCAGACTGAAACAGTATTTCATTATAATTGCACTACAATATTAATTTTAACATCAAACAAATAAATTCTTAATTTAATTTACACTTATATATCATTATAATTTTACCTTTAAAAATTTTTCTTGGTGTTAACACACCGTGTCAGTTCCATTTACATATCTAAATAATAACTCTTAAACCTTATGGGTACAAGGGTTAATCTCAAACTAACTATTGTTATTAGTCCTTAGTTGGTCAATCTATATTATTAATTTATTAATTATACCTGCATATATTGTTCCTATTTTATCAGTGTCTGTTTTGTAGTTAACGGCATTATTGATTGTTTTATTTATGTATATTGCTTCTTTTATTTTTCTATTATGTGTTTTTCTTTCATGTTGTAGGATTTTTACCTTATCAAAATTAAATTTGTGATTCAGTTTTTGTGCGCGTGTTCTGATAGGGCTGTTTTATTATTGTTTGATTTACTTATTTTTTTGGTGTCATATTTATGTTGATTAATTCTTTTATATAAATTTTGCTTCGTTTCACCAATATAATGTTTATTACAATCAAATCAGTCTATCTTATATATTATATCTTTCTTATTCAAATGTTCTATTTCGTTCAGAGTTATTATATTTTTTATTTTATTTGTGTTGTATAATGCTATGTCTATTTTGAAATTTTCATTTTTTAATTACTTTTTGTGTCAATTCTGGTATATATTTTATTTTTTTATATTTCTTAATACATATTGTATTGTTTATACTATTTGTTATTTATTCACTATTTATACCACTTTGATCTATTTCTTCTTTTTTATTTTCATTATTCATTGTATTACCATAATATTCAGTTATTTTCTTTTGTTTTATTATTCTAGGGTTCTTATTATTATCTTTGTTTAGTTTCTGTCTATTATTATTCTTTATATCATTTTTTAATGTTTGTTTTTTTATTATTTACATTTGTTTCATAATTTATTACATTATTTATATTCTTATGCCACATTTTATTTATTATTTTAGTGGGCACCATATTGTCTATTAAATCTTTAAAAATCTCCCTTTTTATTTCGTTAGTGTAAATTTTATCTGTTAATTTTATAGCTGTTTTTATGTAGTTTTCTATGGTATTAAGTTTTTGGTGGAGGGGGTGGTGGCTGTAAAAATTTAATAATCTATTACTTGATTCTTCCTTCTTTATCCATTTTGTGTTTATACTATCCTTGTTTTTTACTATTAACATATTTAATTTTATTTTCAATCATATTTTCTCTGGTAAATTCAATTTTTTTATTCATTTTATTAAATTTATCAAATATTTCATCCATTTCCTTATTGTTATTTGTTATAATTAATAGGTCATCAATATATTTTACTATTAATATCGGTTCATTAATTATTTCTTCTTTAAAACTTTTTTCCATTAAATAATTCAATGTTATTCCACTTATATTTATACCCAAACTTGACCCCATTGGGATTCCATTAATTTGCTGATTTTTTATGTTAAGTTAAAGTTAACTTTGAACTCCATATGATGCACTTGCCCCACTTCACCTTATATAAATATTTATTGTTCTGAAAGAAATATTAACTAGGAAAAATATAATGGTTTATGTATTAATTCGAAACTGTATTTCAAATTGAAGATGTGGCATAGATGTATTAAACATTTGTATGCCTTTAGAACTGATGTATATATTATACAGTGGGTCAAAAAGTATTGGCACACACAAATTTTTTCTAATATCTTATTTTTATAAAGGTTAATTGTTTGTTGTTCAATTTAATTAAAAAGTAGCTCACAACTTTTAATTTTTGGTGGCTGTACTAGCAGCCAAGAAATTCTTAGAAACTATAGCAAAATAAATTAAAAACAATGTTTAACTGGCAAAATTGAAAAATATAACCAACCAACCCAAACTTTATTCTTTTTATAATAAATTAACATCTGGAAGGTAACCATGGTAACAAACAATATATAATATTAAATTGCCAATTCAATTAAAACTCTTCTGTGATTCTGCACAGTGACAATTGGTCGAGCTAATTAAAAAAAATAAAATATAAATTTCAAGGGTCAAAAAAGTGTGGGCACAGCAGACCTTTTTATTTTAATAAGTATTATATTACGTTTTATGTACATCTTTATATTTTGTTAGGGACTGGGGAGGAATTTTGATTTATCTCCCAACATTAGAAAGCAACCACAACTCTGTTTTATAAGCAGTATGCTTCGGGTCGTTATTTTGCAGGAAGATATTTGTGTCCCTGTTCACCATCTTTTCAGCTCTGCTGTTTAAGTTATGGCGCAAAATGCTTACATGTTTATCTGTTGTTTATAATACCTTCAATGATGTTCAAGTTTCCCACTCCGTTTCACGACACGCAATCCCAAACTTAAATACTCCTAACTATATGTTTATTGTTGGCCTAATAGTCACAATAGGACAAATGGTTTTGGAGTTATAGTGAATAATGTGCCAAAAAAACATGTATTTTACAAAAGTAAGTGATTTTCAGCATGATAGCTTGTGTATTTCAAGAATTAAATTTACTATTAGATCCTATATATGTATCACACCAGTCTACTGAACATGTCATAATTTACATATTTTGCCAAAACATACACATTTAGCGTGCTAGCTTGGGTGGTTTACAGGATTTAATATAATTTACATATATAGCATCTGATAGCGAATTTAATCAGCTTTGAGATAGAAAAAAGAAAATTGGGATTGATCAAATATTTGAGGAGTTAGAGGGACAAATGTGCCAAAAAACATTTGGATTTTACAACAGTACGTTTTTTATTATCGGGCTGGCATGTACATTTTATGGGGTTTGATTAAAACTTAATTTATTGATTCTTATAGTAAATTTAATCAGCCTTAAGATGAAAAAAAGTTAATGTTGTATCGGACAAATAGTTTCAGAGTTATAGCCAAAAGAGTACGACAGACGTGTTTTCGCGGAGCTGTGGGGCTGACAACAAGTTGGCCTATTTCTCCATTTTTTCCCAATAACGTAACGTCGCGAAAAATGGTCCGATTTCGGATTTTTATTTTTCATTATGTAGGTACTAGTTCCAGCTACAATTAACATTTGAAGATTTTCTTCGAGAAAAAAACTTCGTTATTGTGTTATAGTTAATAAAACAAAAATAATTTGGACTAAAATTTTATTTTTTTAATTACAGCTGGTTTTCAATTAGCTCAATCAATTGCCACTAATAAATAAAAGTTGTATGCTACTTTTCAAACAAATTAAGTAGCAAACAATTAGACTTTATACTTCTAAGATATTAGAAAAAATGTGGTTGTGCCAATACTTTTTTGACCCACTGTACATATTTTCAAATAAAATCAACCTTTAGAAATGATTTATCGATTCTCTATTTCATTTTAGAACTTTCTTGCTTTGTGTGCTAGTGATTATTATAATGGATGTATCTTTCATCGAAATATAAAAGGATTCATAGTGCAAACTGGAGATCCTACAAACTCAGGGAAAGGTGGTAATTCAATATGGGGGAAGAAATTTAAAGATGAATTTAAAGAAAATCTTAAGGTAAAATAATTCATATTAGTAATCAAAAAAGTAGATCTATTAACTTTTATCATGATTGAATTTGTAATTGCTGAAGATGCCTACTCACTAAAAATAACCCACAACTCACTAAAAATGGTTATTCATTTATCAAAACACTCTTTATTTCTATCGATATTGTTTAATGTTTTACTGGCTTATTCTGCACTAATCATTTTTATTAAAAAAATTTTCAATTTAATAAAGGATAAAAACATTTGACAGTTATCTTACCCTCTTTAATAAGGACCACAATGGAGAATGACGGCCAAAGTAGCATAAATCTACAATCAAATGAAATAAATATAAACTAGTAAAAAGTTATCTAATAAGATCACTAATTGATTTAAATTTCTATAATTTATAGTGCTCTACCAATCGTCATTCATCATTTTATTTTTATATATATTAAATTAGTAGTATGTTTTTGTGTAAAAACAAGTTATTATTCCAATCTTGTTTTGACTTTCTTTTACTATAAAGAACTATGAATTATGTAAAAATTCATAAAAACACTAAAAAATTCATAAAAAATTATATAAAAATAAAAAAAACACTACTTTATGAAATTATAAAAAAAAATATTAGATCAGAAATCCATTGTGGTGTATCAGTAACATATAGGGGGTAAATTGATTGTTCACTTAATACTACACTATTGCTAGTTATTAAATATGTATATATTTTATTAATATATATGTAATTTGACTTTATTTATGTGAGTCTATTTTTAATGTTACATGAACTCTTGAAGAATCCATTTGTCAAATGTTTTTCTTCATTTTGCCATCCTTTTAAAAATTTCATTTAAACTTTATCATTGTGAAAAATTTCCTTGCATGAGAGATGTTTTTGTTTAGTTTACTCAAAATCCTGCATTGATTTTTAGCATTCCACAAGAGGTATATTGTCAATGGCAAATAATGGTCCAAACACAAATGGAAGTCAGTTTTTCTTTACATATGCAGCTCAACCTCATTTGGACTTAAAGTACACTATATTTGGAAAGTATGGATACATTTATTAATTTTTTTATGTATATTTTAGTACCAATCAGTTGAAACTGAAGTTTATATTGTACTTCTTATTTTGTCTTACTTTTCTTAAAATTTGTCTAGTCTTATATTCTCGAACAGGATAACAATGAGGGATGTGACAAATTATAGGAATTTGGTTTTTTGATTTTGTTTTATTTATGTACTCTTTTTTTTTTTAGTGTATTTATTATATTTCTGTACCTCTAAGGTACTGAACACTACGTCCTTTTTTTACCCAAAATATGTTATTACGTATTCTTATTCACTTTTTTTACCTTTATACAGAGGTATAGAATTCTAGGTCCTAGACAAATTAATTGTAAGGTAAGTTACATAAAAATGTTTTTTTGTTTTTTTAAAAAAAAAATTTTTTTGGGGGGGAGGGCATAACATCCTTATGTACTCCAATTAGACCAGGAAGGACAGGTTACCAACCTATTCTAGCCTGTTTATTATCTTAGTTATTAATTGAAAATTTAGTTTAAAACCAAAATTCAAAACTCATACTACCATATTTTTATCTTCAAAATCTCGGTGTCTATCATTCAATACTCCTATCTAAACTACAAAACTTCTTCCTATCCAATAGTTCTCTAAATTGGTTCCAGTCCTTCTTATCTTATCTCATCGTTCTCAAACAGTCATCACTCCCAACAATTCTCGTTCATCTTACCTACCCAAGGTGTTCCTCAAAGATCCTCCCTGTCACCCATCGTATTTTCTATCTATATAAATAACTTACCTAGCATTATTCACCATTCTAAGTGTCACCTACCATCCTTCAGATGTGCTCGAGACATGTCATAAGCTTCAGGAGTACATTGATAACATTAACCGTTGGGCAGTGAAGAATAAGTTACATCTGAATCCATAAAAAACTAAGGCTACCCTCATCGGTTCAAAACCCATTTTTAATGCTCTTCACTACTATCCATTGCTTTACCTCAATAACCTTTCCATTCAGCTCCAAAACTCTATCAAAAACTTAGGAGTTACCTTCGATCAACACCTATCCTGGAACAACTATATTGCCCAAATTTCCAAAAAAAATCCATTGTCATCCTTAAGCAACTCTACAGGTTTAGAGATTCCTTTCCCTAAAGTACCCATCAACTTCTAGTGTCTTCTCTTGTTTTCCCCTTACTTTTCCACAAGAAAGGCTCCACGACAGATTGTGAAAACTATCAGCCCATATGTTTGTCATCTGTATCCCTTAAGTTGTATTCCAGAATACTAGAGAGGAGGCTCAGAAGAATTGTAGAAAATGAACTTCAGGAAGAACAAGCAGCTTTCAGACCTGGTCGACAAATCCAAGATAATATTTTCATAATTCGAAGTTTATTTCAAGAATTTTATTGAAAGGGACAAAAAGATTCACCTAGCCCTCTTAGATCTCTCTGGGGCATTTGATAATGTACCAAGAGTGGAACTCAAACGGGCGCTTGAGGACAAAGGAGTGCCTAGCAACTTAATACAGGCAATCCTTAGCCTATACCAGAAAACATATGGGACGGTCAGGCTCAATGGAAATAAATCGGACATATTCCAAATGGTAAGAGGGGTAAAGCAAGGGGATAGCTTAAGCCCATTGCTTTTCATAATATACATGGACAGGATAATATGGGAAGCTAAACAAAGGAACCCCAAATTCAAAGTAGGAAACTGGAGAATGCATCCCATATACATCCAGATTTGGTATTTGCCGATAACATTCTTTTAATTGCAGAGAGCAGAGTGGCCCTGCAGGAAGCGCTGGAAGTGTGGGAAGAAGCACTGAGCCGAAAAGGGATGACGATTAACCCCAACAAATCAAAGTATATGGTCGTGTCTAAAAGTGGTTGCTTGGAACAAGGAACTGTGGCTTGTGGAGGTATGGACTTGGAACAGGTTAAAGTCTATCAATACCTAGGTGTTAAAATTAGTGATGATGGCAGGCTTGATTCTGAAATAAATCAGTGCATAAGGAAAGCTACCAACATCTATTACCAGCTCCGCAATGTTATAATTGGAAAAAGGGAAGTAGAGATGAAAACCAAAATGGTAATATATAAGAAAGTATTCATCCGTACGCTGACCTATGCAGCTGAAAGCTGGCCTGGCATCAAGAAGTTTGAAAGCCGAATACAAACCACACAAATGAAATTCCTGAGGAAGGCTCTTGGTAAGACTAGGTTGGACCGAATCTGAAACCAAAGAATAAGAGAGAATACGAAGCAGGAACCACTGATAGACTATATACACAGAAGAGAATTAAAGTGGTTTGGCCATGTTCTAAGAATGCCAATCAATTGGTTGCCAAGAAAAGTATGGGAAGCAAAAGCAGTGGGAAAACGACCAAGAAATAAATGGGAGGACTTCATATTGGATCTGGCGAGGAGGGGACTCACTATGGGAGAGATTAGGAGGTTGACTGCAGATAGAGAGGTGTTTAGAACATGGTTGCTGGCTGCCCCGACACCGTGAGGTATAAGGGTTAGATGAAGAAGAAGACTTTGATTACGGTTGCTTGGTTTATGGAGGACTGTCAGTTGATCTCGAGATGAGATTGAGGGGACTGATGAACTGTTTCATTAGATTTATCTTGGGTGGCTTTTTCATAAATGCCGACGGCAATATTTTTTGGGTACTTCCCTATTCCAATCTCCAAAAACCAATAAACCTTCCTATATTCTTGACCTAATAACTCTGTGTTCTTCTATCCACCTCCTAAACACTAGATACACATTTTAAACTGTATACCCCCTCACATAAAACTGCTTCCTTTGATAAATCCTTCATCATTCATGCTACCTCTTCTGGAATTCCGTACCTACTCCTATTTGTAAAGATGGTTCCTTTACTTCTTTTAAAAATAATTTATTTTTACACCTTTTAAACAACCAATCCTCCGCAAATATGTAAATATTCAGAATTATTTTATCTTTTCATTTACAATTGTATATTTATTCATAATTAATTTTTAGAATGCAAGGTTGAAATGAAAATAAATAAAAAAATGAAAAATAAACATTATTCTGGAAATTACTGTCCCCTAATAATAATAGTAATGCACAATTACTGGTACAATTGTCTGACCGTATTATTTACAGATTAAATGCTTCAGTAATCACAGCTAGTGATGGGTCGTTCTGAGTGGAACGGAACTTGGAACTGGTTCCAACCTTGAACCCGTTTGGAACGAGACGAGCTACCTAACTTTTTTGCTCCACCTGGAACGAAACCCAACGCCAAAATATCTCCGGTTTCGTTCCGTTAGTTTAGATAGGGTATAGATTGCATCTCCCGTTTCGTTCCACCCAAGGTCGTTCCGACTGCTGATCTTCCTTCACTTGATCCCTTACATCTGCACTCAGTCCTACAGCCGTTGATCTTACTGCTATTAGTTCTCTCCCCTTCCCTCTATCGCCTCGCCATACTGCGCATAGGCATCTTCAAAATAAACCGCGTTCTGTGAAATTTTCTGTTCTACCGACAGTGGCTACTTCTTTCGGATTCAAATAAATTTGGTTTTTAAGAATCAGAATCAAGCTGACCATGCAAAAAGTATTGTAAAGTATAGGTTGACTGATTTAAACTTTTTGCGCCAATTTTCGCAACACTAGTGGTCGCGCATTGTACAAAGTACAACACCCTGTTTTTTTTAATCCCTGATTGTCCATATTTTGTATGAAATCTATTAAATAAAATGTTTTGACCATCCTACATTTAAAAGAAAGTATATGTACAAAATATTACCTGAGAGAATAATATTTTGAACGTAAATGAAAATATAACTGAAAATAATAAAAACAAAGATATAACTAGATAAATTTGTATTTACAATATTATGATCAGATATAATTATTTGCAGATCTAAAATGGTTGTTTTTATGATCGATTATTGTAAAAAAAGTTTTTTGAGGAATGATTTTTACAAATAAAATTTAGATATCCACTGGCTGCCCCCCTCCCCCCGCGTCATCTCCTTTTCTACCCTCTACATAGGTTTCTGCATTATGATCTAGAACATCTTCTGTTTCCTCTTTACTCCATTCCAATTTTTTATTTGATTGTGCGTTTTTTTTCCCCCTCGTCTAGTTCTGCAAAATTCGAGGAATAGATTCCAGTTTTATAGGTCTCCACCAAATCAAAACATTCCGAATATTATCGCAGACTAAGATAAAGAAAAGCAAAAATGCCAAAGAATCCTATTTGCATTATATCGAATCCAGCTGATTGCCGAGAAAGGTATGAAAAAACAAAACGAGAGCGGTAGCTTGTTGTACTTTGTGCAACACTGAGGACTAAATATTTTTCAATCAGGAAACTATCCCTCCTACCACTTTGAAAAGTTACTGGCGGCAAGCAGGGGAGTTTATCGAGGGATAGCTAAAGCAAATTTTCCAGGAAGAAAGAGATAATTATAAAATAAAAGGAGCTTAACAGCCCGAATTCACAACAAGGGATGGAACGAAACTGCATGGTAAGTAGGTAGTAGATTAGTCAAACTGACGTGGAACGAAAAGTACAACAGACCGTAAAATCTCATTCGGAACGGCCCTTCACTTGTATGTAGAAGGTTAGTCAAACTGGCGTGGAACGGAACGAAAACTGGAACTGGTTCCAATAGTGGAACCGAAAATCTCATTCCGCTTATAAGTCGGAACGGCCCTTCACTAATCACAGCATATATTGTTGACAGTGGCAAAAAATAATAACATAAAATACACTAATTAAGTTAATCTTTAGAATTATGGTAATTGTTCGGATCGGCGACACCAAACCCTACTTGCGCCCTACCTTTTATCGATTCTAACCTTGTTCCGATTTATTTCGATGTTCTAGTCGCTGCTTTTAGAGGGGAAAGGTTACTCTCCTCCCACATTTACTGAGAAACTCTAAATCCCTGTTCAAAGTAATATTAACTTCTGTTTACCTTCTAATATTAAAATGAGAAATAAGGAAATAATGAAGTGGAAATAAGAAAATATCGAAATATAAGACACTAAATCAATTTTGAATTAATATTAATTAAATCAACAATTAATATACTACTGAACCACCAGTAAAGTTAATTCCTGATGAACTTTCTGTCAGAGAAGTGAAAATAACAAATTATAAATATAAACAAGACAGAATCCTTAAGTATTTATTTGGCAGAACTCCTATTTGTTTAACATTTGTAGCTACATGTTTCAGTGACAATGTTCCATCATCAGGCTTCTAATTTTTTTTAAAAACACATTAATCTATAACATTATACAGATAGTTCTACAATTATATAGTAATGTGTCATTTACCTCTTAATCTGTGATTATTTTCACATTGTCAATTCTCCATGTTATAAGCCATTATATAATATAAGACAAAATCCTAGATGAAAGTGATGGTGTTAATTTCTGCTATATTTTCTCAAGGGAAGTGGAAATAAGAAAACATGAAACCTGTGATATACTTTCTCGCATTTATTTATAAACTGATATGTTTTATTGAATTAATTATACAATCTGTCTCAATTCAGGACAAAAAGTAATATGGATGAAAAAGAATCCATTCACAAAATATGTATACTGAAATTTTATCACAAATTTAAACAACAAATAAAAATATATGAAACACCAAATCCATGTACAAATAAATCTATTTAAGTTTTTTAACACTTTAACACATAAGATAAAATGAAATAAGAAAACATGAATTGATAAAACACTTAATCCTCGAGTTGTTAACTTCTGTTTCACCTATTTACATTTAAGAAGTCTAAATAATCAATATAACAAACTAAACAACACAATCCAAGTTGAAACTGTAGAAGTGATTGTTTACATGTGAGGTTATAGGAATGAACTATCGAAAAATGTAAACATGAAGTGAAGCGTAAGGATCGAACTGGTGGGTGTAGCGCGGGTCAAGCCAGTTTGGTGGTGTCGCCGATCCGAACAAATACCAGAATTATTTTATCTTTTCATGTACGATTGTATGAGAGTGGGCTGAAAAGTTTCCGGCCTAACAAAGATACAAGACATTTTTCTGATTTTTTTAATTTTTATTTTTCAGCTTAGTCTCCTTGTAATGCTACACACTAGTACTCGGCGTTTTTATCTGCAAAATGATTGTTTACAAATGTGATTGCCTCTTCATTTGACAATTTTTAGATGAGGGAACAAAAAGAAGTCGCTTGGGGCTAGATCTGGTGAGTAAGGCGGATGGTCAAGCAGTTCAAACCGTAATTCGTGGATTTTCACCATGGCAACCGCTTAGTTATGAGACGGTGTGCTGTCTTGGTGAAACAGGATTTTCTTTTCCCATACACAGAATCCAACTCATCTTTGATTTGCGTAGGCTTATTGCCTTTCAAAAACAAATATTTAATGATAGCTCTATACTCGATTTTATCCATTTTCACAAAAACACTCACATAAACTCACTCAAACGACTCTCACATAACAACTACGCCTCCAAAATCTCTGAAACTTTGGTAACCGTCTACAGATGAGCAATGAATTCACTTGACTTATGTTTATGAGTGCTGCCATCTTCACATTGAGGTCAGTAACTTTTCAGACCACCCTTGTATTTTATGTTTCTATTTTTTTTCCTGTCAACAATATATGCTGTGATTACTGAAGCATTTAATTTGTTAATAATACGGCCAGACAATTGTACCTGTAATTGTGCATTATTATTCTTAGAGGATAGTAATTCCCAGAATAATGTTTATTTTTTATTTGTTTTCATTTCAACCTTATGAATAAATATTTCATGCTGGGGTCACCTGTGGTGTAGTGGTTAGCATAGCAACCTACTAAACCCAAGATCGCGGGTTCGCAGCCCGGCAGATGACCTTAGGATTTTTTAAAGGGAGTAAAAAATCCTGAGCTATGCCGTCCTTCGGAAGGGACGTAAAATGAGGGTCCCGAGCCTGTGCGATATCAGGTACTCGTTAAAGATCCCTATCCTAATTATACCTGGATAGGCAAAATTTAGGACTCCCAACGTAGCATCGTCCGATTAGCCATAGCAGCATAAAGTGACGTTAAACGAAATAAATAAACAATAATATTTCATGCAAATGAAAATTGAAGTAAATAAATACACATAATAATTGTATTCTATAAGAATTGACCTCTTTTTTTCCCGTTTCAACCAACTTTGGGGTATATTAGATCAATCAATTCTAAATGCGCTGTGACTTTCGTTTAGCCCATTATTGTTTCATCCTTTCAGATCTTACTTTACTTCCTTCATCAAATATTTGAATAGTTCTATTTATTTCGGTATTAAACTGGAACCTGTTTTTAATTTAATTTAATTTTTTTATTATTGTTTTTGAGTTCCATCTAAAAGCATGTTTTCTGTAATTTGGAGTTCCTATAAGTTTTTCTCTGTTTCCTTAAACCAGCTTGGTTTGGTTTGGTTTGATTTTATTATTATTATTATTTATTTATTTTTTTTTATTTTTCGTTTTTATTAAAACATCTTTGTATACAAGGCCAGTTAAAGTTAATTAAAACTCTTGAATATAGATCAAAGGTATGGATTAGTGGTCAGCACCAGGCCCCACTGGAATATAGGTCCCAAAATGTTGGTTATTTTTTAGGTAATTAAAAAAACAAATAAAATTTAAAATACCAGTTTAATTATAAAAATCTATAAGATGTATATCGAATTTAACTTGAAGTACTGATAAAAATGTTGATAGAGATTATAGAGTGTAAAGGTTTATGTTTGTTGTATAGATATACCTTCACAAATAAATTATTAATTTTACATTTTAGTGTGAAGGATGTTAAAAATAAAAAAAAAACTGTGCCATTACAACCCATGAAGGGTCTTGGGTAAGATGTACTGTTAGTTGGCTAACAGTTGTGAAAGGATGAGATTTGGCCAAAATCACACTCAACTGCCAAGTTTTTTCTCCAACTAAGGTACCCATTTTGTAGAGGCTGGGTGTGCCACTGGAAGGTCACCCAACTTCGAATTAATTCAAGGTGTACTACTTTTGGTGCTTCATATTTAGAGAATGTCTTATAACAGTTTCTCCATACTGCTCAAATTTTTCCAACCATTTAGCTATTTGAAATTACCGATTACTGGCTAAGAACTTTTATGTCAATCACCTTTTACCGAAATAACCTTAATACCAGTGATCTTGATAATAGAGGTAGATAGATCTTTTATACTTATATTTCCTCTGACACCCTCTTTTCATCCTACTCTCCATATCAGCATATTTTCATTGGCCATCTGTTTTCATCCATTTTGATCAAGTGACCCAACCGATGAAGCCTCCTTATTTCAATACTACATAAAATATTAATTTCCTGTTTTATGATTTGGTCTGTTTCGTAGTATTATTAAAAATGTGATCTTAACTTGATATGCCATAACTTCATCTCTGAAAATCCAACTTTAAAGATAGTAGCTTTTGCATATGTTCTTTTACGTCCTGGTTTCAGGACTATAAAATACAGTCTCTAGTGGTAAGAAATTTTTTTTTTCAAACAAAACATTTTTTTCCCCCATACATTAATTAATATGTTCCTAATTTTATTTTTTTAAAATAATTTTTTGGTTATTTTTCTCAGGGTAATAGATGGTTTTGAAGTACTGGATGAATTAGAAAAGCTACAGGTCAATCCAAAAACATTCCGACCACTTGTAGATAAGAAAATCAATAGCGTGACAATCCATGCAAACCCTATTGCAAATTGAAAAATGGGATTTCTTCTTCGAGTTAATATTTTAGTCATTTAAAATGACTATATTCATGTATATATTAACCATATTTTAAAACATTTACACTTCCAAAAGATTGTACTTATCTAAATATACATTTTTACGATTTGTCTATTTATTTTCACTTCTGCTTTGATTTAAAAAAAAAGGAGTTAAGGTTATACTTCCTTAAGCTTTATACTTTATCACATATTTTTATACTGAAACCCAACAAGAATAGATAATATTTTTGTATTCAAGTAAAATCATTCTATTTTTAAAATACTTTTATAAGTCATTCATACATATCGCACGTCGGCATGAACAGAGTCATATTTCAAATTTCTTATCTTTTGGGAAAAACATTTTTAAGATTCAAAATCATATAAAAATAAAAAGGTTTTTTTTTTTTTCTTTCTCTATCTCCTTTGTGCCGTAAGGCGTGGAGTAGCCTCACACCATCTTCTGTATTGCTCTCTATTCAAAGCCACTTTCTTCATTTCTGCCAGAGAGCAGCCCCTTTCGACTCCGAGCCTCTCCATATAACAATTGTAGGTAAGCTTTGGTCTGCCTACTGGTCGCTGCCCCCGTGGTCGTGGTTCCAATGGCCACCTGGCTCTTCGTTCGTCGCCCATTCTGCAGACGTGACCAAACCACTTGAGCTGCCTTTCCTGAAGAATGTATTTTGTCGGTCTCACTTTTAACGTTTCCCGAATGGTCTTGTTCCGCACTCGGTCTCGCCTGGTTTTACCAACGATTCAGCGTAGAAACCTCATCTCGGCACCAGTTATTTTACTAATATGCTTTTCTAGGATTGTCCAACTTTCGGACCCATATAAAAGTACTGGGAGAAACACTGACTTGAAGAGTCTCAATTTGGCGTCTTTGCTTACTTCTTGCTTGGCTAGTAAAACATTAGATATCTGGTAGAACACACCATTGGCCTTCCTCACACGATTCAGGACGATGGCCAATTCTTCAATCATTAGTGATAATTGTTCCCAGATACTCATAATGATCCACCTCTTCCAAATTCACGCCGTTGCATAAAATATTGAGCTCCTGTACCTCTCTCCCAATGTGCATAATCTTGCTCTTAGCTGGATTAATCTCCAATCCTTTCCTTTTTAGTTCCTCAAACCATTCCTCTATAGCTATCTGCAGTCTTTCAGGGCTATCAGCAACAATGACAATGTCGTCAGCATATATAAAACTCTGAACAAGAACAGGAAGTAGATTCCAGAACCCTACAGTGACCCTAGGAGTCCTCCTTTTACATATTTTCCACACTTCATCCATTACAATATTGAAAAGAAGTGGGCTCAGGCAGTCCTCCTGTTTAACACCCTTGCCTAACTCAAAGGAAGCAGATTTCATACCATTTAGGCGAACTATTCCTTTTGCATCTTTATATACAGATTTGATGGCTCTAATTAAATTTTGAGGAATACGTTTTGCATTTGAGCGTCCCACATTTCTTTCCTGGGAATTGAGTCAAAAGCTGATTTCCGATCTAGAAAACCAAGATAAACGTTACTAATCTGAATTAAATTTTGTGCCACTTTTAATTTACAGGTAATACTGTTTCCTTTATCAAAGGGGGTTTGTTTATTTCTTTAATAGGTTAGCGGGTTAGACTCAAAACTGCTAAATTTCGAGATGTGTCAGTGTTCTTGCCGATGTGCGATATGTTAACTGTTGATATAACAATAATTAGTATTTATTTATCAATTTTAAGTAATACATGACTAGCAGCCACTGCTTCATGAACTATTTCTGTTATTGAAAAATCAGCACCTCAGTTGCTACATTCAATGAATGTTTGTTGTTGATAGGCCGGAATTGGGCATATATCAGATTTTATTTACTTACTGGTAGTAAGACAATATTCCGAAAAATTATTATTTAATTATGCATATTTTTGATGAAAGTCACATCCAGTATTGCCTGATGATTGCACTTAAATTTATTTAACATGTTTCCCAAAAACTTTTTAGAAAGAATAGGTTATTAAGATTTATTCTTATTTTTAATGTTAATGCAAAGTCCATTTAGTTAGAAAAGTTTATTATGTGTCTTTTCGAACATTTATCATAAGGATTCATATCATATGGTACCTATGAATTAATTTTTTTGAATTGAGGAGGTGAGATGCAAAACTCGTTCGTTCCATTTTTTTTTTTTTTTAAATAGAGATGTCAGTGGATTCTAAAAGATATTAACTATCTTTATATATATTATCTTTCTAATCTAATAATAAATATATCTTTATATCTTTATCTAAAAATATCTTTATGTATATTATATTTCCAAAAGATAATTATTATCCAACTTTTCAAAAAAATGGAACGAACGAGTTTTGCATCTCACCTCAATTATACATTACATACACAGTAAGATTTGTTTAGTTGACCAGTTAAATTGTTATTATTTACTATAATATTGGTTAATGGACAAGTTATGAATGTTTAGGCTGGAATACCTTACTACCTGTTCCAGAAGGATTTTTAAATTCACACCTGTCAAAAACATAATTGACAATCAGCGGATGTGATGAAATCAGAATTTAAAATAAAAATTGGTTTGTTAGGCATGAGGAGAGATATGCCCAGTGGCACTCCTTCCTTGTCTTTGATTTACTTTTTTGAAAGTAGGTCTCTCATCCAGTTTCTTTTCAGTCTCCTGGTATTTTTCGGCATGAGAGATGTGACCATACTATTGAAAAGTTTGTTGGGGTGTCCCTTTAATTTTTCATGAAACGGTCTGTAGTCCCTCCGTGTGTGTTGAATGACTGTTGGTATGTGTAGGTTAGAATGTATAGTGTTGTTGTTAACATATCAAGATGCTAAGATGAAGAATGATTTTATCTTTGGAGAGGATGATACCATGTGGGCTAAGACGGACTTCAACAAATTAAAAAAATGTGACAAAATGTATAAATGGAAAAAATGTAGTAACCCCATAAAAGGACCGTTTAATAATGTTTTACATGTTCCATGCCGTTACAGGTATACTACATGTATGACATGTCAGAGTTGCGCAAAATTTAATCATAGCTAAAAAAATTATCAAACTTTAATTATTTGACAACTTATTTCCTGGAATCAATCGCCTAATTTAATGATGACTAAATCTTTCAGTCGAATGATCATTAATTAACTATAAAAATGCCTGAAACGTTTAATCATAATGTAATTAAGTGATTGATTCCAGGGAATTAGTTGTAAAATAGCTATGATAAAATTTTGATTATTTTTTAGCTATGATTAAATTTTGCTATGATTAAATTGATACAATCCATAACACAGCAATCAGAATATGTACTGGTGCGTTCAGACCTTCACCAGTTGAAAGCCTATATGTAGAATGCGGGGAACCGAGCCTAACTTTAAGAAGATCCTACCTTACACTATCTTACTACTCAACTCTGATTTCCAAACCAGATCATCCAAATCATAACATTTTTCATAACCTTTATAGTAACCAAGGAAACAATCTGGTGGGCATTGCAAGTAGAACCCAAAATCTCCTCCAACTTTTAAGCCTAGTCCAGACTGTAAACAAATGTTTCGGAACATATTTGAACATGTTCCCAGATTGTTTATGAACAGTTCAGAAACTTTGTTCCGAAACAATGTTTCGCGTCCAGACCTGAGTCAGTGTTTTTGAACATGTCGAGTGAGGCTATTGCTGGAATTTGTGCTTCCAATTTATTTCTTTTTACTAAACAGGCAAAGGAATAGAATAAGGAAAATAAGGTGGTGGATAAAGCCAAGTCCAGACTGTAAATAAATGTTTCGGAACATTTTTGAACATGTTCCCGAATTGTTTATAAACAGTTCAGAAACTTTGTTCTGAAACAATATTTCCCGTCCAGACCTGAGCCAGTGTATCAATCAATCAAAAATATATCCATGAATTCCTCGTAGAAGAAATCAGGCGAGAATTGATCTCTTGCTACAGACAAGGATTACAAATATCCTTCAAATGGATAAAAGCCCATGCCGGCTTACTTGGAAATGAGCAAGCCGATATAGAAGCTAAAAACGCGGCAAAGGATACAACTCTTCAAATTGTATTCAATAAAGCACCAATTAGTGCAGTTAAGCACATTTTGAAAACAACGACTCGACAAACTTGGAACGAAAGATGGACAAATTCGACAAAAGGAAGACATACTTATGAATTCATTAAAACTTTAGACGACAGAAAAAAACCCAATAAAAATCTGAATTACAAACTTACCCAATTATTGACAGGACATGGCGGAGCTAAAAGTTACTTACAACGATTTAAACTTATGACAACAGCATTTGTAACTGCGACAGAAACAGTGAACAAACTTACGATCATCTTATTTATGACTGCAGAAATTTGAAATGACACTGATACAAACTGATATCCGCAGCCCTACTAAAAATGGCCACCTTCAAAGAAGGATCTCATAGATAAATATTGTGATGGGTTTGATGCATTTGTGGATCATGTTGATTATATGGAACTCAACAATTGAACAGTTTATCTATAATTTTGTGACTGGTTTTGACTGGCCACAAAATTCTACCTCAATTTGTTTTATATAACAACAACAACAACAACAATGGCGCTAGACAATGGCGCTGGTCCATGACCAGAACCTTGGCCTTTTCCACGATTCCTCCCCATTTGTTCCAGTCACCAACTACCTCTCCTCCAGTACCTCACACGAAGTGTCTTTAGGTCTGCCTCAACGTCTTCCCTCCAGCGCAATCTAGGCCTTCCCCTTTCTCTCTTCCCTCCTTCGGGGCGCCCATTCAGCATGATTTTTGGCATTCTGTTGGGGCTTATTCTCTGAACATGGCCCAGCCATCTTAATCTCCTTTGCTTTATTGTAGCAACCGAATCTGGAGCTTTGTACATTTCTCTTAGTTCCTAGTTGCTTTTTATTCTTCATATATTTCCATCTTTAGTAGGGCCATATATCCTCCTCAAAATTTTTCTCTCCCATCTATTTATAATGCCTTCATTCTTCGCAGTGAGCGTCCAGGTTTCACTCCCATTCAATACGACTGGATTAAGAATGGTTTGGTAAACCCTTATTTTCAAATTTTTAGGGAGCATTTTTTTTTTTGCCTATTATTTTGCTGAGGGCCCAATAACACCTATTACCAGCATTTATTATTTCTTCATCTACTTCATTTCTTGAAATAATGACGCTACCCAGGTACTTGAATTTTTCGACGCTTTCGAAGTGGTATCCTGCCCCTTCTAGGTTTTCCACCATATTTTGTTCCTTCAACATAACTAGATATTTCGTCTTTTCTTCGTTTATCTGGAGGCCCACTTCTCTTGCTTTTCAGCTACACTCTTCAAATGCTCCTAGTAGGGAGTTTTCTTTTCTGCCAGTGATTACGACGTCGTCCGCAAATGCTAGATGCTGAGTCATATGGGTATAAATGCTTCCAGGGTTCGTCCTTATTGCCCTAATGACTGTTTCTAGTACTAAATTAAACAGTACCGGTGACAGTGGGTCTCCCTGCCTCACTCCCTTATGTATATCAAGCGGTTCAGTCACCCCTCCTTGCACTTGGACAGCTCCTTTGCTATGGTTTAGAGTCATCTGGACTAGTATTATTAACTTTGAGGGAAAACCTATTATTTGTTTTATATATTATTTTTATTTATTATTTTAAAAAATTTATTTCATTTTTATTTTTATTTTTTTAATTCATTTATTAACTTTTTTTTTGCTCCATTTTTCCCCTTTTAATTAAAAAAAATTTGTATTTATTAATTAACTTCCAATTCCATTAACTAATTATTGTTTATATTTCATATACACTCAACAATAATTTCTATATTATTTTAAGATATTTTTGCATTATATATTAATAAACATGTTTGTACAAATATTAATGATAATATGCGTTATGTCGAGAAATTGTACGCGTGGAAATACATGCTCCCATTGCAGGGTTACTGCAATGTGGAAAACTAAAAAAAAAACTAAGAATCAATATTATTATCACAACACTAGAGAGTTGTAAGGAAATGAAGTAAGTTAAAAAATGATCTGTCCTCAGGAACACGTCCAGACTTGTCGCAACTTGTTCAATGTTCCCGTGTTTTCCATCTCGAATGGGAAACAAGGAACAGGGTTGATTTTGTTTCGCAACATTTTTGAACAGTTCCGAAACAAGTCATAAACAATTTTGAGCTGTTCAGAAACATCGGGAACAAGGTTTCTGAACATTGTTCCGAAACATTTTTTTTTTTCAGTCTGGACTAGGCTGTAGAAATACATGCACCCATTGCAGGGTTACTGCAATGTGGAAACCTAGAAAAAACATTAAGAATCAATATTATTATCACAACACTACAGAGTTGTAAAGAAATAAAGTAAGTTAACAAATGATCTCTCCTCAGGAACATGTCCAGACTTGTCGAAACTTGTACAGTGTCCCCGTGTTTTCCATCTCCAACGGGAAACAAGGAACAGCGCTGATATTGTTTCGCAATATTTTTAAACAGTTCCGAAACAAGTCATAAACAAATTTGAACTGTTCAGAAACATCGGGAACAATGTTTCTGAACATTGTTCCGAAACATTTGTTTACAGTCTGGACTAGGCTTTAAACATAAAACCGTATACAGTACTAACCATAGATGATCCATTATTTTTTCGATGAGACATTACTTACATAAAGGTTGACACATCCCTTAAGGAAAAGTTTGAAGATGACAACCCCATCATTAAAAAGAGACTTTTTGCAGAATTAAGGCAAAAGTATCCAAACCACCAAACAATTTTTACTGATGCATCGAAAACTGATGGAGAAGTCGGTTGTGCAGTGGTTTTTAACAATAGCGTACTAAAATTTAACCTACCGTCACTAAATAGTGTTTTTACAGGAGAACTATTTGCAATCTACCAAGGTCTTCTATTAATATAATCTACAAATACAAAACATGCTCTTTTGGTAACAGACTCTCTAAGTTCAATATTGGCAATAGCTGAAGACAACTCTGAAAATGCCCGAGTACGGAAGATTAATAACTGCCTGTGGGAGATGCACGAGTCGATGGGTGGAGGGACTGTGCTAATGTGGGTACCCTCACATTGTGGCATCTCCGGAAATGAGGCTGCAGACAGTGCAGCAAATCTAGCGAGACTGAACCAAACAGGAACCATTATTACAGACGTTACAACAACTTCTGACTTAAAAACATCCTGTAGAAAAAAAATTGCTCTATCACTGGAAAACAAAATGGAACCAAATACGCAGCAAACTTCAAGAAATTAAACAAGACACCCGACCCTGGACAACATCTTGTAGAAAATCAAGAATAGAGGAAATAATCTTGACGAGACTAAGAATAGGACATTCAGCTTTCACCCACGGTTACCTGATGAGAAGCCTAGAACCACCGATTTGTACAACATGCATGACAACACTGACATTGTAACAACATGTACACTATACTCTGACGCCAGAACAAAGTACAATATACCCTCAGATATAGATAAACATTTTAAACTCCAAAAATCAAAAGATCTGACTGCTGGAAATTGTTCACCACCCTTAGCTTTAAGTGTGATAAAAAGTCTTCCTCAAAATATCTTCGGGTTTAGGGGAGAGAAGGGGTAAAAGTCGTTTGTTGTTGGCTCTCTGATCTCAGAATTCGGAAAACGTTACTTTTAGCACATATATACAAAAAAAAAAAAAAAAAAAAAAAGACCAAATCAAATTTGCAAAAAATGTCATTTTATTCCTGTCTTTCCCATATCATAATTTTAGAGCTATGGAAGATGGAAAAATAGAAGATTTTTTACTTGAGGTAAGTCGCAGTTCTCCGGAATAACACGTTTGTCGGTACTCATTTGGCTATAACTCCGAAACTATTTGTCCGATTCAAATTTACCATAAGAACTCAAATATTAAATTTTGATCTAGTGCCGTAAAACACCCACGGCAGAATATTAAGAAACCCGTACTGTTGTGAAAAACTCTTATGTTTCGGCAGATTTATCACAATAACTCCAGAGCTATTTCTCCGATTCAAAATCTATTTTTTTCCATCTGAAAGGTGGTTAAATTTACTATAAGACCGTTTATATTATTTTGATTGAATTCTGTGAAATACCCACGACAGCACGCTGAGTGTACTGTACTATTTCGGAATTCACCTTTTTTTTTTAAACATTTATCGCTATAACTCCAAAACTGTTGTTTGGTTCGAATTTGATTTCTTCCACATAAAAGCTGGTTAAATTTACTATTAAACCTAATATACTTAATTCTGATTAAACTCCGAGGTATACCCACGCCAAAACGCTAAATGTGTATGTTTTGGAAAAATGTGACGATTTCGACATGTTCAATGGGCTGCCATAGGTATTTCTCGGAATCCAATTAAAATTTCATGTATAGGATCTCATAGAAAATTTAAACAACTTTCAGATGGAAAAAATAGATTTTGAATCGAAGAAATAGTTCCGGAGGTATTGTGATAAATGTGCCGAAAAATACGGGTTTTTCACAACAGTACGGGTTTCTCAATATTTTGCCGTGGGAGTTTTACTGCACTAGATCAAAATTTAATATTTGAGTTACTATTGTAAATTTAACCAGCTTTCTTCATATGAAAAAATAGAAATTTGAATCGGACCAATAGTTTCGGAGTTATAGCCAAATGAGTACCAACAAACGTGTTATTCTGGAGAACTGCGACTTACCTCAAGTAAAAAATCTTCTATTTTTCCATCTTCCATAGCTCTAAAATTATGATATGGGAACGACAGGAATAAAATTATATTTTTCGCAAATTTTCTTTGCTTTTTTTTTATATATATGTGCTACAAGTAACGTCTTCCGAGTTCAGAGATCAGAGAGCCAACAACATACGACTTTCACCCCCTCTCTCCCCTAAACCCAAAGATATTTTGAGGAAGACTTATTATCACACTTACAGCTTAGGGTGGTGAACAATACCAGCAGTAAGATCTTTTGATTTTTGGAGTTTAATCTTCGATGCTAAATTTTGTATTATATAAGTGATACAAGTAAACTATAAACTATTATAGCAAAAAAAAAATGCACTTTGGAAGTAATATCCTAAAAATAAACGTTATTACATTGTTGCTGCATTTCAACTAAATGACTATTCATGATCATGACCAGCAGTATATGCGTTTGTGCACCTCAGTACGGCCATGCTGGTACCCGCGCACCGGTATCCACTACTCTTTTAACGCTCTCTATGAAGCCATCGTTTTAATGTTATGCGTTATGAGACACATCATTTTAAAACTAACTATATTATCTATAAGTTTCGTTTAACACTTTTCTTCCAAAACGTAATGATAAAAATCTATAATTTCTTGAAGTAACTTTTTGTTTTTTTTAGTGGCAGTTTTCTGTATACGATTAAGTATTACGGCGAAACTAAGCTATCTACATAAAAAGTGTATATAACATAATTTGTTTTTAGTATTATTAGGAGTAAAATAAAAAAAAGAACTTCTGATAGCATAATTAGGTTACGAGCTGTCTGCATATAACCAGAGTTCTGTACTTGTTATGTTATGTTGCTGGGGTTGGGTGCGAAAGCAAGAGGGGTGGGGGTCGGGACTGTGTGTTTTTTTAGTGTAAACTTTATGTACTAACACCCTGAAAAAATTCAGCTTTCCTCTAATTAGTTGCGACACGAAACCTTTATTGACTGGGCTAGTATCCTAATATGCATTAGGGCTTGTAAAATATCAGAAATACAGGCCCCTGTATTGAAAAAAAAAAAAATATGTGTGTGTGTGTTTAGTAAGGTTCTTGAGGTTCATTCAAAAAATAAAAACAACTATTTTGGCGACGTTTCGAGACTATATTGTTCTCATAATCACGTCCTACAGTGAAAAAACAGATTACAATAAAATTTATACAGTTTAAAAGTTATACAAGTTATTTCAAAATATAAAGTTAGCTACAATACAAGTATATAACAACATGTGTTAGAATAATAAAAATATAATAATAATAACCCGTGAGAGGTTGTTAGTCTCCCATCGGGCGCCTCCCCAGGTGGCGGATAGGGGAACGCTCATCAGATATGATGGGTACCGGGGAAATAAAATACCCGGGGTGGACCAAAACTAACGAAACCCAGGTTGCGGTATCCACAGTGGGCGGCAACCTGGTCAGCGTCTGTTCCCCACGTCAAGGGCGGCTTCATCATCACCTGACAGTAGGTATAAAATGAGCTTACCCTGTAAACATGGAATTTCGAAGTAGGACATTAGCCTCGGACGAGCTCGATACTGAAACTGCATCGAGCGGGAATAGTGGACAGCTTCCTTCAGGGATTAGTGGAGCGAGCGGCGCTGCCATGTCGTTAAGATACGCAAGATTGCAACGTTTACCGGCCCATCGTTCGGATTCGAGCTTGGAGGAGAGGCATTCTCCACCCGCGCAACGTCTACAACAGAGACCAGGAGGTGTAATAAGGATGAAATGGACGCCAGATATGAATAAGTCAGTCATCCGGGCATACTACCTGGCAACAAATCTAGAAACAGAAAAAACAGGATATCTTAACCGTATTCAGAGATATTGGCGCGAGACATTCCTGACATCACCGTAAGCACTCAGAGACTGAGCGATCAGGTTAGAGTAATTCTACGAAGGAATTTCCTAACGTCCACAGAACTTCATCAAATTAGAGAAGAAGCTCACAGGTTAGTTATTGCTGAGGTGGATTCTGAGTTACTTGATAGTACTCATAATACAGGGATGAACCCGGAAATTGTAACTGATATCGGTATACCATTAAATGCTACTAATATCGATAGAGATAACGACAACAAAGAGCTTGAAAAAAGATTGAGTGAATCAATTTAAACGGAACATATGCTTCTAGAGGGGATACCACTCAGAGAGCGTCCGCTGCTACCACGAGTACCGTACAATAGGACCACTTAAGGTTACCAACACGATGAATGAGTTTCTTAAGGAACATCTTTATCTGATAAATGGCCTTCAAGATGTACCTCATTGGCTATATATAGCTGCCAAGACAGTTATAGTAGAGCTTGGCATTAAAATGAATGATGCTAGCAACAGTAAAACATCAAGAAGAGACAGAGAAGTACCCCCTGGAAAAAGCGACCTGAAATAAAAGTGAACACGATAAGAGCAAAAATTGGCATGATTTCAAATTCTATACGTAACCCTCAAACAGCGAAAGCCAAAACAAAAAGAAAAATTGATGAAATCGTAGTACAAAATCTAGGTACAGTAATGGAAAAAGAATTGACTGATAAGCTTCTTATGTATCTAGACAGCTTGAAACAAAAGCTAGCAGTTTATGCAAGCCGATTACGAAGATACAGTGAAGCAGCTCTTCGTAGGCAACAAAATCAGCTATTCAGACAGAATGAACTCCAGTTCTGTAGATATCGTGGCCAAAAAATAAAAAGATCAACTGTATACCCTGATGGCATCGAGGATTACTGGAGGAATATATGGGAACAGCCAACGAGACACAATGTGAATTCCCCTTGGATAGAGCAAGAAATACAAACGTTCCAAAATACTTCTGAAATGACATATGCAAAAATAAATATAAACAACGTCACGCAAGCAAACCGGAGCATGAAAAATTGGAGGGCACCTGGTCCTGATGGAATTCAAGCCTACTGGATTAAAAGATTCTGTTCCTTACATGAAGTATTAGCTAAGGGCTATCAAGATATACTTGATAGCAGAAAGGATCTTCCTGTTGGATTCTCTGAAGGCATTACTTATATGCTTCCAAAAAAAGATGAAGAAAACCTACGCCCAGAGGATTATCGGCCAATAAAATGTTAAAATTGCCTCTACAAAATGTTCACTTCTATCGTTGCAACCAAGATATACGATCACTTGGAATCCAATAATATGATTCCTTTAGAACAACTTGGGTGTAGAAAGAGAGCTAGGGACTGTAAAGAACTTTTATTAATCGATTCATTCATCACTGCGCAAGTATCGAAAAGCCAGCGAAACCTTTCTATGGCGTGGATTGATTATAAGAAGGCATTCGATTCTGTACCGCACACCTGGCTGCTCCAGATACTTGAAATTTATAAGGTTCATCCCAAAATACGAAGCCTTCTCTCAAACCTTATGACTGGTTGGACAACTTCGCTAAAATTTGGAAGTACCTGCTCAAAAAGCCAAATAAAAATCCTTAGAGGAATATATCAAGGAGATTGCCTTAGCCCGCTATGGTTTTGTATGGCGCTTTTTCCGTTAAGTCGGATTCTTCTAAGGGATAAAGTAGGATACAAATTCGTCATAATTGGTACATGAATGACCTGCAAAAAATAATAAACAATTGAAAAATATGGTCAAAACCGTATCATCATTTACCAGTGATATTAGTATGTCATTTGGTTTAGACAAATGTGCTGTGCTTCATATAAACAATGGAAAAGCGAAAAGAACCGAAAATATAGCTATAAATGAAAGCTTATGATGAATGAATTCAAGAACTTGAAACAAACCAACTATATAAATATTTAGGAATGCAGCAGCATCTTAAAATTGCCCAAAAGGGAATGAAGAACGAGCTTCTATTGAAGACACCTTTGTGTGGATTGCAAAAAATCAAACCCATCAACACCTGGGCCATACCAGCTTTAAGCTACAGCTTTGGTGTATTACATTGGTCCAATACAAGTCTGCAGGAGGTTGACCGCATGGTAAGAACAACTCTAAGAAAGTGCCCACCATCCGATATCCTCCACAGCCCGGCTGTATCTGCCGAGAAAGGAAGTTGGGCGTGGCTTAGTAAATATAGAAGAAGCATGCCGAAAACAGGAATCGACACTACGCCAGTATTTCTTGTCAAAAACTACGAATATTCACATGACAATGCAAAGATTGGACGATGGTCAAACACCACTAAATTTGAATAAGGTCGAGGACGTAATTATTAAGTCACAAAAAGAGCGTCTAGACGAATGGAAAAGTAAGTCTCTACACGAAAGGTTCTACAATCAGCAAAACGAAATTAACACTGACAAAGAAGAATCTTTAAAATGGCTGACTGCTGGAAGACTATTCTCAGAAACGGAAGGCTTCGTCATGGCCGTCCAAGACCAAGTAATCGCCACAAGATCCTATAGGAGACATGTACTTAAAGACATCCACTTCGTACAAGTGTCGACTATGTTCCGCGACACTGGAGTCGATCCAGCTTATTACGGGTGGATGTACATTACTAGCCAGCTCAGAATATCTCCAAAGGCACAATAATGTGGCCAAAATTGTAAATAATACACATGCACGGAAGTTGAATCTATTAAAGGAACACACACCATATTATAGGTATAGGCCTGATAGATTACTTCAAAATGGAGCCCTAAAACTGTATTGGGTTGATATTGGGTGGTTGATATTGCCATTCCCAACAACAACATAACTTCAACCATCGGAGGGAAGTTACGAAAATATCAGGAATTCGCCGTTAAATTGAAGCGATTATATCGCCTAGATATCGCAGAGGTGACGCCAATCGTAATTTCGACTAACGGGCTAATCCCAAAAAAAACCACTATAGTTAGTATTGATGACCCGAAATTGCCAGTGCATGTACCAAGAGAAGCTCAACAAGCCGTACTCTTGGACACGACAAGAATCTTTCGAAAATTTTAACATATAAATAAAAGAAAAGAAAAAATACATAAAGAAAGAAAAAAAATATGAACCTAGGCTGAAGATGGTCGGACTTGTCTCCCATCTCAGTTCATAAACCGCAAAACGTGAGAAAACAATAAATGATAATAATAATAAAAGTTTTAATCAAATGATTTAACAGTTTACAATTGGATATATTAAATATTATTACAAGTTTTGGTAACAAAACAATTTATACTACATAGTGAGCTTAGCTAAAATGGATATAATTTGGAATGCATTCATTTTAACAGTAGGAAAAATATTTAAAAAACCTACAAAAAAAAAAGAAAAAAGAAATTCACCTCAAAAAGTGGTATTCTTCAATAGCATCTGCATTCAGAAGCTAACGGCAAAATTGAGGTCCATGTTCAAGGTTTTAAACCTTGCATTGAAAATATAATAAAATAAATCCCAAATAATAATAATAAATAAATAAATGTAATAACATAAGATTCTGTGATGGGGTGTCGTTTTATTGAGTTTTCCTTTATTTGCTATTAAACGATAATTTTTTTCTTTGCTTTTTATTCCAATGAAGAGTTTATTATGTTTAAAATGCACATTTCCATTAAGGGATTATCATATTATTTTATTTTCACAAGTAACTGATTTGTATGCCAAATGAGAACACCATGTTTTTTCGGTTTTAAAAGTAAATTTCTCAACGAAATCGGAACAGAATCATTATTTTTAACATATCATTCGAAACCTGATTAAATTTGCAAGTTTTTGTGAGATTTGCAGTTTTGTGGTTAGTTTTTTTCGAAAATCGGTGAACGTTGAAGTAATATAACACGTAACTTCTCTAAATAAGGTGAAGATAAGCTGTTCTTTTGGACACAAGTTTGTAAAATTCAAGGATACATGCACTCTGCTCTTATAGAAAATTTAATGTTAAATTCGAAAATAAGGTCAAAGTTTGAAACATATTTAAACAAAATGGAGATATTACAGCCATTATGCTAAAAAAACGTGGTTTCTTAAAAAAAAATCTTTGATTTATCGATATGTATTTGCAACGGATTGGAATAGAAAGGCGAGGTCTGCGCCATTTTTCTACATGTTTAATTTAGTCCCACCCAATTTTTTTTTTTTTTTTTTTTACACTAAGAGGTACTCACCCTTATATATATATACATATATATAATCATATTATTTTTCCTAAGGTAAACTGATTAGGTTGGTTATGTTAAAAAAGTTTAGATTAGGACAGAATATATTCTCAGAAAGTAAAGCAAACTGTTTTGTTATGGTTGATAAAGTCAACTGCACTCCCGGATATGCGACTCCAATAGGCGCGCCCGTTTTGTAGTTAAGGAGCAAGGATTTTAATTATTCAATATTTTGGATAAATGGTCTGCCCATGATTTTGAGCTGACGGACAAAAAAAAAAAAACTATGGAAGAATACTAGATGGCCGAGTGAGTTGGGGTGAGGATCTCAGCGCGCTGGGTACCGACGGTCGTGGGATGGATTGCGTACCGACAGTTAACTAATTTTCTTCTTTATTGGACTCATTGGACGCGATCGATAAAACTTTCGAAACGTAGTCTCTAGATTTTTAGTGATGTCAACACCCGTGTGAAAAACGAAACAAAAACATATTTGTTCCAAATAATGTGTCACCTTTCTCTGCATTCTAGTAACACTGAACACATAATCCAAATTGACTTAAATGCCTGGTAGATTATATTTCGTGTAATGTAGGCTCGAAATGACTTTTTTTTAGTAAATTATAATGGCCATCAACACTTTCTTTCATCTTTCATTTTTTCAAGTACTGTATGAAACCTAATCAAAAAATAGAACCGAGCATATGTTGATTTTAATTGTTTGTTTTTTTTAGCGCCTGAAGTTACATTTGTTTTACATTCAACCTTGCAAACTAAATGACAGTACAAAAAGAAAAGGTATTAAAAAAAATTCAGTTGACTCCTTTTTAGTTACTGATGGACCAAGAGGCTGAAGAGGTATATTATGATTTCTCTATTTCTACTTTTAAGATAGTAAATAAGAATATGTATTCCTTTTCTGTTGGCATAACAAATTATAACTTGTGAAAAGAGAGGCTGTCGGTATGAAAGCATCCTTTCATCGTTGTTTTAGACGATGGTATACATGGTACAGCGAAAACTTTCGGTAACCAGCCCCTTTTTGTTTCTCCAATCAAACAGGAAGTGAGGGTCAGTGATTTTATTTATCTAAGGCATAGGGAATATTCCTACATAACACGGTATGTTTATGTTAACCTTTTACATTTCTTGTACGCTTTTTAGTTTAAAGTTTGGACATAATATGCAGGGTCTTTCACCAAACAGCTTGCTCATTCAGTCCACAACACCCAAGTATCCGCAGGAGTAAGACTTTCAAGTATGGGCATGGAGCTTTTCGTTGTAATGAAACAACTCCATTAAGCTCTCTCATATGGTCAATGTATTTTTAACTATTAATTATTTTGGTTTTTAATTATGAACAAATAATTCAAGATGGACTAAAATTTATCATTTTTACATAAATTAAACATCTAACCCTAATATACACGGTGGGGCACGGGAACCTCCCACATTTCAATAAACCATTGTGAGCAAAACGGCGGTCTCAGATGGGTGAGGTTGATCTCATTCGGAAGGGGAGAGTGGTGTAGTTTTTATTAGTCGCCATGCCGTGGTTAGGAGAGCAACGTGCGTTCATCACTGAGAATTTTTCCAAAAATGGTGAATCTGTAAATGCCACTCTGAGGGCCTTCCGCATGTACAGTTTGTAATCGTCTGCTATTGTTCCCGACCGGAAAACAATTTTGTTTGGGTGTACAAATTTAGGACAACATCACCTACGCTAAATTTGAAGAAAAAAGATCTGGCCGTCACCGTCAAAGCCCTCGAAAACATCGCTAGAGTGATGGCGTAGATCGAACAGAGTCCAACATGTTCTGCATGAAACATGCATCTGCTCTTCAGATTTGCACCCCCTAAAAGATCATGATTGCCCAGAAATTGTCCCCGACGGACTGGGGGGTGGCGAGTGGAATGTTGGCAGGCGATCTTCAATAATTGTGTACCAGTGTCGAAGCTCATTTTCATCTCTCAGGAAGTGTGAATAAACATAATTGGCGGTACTGGGCAGCTGAAAACTCTCGAGAGCTTCACCAAAGACCCTGGAAGACCTCAAGACTGCAATTGAGGAAGAAATCGGCTAGATAACCAGCACCAAACTTCCTTGAAAGTTATGCGAAACCTCCACGAAAGGCTCAATATATCTGTTGCCCGCCAATGTCATCATTTGGACGATATAATTTTTAAAACATAGCTCGAAAGAAACTACATAATATAATCTTTCTGGAAAATAATTTTTTTTTTTTTTTTAACTAGCTTCTGTACTTTACCAGCCTTTTGAAATGTGGGAGGTTTCCGGGGCCTACTCTCTATTTCAAGCTAATCATCTCCAGCTTATTTATTATTTCTTTTATTTTGAATCATATTTGCTTAGATTGAATTATAACTCAGTCATCTCACTTTTCAAGTTGACCCATATTTATATTCAGCTTTACATTTACTATTATTAACTGATAACACAGAAAGAACAGTTCCTTTGCATTGTATTCTCACTTTACTATACTATAGTATCTATAGTCACTGATAACCTGGTAATTTCCACTGATTTATAGTTTCTCCCATCAGTTACTCTTTTGATTCAATAGATCTGTACATTTTCCTCCCTGAAACTAGTTGGAATTCCCTTATTTTCTATGTTTAGTACAATGCATTAAATTTAACTATTGCATTGAAATTTATCATTTTTAAAAAGGTAAGTAAGATTCTCTATCTCTCACCCCGTCACTTCTTGTCCGTTGCTATCAGTTTTACCAAATCTCCGGTCCCTTGAAAGCTTTGGAATGAACAACAGGAAATTGTCCCGGGATCGTTGGAAATTATTCTTACTTTTGGTCGCTTATCTTCGTGTAACACAATGAGACGATGCGCTGTAAGACATGTTGACTAGAAATAATTAAACCCGGAAAATGAGCAACTTTTTCAAAGCTGCAAAGAATCCCAGAAAAGTACATTTCACTGGCTGGAAAAAACTAAAGAGCACTGGAAACGTGCCGTAAATGTGTTGAATACTCGTTTTATATAATTTTATCAAAAATTCACATAAATATATAAATATTTTTCAAATATTCAACCTAAAACTAAAATTAATTAATTAACCTTAACTAAAATTGGGTGGGGAAAATAATATTTTTTTTCTATCAATATGTCCCCTCGAGTATGATTGGAGAGAGAGTAAAGGAATTGTTTCCTATCTTTTATAGAAAAAGTAATTTATTAAAACAATTATACCTGCATGAATTGAATTAATTCACCACCAATATCTTAATAAAGGTCTGGTAGATATCAGTTGTAAGTAGAAGTTACATGTCTTTAAGTCTTCTCGTAATGAATCGCTAAATATGCTACTCTTATATTCAATGATGTGACTCAGTTTTGAATTTTTATTTTATGTTTTACTGTAGCCTACTGATGACAATACCGCATTTCAATATGTGGAGTCCCCACCAAATGAGTTTGAAAATAAAACAGCTGAAGATAAAAAAAATGCCCAACCAAATGAATATGATTTTATTCTGGTATATGGATCATGTTCAGTAAGTATCTATGTTTAATTTTAAAATCGGTAAAAATGGAGTATGTTCAGATGGGCACCGCTCTCGATTGTTTCCTCCAAGTTTATGTTACATGATACTTTACTCTGCAACCCTGCTATTGTTTACAGATGCATTATTTGATATTAACTTACTACTTACTTAAGGCAGGTCATAGCTGTCGGACTTGTTCTCGCTCAGGTACTAAAAAATATAAAAAAATCAAGGATACTTATAGGTATTTATATTTTAAATACCCCAAAGTCACTACAATTATGATAAAATTATTGATTTAATATCACACATTAAATGTTACCCAATAATATAACTTTTGAAATTAGATCAGTAGGTACTTGTTTGTAAACATTTATATCATTTATATTACATATTAACATTTATATTTGCTCGAAAACCACATGATAGAACCTACTCCGGCAAAGCTGAACATAGCAACAAAAAACCAAGTGAAAAATATTTATTAGCATTCTAAAATTAATATTTTGATTGAATTTGCAATCAGTGTATTTGTCAGATCATAGTTCGATAGGTGGTAAAACAATCATCTGACCTATTCTTTTCTCTCAAATTAAGCTCAGAAATGCCATGAATCAAACCTATTTTAGCTACGAGGTGTGATCAAAAAGTTCCAGGACTTTTTATATACTATGGGAATGCAATGTCTCACAGCGATGCGGTTGGCAGCATTGTATTGCCTGACTCAACAGGAACACAGCTGTGTTTGCAGATCAATCATAACATCACTGAAAGTAACATTAGCACAGTTTGTTTGAGGTTAGTTTTATAGAGTCTGGCTATTTTATGAAAATGAATGTGAAAGAAGAGCAACGTGTTTGTGTGAAGTTTTGTGTGAAACTGAACAAAACGTTTTCTGAAACCTTTTTGATGTTACAAGAGGCTTTTGGTGAAGAATGTCTAAGCCGATCATGCTGCCATCAGTGGTTCAAGAGGTTTAAAGATGGCCGAACATCCACAGACGACGATGCTTGTTCCGGACGCCCTTCAACGTCAATCAATGATGACAATGTTGCTAAAGTGAACACTCTCGTACGATCAGACCGTCGACTAACAATCCGTGAAATGGCAGAAGAGTGTAACATTTCATTTGGGTCGTCAGGAAATTTTAATTGAAAAACTTCAAATGCGTTGTGTTGCAGCAAAGTTTGTGCCTAAACTGTTGACTGAAGACCAAAAAAAAACACCGAACTCATGTTTCTAAAGAACGAAAGCTTCTTGAAACATGTCATTACGGGAGACGAGACATGGGTTTTTGGTTACGATGTGGAAACAAAAGCCCAATCATCACAATGGACATCAAAAGGTTCTCCAAGACCCAAGAAAGCACGCCAAGTCATATCAAATGTGAAGGTCATGCTTACGGTTTTCTTTGACTGTAAAGGTGTTGTCTACTATGAATTCCTTCTACAAGGTCAAACAATAAATCGTTTTGTTTCTCTTGAAACCCTCAGAAAATTGCGTAATGCTGTGAGAAGAAAGAGACCTGAGCTGTGGCAAAGTGGTGATTGGGTCCTTCACCATGACAATGCTCCTGTTCACTCTGCATTAGTTATCCGTAACTTTTGTGTAAAAAACGCAATGACTGTCATTCCTCAGCCCCCCTACTCACCTGACCCAGCCGACTTTTCTTTTCCCGAAGCTCAAGAGACACCTGAAAGGACGAAGATTTCAAACAGTTGACGAAATTAAAGAAAAAACAACGGAGCTGCTAAACACCTTTACAAAAGAAGAGTTTTCTGGGGCCTTTGATCAGTGGAAACACCGGTGGGAAAAGTGTGTAGCTTCCCAAGGGGAGTACTTCGAAGGAGACAAATTTGAATAACCTGTATGTTGTATGAATAAATGTATAAAAATTCAGTCCTGGAACTTTTTGATCACACCTCGTAGTTTCTTAAGGCTCAATTATGACCCTACTACTGTACATAAGCGAACCAGATAACAGCTAACATATTTTAATAATAACCTGCGACCAGCGCCGTTGACTCTGTTACAGTAACTAGAAACGCTGATCATACATACGCTACTTTAACTTTCAGGGTATTATACAAGAAAATATTCCAGTTTTCTGAACTATGGAGAAATATAAGCCCTTATTCAATAGACTCGAATAAGGGCAGTTTTGCATGTTTGATCACTTCCCATTTGCCTAGTAGAGTTGAAGAAACAATTTCACCATTTATTTTTCTTGTAATATTTCAGTTTAGAATATTTTGGTCATAGAATAAAATTATAAAATGATTCCTAGCCCATTGAATTGAATTAAAAACTGTTGAACAGTCTTTCTAAACTGCTCCTACCAGGATTAATAATCAATTTTTGTTCTTGGTTTAAACAACACAAGAGTGGGAGGAATAGCATCTTAAAATACGTTAATAGTAATAATAGTTTTCCCGCTTAGGTAGGGAACCTTAAAGATTTGCCATTGATTTCAAAAAAGTCCAGAAAAAAGGTTAAGAGGAAACGCTACTTAGATAAGTTAAAAAAATGCAAGGATACTAACACTAATGAAAAAGTGTCAAGGACTAACCCTTTTGAAACCTTCTATAGAGCATTCAGAAAGAAAATTGGAGAAGATACACCACATGTTTTCATTGCTCGGTAACAGATTTATTTAATTATTATAGAGGGAATTAATACAAAACATAATATTTGGTAGAACCCTCCTCAACCGGCTGACCGTTTTATTCCGCGAAACAAATTTCCTAGTTTTTTTCTCTCTTTAAATTAGTTTAAAAACAGGCAGGTGACTCAAATATTGATTGATTGACTAACGGGCCATTCCAAGAAAGTTCTTGAAAAATAAAACGAGGTAACAGACGTTAAGTGGGGTCACCTGTGGTGTAGTGGTTAGCATAGCAACCTACTAAACCCAAGATCGCGGGTTCGCAGCCCGGCAGATGACCTTAGGATTTTTTAAAGGGAGTAAAAAATCCTTAGCTATGCCGTCCTTCGGAAGGGACGTAAAATGGGGGTCCCGAGCCTGTACGATGTCAGGTACTCGTTAAAGATAAGATCCCTATCCTAATGATACCTGGATAGGCAAAATTTAGGACTCCCACCGTAGCATCGTCCGATCAGCCATAGCAGCATAAAAGTGACGTTAAACGAAATAAACAAACAAACAGACGTTAAGTGTGCATTTTATTTGTGATGTAGCGAGTTGATCGGGAAAAAATTCGTTAGTTCATTTCCCTTCCAAATGTTACTTAGGTGAGAGGATGAAAACTTACCTCTTCTCAAAAATGTAAATTAGATAACATAATGAATGTCATTTCTATGATAGCCTTTGCGTTCACTATATGCCTCCTTCTGTCTTTCTGAACACAAGAAGAAAAGTGCAGCCAGATATAGATAATCTGGATGAGAACAATTCTTGACACAGGATATATGACAAGCACTAATCATAAGAAAGGCACCTACTGGTGAGTGCCATTAAATCCGTTTACCAAGATCCAAAGCGAATTGCAAGACTCAATGGATAAACATCATAACCTTTCCACTTTTACTAAGGATAAAAAACCGCTTTAGTCCTCTTTTCTTATCCTTCTTATGGATAAAACTTGGAAGATGTGTAAAAAGAGAACCCCAAGAGCTGTGAAATGTTATTGGAACATAATAATGAGAATATAGTCCTCAAAGCTAATTCCCAGGAGACACTCCAAATATCTTTGGTCGAAAAGCGAGGAGAATTAAGAGGACTGATCAAAAATAGGAGGATAGGGCACATAGTTATAGAGGAAGAAGGATAGGGTCGAAAAAAAAAGTGAGAGTAAGAAAAAAAAAATTAAGACATTCTACACTACTGAAAGTCGTTATGAAATGGGAACCATAATCATTTTCAGAACTTGGAGGGATGAATAATAAAAATTGTCGAAGGACTCAACAATGAAGAGTCGCGGGAAAGAGATTAGAACGAAAAGAGAGCTTATAAGTTTTCAGATATAACTGAAAAATCTGTGTATGAAACCATTCATATAATTATGAATTTAATAAGAGGTAAACACAGGGTATGAGCCGAAGACGGTTACAGACTGAGTACAATATTTGAAATTCTGAGTTTTTTTAATAATGAGACATTGATCCTACTTTTCCGCAACCCTTCGTCCCCTGGGACTCGCGAAGGAATAATCGGTATCGTCAATAAAGTATGCGAATGAGAAAAAGATGACGAAATGCAAATGTGGAATACTTGCAAAAAATATATCTGAAAGAAAAAAAAAAACTGCAGAAATTTTCCTGCACTATGTTAAGCAGCAACTAGATTCAACGTCTTTGGGAGTGATGAACAAACCAAAATTTATGTAATTACAATGAAATGATTTAATGGGTTAATATTACGTATTATTTGTTTGTTTATAGATGCTACATTATCAAACAAACTCTTTTTGAAGGAAATAGGTTTTTCGCGGGAAATTCGGATTAACTGGCCAAGGTTAATGAGTACTGTTGAGCAGGGTTCTACTGTACTTTTAAAAATGTATGATCAAATTTTAAAGTATAATATTATATCACAGTATCATTTTGAAAAATATTAGTGAGTGAAATACAATGTTGATGGTAAATTAGTTATTAGTTATCAATCAGAACTCATGTGTAGGGATGAGCTGATTCTAGACGATTTGAGATTTATTATGTCTAACTTCCAAATCTTAAAAATGGAGTCCATCACATATCCATACGACTAATCAATAATCCATTACCGTATTTCAAGGTTTTGGATTATATTCTAAAAGAAAAATTCCTTTTAGGAATTTATTTTATTTTCATTTACCTCTTATTTTATCTATAGGTTTCTTATGATCCATTAAAATTAAATTAAATGAAAAAAATAATCTTTATTAAAGTCCTTATTTATTAATTACATTTAATGTATGTTTTAGAGTACACAGTCTCTCCATGGGCCTATGGCCTAAATAAATACTTGATATTTCATGTATAGATCCTATAATATATATATATATATATATATATATATATATATATATATATATATATATATATATATATATATATATATATATATATATATGAGGCCCAGGTTCAGAATATAAGTTTTTATTCATGGGTCAGGTATTACTGGGATAGGTTTTTATGTAATATCTTTGGGGGTAGGCTTCTTTCTTCCTTTTGAGAACAATTATCCTGATAATTATTATTTATTTCTAGCCCTACTTTACAGGTTTTATTCTCATGCTTTTTGAGTACATATTATGTTAAGTTTAAATACCTTCAAACAAATTTTCATTTCAGGCATTCATTTGTATTGCTCACTCTGTATGACAATATCTTATGATACCATAAAATTTATGAATATTATTAAGATTGTTTGATTGCATTCGTTCATTTTCTGGCATGCCACATGTAAATTAGGGACAAGATTAGATTTATTGCAGCTCTATTACACCGAAAACCGCCTTGATATTAGACAGTACCTCCTTCTACAAATGGCAGATTTCTATTATAAGATGCAAAGAGAATATATTATAGGCTGTGCTGACCAAGGATATTCCATGGTTGGCTGGGTCTCCTTTTCCTATGAATTTTGGCACTATAAGACCCTTTGTCCTATCATATGGTACCTTAACCTCTTCCCAAGTTTGTATCAACAGTTCATGAATCTCCTTCGTTAGCTCAGTTCCAGTCTCTTTTGGGAGTTCTGATGTTAGTACATGCAGGCCGAGCAATTTATTAATTTTCACTTTTTCCAAGATAGTTCTGGCTTCATCCCTGTCTGGAGAGTTTTCTTTTCCTTCAGCTTCTTGAGCTTTATCATTATTCCTTTTTTACTCCTCTTCATACGTTCCATTCTAACCGCTATCAAATAAAATTTATAATTTATAAGATAAAGCAAGCTACTAATATAAATGTAGCAAAATAATATAAAAGAAGCAGTAAATTGACGATATATCATGTTGAATTACATGTTTATTTCTGTAAAAGGAACTGTGAATAGAAAGAAGAAAGGTGCCACTTTGGACTAAACAGAAGTATTTTGAGGAACCTAAACGAGGTAGCAAGAAAGGTCAAACATAAAATTGGATTAAGCTAAATTGTTTTATTCTCGTCATAAAATAACTTTGTCCATTCCTTTAGTCGAAGAAACATTAAACATAATTATACAAATTATAATTTTTATTCTGTTAGTCAATCAGTTAATGATGTTACTTTATAAAGAACTAATAATTTAGTTATAAGTTTGAATCCAAAATGTATTAGTAATTATGAATGACTAAAAAAGGATTATGACCATTTGCCTAGTCATTTAAATAAGATAGTTGCGAACTTACATGCTGCTCTATTTTAAACTTACAAGGGGAGGACACACTCAGTCTCTCACAGATCTTGTTGGCAATTTTTTTGGAGGTTCCTGGTCCTAGAAGCCGAGAAAAAAAAAATAGCATTAAATTAAAATATTTTATATCTCGAGTTAAAAAATGATGTCAACATGATTCTTACACCATGATTATTATTTTTGATTGCGGATTTAAGGAAAAATGAAGCTGCTCCATAGAATTTTGTTTAGATTAATTAAATTTAAAAAAAATGATATTTTTTGTTTTTATTGAATAAACGTATTTCAATGTTTTTGAGGGTGCTGAATTAGAATCTGTCGTCAATTTTTGTATAAAAAAATGTATAGACGTATTTTGCTTGAAAATCTAATCATTTTTTTAGAATTTAATTAACCAAAACCAAAATCTATGGAGCAGCTGCATTTTTCCTTAAACCCGCAATCAATAATAAAAATCTTGGTGCAAGAATCATGCCGATATCATTTTTTAAACTCGAAATATAAAATAATTTTTTTTTTTTTTTCTCTGGTTCTAGGGCCTATTGGTCGGGACGGCAAAATATGTGTCTAATATTTTTTGACCAGAAACCTCCAAAAGAATTGCCAACAAGATCCGTGAGAGACTGAGTGTGTCCTCCCCTTGTTAGTGACAAGTCATTTACATACTCTGCATCTCTATTCTTTGCTCTTTTTGTTTTTTCTTTTCTATAAATATTTATTTAAGGTTATTTATGATCTAAAATAATAAACAACAGGGCTAGCTGCAGAGTATGAAAAAGAAATTATTTATTGAAGAGGTATTAGACTAGTAATCCCAGTATCCCGAGAAAATACAGAGTGAGTACCTCTTAGTGTAAAAAAAAATAATAAAAAAAAAAATAAAAAAAATAAATAAATAAAAAAAAAAAAAATGGGTAAAACTAGATAAAAAATGCAGAACTTGGGATTTTAAAATTTTACAAACTTGGGACCTAAAGAACAGCTCCACAAAACTGCAAATCTCACAAAAGTTGCACATTTAATTAGCTTTCATATAACATGATAAAATTAATGATTCTTCAATTTATTTAGGGAAATTAGAATGTCTTACAATACTTCAACGCTCTCCGTTTTTCTAAAAAATCTATCCACAAAACTGCAAATCTCTTAAAAGCTTGCAAATTTAATTAGCTTTCATATGGCATGATCAAATTAATGATTTGTATCGATTTCATTGAGAATTTACTTTTGAAATCGGAAAAACATGGTGTTTTCATTTGGCATACAAATCAGTTACTTGTGTAAATAATACATTATGATAATCGCTTATTGAAAATATGTATTTTAAACATAATAAACTTCATTGGAATAAAAAGCAAAGGAAGGATTTATTGTTTAATAGAAAAAATAATAATTCAGTCTGGCCAGAGACGGCAAGCAGTGAGCAGCTTCCCGTTATTCTTCTTCTAATATCGTATTTTTTTTCGTTAATTTTCAAAGTTTAGACGTGAACACATCTTTAAATTTGCTACCATATGGGGGCAATACAAAACATGTAATGATAACAAAATCGGGGGATAAAGTTTGGCGTTGTAGTTTCAAATCTATCCTCTAAATCCAAAATTAAATTATACCACTGGATAGCTAATGGATCAAAAAATTCATTACGATAAGCGAGAACATTGACGCATCGCGCACAGTGTGAGGGGGAAGCGCCGCAATTTTGAGGTTATTATGCTACGTATTGAGATTTGCAATTAGTATAACTTTTGAATCGGTGAAGCTACGATGTTCGTTTAAGGTTTAATCGTCTACTGTCGTCAAAATCCATCGATTGTATATAAAACATTACTTTAAAGTAGTGACAGTAAATATAATAAGGTGTTTGAATAAAAAAATATTATCAAAAATATGTAAAGTCGGCCTATACGCGTCGAAAAGCCAAAATACAGAGATCGTGTACTTTTGGAAAGGGTTTCTCAAGAACAATCGAATGGTAATAATAAAACACCATATGACCGAGTCAAGCAGTGCAGGGAACGTAAAAGTTCCTGATCAGCATTGTTTTATACTTTTTACCACCATTAATGCACAAAGCTTGGTCGCGCACTCAGAAGACATCTCTACCGATACTATCATCAACCAATCTGATTATTTGGTAATCAGCGAAACTTGAATGAAAAATTCCATGCCTGGGAATGTACCTACCTTTGATCTGAGATCATAGTGTAATACCGCTAAGAAGACACAAATTGCAACTACATCATCGGTAGTGGTATCATCATCATCATCACGAAGCAAAGCCGGTGGATTCGCCATATATCGCAACATCAATAGCTTTACTGATTGTAATAGAGTTAACAGTGGCATTTCGGAAATTTATTAGGAAGTGAAAGATAAAAAATCTGGTAATGTATGTCTAGTAAACGTATAGGCCAATGGCATCTTCAAATTCGTACTGGGGTGTGTTTATATCCTCTGGGCAAAGCGTTAGCAGAAATTAAACTCTTTATGTTACGATCGTCAAAATATTCCAAAAACGTCGCTAAAATTATACCCAATTAGGAGCCTGATCTTTCTAAACCATTTATCAATACTATTATATTGTCATTTATGGGTTGTTGTAATAACACACACACATCTAGAATGATTGAACACAAGCACATTTTATTGGGTTAAAACATTACACAAGTACAACAGATGTCAACATAACCTTACTTTTTCCCACAGCTGATCACATTGGCGGGAAAACTAGATAGCAATATACAACAGTCGTCTGCCACGTTTAATAAAATAAAATCAATGGTAATGACAGATAATATATGATATTGTTGTTATATAAGATATACAAAAAATCTATAAGATATAAAACATTGAGTCGTCCTCCACTTGAGGCGAAAACAAGGAAAACAATAGTAGTGGAAAAAAGAGAGAACAAAAAAAAAAAAAAAAAAATATAAAAATATATATATATATATATATATATATATATATATATATATATATATACAAAAATGATCAATAACAATAAGCACATAAATAAAGGATCCAAATATAGCAAAATAATAACTAAAAGTCATTATAGAAACACTATTAAAATATCTTCAGGTCAATTCTAGCCGCTGCAGTCATATTCCTCGAGGTATTTCGGTTTACGTCTTTGTTTTTGAAGGCGTCTGAATTTGAGGGGCCTCACTGTTGTGCGTCGGTGAAGGCTGCTGCATCGCTTCATTTCTATCGGAAGGCAGGTCGGTTGGAGTCAAGTCCTGTTCCGGATCCATAGCATTGCCCATGTCTTTGGGTGTTCCAGAGGGAGTAGTAGGCGGTAGTAGGACTGGTTGTGTCTAGGACCGGCGGCCCTTCAAGCAATCGCTGAGGCAACCCGAACGTAACATGTCGATTCCTGCTGCTATTTTTCCCTGGTCCAACTCCGTTTCCCTGGGTTTGGGTTAACTCCTGGGGTTCAGGCACATTTGTTGAAACTAACTGATTAATATGTCGCTTCAAAGTTCGTCCAAAGTCGAGCTTGATTAAATAATGGCGGGGGCCGAAACATTGTACGACTGTCCCAAAACACTACGTTTCTCTGTTGTTTTGGAAAAAACGAGCCTGAACTCTATCCCCCTTTTTAAAAGAGCGGATGAGAACATGAGGGTTTGTCGACTTCTGCTCTTTGGTCGGAAAAACAAGGTCGAGCTTAATCTTCAGTTTCCTGTTCAAATATAACTCTGCTAGTGAAAATCCACATGAAAGGGGGGTAGCTCGGTACCTGAAAAGTATTCTTTTAACCTTTTCATATACAGTTCCGGGTTCGTTTGCTGTGGCTTTCAACCTTCTTTTCAGTGTTTAGACACTTCGTTCTGCAAGTCCGTTGGTTGCTGGGTGTCCAGGAGCAATGAGGTGTTGTGATATCCCTCGATCTTTACAGTATTGTTTAAAAGCATCACACGTGAAGATAGAAGCGTTGTCTGACACCATCTGGTTAGGGAATCCATGGGTGGAGAATATATCGTCCAACAAAGTTATGGTCGCCTGAGTTGTAGGAGCGTCTCGAACCACACGAACTTCCAGCCATTTGGACTTGGCGTCAATGCACAGAAAAAAGTAGAAGCCGTTCATTGGGCGAGCATAATCTATATGAAGGCGTTCCCAATTGCCATTTAGGTCATCCCATGGGTGTACAGTGACTTTAGGTGGGTTGTTTCTTAATGGTGCACATTCCAAGCATCTTCGGACCAAATGTTCTATTTCCTTGTCTAACCCTTCCCAATACACGTACCTTCTTGCTAGTTGTTTCATCTTCGTAATTCCAACGTGAGTGGCATGGAGTTCTTCCAATATGGCAGCTCTAAGTAGCGTTGGAATAACTACTCGATCCAGCCTAAATAGCATCCCATGAGAAATAGAATAAGGGGAGTCTTGGCATGACAGTTGTAGGTTCTTGATAATTTTCTGGAGTTCTGGGTCCACAGCAGTAGCTTCAGCGATAGTCTCGGCCGTTATTGATGAGCTAGAAACATGAAAAACTGAGTCGAAGTGAATAGGGTTGACCTCTTCATTAATCAAAATGTCCGCAGTCTTACTAGAATTTGGAAGAGGTGCTCTTGATAAGCAATCCACATTCTGATTTTCCTTGCTCTCCTTGCATCGAACTGTATAGTGAAAGCCTGACAGGAATGACGCATATCGCAGCAGCCTGGCCGAGGTCATCTGTGGCAAACTTCGGTTCTGACCAAATATCCGTGAAAGTGGTTAGTTATCGGTAACCAAGAAAAAATGTCTCCCGTAGATGTAGTTGTAGAATCGGGAGACTCCAAACACCATAGCCAGTGCTTCTCGGTCAAGTTGGCTGTAGTTCATTTCAGAAGGTGTGAGAGCGCGAGAGGCATAGGCTTCTCGTTCCCATCCACAGAATGGCTCAAAATTGCTGCGACTCCCACCGGGCTAGCATCTGTGGTTAGAATAACAGGCAATGCTGGATCAAAAGGGATTAAAATTCTGTCGCTGCACATTTCAGCTTTAAGTTCAACGAAAGCATCTTCGCACTGGCGGGTCCACTTAAAATGGTGCCCTTAAGTTCGCAAATTCCGTAAGGGAAATGAAATTGTAGAATAATCTGGGATGAATCTTGCGTAGTAGGTCATCATACCTAGAAATCTGCGAACTTCATCGACATTCTGAGGGCGTGGAAGTGCGGAGACAGCCTGAATCTTTTGAGGATTTTTTTTTAAAACATTTCTCGAAACAACATGACCAAGGTAGTCAGTCAGTCTCGGTGATGAAGAACGAACACTTGTTTTTTTCTGTCTGGTCTGAATAATACTGCTTTGTTCATCGACAGGGAGATGCAAATAGGCCTTGAATAAATCGAGTTTGCAAAAGTAAGTGGAATCACGAAGGCTGTTTAACACATCTTCAACACGTTGAATCGGAAAATTGGCAGAAACCAGACGCTCATTTACTCCACATTTGTAATCGACACATAGTCTGACTCCTCCATCTGGTTTTGGTATTACCACAAGGGGAGATCCCAAATCACTTGTAGCTACTGGTGTGATAATACCTGACTCTTCAAGCGAGTCAAGCTCCCGTTCTACCCGATCACGAAGAGCTTATGGTACTGTACGTTCTCTAGTGTAGATTGGTTTAGCGTTTTCTCTCAAAGTTATGGAAATTTTGCAATTTGGAACGCACCCAACTTTTTCCTCAAATACCTGCGGGAACTCATTTAGAACATCGACATCATTTAAAGAGTAGGTATCTCTAACATCATGGGAATCATGTTCAAGCAACATCTCAGAATCAATCTGTTTAAGTTCTAGGTCCAGCTTCCTGATCCAGTCACGGCCTAAAAGTGCGTCATGGCCAGGTGGAACAACGTATAAGTCAGCAAGTATGTGTTTGTTTTTATAGGTGACTGCTACATTTACCTTACCCTTACAAGGGACGATGTCATTTGAAAAAGTTCTGAATTTAATATGCGCAGGTAAAAGTTCTTTTTTTAGGTTAATTTGTCTTCCGGCAGAATGGAGAATTTCGCACCAGAATCCACCTCCATTTTGAAAGGTTTACTGTTCAGCGACACAGTTATGATATACTTCTCTGAGCGGGTATTGAGTTCATACAAATCAACTACGCCAGAGGAGACGTGCGTAATAGCATCGCATCCGTAAGATTGAGTTGAATGATCAGAGTCGCTTACATCAGATTCATGTCCAACTTGCTTGGAACCAGCGGATGTTTTAGATAAGGTTTTGATACACACCTTAGAAACATGGCCTTTTGCGGAACATGAAGTGCATCTTAGTTTTTCTCGGTTGATATGGCAGTCATTTGATTTATGAGAATTTTTCCCGCACCGAAAACATAAATTCTCAATTCCCAAAGAGCGATAAAAATCCTGGGAACGCAACGGAGGGGGACGGCGAGAACTTGGAGTGAAGTCACGCGGCTGTTGAAGATGTGATTCAGTTCTTTCTGTGTTTGACCGACGCGAAACTTTGTTAATATCACTGGAATCGGGTGAACATTCTGGCGGGAGAGTCAAGGAGGAGGTCGTGCCACTCATTTCCTTGCTTTGAATTCGTGAAGCTTCAACGCCAATGCTTTTTTAAATATTTCATCAAATGTTGTAATGTTAGCCTGTAATAAGAGTTCGCGAATCCAGTCATCGCGGATTCCCCGTACAAACTGAGCACGCAAGAAAACTTCAGATATCGGGACTTTTTTCTTACAGGAAGATTCAGGGCATTCGACGTGAAACTCGCAATCTGACAAGTGACGTCGTAAGGTGGCAGCATATTCAGAAATAGTCTGAGAGCCCTGTTGGTAGCAAGATAGAAAATAATGTTGGGAAACAACAACATTTTTTTCGGGCATTAGCATTTTTGAAAATTCCTGAGAAAGAGATTTGTAGTCGAGAGAGTTCAATGGTTTCTCGGGTCCTAGGAATGCGGCCAAGTTATTGTACTGGATCGGGCCTATTGAACTGAGAAGTAGCTGTGCTTTTTTTGTGTCATCTGTGACATTTTTCAGAGAGGTGTAGTTTTCGAAACGTTCAAGATATGATGAAAATTTCTCCACTGCTGAGTCAAAACGATCAAATGTTGCGACATTGCCAGAGCCAGAACCCCCTATCGCTAGCAATTGTTCAACAAGAGCTTTTTGGTTTGATGCTAGTGTCTGGGAGAATGTTTCCAGGAAACTTTTAAATTGATCATCATTCATTGTAAAATATGTATGTAAATTGAATTAGAAATTGAATGAAGTTACCTGGACCAGGGCCGGAACTAGGAGATTTGTCAGGGGGGGCAAAGATCAGTTTGCCGCCCCCTCCCCCCCCTCCTCACCCCCCCCACTATTAAAATAAAACACCTCCGTATTGTTAATTAAAATTAACTAACAGTAACAAAACAAACAAAAAATGATTTAGATATAGTTAAGAATTAAAAAAAAAAAAAAAAAACATGTTCGTTTTTTATTGTACCTTAACTTGAATTCTTCTCGGCTTCTTAGCTGCAAATGTACCGATGATGTCGTCTAAGTAGATGACGGTAGCTCGTTGATTTTCAATTGACATTATGCTTAGATTAGAGAGCCTCTCGTTTCCCATTGTACTTCTCATGTAGTTTTTTATGAGCTTCAGTTTGCTAAAACATCGTTCTCCAGATAACACTGTAACTGGTAGCGTGAGAAACTAACAGTAACAAAACAAACAAATGATTTAGATATAGTTAAGAATTAAAAAAAAAAAGTTTGTTTTATATTGTACCTAAACTTGAATTCTTCTAGCCTTTTTAGCTGCAAATGTACTGATGATGTCGTCAAAGTTGATGAGGGAAGCTCGTTTGTTGTTCAATTGATATAATGCTTAGATTAGAGAGCCTCTCCTGTCCCATTGTACTTCTCATGTAGTTCTTGATGAGTTTCAGTTTGCTAAAACTTCGTTCTCCAGATGACACTGTGACTGGTAGCGTGAGAAACATTCTTAGTGCGGTAGTGATGTTCGGGTAGCCTTCCTCCAGTTTATTTTTATAAATGAGACTTAACATTTCTCTTGATGTGGCTTCTTTTAATTTCTCGTCAACTTACAAAGCGTGGTGTTTGAAACTTTCCATTTCAAATTTAAATTCCTCCTTGTTGAGATCCGCAGTGTAGATGTTTACCAATTCTTCTGCTTTAATTTTTAAATCTTTTACTTGTAATTCTCTAATTCGAACTCCATTTAAAAATCCAAACTTGCTGTTTATATTGTCTAAAGCCTTAAACCTGTCATTAAGTTCCATAATCATCCGGTCAATAACCTCTTACATAGCTACTTGACACACATTCTGAGCACTTGTTGGAGCTTCATCACCACTCAGCTCATCAGGCATTTTTTTCTTTTTCCTTTGTACTTTTTCTGTAAACTCAGAGGGTAGATCATTCATACTTGCTGAGAATTTACCCTCAGTAATGGCCTCAGATGGAGCAAACTCTCTACAGGACTTTAACAACTTTAAAAGACCTTGAAGGTTCCGGGAAGCCAAATCTACTATAATATCTTTTCTTTGCAAAAACTCATTGACATGATTGATTTTTTTCAAACAACCATGCCAAAAACACGCCAAAACGATGAATTCAAGTTTCCCTATATTTTTCAAAAGGGATCCGGCCTCACTCTTAGTTTGAGGCGTTGACAGATCATGGTTTTTAAGATCCTCTAGAGCCTCCAAAACTTTGCCGTAATGTTTATATACAGCTTCGACAGCTTCTAATCTTGCAGACCATCTTGTCTTGCTCTCAGGTTTCAATGTCAGTGGCACATATTTTCGGAGAATTTCCCAGCGTGAAGTAGAAGCCACAAAGAAAGAATACATACTATTCAAAGTTCCGAAAAAAGTCTGTGCCTGAATAGTAGCACTGGCCGCATTAGCACCAACTAAATTGAGGGAGTGAGCAGCACATGGGACAAAATATGCAAAATCGTTCTCCTGAAGTAATCTGGACTGAACACCTTTATATTTCCCCGCCATATTTGCCCCGTTGTCGTAGGTTTGGCCTCTACAGTCCTTTATGTTAAGTCCATCTTTGAGTAATTTCTTAAGGATCTCTTGGCTGAGACCTTCACCTGTTTTGTCACTAACAGGGAAAAAATCAATAAAACTTTCTTCAACCTCTGATGTATTAACTTTAACGTAGCGAACTATTTGAGTCATTTGTTCGGTATGGCTGATATCCGGAGTGCAGTCAAATATTAAAGAAAAATATTTCGCATCCATTATGTCCTGCACTATCTTTTGCCTTATGTTATTGGCAATAATTTCAAGAAACTCATCTTGTATTTTATGTGAAAAATAGGATATTTGCCCTTTCTTGTGCCGTTCAATATGTTGTTGAAGAGGGACACTGTAATGCGAGATGAGTTCAATTGTGTTTAAGAATTTTCCACTGGACGGGTCGCTGAAATCACAGTCTTCTTTTGTTCCTCGGAATGGACTCCCTTGCTTTGCCAGGAATAGAATAGCATAAACGATGCAGCGCAACACTGCCTTCCAGTGAGACTCTTCTTGATGGATCTGCTTTTGAAATTCTGCATCAATACCTCCCTTTAGTAAACAAGATTCTAAAGCCTTCCACGAACAAAAGCAAATTTTGTGGTTGGTTGAATTTTCATGTTCCATCAATTTTTCACCAATTTTTTTCAATTAGTAAATCCTTTTTCTTTAGCTAAGGAAGACACTTGATGCGACGCAAATTGTGAAAACAGCCTGCAGGGAACACAATATAGTGCTTTATTAGTTTCACTATAGCATAGCCACGATCTCTTTATTTTTTCAAGTCACTCAATTAGAGCAATCACATCCAGTGTTATCGTCTTGTATTTTATTTAACCACCTCGTTTTTTTTCATTTTGAAAACAATAAATTCATATGTAATCTGTATATATTAAATATAAAACATTGTCACTTCAACAGACCAAGTTCGAAAGGAATCAAAAGGATTAGGAGTGAAAACGTATTACTGGGTTTCATTCAAAATAACGTTTTCTAAGAAGTTTTCATTGTGAACTCGCCGACTCAGTCGCCGGGGTTCCAGGAATATTTAGAACTTATATAATAGGAATATAGTCCTACACTATAAAGCCGCAATTAATTCCTTCTCTTCCCTTATCTATTATATATTTGTCAAATACCACTCACTCACTTAACACGAAATCTTAGAAACCACCGAACGGATTGGAATGAAATTCGATATGTTGATTCCTCTAGGGCTGTAGGTGCTCGCTAAGAAAGGAATTTTAAAAAATCGGCCTGGATCGCGGCTAATTTGCGGAAAATGCAATTTCAATTTTTATTGGGTGAATAATAAATGATTAATTGTCATATGGTATTTGGAGATAAGCTAATTGTAAGTTAAAAAATAGGTTAGATCTTTAAGCCGCAAACTTTGACCACCGTTTAAGTTCCTTATAGTTGTAAACAAACAAAAATACGATCGATGTCGAAACCTTATAATATTGGTACTTTCTGTGAACTCATGGTAGCTGCAGAGGTTACTTACAACTTACAAGTTTAAGTTGTTTCGTGACGAGAAGCTATTAAAAGACTTATGTTAAAGAGGAGGTTAAAAGACTTTTGTTCTCTGGTGATGGCATGTAAGGCCAGTTCGATGTAGGGACAAAAAACAGATAAGAACCAATAGTTCTACCAAGTGTATGATTCTCCTTAGTATCGTATCATGTTCTACCATGGAGAAGAAAGGTGCAGTATTAACATCCCTCAGCGTGACCCAAACACCAATACATCACTTAAGAAAACTGTGTCTGCAGCTGATTTTTACGCCTAAATGTTAGTGGAGCGAGGCGGTGAAGAACCTTATTTACTTTGATTTCGTAATCTCCTAAACCAATTTAAGATTGATATGTACGCAAAAATAGAAACAGAAAGACTAAACTTTCTTCAAAAAAGTTGAGAAGTTAAGACTATATTCACTTAAAGTATTCCATAAGAAAACTGATGGTCTGGTGTCAGAGCTGGGCAAGATGGTAGTGCTGCCTCGAAGCTTCACTGGAGGACTATCAAAATAATATAAAATTAACTTTTGCAAATTGTACAATTTACTTATTGAAATTATACTAATAATGGAATTCTTTAGGTTTATTTAAGTAATAATAATTATTAACGTTAAGCTTGACTTTTACTAATTTAAGTTGTCCTTAATCCTAATGATATTAAACCATAGCGGAGCAGGGTACTTTCAGCTATTTGATATAAACGATTCTATGCCTATTTATCAGATTAAGAAATTAATCAAACATTGTAGTTTCCTAGTAAAAAAAGAGAAAGTATTTTTTTGAATGATGTTGGGAAGGGGGAGAAAATAGTCACATCAACTCTAGGTCTGTGGGCTTCCAAACACATCTCTTGACCCATGTTTGAGAGTAGAGAAGGGCTTCAGGATTTTCAACTTTTCTCAACTTAAGTTACAAAAAAAATAACCAGGGATCCGAAGGGGTTTGCGATGTGTCCTTATGTTGCCACTTGGAATTTTAAAGTCAGAGTGGCTTCTCTCTGGTTATTGCAGTTGTCCAATGAACGGTCTTCTTTCGGGTGAGTGAGGAGAGGTCACCTGCTTGCAGTGATCTGTAGTCGGGTCCGACAATGCCCGAACCCCTTCCCTAAGCAATTACGTCCACTAAGGGGAGCTCACTTTGCATCATGGCAATAGCCCTGAGGAGAGGGTTGGCACAGGTCTTCAGCCCCTCAAAAAAGTTGACGTACTGTTGTTTATCGACAATAACCATAGCAAACATTTTATAAATGATTCAAGCCATAAATATAAATTTTTGTTTTCAACCAATGTCCACCAAATTACGTTGGCTCGTCCCACTGTGCGTCGGACCTATGGAACTACTGAACTAAATGAACTAGGTAGCTAAATGAACTAGATAGCTAAATGAACTAGATAGTTAAATGAACAAAGTGAACTAGGTAGTTCCTCACTTCGGGTTTAATCGTGTTTTGTCGTGTCTTCAGCTGAGACACTTAAACAAGCTTGAACAAGTAACCTCCAATTTGCTCCTACTAGGAATGGTTTCTACTTTCTATTTCTGTTTTTAAAAATTCAACGAAATTCTTATTCCTTAAGTTCTTTTCAGTTCAGTTTTCCTTTAGATATCAACGCCAAGGACTTGATATTTACCTTTAATTCTCAACCTATTGACTGAGTAAATACCATGTTTGTTTTATTTATTTTTCCCTAATGAACCTAAATTCCTAACACTTTTTGTTACAATTCGTATTCATAAAGTTGAAAAGTTTTATACTTGAAATAAATCCATAATAAAAATTAAAGTTTTTAAAAACTAGATAAACGCGCATTTATAGCAAACCTAACTAAAAGCTAAGTGTGGTGAACAATTTACAGCAGTCAGACCTTTTAATTTTTAGATTTCAAGGTTCGAAGCTAATTTCCCTGTACTAATAGTGATTTGTTTGCAATTTTAACAGTTTATCCAAATTCAACCAACAATTTTTGGAAAAATTGAAATCTAAAAATTAAAAGGTCTGACTGCTGTAAATTGTTCACCACACTTAGCTTTTAGTTAGGTTTGCTATAAATGCGCGTTTATCTAGTTTTTAAAAACTTTAATTTTTATTATGGATTTATTTCAAGTATAAAACTTTTCAACTTTATGAATACGAATTGTAACAAAAAGTGTTAGGAATTTAGGTTCATTAGGGAAAAATAAATAAAACAAACATGGTATTTACTCAGTCAATAGGTTGAGAATTAAAGGTAAATATCAAGTCCTTGGCGTTGATATCTAAAGGAAAACTGAACTGAAAAGAACTTAAGGAATAAGAATTTCGTTGAATTTTTAAAAACAGAAATAGAAAGTAGAAACCATTCCTAGTAGGAGCAAATTGGAGGTTACTTGTTCAAGCTTGTTTAAGTGTCTCAGCTGAAGACACGACAAAACACGATTAAACCCGAAGTGAGGAACTACCTAGTTCACTTTGTTCATTTAACTATCTAGTTCATTTAGCTATCTAGTTCATTTAGCCCCATTTTAATTCAAAATATCAATACTGAAAAGTAACTTTAGATCGAAATGATCTGCGACCTTGGAGAATATTTGAAATTAAAGATTTTTTTTACGTATTTATAGGATTTGCAGAACTCCTTCCCCTCACATTATAATCCTTGATTTTTTTTACCCCTCCTTTGTTTAGTCTTGTTTACCCCTTTTGTTTAGTCTGTTCTTTTTAGTGTTTTCATTTCAGCAGTAACCCTATTGGGTTATTTTACCTACATATTTGTCAGCTAGGATACTAATGGGGATCATTTTGGCCAAAAAAAAAAAAAAGCGGCTTCGTCAGAAAGTGTCCGTGAACTTTTGATAATTTTGAGTGCCACTAGCCTCTCGACCCTTTCCAGCTTTGCCTGGTTGTACTTAATCTGAATTCCTGGATGCCATATTTCCATGCCTTAAGTAATAGTAGGCAAAATTGCGCCTTTATACCTAACCTTCAGGACCTCCGTTCTCAACCCCCATGTCGTACAGTGGGACGAGCCTATGTAATTTGTTGAACATTGGTTAAAAACAAAAATTAATATTTGTAGCTTGAATCACTTATTAAATGTTTGCTGTGGTCATTGTCGATAAAGAACAGTACGCTAAACATAATTTTATTACGTACATCGATATACTATGTTTGTTTGAAAGGTTCTCGCAAATTTTCCGTTTTGTTATATTGCATTAGAAATTGTTAGAACATCCGATGTAAATTTTAAAGTTTAATTGTATTGTATTAATTAATTGTAAAAAATAACTTAAGATCGAAATGGTCTGCGACCACTTGCGACCTTGGAGAATATTTGCATTTACTTTGATAATTCAACTTGTACAAAAAAGTGGTCCAAATTGCTACAACAAATGGACTTCACAAATGTTATCCACAGGTATTCACCAATAAAAATACTTAAAATTGATATTGGAATAGGTCTGAATGCTGACACTGACACGACAAATTTGAACGAATGGATCCAACGATAAAATTTCGATAACCACAGTGCCACCAGGAGCCTGTGGGCTATAATTGATTACTTCTATTAAATAACTAAATAGTTCCGTTTTCGGTTGGGAACAATATTTAAAATAATTTTTACCTATCAGGCTTCTGACAAACCGCACATTGTTTATTTTTTTAGAAAATCCGATCGATGAAAAAGGCATAAAACACGTTTAACTCACACAACGGTAAACTGATTAATTTGCAGATTTATAAATTTGTTGCTGTCTTTATATCTTCAGAGATTTTAGAACTTTTTAGCCAAATAAATATAACTTCACTTTTTATGTTTTTATTTCACACATTACTTTTTTACAATATGTAACCTTCTGATTTTTACATATGATCGAAAATATCAATCGATATTTTAAATAATTATAGTTACGGTTTGTTATCTTACATTACTCCTCTCCCAGTAACATCAGTATGTTACGATATCAATTTTGACTTTGAGACTACATTAGCATGCCAAAAAATAAAGAAAACTATCTAAATAAGCACTTTTTCTAAACTGAAAAAAAAAAAAAAAAATTTTTACAAAACATAATTATACCTAGCATATTTTACATAACAATTATTTTCTCTTTCTAAAAAAAAAATAAAACCATAACAAATTAAAAAAAATAAAATAAAATAAAATGATAATAATCCACTTCACTCATTACCTATATTAATCACTAGTGGTATATTTCACATCTGATCACTGTAGGTAATGCTGGGGAAACCTGACTCTTCTACCCATTTTTTGTTGTTACCTCATTATTGTATATTTGCATTTTCCTTTTTCCTGTTTTAAACAGATTATTTTTCTTTTTTGGCTTTGGAGTGTGTTGTTAATATTCATTCTTTCATTTTTTTTTTAGTGAGCATTCTGTAACACCTTTTCTTCATCTTTTTTAATTTCAATTATAACTTTTTCTTCATTAATCGTTTTCTTTTGTTTTAGATTCTAATTTTAATTTTTCTCCTTTTTCTTATATCTTCTTTGATTCACCTTCTATTATGGCTTTCCTCCTCCTTGTTTTTTTCTATTTAGGTCTGTATGTTTTATAATTACTTATTCTTCCTTATTTTTTCTTTAGTTTCTGTTTTATTTGCTTCTTCAGCTTTTGTTTTATTTGCTTCTTCAGCTTTTGTTTCATTTGCTTCTTCAGCTTTTGTTATATTTGCTTCTTCAGCTTATTGTTTTATTTGCTTCTTCAGCTTTTGTTTTATTTGCTTCTTCAGCTTTTGTTTTATTTGCTTCTTCAGCTTTTGTTATATTTGCTTCTTCAGCTTTTTGTTTTATTTGCTTCTTCAGCTTTTGGTATATTTGCTTCTTCAGCTTTTTGTTTTATTTGCTTCCTCAGCTTTTGTTATATTTGCTTCTTCAGCTTTTTGTTTTATTTGCTTCTTCAGCTTTTGTTATATTTGCTTCTTCAGCTTTTTGTTTTCTGTCTTAGCCTCTCTGCGGCTTCAATTTTGTTTTTTAACTTCATTACCTTCTAATATTTTTCTTCAATCTCATTGACTGGCTTAACTTTATTTTCTTCTAACACTATTTTCTTTTTCGTTTCACTTTCCTTCATATACTTTTATTTTATCTATTTCTGAACGTACTTTCTGTATCCAGAGTATATTTTCTTTCGGCTGATTTTTTTTTTAAAGTTTCTGGTTTTATTTCAGCCACATCTTCATTTTTCCTTATCTTTGGTTCTGGTTTCTTTATTTTAGCTTCCCTTTTGGAATATTCAGTGATTTTTTTAATCCCAATTCTGGTTTAGATTCTACTTTTACTTCTTACATATTTATATCTGTTTCTTTGTTTTTCATCTGTTTCGTCATCATCACTCCCGTCTTGCGGCATCGTGAACGTCGGGGTCACCAAATTGTTGCTGTCTTTATATCTTCAGAGATTTTAGAACTTTTTAGCCAAATAAATATAACTTCACTTTTTATATTTTTATTTCACACATTACTTTTTTTACAATATGTAACCTTCTGATTTTTACATATGATTTAAAATATCAATCGATATTTTAAATAATTATAGTTATGGTTTGTTATCCTACAAATTCAATAGAGCGCATCAAAAATCATAGAAAATAATATCCCTTGAATTAAAACGCGAAAAAACGAAAATTAGATTTTTTTTAGACACACTATTGGTTAACAGAGCAAAGGCCTGAAATGTTGGGAAAAAACTGACTTCAGATTCGAATTCTACACCTTTGAAAACATGCCCTTATGAAATTTGAAGTCGATGCAATAATTTTTAGAGGCTCAAAATGCGATGTCCAGAAAAAACAGAGTTTCGTCCCACTTTGCGACGGTTCCCTGTCCGAGTGGTGGGGCAAATGAACTATAGTTCACCAAAACAGAGAGCGCTCTATATAGTTCATTTTCATGAACTAGTTCGTTCACGTACTACTGATCTCTAGATTTCTTATTGCATATAGAATGTTCATGTTTATATGTTGATGTATATCTGGTATTGTAGTAATTAATTCGGTCGCTTTGAGTGCTGCATATTTTTCCGCTTGGTTGATCGAATTTAGAGGTCCTAGTCGATATTTATACTCAATCGTTTATCCATGTTTAGTAAATGGACTCCTAAATAACTCCTGCCCCTGGAGGTTCTTCATCTATCTTAGTTCCGTCAGTGTATACATCTGTTATATCTCCAGGTTCGTCCCAATTGCTGTCAAGATGTGTTATGAGTTTTGCATGTTGTGCTGGGTGTTACCATTGCCTCATGTCTATGTTAATGTCGCACATGTCTGGCGTTAAATTGTTGTATTGTATGTGAGTGTTTGATGTCGTACTTCAGCACCGATTCTCCTGCAGAGAATAGAATAGAAATTGTTCCAACTAAAACGCAGCTTGCTTCACAAGAAATAGTTCTAAAATCTTTAGAGATTTTAGTATTTATTAAACGTTGTAAGTGTTTTAATTTCTTGAGGTTTTTATCTCTCCCTAATGCCCTGTGCCAAATTGGAACTCCATAGAGAATTTTAGAGAGTATTGCTCCGTTATAAATTGTTTTTAGTGTGTCAGATTTTATCCCCCAAGTTGTTCTAGCCGCAATGCTTAACATGTTTATAAGTTTCAATATTTTGTCATAGATATTGTCAATATGTATGTTAAAGTTTAGTTTTCTGTCCATAATAATCCCTAAGTATGTTATTGTGTCTGTCTTTGTTAACGGAGTGTTGTTAAGTGTAATATTTAAATTTGGATCTTGTTTCCGTGAAAAAATTATGCAATGAGATTTGTCGGTGTTAAACTGTAGTTTGTTTGTTTTCTTCCATTGTGTTAGGTCAAGAAGAATTTTATTAGCGGTGTTTTCTAAATATTCATCACTATCAGGCCTTATATATGAAATTTTGATTATGTCACGTAATACACCCAAATCTGAACGCTAAATATGTAGTTTTTGGCAAAGTATGACGACATTCACTAATTCAGTGGGCTGGTTTGAGTGTATAACGTGACATAATCAAAATTTCATATATAGGTTCTTCTAGTAAATTTAAGGAGCTTTCAGATAAAAAAAAGAAATTTTGGATCGAAAAATTAGTTTCGGAATGAGTATCAATAAACTTGTTTTTTCAAGATAAAGAGTACCGAAATGAGGGGTGTACAGTGCATGGAATATGTGACAATTTTGGACTTCGCAGCTTTGTTAGGAGTAGTTGGAAGGTAAACATATTAAAAGTCCCCGCCCCTGGGGGGTGAGCTAAAGGTGGGGGGAGGGGAGAAGGTCCCAATTTTGTTTTTCGATTATATCTCGAAAACGGTGGACTCTAGAAAAATATGTAGCAGATCAAAATTAAAGCTCATTGAATTTCCTATAAAATTAGTTATATACGTATTCGTTGAAATTCAACGGTTTTCGAGATATGCGTTATTAAAAATCGACAATTTTAGAAATAAAAAACATTTTTACCCCACTTTTTGTTAAACATTTGAAGCAAATGCCAAAAACGTATATATGAAATTAAAGTACACTTAATGCTCTACAATTTTGATTCTGACGTTTTTTCTTAGAAACGATTGTGGAACGTAATAGAAGCAAAAGTTTGACAAAAAGTGAGGTGACATCTGTTTTTTCCCGAAAATCACCTATTTTCAATAACGTATATCTCGTAAACGGTTAGGATTACGACAAATTTATATATAATAAATTTTATAGCAAATTTAATTAGCTTTTATGTTTATTTAAAACATATTTTTCTAGAGCCAACAGTTTCCGAGATATTATCGAAAAACCAAAAAAAATGGAACTTCTCCCCTCCCCCCCACCGTTAGCTCACCCCCCCCCCTCAGCGGCGGGGACTTTTAGTATGTTTACCTTCCAACTATTCCTAACGAAGCTATGAAGTCAAAAATTATCGCATATTCCATGCACCCTACAATTTGTTTATTGACTGGACTAATATGTCAAATATAGTATTAATTAGTACATTCCGATGAGTAGGTGATAAACTGGAGCCCTAAGGTGTTCCTATAGTAATATTTTTCTCTTGCTTATAGTTTTTGGATCTAATTTCAACAGTTCTGCATTGGATGAAGTTTTGGATGATTTTGTATAGGTTTTTTGGGCATATATATTTTATTAGATTTTCAAGTATCGCAGGCGACCAAACGATATCGAAGGCACTAGCAATATCTAAACTGATCATTAACACGTTTTTGACTTTCATAGCTGGTGTAATTATTCCCATAATTGTATACTGTGCATCAATGGTACTTCATGTTCATTGAATATATTTTGGGAGACCAAGAAACGCGATAAGCGTCAGCTGATAATTTTGTCTATTATAGTTTATAGTGATGATGAAATACTAATGGGTCCGTATTTAGATGTTCTTGGCTTCGGAATTAGAATAAGTACAGCCTGTTTCCATTTCCTAGGAATATATGTAAATTTACGGTTTTATAAATTGCCGTGAACATTTTTGAAAACAAATCCACTACTTATTGAACAATAGATACACTAATGTTGTCTCATCCGGAAGCTCTTTTAGGATTTAGACTTTTCACTATTTTAAAAATTTCGAAATCTTCTAATTCTGGGTCATTTTCTGTTTCTGGGAGATTATTGATTACTTTTCTTACATACTTATGCTGTTGTGTGTCGGAATTAATGCCATCATCTTTTACAAGTGAGTTCAAAAGGTGCTTCAAAGTATCTTCATAACCAGTTGTATATTCACCTCTATTAATTGTTACTGTCTTCATCATATTGCTTTTCAACTTTCCAGCAGCATATTTGTATGGAAATCCCCAGGACGAGAATCTATCAATATTAACACAGAAGTCTTTCCATGATTTTAGTTTTGATTGTTTTATAAGTCGTTGGTAAGGCTGGGCGCTCACAGGTCCAGCATTTTACCAGAAGCAAAATGTTGGGCAACGTTTTGCTTCTTTGCTCCTCCAGTGTGTGGGAGGTTTGCACGACGCACATAGGAGTATTTTACGATTCTAGGCGGCCAAAGTTATTTAATCCCAATTAACTGTCGAAAATATGTTTACAAGTCATTTTAAGCTTTAAAAAAGTTATTTTCAGGCTTTCTTTAATATATATGTATATATATAAATCTTGAAATGTTTGTTGGTTGCCTCAGTGGTTTCATCGGAGGACAAGTATTTTGGCAACAGTTTTTTCTGTCAAAGTTGCACTGTGAATAAGAATTTTACGCATATTAGGTGTATAAGGACTTATATATAATTTTTATACTTAATTATATAATACTTAATTCAAACGTTTGTAAATGAACTTTGTGGCCACTTGATTTCAATTCAATGATGAGTTTAAACTGGTATAACAAATTGAAATCAAAACCAGTGATATCTCCATTAAAAATATGCAGGCATTACCATTGTTAGTGTTGCCAAATCCAGCTTTAGAGACATCCACTATCAATTATGTTTTTTGTATGAATTATTCTTGAATTTCATTTTTCCTTTGCCAAACGATTGGGTTGTCAGTATCTGTTCTTAGCTACCACTTTTTTTACATGGAGTTAATATGAAAGATGCAATTTGCTTTCGAACAGACAAATCCTAGAATGTAATATAGATAAGCCAAAGAATAGAAGTAGATGATCAGGGATGCAGTCAAAGTAACACCACGTCTAAGAAGGAATTCTTTAATACTTGCCAACGTTTCGACCTGCATTGCAGGTCTTCTTCAGGGCTATAATGAACAAAATACCAGAGGTGACAAAATTAAAAGACCGATAAACAGATGACAAATTGAATACAGAATGGCATAGATAAAAAACACTATACAGAAACCGCTCAGAAAAGATCAGATACATAAATAACTAAGAATACGAAGCAGCAAGGTAAGAATAAGGACAAGACAGGAATGAAAAAGGAAAAAAAATAATATTATGTAAATAAATAAAATTAAAAAAAAAATGTAATAAATAAATAAATAAAATAAAAATATGGAAATATGGGAAAGAACGAGGGAAATAATGTAGAAGGTGATTTAAATAAAAGAAACGGATTAAAAAAATGAAGGTGAAGGAAAATTTACATTTCATTTCCTTCTGACCTTCTTATTATCCTTTTATCCATTACCATTAATTTTTATTTTATTTATTTATTTATTACATTTTTTTTTTCTTTTTTTTTTTTTTTCATTTTTCATTCCTGTCTTGTCCTTATTCTTACCTTGCTGCTTCGTATTCTTAGTTATTTATGTATCTGATCTTTTCTGAACGGTTTCTGTATAGTGTTTTTTATCTATGCCATTCTGTATTCAATTTGTCATCTGTTTATCGGTCTTTTAATTTTGTCACCTCTGGTATTTTGTTCATTATAGCCCTGAAGAAGACCTGCAATGCAGGTCGAAACGTTGGCAAGTATTAAAGAATTCCTTCTTAGACGTGGTGTTACTTTGACTGCATCCCTGATCATCTTCTTCTCCATTCATCATACCAGTCAACTATACTTTTATCATTATGAAAAATATAATATTTTTCAAACAGCCGAAATTGTACTGATACATTAATTGAAAAAATAATAACTTCAAAAGTGTGTATCCTCAACCACAGTTTTCAGATCAATAACTCTATTTATGAAGAATAACTCTTTTAACTGAAGCGATTACACTTTGAAAGCAGAGAGAGATTGGTTGGCCTGACAGGAGGGGGAGTTACGATTCGTAGTACGACTTAGGTATTGGAGGGAAGGAAGGGACAAGGGTCACATAAGGTCCTATGTTTATCTAACTTTATAAATAGCTTGGTTTTTTTTTTTTTCCTTCAGTGGATTTCATTAAATCGACTTTTGGCCGCCAAGATTAGCTACGTACCCCTGTGTGCAACGCAACATTTTGTTTCAAACAACAGAACATAATATTATTATTTTAAATTTCTAAAATAGCTACGATATATTCTACATCCAAATGAGTTATAAATCATATTTGACTGGGTTTAACTTGAATAACCACGTTAAAAAAACATCGCGAACATGTTGACCAAAATGAAAGTCAGCTTATTACCACCAAGCGGGTTAAAACTCCCTGTATCATGTTTTTTTATATAAATTTACAATCAATAAAAATATTAATATTAACATTTTGAATCCTAGCAACCCAGCATGAAATTCCCATACGTTTATCTAAAATAATCATAGATTTGAACGATGGATGAGTTTATTCAATGGAAACATTATATGGACTACGAAACAATTTTACCTTTTAATAACTAGAAATCGAGCCGTGTAATCCTCTAGGTAAACGACAATTATCTACACATGTCATAGAATAAGATTTTTTAAATTATCAGTTAAAATATCACAACAATCTCTGAGTCTGTTTTTACAGGGAAAGGCATTTCTACCTATCCATGTGGGGAATCATTGGTTTATTAATTTATGAAAATGAAAATGAAATGAAAAATAAACTTTATTCTGGGACAGACTGTATCCTAAGGATAATTAAAGTGCACAATAAAAGGTACAATTGTCTGGCTGAGATTAGTTAAATCAGCACATCAGTATTACAATTAAATTATGAGGGAAAAAGAAGAAAGAGGAATTAAAAAACAAATAAATAAAAATTAAAGTTAAGTAAAAAAAACAAAAAACAATCAACAGTAAAAATTTTAACACACTTATGTACATTTTTTTGGAAGATTGAAGATCGAGGAGATGGATAAATAAAAGATGTTTAAAAGTAGTTAAGGAAGAGGCTTTGCGGATATGGATAGGTAAGGAATTCCAAAAAGAGGTAGCACGGATAACGAAGGATTTTTCAAAGGAGGCAGTTCTATGTGAGGGGGTATATAGGTTGGAAGGTTGGGATCTTGTATTCAGGTGGTGAATGGAGGAACGCAGAGTTAGTAGGTATTTATGTACAGCTTTCGAATAATGTGGAGGAGCACCATGGTCTTGGAAAATCATACTTTTCTTTTTTTTCTATCAAACAATAACTTTTTTCTTTGCTTTTTATTCCAATGAAGAGTTCATTATGTTAAAAATACATATTTCCATTAAGTAATTATTATAATATATCATTTATGCATGTAACTGATTTGTATGCCAATGAAAACACCATGTTTTTCCGGTTTTAAAAATAAATTTCTCCAAGAAATCTACACAAATCATTAATTTGATCATGCCATATGAAAGCTAATTAAATTTGCAAGCTTTAAAGAGATTTACAGTTTTGTGGACAGTTTTTTCGAAAAACGGAGAGTGTTGAAGTATTGTAAGACATTCTAATTTCCCTAAATAAATTAAAGTTCAAGCTGTTCTTAAAGGCCCCAAGTTTGTAAAATTCAAAATTACATGAACTGTTGTAATAGGAAATTTAATGCTTAATCCGAAAATGTGGCCAAAATTTGAAAAATGTATAAACAAAGTGGAGATATTACAGCTTTTATGGCCAAAAACTCGTATATTATCATATATCTGCAACAGACTGGAATAGAAAGGTAAGGTCTTCAGCATTTTTCTTCATATTTGATCTAGTTTCACCCAATTTTTTTTTTACACTAAGAGATGCGCACCCTGTATAAAAAACTTCTGGAATCAATTCCAAAATGACTTCATGAGATAGTAAGGAGTTAGAGGACACCCAACAAAATATTAGATTTTATTTTTACATGTTAAAATAATGAATTAACAAACTATGAAAATGAAAGTCATATAAATTAAAAACACTATTGTTTATTCATTATTTCTAATCATCATCATCTTATGGCGCTTATGGTCCTTGTATAACCCTGGCCTCCTCAACAATATAAATTATTTCTAATATAATATATTAATATAAATTTATTGTTAGTTTAAAATATCTTTTCCTTAAATGTGGGAGTCTTTTTTTCCAAAAAAATAAAATTTTGTTTTTGAGAAAAAAAATCATAGTATACCTTGGTGTATGAATATGATGGGCCACTAACTGTAAATATTATAGTACAGTAGAACCTCACTAATCCGACCCCTAAGGGACCAAGGGGAAGGGCGGAAGAGCCAAATTGTTAGGTTACCTGGAGATTCCAATAAAACATATTTGTCATAGTTTAATATGTTATAATTATATTAAAAGTTCTAAATTAACCTAATAAAAAAAATAAAGGAAATAGAAAATTATCTTTTATACACTAATATACAAATAAGTTTGTACAGATATGTTTTTACAAGCTAACTATATATAGTTCAAACTATTGTGCTATTGCTCTTATCCTAGCATATCCAAGATCAAGATCTTATCAAATGTTCTGATCCAAAGACTTATGTGGAACAAGAGTAGGGTCATTACCAATGCAGCTTTAGACATGGTAGGTCAACAATCGATCAGATTTTCTGTCTGAGAACCATTTTGGAAAGGACATGAATATCAGATCAGGTCCCACCTCCTCTTTGTCGATTTTAAATCAGTCTAAAATACAGTCGACCACGGGAAGCTCGTCTAAGTGCTCATAGAGTTTAACATCCCATCATAGCTTATAAGGCTAATAAGGCTAATCATGGTGGAAGTGGTCTCTGTTGTGAAAATTCGGGGTGGCACCTCGGAAGAATTCACATCAGAGTGAGAAAGGGTGATGCCCTAGCATGCCTCCTTTTTCTTTTAGCTTTGGAGAAAGCTGTCTGTTACAGTTAAATCAAAGCCTCGGGACTCAATATTTAGTTGGATGGTTCAGCTGCTCGCCTTTGCGGATGACTTGGACGCTCTCAACTGATGGTCATCGAATCCTTTCTGAAACTAGAGGCTATATCAAGGAAACTGAAATTGATTATTAACAAAGATAAAACCAAATACATGGTAACCCAGGAGACAAGAGACCCCAAGACAACTTAGCACCAGAGTCTTCAGAGTAGAATGCAGACCACATAAGTTCAAATAGGTCTCAGAATTTACATATCTGGGCTCACAGATAATTAGTGAAAACCGAGTGGATGTGGAAATAAGCAAGAGAATATTGGTTGCAGACTAAGTTGCACTTAGTGACCCAACGCAGCAAAATAATTCTCTACAAGACCCTCATCTGACTGGTATTGATGTATGGATCAGAGACCTAGAAAACTGTGAAGGCTGAAGAGCAGGATCTGTTAATATTTGAATACAAGATCCTAAGAAGAATTTATGGCCAAACTCTGATGAGAGGCAAGTGGCGGCATCAGAATAATCAAGATGTCTTCATAGATACAAAGAGCCCAATGTTGTCAAGTTTATAAAATTAGGCTGACAACAATGGGCAGGTCATGTGGAAAGGATGATAGATGACATGGTCCTCAAGAAACTCCTTATGGAGATCCTGCATGGTAGCTGAAAGATCTGAAGACTGATGAAGGAAGGACTGTTGACAATGATGTCAGGAACCTGAGTGTGAGGAACTGGATGGCAGCATCACAAGACAGAGATGCATGACGATTAGTGTTGGTGGAGGCCATGATTTCCTAGCAGGCTGTACCACCTAACTAGATAGATAGATTTATATATAGAAGCATGGGCCATTGTAAAACCATATTTTGTTAGATTTGTAGCAAACTAACTCACCTTTAAAACCGTTCATAATGATGTATGCCCAAACTTCGGTTTTAAAGACATGTAGAGTAAAACCGGAAAAAAAATTACTGTCACTTTCTGTAAGAATTCTGAAAATTTGAAAGCTTGTATTTTAGACCCTGCTTAAGCTACATATCTTATTTTGCGAAAATTACAGAAAATTTAGTTTAATTTTGAATATAATAAAGGTTTTCTTTAGAACCAACCATGCAGCAGATATTTAGGCAAAATGTAGAAAAGGCCAATTTTTTTGACAGTTTGACACGACTAATTAGCAAGTAGTGGTGCTTCAAGATCCAAAACTTGGATTTTAGCACACAAGCACTACACTAACAATACATAAATAAATAAAAACTATCTGACATTTTGCATATCATAATGTAAAATTTACTCGACTATAGGGATTCTGCAAAAATATTGCCCACCCCACAGGATTCCACAGGCGGTTCAGATCACCAGGAGAGGTGGATTAGCGAAGTTCTATTTTATTTTATTTTTAGATTTTAGCTAAACAAATATAATAGTGTTCAGAGTTTCCAAATTTAAATTTAATTGAATATGAGCAATTGTTATTAGTAAAAATAACAGGCAATTAGAAAATTTCTGTAAATTTTATTAGAAAAACAAATAAAAGTATTTTTTTAATCAAAATGGATATTACATCATTCATGCTTTTGGATAAAGTAAAATTACGCTTTTATAAACAAATCTTTTTATTTAACATTTTGTTAAAAAGTTTTAAAAACAGAAAATTACATTTTTCTACTCATTTGTATATACTATTATCATGTTTCCTTCAATTTGTTAAGTTCTAGTATTAATTGTCTATACTAAAATAATTACAAGCATTTACAACAAATTATTATTTACAAACCATGCAGCTGAGTTTTTTTATCAGTGGTATCTAAAGTATTTAAATTATACTACATTCAGAGTGTTGTTGGTAACTGTTATTCCAAGAATAGTCCCATTTGGCACTAAAGATTAAAGTTGGATTTAAATATACTGTGAAATCATATCCTACTGCCCAAAGCTCTGCCTCACAGGAAGAGGCTCATCATATATGCCTTGAAGTCTTTTGTTCTCTGGGTCGAATGGGCTCTTGAGGTAAACTTGTGCTTTATGGCGAATCCCAAGCACTTCCACTTCATAGTCACCAGATTCTACGAACTCAGGTGTAACATTTTCTCCATTTGGACATCTGACATATCTAACAAAAAACAAATGAAATCATAAAATATTTTCTAAAAGCGTTTTCATTAGTCTAAACAAGCAACAGGACAAATTTATTTAAAGTAATATAGAATGTCATGCATATGATGGATATGATATGCTGTAGGTCTATACTTTTTTGGTATAACATTTTTTTCACATTAAAAAATGTAACCTTTTGGTACACTTAAGCTCTGTTGATGTTGCTCAAATCAAAAATGAGTCAATAGTTCCCTTATCAGATATTTAATGGTTGATACGTTAAACCGTCTAAGCGTAATTAATGTTTTTATCAATTTAAATAAAAGTTGCCTACCATTTAGTCAGGCAAATTTTGAAGCTTACAATTTTTTATTTTTCTATTTGGATGAAATTTCATATTTAAGGGTTCTTCTGAATGCTGAATTCGAATCCGATGTCAGTTCTTGTGAAAAAAATATATTGAACGTACTTCACTTAAAAAATTTTAGGTTTTACACTGTAAAATGTGATAGAAAATTTTTTTAGTCCTAGAATTCCATTTCAGCACCCACAAAACTCAGGAAACATATGTATATGTATATATATATATATATATATATATATATATATATATATATATATATATATATATATATATATATATATACACTGCCGGTCAAAAGTTTGAGACCACCCTGAGCCAAAGTATGTAAATTTAAAAGTTTAATATCTTTAATATCGTTCCGCCTCTCTTTTTCTATCTAATTTTATGTTGATGTTTTTATTTATAAGTAAAAACACTTTGTTTCACTTTTGAGATTTTCTCCGAAATAAATCAATTACGAGCTATTCCACGCAGGAAAAAAAGGAACTTAGTTCATAAATATCTAATTAAATTTGAAATGGCTCAACAAAAATTCCCGCTGCCTTCATTTAATATGAATGGGAGATTTTCGTTTCTCAATTTTTAATTCAAATTTCAAATTTTTTAATCCAAGGTTATTCTGTCGGCAAACGAAATTGTTGGAATTAATATGGAAAATACAGTTTGTTTTAAATTATGTATTGAAAACTTAATTTTAATTTCTTCTCTTAAAGGTAGATGAACTTTAAAGATCTTGGTATAAACTATATAAATGCGTTTAATTTTATTTAAATCCATTTATTTTTCATCTAACATCAAACTTTTAAATTTACTGGTATCGTTTCAGGATGGTCTCAAACTTTTGACCGGCAGTGTATATATATATATATATATATATATATATATATATATATATATATATATATACTAATCAGGAGAAATAATTTGTTACTTTAATTATTTTTAAAGTAATTATAATTATTAATTATTTATTGTAATAATAATTTATTACAAATTAATATTTACATAATATACAGACAGAACCACATATAAGATTTGATTGTTAAGTATTTACAATTTTTATTTTATTACAATTTTTTTGAATATTATGAAAATGAAATTGTAAGGTAATAAGCTTCAGTTATTAGAACAACCCAGTAAACATGGATAACAAAACGGATTAGAGATGTGTTCCAGGTTTGAAGAATAAAATAAAAATTGTAAATACTTAAAAATCAAATCTTATATGTGGTTCTGTCTGTATATTATGTAAATATTAATTTGTAATAAATTATTATTACAATAAATAATTAATAATTATAATTACTTTAATAATAATTAAAGTAACAAATTATTTCTCCTAATTAGTATATATATATTTGTTTATTTGGTATCTATATATGCATATATATATATATATATATATATATATATATATATATATATATATATATATATATATATATATATATATATATATATATATAATATATCAAAATTATATTTTTTCGACCCTTAGAAATTATATAATTAACTATTTTACAATAATCGGGTTTTAGGTCCTTTATATTTAACAATATTTTGTTCAAACAATATTATTATTTATCCATATACACATTTTCTTTCTTCCTTCTTCTCTCTCCTCTCTTTTTGACGTTTCGACCCCTTATTTAATGGGATCCTCTTCAGAACTGGAAAAACAATACCATTCTTAAACATCTTTCCCGACATTGGCACACCTCCAGTCATTAATAATACAAAACTCCAGGCCAGTAAGCCCACCGACTCCTGCAGCCAGTGCTTGCCAGCTCAGACACCAGGGTACTGAGCTGCTTGGCGGACAATATATATACATACATATGTTTCCTGAGTTTTGAGGGTGCTGAAATGGAATTCTAGGACTAAAAAAATTTTCTATCACATTTTACAGTGTAAAACCTAAAATTTTTTAAGTGAAGTACGTTCAATATATTTTTTTTACAAGAACTGACATCAGATTCGAATTCAGCATTCAGAAGAACCCTTAAATATGAAATTTCATCCAAATAGAAAAATAAAAAATTGTAAGCTTCAAAATTTGCCTGACCTGGTAGGCAACTTTTATTTAAATTGATAAAAACATTAATTACGCTTAGACGGTTTAACGTATCAATTTTATTTTTTTACACAAAATATAGAATGGTAATACGCATGAAATGTATTTGGTTTCATCATCCTATCTGGTTTCAAACTCAAGTTAAAAATCAAAATGTTTTTCGGATTTTCCAATTTTTTTAATAGGTTTTTGCTCATCGAATTTTACATTTATATACATCAAAAGAAAGCTGAGACTCTGCTCTTTCCAGCGATACCAACCAGTGAATTGCGTGACAAAGTAATGGCGATTTAAAGGTATGTAACCAATAATCGAATTAAAAATTTCATTTTCCTCGAAGCGGGTAAAAAAAATGATACTTTTTGATTTTGTTGAATAAGCGTTTTTTAATGTTTTTGAGGGTGCTGAATTAGAATCTGATGTCAATTTTTGTGTGAAAAAAATCTATAGAGGTAGTTTGCTTGAAAAACTAATTATTTTTTTAGAATTTAATTAACCTAAATGAAAATCTATGGAGCGACTGTATTTTTCCTTAAATCCGCAATCAAATCTAAAAATCTTGGTGCAAGAATCATGTCGATATCATTTTTTAAACTCAAGATAAAAAATAAACTAGTTTAATGCTATTTTATTTTTTTTCTCGGCTCCTATGGCCCATTGGTCGGAACGGCAAAATACATGTCTAATATTTCTTAACCAGGAACCTCCAAAAAAATTGCCAACAAGATCCGTGAGAGACTGAGTGTGTCCTCCATAAGTGATATTGTTAGTATTGTCAGTATTGGGTTGCCTAATAAATTGAAGAAACTGATTAAGGTAACATTCGCTAATAATTACCTTACTGGAATGATTCTGAGAAATACCAAAAAACTGAAGGGGACTGGCTTTTATATTAATAAAGATTTTTCGTATGCAGTTAGACAGCGGAGGAGAATGCTTTTCCAATTTCGTAAGGAAATGTACCAAAAAGATAAAAATAAAAGGGTTTTTATCAAAAATGATACTTTATTTATGGATGATAAAGCATATTATTGGGACACTAAGGAAAATTGTGTAAAGAAAAGACATTCAAGATCGAAAACACAGTCTCAAATAGGAGAAGACTCCTCTAGTTCTCACCCGGGTGCTTCAACACCCACAAAAGTGAATGAGAATAAATAGCAGGTCTGTCAAACTAAATTAAAAAATAGTTACTCTAGTATAAGTTTCAAAAATTTGAATATTTTAAGTTAAAACATTTTTGGCCTTAAAAATAAAATTAAAGATAAGTTTTTCCTTGATTTTTTAAATAAGTATGATATATTTTGTTAGGTAGAAACATTTATTGAAGAAAATCATGAGGTGGTTTACTCAAATTATTTTCAAAATTTTAAACTATTATGGGTCTCAGCCACTAGAATGGCAAAATTTGGAAGGGCGATAGGTGGTACAGTAGAACCTCGATAATCCGAACTAATTGGGACTGGGGGTGGTTCGGACAATCAAATCGTTCGGATTAACAAACAAAGTGCTTTCCAAGCATAGTATGTAGCATGCAAAAAATGAACTCTGACATACTAGTTCCCATAAAATAAGAAGCACGTTGTATTGTTAAAGGTAAATAGTTTGTTTTATAAAATACTACTCTGCTACAGTACGATAACTATGTTTTATGTAAAGTATTGCACATGAATTTCATAATATTTTACATAGTATGTATTCAATCTTATACACTCACAGAAAGTACAGTACTGTACACACAAAAAAATTATGCTGTACAGAAAGATAAAAAAAATCAAGAAAACAATAAACTAAACATTTGGAAAATAGTCACTTATTTTTTTCTGAACTAAGGTTAAAGAGAGAGCCCTGGAGGAGAAACAGATTGATCCAATCATCCGCCAGTGGATATGCTCGATGTTAAAGGGGAGGATAATATATTCCTAATTAGGAGATAATAAACTGTGGGCGGAACCCGTTGGTGGATGCCCACAAGGGGGGGTCTTATCGCCGTTACTTTGGTGCATGGTGGTAGACTCCCAACTGAATAACATTAACAAAGCAGGGTTCTACACACAGGGATATGCGGATGACATCACTATCCTGGTGGGTGGCAGGCATCTGGCTGCCATATCGGACCTGCTTACTACATGCATAGGGATACTGACGGAATGGTGTGACAACAAAGGTCTGAACATCAACCCGAATAAAGTAGAACTATGCATCTTTACAAACCGAAAGAAGGTGGTCATTAGACCACCGAAACTAAATGAGGTCCAGATTAAGATTAGCACACAGGTTAAGCACCCGGGAGTCTATCTGGATAACAAATTAAAATGGGACAAACACATAGATTATGTGTCGTCCAAAACTCTAAGGAGCCTATGGGCCTGCAAAAGGGCAGTAGGAAAATCCTGGGGTATGAAACCAAAGGTGGTCCATTGGATTTACACCATGGTAATCAGACCCTCGATATTATATGCCACTGTGGTGTGGTGGCACAAAGCGGGACTGGAAAGATCTAAAGTCCAACTAAACAAAGTACAGAGACTGGCATGCTTCCTAATCACAGAGGCCACGAGTACCACTCCAACTGTGGCAATGGAGGTTATACTAAACCTCAGGCCATTGCAGTTGGAGGTAGAAGTGAAAGCTATGCTTTCCATGTACAAACTTGTTAAACAAGGATTGCTCTTTGAACCATCTAGAAGAGATGGGCATAAGAAGCTATTAAATAAAATGGAGGGAATAGAGGTGCTCAAAATGAACTCAGACCTCCAGATAAAGAAACACATTGAGACAACCTTCAATGTGGAAACAGACATCGGGAAGCAACACCAAAAATGCAATGGTATCAATTGCTATACCGATGGATCCCTAACCAAGAAAGGTTTAGGAGCAGGATTATGGAGATTGAGCAACAAAAAGAGCACATCTCCCCCCCTGGGGAAATATACCTCAGTATTCCAGGCTGAGGTAATGGCAATCTGTTACTGTGCACAACAACTAATAGAGGATAGAACACAGAACAGAACCATTAAGATTTACTCAGACAGCCAAGCTGCCCTGAGGGCTCTGAGAAATGTTATAACCAGATCTAAACTTGTTGAGGATTGCAAATTATACCTCAACAAGCTAGCTGTTAACAACAGAATCTGGGTAGAATGGGTGAAAGGACACTCGAACATAACAGGTAATGAGAAGGCTGATGAACTGGCCAGACAAGGTTCGAACAGCAATCCCACTGCTCCCGAACCTATCTGTGGTATAGCCTGGAGCCTTGCGAAAAGTGAAATTGCAAGGCTCTATAACAGCGTCGCCTCTCAGAACTGGCAAATGGAACAACTGAGACAGTCAAAACTGTTTCTGGGAGGGCACTGCAAGAAAAGAAGTACACAACTTCTTAATCCTGACAGAGCCAAGCTCAAATACCTGACAGAAATGTATACAGGGCATTGCAGATTAAACAAACATCTCTGCATTATGAAAATCAAGACCTCACCGAACTGCAGATTCTGCAACAGGGAGGATGAAACGCCTTACCACATTATATGCAAATGCGATATGCTGGCAAGGAGGAGGTTTCTTCATTTTGGGGAAGAAATCATCCTAGATCCGAGTGTGGACATAGACCCTATTAGGATTATAGGGTACATGAAAACACTAGGACTGTACTAAAATAGTACAGGATGAACGGCATAGGCACCATAGCTGGCAAAAAAAAAAGGTTAAAGAACTTTTTTGGCTGCTAAATCACGGATTTTCAGAAAATAATTTTTATTTTTCCCAAAATGGTGTTCGGATTATCGAGCGTTTGGATTACAAAGGTTTGGATTATCGAGCGTTCGGATTACACAAAGGTTTGGATTATTGAGGTTCTTCTGTATATTGATTTGTTTTCAAACCGAATTAATGACTAAAGGTATTTGTAAATTTATAGCTATAAATGATGTTGATTCTCTTCAGATTAAGGTAAGCTCAAACTTTTGTTTGCATGTATTGCAAATTTATTTGGGGCCAAATAAATGGAAAGAAAATTTTTGTTTGCTTGAGACTCTTGTGAATAATAATAATGATTTACAGTTTCTATTGTTAGGAGATTGGAATGGTAGATTGGGTGATGGTCAGGCTGTTAAGGAAGATACATTGGATCTCGGTTGTTTTTCAGAATCTAGAAGTTCTAAAGATAATATAGTAAATTCGGAAGGAAAATTAATTTTGGATTTTTGTGATGATCATGGGTTCTTGATTTTAAATGGGAGATCTCCAAGCGACATATTAGGGGAATTTACATATCTGGGCCCTAGGATTAGCTCAGTAATAGACTTTACTTTGATATCTGTTAGCAGTATCAAGTTAGTTAAAGATTTCTCAGTAAGAAACGTAATTTGGTGGGATCATATGGCAATTGATGTCATTGTACAACTAGAACTAGAAGAAAGAAAAGAAGATCTTGTACCCAACAATACAAAACTAATTTGGAACGTTTCTAAATGTATCGACTATAAGAATAATCTAGAAATTAAAACTTGTGAAAATATAGATTTGGAGGTCCTGAAAGAGATAATAAGAGATAGTGCAAAGTGTATGCAGAGTTATGTCAAACCATTCGAATCATTTCAACTTTGGTTTGATCGTCATTGTTTTAATAATAGAACCAGAGTATTGGAGTTATTAAATCTTTTCAGGAAAACTAGACCAAAGATTGTAAACATTGTAGATTGTAAACTAGATCTAGATGTGTAGATTGAGAAATATATAATGGAGAGGAGAAAATATTTTGACCTGTGTGAACAGAAGCGTAAGAGCTATTATCTGGATGTGGCCAATGCAATTAAAAATTTTAAAAATTCAAGTGAATTTTGGACTCCGGTGAATAAGTTTAAAAAGAGAGGTTATAAATGTGGAGATAATATTGAAATGAATGTTTGGGTCGATCATTTTAGTAAACTTTTTAATCCTCGTCAAACTGTATCTCATATCCATTATGCTGCTCCATTACAGGAAGACGTTAATCTTGACTGTCCTTTCAATATCAATGAACTCCTTTGCACATTGGATAAATTTAAAAATGGTAAAGCACCTGGTCTGGATGGTATTATGCATGAGTTCTACAAGTTTGCTCCTAAAACATTCCTAGAATTGCTGCTAGAACTGATTAATAATTATTTTAATAAAGGGTCAATTCCCGATAGCATGAACGAGGCTGTTGTACTACCATTGTTTAAGAGAGGAGATCCAAATCAGGCTAGTAACTATAGAGGAGTAGTGTTACAGGATACCATTAAAAAAGTTTATACGAGTTTACTAGCTGTAAGGCTAAAGTCCTGGGTACAAGGGAAAAAGCTGTTATGTGAGGAGCAGGCTGGATTTAGGGAAGGTTATTCTACAATGGATAATATTTTTGTCCTTACCAACTTGATTCAATTCAAATGAAATGAAGGAGTAAAAAAAATCTATTGCTTCTTTATAGATTTCAAATCTGCCTTTGATTCTGTGGATAGGCATGCTCTCTTGTTTAAACTGTCACAATTGGGGGTTTCGACAAAATTTATCAGAGCTATTGCAAGTCTATATTCTAGCAACAACTTTTCCAACAATATCTGGAGATCAGCAAGGTTGCAACTTAAGCCCTCTATTATTTACCTTATTTTTAAATGATATTAAGGATTGCCTAAGTGGAGGAATATGGCTTAGAGGGTACAGAATAAAACTCCTACTATTTGCAGACGATATAGTGTTTCTTGCTGATAATGCTTCTGTTTTACATAACATGATAAAAGAGCTTGAATATTATGCTAAAGAGTGGAATTTGTTAGTGAATTTATCCAAGTCAAATATTATGGTTTTTAGGAAAGGTGGACTCTTGGATGTTTAATAATCAACCAGTCAAGGTAGTCAACCAATATAAGTATTTAGGGATTACATTGTCTCCAAGTTTGACACTCACTGATCACTTTAATCAAACGGTTCGCCATGCTTTGCTTGGTCTTAATAGTGTTTGGAATAATTTATTTCTAATTAAACATATTCCTCTTTCAGCAAAAAATAACATTTTAAAGTTTGGAACTATATCAATTCTTACATATGGGAGTCAAGTTTGGGGCTATTGATAAGCTGATAAAATAGAAAGTGTTCAGAGGACCTTCATTAAGAAAATATTTAAATTGCCAAAAAATACTCCAAGCTACATGATATATTTAGAGGCCAAAATTTTACCAATTCATGTTTTTGAGTTTCAATTACAATTTAAATACATATTGAAGACCCTAGATCTAGTTGGAGGTCGTTTAACAAAATTGGTTTCAGAAGAAGTGATCAAAAGGAAACTATTATGGTTTAAGGAATGGATAAATTGTCCGAGAAAGTCAAATACAACTTTAACCCAGTTTTCAATTCTGCTAAACAATTGGGGAAAGATTTAAAAGCATTGAAATCTAGCCTAATTATCTATTATGACTCGTGTTATAGGGAAAGAGCTTTAAACGGCCAATATCACCAAATCTATAAGCAATTATCTTTTAATATTGATTGTATTAATTCAAATTTACCTATATCTGATATAGGCGTCTTAATGAAAATTAGAGGCGAACTTCTCAACTTGAACTACAGGCCATTCATCCAGGGACAGAATTAAATTTGTTCTATGTGTAATATTGGAGAAAATAAAGATGTATTTCATTATTTAGTGGTAAAATAAAAGTAAAATCTTTTCTCTCCTAAGCTATTAAACCATTTATAGAAAAAATAATGCTTTAGATTACAAATAATATTATTTATAGTAAATTCAGTATTCCTAGGTTTAATACTTGGCCTGCCAGGTATCGGCCACTTCGTCAATATTTGAGTTACTGAACCTTCTAAAAAAATGCAATTTTTTGCAACTAGTTTTTTACTCCTTTTTTAAAAATGTTTATTTTGAATCAAAATTTTGTTTATCAATTTTCTATGAAAATATGAAGTAAATTCTTTTTGTTTCTTTAGTCAAATAAATTTTGGACTCAATCTCTCTTTCATAAAGATAAATTATTATAATTTCATGACGAACAAAAAATAATAGAAATGTCTATAGACGACAACTGAATCTAAGCATATCGCTCATGGGCAAGAAAAGTGACACACAACTCAAAAAATTCATTTTAAGTTTTATTTCAGAATAATGATTGTTTCTGGTTTGCCTTGTGACAGGAAAAGTTACATAAAGATATCTCAGTGGGCGGCCGCAAAATTGCATTATGTGTCATTTTTCCATAGATCAGATGGCGATCGGTGGCAGCAGGAACAGTGACACATTACGGTTGTGTCTTGACCTTGACAAAGGTAACTTGTATGGGGTGTTAAGGACAGTGTCATATTTTGTGTTGGAACGGTTTTCTTGTGGATATTTGAACAATTCTTCTACTGTGAACAAACTTCTTTTGACTCTCCTGGAAAATTTGATGTTTTTGAGTTGCGTCACTTTTCTTGCCCTTGAGCGATATGATAAAGAAAATTAAAAAAAATTATCACATTTGATAAAGAAAAAAAAAAGATCAGATAATAAATAAGTGGAAATATTTTCAGACAGCAAATAAGCTATTAATAAAATCAGAAAACTTGAAACATATTCACTCTCAACAGTAGAAACCAAAACAAAATTATGTGTGGTAAAACAATAAAAAATAAATAAATATTAACAAAAATAGTTCATTACAACAAAGTAATTATTATGCATTGTGACATTTAATTCATTAAACTTTATCCTTGGACTATTAAAAACAAGTTTTTTAATGTACCAGAAGATTTATTAACATAAAAAAAAAATCATTTAGTTCAAATTATTCAAATATAGGTCTGCGTTTATCAACAAATATTTTTATTAATATCACCAAATGAAGACTTATACCACAATTCCTCTGAAGGAGGCTTATTTAGAATAAATGTTGATATGTTATCCAATAATGAATACCTCAATCACACTCTATTCTAATATCAATACACTTCATTTGTCAACTGATTATTTGTGTACTCCTAAAATGTACTTAATTGCATATTTAACCCAATATATTTACATATATTTGTGCATATATTTCAGTTTTTATTGCATATAATTCACACTTGAAAGAAAAAAAATTTTTTTTCCAGAATAACGTTGTTAAAAATCAATTGAAATGGAAAATAAAGATATAAAACTAAATAGAAAAAGCTAAAAGAGTCTAATTAAATAAAAGTAAATTTCCAAAAAGTGAATTAAATCAGGGCAGCTGAGAGCCAAACCAGGACCTGGGGCAAATGCAACTGCCCAAGCGCCCTAAACCAACCCCTCCCCCCCATTCCCAATAGTGATTAGTCCAAGCAACGAAGACCAAAAAAGGCCGAATAGGGGACATAATTTATGTAGAAGCCAATTTTGGCACAGTTATAGGGGGAGGTGTCCTTAACAGCATACTAAAAGTACTGGGGGGGGGGGGGGGGGGGTCTCTAAAGGTCAGTTTTTTCAGTTTTTCGTTAATACCTCGACAACTCTTGCCTCTAGCGAAAATATGTTTATGTACTAAATTAATTTACATAAAATTGTTTACAAAAAAGGTTCTATACATTTTTGTTCTGGGATCAATGCTTAAGAAGATATAGTGGGGAGAGGGATTATGGAAAATGTAAAAAAAGCACGTTTTATTGTTAAAATTTATATATTTATTGTTAAAATTCCAATGTTTATTGTTACAAATGAATAGTTTATTATTATTAATTGAATGCTTATTGCTAAAAATAAAATTATTGTCATTAAGCCTAATATGCTTATTATAGTACTTGCAGTAAGTCGCACTTTTCCTCAAAAACACGTTTGTCGGTACTCTTTTGGCTGTAACTCCGAAACTATTTGTCTAATCTCGAATTTCTTTTTTTCATCTTAAAGCTGGTTAAATTTATTATCAGACACTATATATTTAATTTTAAATACGTTCCGTGAAATATCCATTCCACCTCGCTGAATTCCGCGTACCGTTGTGAAATCCTTATTTTTTCGGAGCATTTGTCGTTAGAATTCTAAAAATATTAGTTTGATTCCGAATTTCTTTTTTCGATCTCATAGCTGGTTAAATTTTCTATTAGATCTTATATATCAAATTTTGATAAAATTCTGTGTAATACCCTTGCCAGCACATTAACAACTGCGAACTGTTATAAAATTCTATTTTTTTTTGGCATATTTTCCCTATAACTTCTAAACAATTTGTCCGGTCCCCAATAGCTTTTTTTCAAAAGCTTTATTAAAACTACTTAAATTATCTATCAGGTCCTATCTACGACTTTTAATTATATTCCGTGTAATACCCATGCTAGCACACTAAATGTGTATGTTTTGGCAAAATATGACATTTTTTATGTGTTAAGTGGGCTGGCGTGGGTGTTTCACGGACTTTAATCAAAATTTGATATATAGGATCAAATATCACATTCAACCAACTATGAAATGGAAAAAAGAAATTCAGAATCGAACAAATATTTTTAGAGTTATAACGAGAAATGTTCCGAAAAAATAAGGATTTCACGCGGAATTCAGCAAGGTGGAAAGGATATTTCACGGAACGTAATTGAGACTAAATGTATGGTATCTGATAATAAATTTAACCAGCTTTAAGATGAAAAAATAAATTCGAGATTAGACAAATAGTTTCGGAGTTACAGCCAAAAGAGTACCGACAAACATGTTTTTGAGGAAAAGTGCGACTTACTGCAAGTACTATAATAAGCATATTAGGCTTAATGACAATAATTTTATTTTTAGCAATAAGCATTCAATTAATAATAATAAACTATTCATTTGTAACAATAAACATTGGAATTTTAACAATAAAAACGTGCTTTTTTTACATTTTCCATAATCCCTCCCCCCACTATATCTTCTTAAGCATTGATCCCAGAACAAAAATGTATATAACTTTTTTTGTAAACAATTTTATTTTAAGTAATTTAGTACATAAACATATTTTCGCTAGAGGCAAGAGTTGTCGAGTTATTAACAAAAAACTGAAAAAAACGACCTTTAGAGCCCCCCCCCCCACCCCCAGTACTTTTAGTATGTTGTTAAGGACACCTCCCCTTACAACTGTGCCAAAATTGGCTTCTACATGAATTAACTCCTCTAAAAATCCTTCATTGCCTGGACTAGATGACCATAGTCCAGGCCCGGGTATTTTGTCCCCCTTCCTGTCAGCAGCACTGACTTATATACAGAGGTCATCTTGTATTTGATTTTTGTGTGTTTAAATATCATTTGTATTATTAAATGTCTTGATCCAAGCCCATTGTTAGATGACACTCTTATCATAGAATATAGCAATAAAACTAAAACACTGACCCTTGAGCAATGCTACAACCAAGAGAAAAACCATATTCTCCCCGCCTCAGATATCCAACTATTTCTCCATTTCTCCAAAGAGTTTCCATGCCATAGAGAGGTATAGAGCTGAAATAAATTACATATTATACATAATAATATTGTTCTATTTACATATTTACAGGATTAGAAAAAAATCATAAGTATATACAGGGTGAAACCCTCTTAGTGAGATAAAAAAAAATTAAGTGAGACTAGTCCAAAAATGAAGAAAAATACTGCTGACCTCACCTGCCTATTCCAATCCATTGCAGATACATATATGATAATTAAAAGATTGTTTTGAGGAAACCGCATTTTTGGCCATAAAAGCTGTAATAGACTACATGTTTGTATTCAGCATTAAATTTTCTAAAAGACCAAAGCATGTGTAATCTTGAATTTTGCAGGTTTTGAACCTTAAAAACATCTTGATTTTCACTTATTTAGGAAGGTTACAATTTCTTATAATACTTCAATGCACACTGTTTTTTTTTAGAGTAAATGTAAAAAAAAAAAACAATCCACAAAACTGCAAATATTCAAAAACTTGAAAATTTAACCAGACTTCATATGGCATGGCCCAGGACCTGATGGTGTGAAGAATGAGTTCCTGCGAGAAGGTGGGGAGCTATTGGCGAAAGAATTGTCATAACTATTCAATTTAATTATAGAGAGAAAAGAAATACAGAACAATGGAAATTGGCAAAAATTGCTATCTTGTTTAAAAAAGGCAATAGAAAACGGATGGATAACTATCGACCGCTCTCACTTTGTTCCACAATATCAAAATTATTTTCGACTATACTAAAAGAACGCCTAACAAAACAGATTATGGAGAATATAGCTATCGAACAGGCTGGATTTCGGAAGGGGTTTTCAGTAATAGACCATATTCAGACAATTATAGTAAATAAAGAAAATTATAGAAAAATCTAAAGAATATAATTTCCCTCTGTACCTCTGTTTTCTTGACTTCAGAAAAGCGTTCGACTCTATCTATCACGCAAGCATATCCAAAGCCCTCAAAACTATAGGAATACAGAACAGATATATACAAATTATAGACCAGCTATATAAAGGTATGTCGGCAAACATTGAAATGGAAAGAAAAGGAAATGTTTTCCCTGTGGAAAAAGGTGTGAGACAAGGCGATCCACTCTCTCCAATTCTCTTCATTTTAGTCCTGGAGTTGGTTTTCTGGAACCTGGACTGGGAAAGAAAAGAAGTAAGAATCGATGGAAGGTGGCTGAACAACCTACGCTTTGCAGATGACATTGTGCTCTTCGCAACATGTAGAGAGGAAATGGTTTCTATGTTGAATGAACTAGTACCAGAATGTAAAAAAGTAGGTCTAGTCCCAAACTATGATAAGACTAAATTAATGACAAATAGTGAAGAAATAAAAATAAGAATGGGCAATGATAACATAGAATACACTAACGAGCACATCTATCTCGGGCAACTTGTATCCTTCACCGATAGAACAAATAAAGAGATCCAAAGAAGAATTTCGCAGAGTTGGAAAAATTCTGGTCCCTAAGGAGTATTATGAAAACCAATGTTGACATGGTATTCAAAAAACAAACTTTTGAAATATGTATCTTTCCAGTTCTGTCCTATGGAAGCCAAACATGGTCTCTCACAAAGTTTCAAGAAAATAAAGTAAGAGTCTGGCAAAATGCAATAGAGAGAAGTATGACAAATATCAAAAGAAAGGATAGGATAAAGTGCATTGATATTCAGAAGAAAACAGGGCTCAAAGACTCTTCCATCCTTATAAAAAAATTAAAATGGAAATGGGCTGGACATGTGTTGAGATCAACTGACGACAGGTGGTCATATACTGTAACCGAGTGGACACCATATGACAATAGTAGGAACAGAGGAAGGCAACTGAAGAGATGGAGCGACTCCTTCAAAAAAGATGCTGGCCCAACATGGTGGAGAACAGCAAAGCATAAAAATTTATGGTGGGAAAAGTGGAATCAGATTTCGTATCCCGCTTCCCAGTAGGACTGGTCACCTTGGGAAGTGTAAGACCATTACTCCTCTTAAAAAGAGGAAGGCTAGTGCAAGGAAGATAAATGTGTATGTATTTATTGTTTAATTGTATATATTATTTAGTTGCACAATAAAATCTGTTTTCATTTCATTTCATTTTATTTCATATGGCATGGTCAAATTAATGACCCCATATCGATTTCAAGCAGAACTTTACTTTTGAAACTGGAAAAATAGTGTTTTCATTTGGCATTCAAATCAGGTACTTGGGTAAATAAAACATTATGATAAAATATTTTAAACAAAATAAACTCTTCATTAGGATAAAAAACAAAGAAAATTTTTTACTAAGCAATAAAGGAAAATTGTCAAAAAAGCGCTGCCAGATATAAGGAGTCCATTATTTTATTGGATATTCAAAAAGTCCTCTATTGTTGAGTGCAGCTTAGAAACTAGAGCTCTCTTTCTCACAGCCCCAACGGTCACTCCTAACCTCAGACACTGCTGTAATTGGCTTTGGCTTCCAGAATTTTTTTTATAAAACCTTAAAGCTGGTCACTTCTATAGCAAGACACTTCGCTTTTTATTTAGCTTTTCACAAAAAAGTCCATTGCTGTTGTCAGGTGACCTAGCTGGCCCATGCATTACGCCATTTCTAACTATCCATGTGGTTCTAACTATCCAATCATTGTTTTAGCCATTCGTGTACTGCTGTAAAATAATGTAGATGTAGATGTGTACTGCTGTAATTTCCTAAATTTTAGGTGGAATACTGATGAAACACTGAGATTTTTATTTACCCTCTTAATGATAGCTCTTGGAGTCCAACATTGCAGGGAACCTGTCCCTGTGAAAACACTGAGGTACCTATCAGGATACCTAAGTTGGTACACACATGCCTTCAGTTGATTCACATTTCCATTACAAAATCCATAAAAAAAGTGAATGTCAGCTTACTCAGCATTTGTAAACGTAGTCATTTTCAAGTAGGTGTATTGACAAACTGAATAATATTCCCTTCCCATTTTAAAATAAAAAGGAAAAATCATTATGTAAAAGCGAGAATGTTCAAAGTACTGAGAAAAATCAGTCACTGTTCTTTCTTGTTATTATAATGCTTGAACTGACCAAATGTTTATTTCTAATTAACAATACATTTTTTTCTTTGATTTTTATTCAAGTGAGGAAATTATTAAATACAGATTTTTATTAAGAGATCATAATAGTGTTTTATTTACCCAAGTACCTGATTTGAACGCCAAATGAATACACTTTGTTTTCCCATTTGAAAAGACAATTCTCCATAAAATTGACACAAAATCATTAATTTGACCATATCATTCAAAAGCTAGTGAAATTTTCAAACTTTTGTGATATTTGCAGTTTTGTGGATTTTTTTTTAAAAACGGTGATCGTTGAAGTATTATAATAAATAGTAACTTTCCTAAATAAGTTGAAAATCAAGATGTTTTTAAGGTTCAAAACCTGCAAAATTTAACATTACACATGCTTTGGTATTTTAGAAAATTTAATGCTAAATATAAAAATTTAGTCAAAATATTAAAAATATCTGTGCAAAGGTAGAGGTATTACAGCTTTAATGACAAAAAACGTTTGTTTGTTTATTTCGTTTAACTTTACCTTATGCTGCTATTGCTAATCGGACGTTGCTACGGTGGGAGTCCTAAATTTTGCCTATCCAGGTATAATTAGGATAGGGATCTTTAACGAGCACCTGACATCGCACAGGCTTGGGACCCTCATTTTACGTCCCTTCCGAAGGACGGCATAGCTAAGGATTTTTTACTCCCTTTAAAAAATCCTAAGGTTATCTGCCGGGCTGCGAACCCGTGATCTTGGGTTTAGTAGGTTGCTATGCTAACCACTACACCACAGGTGACCCCTGACAAAAAACGTGGTTTCCTTAAAAATATCTTTGAAGTATCATATATCTACAATGGATTAGAATAGAAAGGTGTGATCAGCAGTATTTTTGTTATTATTGTTCTAGTTTCAATACATTTTGTTTATATATACTGCAATGTATTATGGGTACGAAATATTATGTTTATTAATAATTAATAATAAGACAGCAAGAAGAAAAAGGTCCGGCACTCCTTTGAAGTTTGGAATATGAGTGTTAAGCCATAAAACCCTTCAAAGGAGATCTGGGCCAGCCAAACCTGCGAAATGTCGGTTGCTGTGTACCTGAAAATAATTGTCGACAAAAGTTTCTTGGAGACAAAGAAAGTTGCAAACATAGAATTGAAAACTTATAAACAAAGGAATCTAAAAGCAAAGGGGAAGGGATACGTAGGTATATATATGATGGTCCTGAAAATGAAGAGGGGATAGTTTGATCAACAGAGAGTTGACAAAGAGATGAGAGACGGTTGGAAGTGATATGGCTGAGGGAAGATGCTGGAGGTTTTCAGGGATGATCTCTTGGATGGCCAACCCAGAGAGACAGGAAGGAAGTCCTGATTATGACCGGACTTAATAAGCCGACTGAAGATCCATACTCCATTTTGATAGGTACCAAATATTTGAAATAGTCTGTAATAAGTTATAAATGGTAAATTGTGTGCTGACCTTATAATATAGTAATTGTATAATCATTCTATAGTTTCATATGTCTAGATAATCATTTTAATAAATAAAGTTAGTTTAATATTCATCATAATTATTCTCTTTCCTAAATGCCACTAAAGTAATACTGAATTGGTTTGCACGTATTGGATTAGAATCCAATAAAGGTAATCAATAAAATATTAATAAATGGGTTTCTATTCAGATAGTAACCCAGTAATTTCAATAAACCCCAAGAGCAAAATAGCAATACAAATATTTCAAATAATAGATAATTTTTACACTTTCCATTGTTCTATAAAACTAGAAATAACACAACAGAATATAACATAGAATATCAAATATATATTACAATACTGCTATGATATTCAACAATATCCAAGGAGTGATTAGGTGAACCTGGGATGAGCCCTTGGATAGTGAAGAGTTAAAGATATATTAAGTAGTTGTTTCTAAAGAAATAGAAAAGAAAAGAACAACAGAAAAGAAGGATGAACAAAGTTTTTTTTTTTATTATTAAATTTGGTTTTGTTAAAGTTTCTCAAACAATGGATTTTTAGTGTCAAAGTAAAAAAAAAAAAACTTTTTTTAATTATGTTATTTTATGTTGTTGGATATATTAAAGTTCAGTATGTACAAGAAAAGTTTTATTAAATTCCCACACAAAATTTAAACAAGTATTGACAGAACTCGAATGATAAAAAATAAATATAAATAATAATTCTTTTTTAAAATAAAAAAACAAAGCAAAATCATAACAAAAAGTTAAATTAGATCAGGAATATGTACTTTTTCTTTTCTGAGTGTATCTTTAAGGAATTTTTTTATTGTAGTTTCCAATTCCTAGGATATGGGGTTTTCTTGCTTTGTTGCTTTTTCAGAGTATATTTCAGTTTGTCCATAGATGTAAAGTTTGATAGGTGTAAGATTAAGATGAAGCAGCATAGTTGATATTATTGTACATCGAGCGTAATCATTAATGATCCTCGTACACTAGTTTTGAATCCTTTTGAGTTTACTGTAGTTGGTTGCACAATAGAGCTCCATACAGGTGAGACCTACATAATCTGAGCTAATCTACATAATCTGAACTATTCTGTATAACATTAGTTTGTTTTGAGGACTTAATTAGGATTTTCAATGAAACATTTTAAATATGTTTTTGGGCTTTGTTCGTTTTATTGTTAACATGTTCTTCTTTAAAGTTAGTGTTCTGTTCAAAGTCAACCTGAAGTATTATGCTGATTTAGACTAAGGAATGTCTTCTGAGAATAAAATAATATTCTGATCTATGAGTGTTCTGTGTTTTGTGAAAATGATTGCAACTGATTTTTGTTTTGTCCATTTTCAGTTTCCACTTTTTGAAATATTTTTTAGTTATTTCTCAAGAAAAGTTACACAAGTTGATGAATAAATCTAAATGTATATGGGTGAATGGGTCGACTATTCAGCTGGCCATATTTCTTTTATACAACCAAATAGAAGTTGGTAATAATTAAATATGAACATTTTCAATTCGTAAAAAATAATGAAGAAATATACTTACTCAGTGACTGTGATGAAAACATGCCTCTTTTTAATTCCATTTTCCAAGGCTTCTTCCAAAGCACTTTTTCCTAAATACTCCCCTTCTGATCTACAAGTATAATCGAGACCAGCTTCAACTGGATTGTCATCAACTCGTACATCGGAATTCCATAATCTATAACCTAGTGCCAACATTTTTATATTAATAAAAATAAATAAAAGATGCAAGGCTTGTTATTTAATTTAGAATAAATTAAGTAGTCAATTAAATTTCAAATCACAAGGTCATGCTACATACAACAATATGGGGTGCTTTAACTTAGAAAACTTTTATGAATTATTATGAAAAATTGATGGTTGTCTGTTGTTCCCAAAATATCCAACAATAACCTTAAGTGTTTGAAATCATTTTCAATGAATTCATGCAAAAGATTATTTTTTTCCTTTTAAGCCAACACCAACATAACTCAGAATGAGGTTACTTAGATCCCCACCACTATCTGATACCTATGATATAATGACACCAACCATAAATCTATAATGTTATTTATAGTTTGATTGATTACAGAATCAAAAATATAATATATTTAACTTGTAATACTTTGGCACAATTATTGATATATTGTTATGTATGTTTCTCACACAATTATGGTTATTTGTGTTTATCATCAACTTCAGGATAATAAAGGAATTAGTGATAGATATTACTTACGTACTTACTCGCTGGCTCTACAGGTCGGTGTGACCCTTGGCCTTCCGAATCATTTCCTTCCATTTCTCCCAGTCACCGACCAGGGAGTCACCAGTTCCAAACTCCCAACCTCACTGCATCTCTCGTCACTTCATCCTCCCAACGGCTTCTTGGTCTACCCCTCCTCTTCCAATATTACCATATTCAACATTTTCTTCTGAGTTGTTTCATCCTTTATTCTCTCAAAATGACTGGCCCATCAGAATCTATTTTCTTTCATATAGTTGATTATATCCTTATTTTTTAGTATATTTGCGATTTCAGCATTACTATTTACTCTCCACCTTTCCTATTGCACCATATATTCTTATTATTAATTTCTAACTAAACCCTTTAATCACTGGCAATCTGCCATAAACACCAGGTTTCTGATCCATAGGTGACCAAAGATTTGTTCAGTGAGTGCTAGAGTTTAATTTTTGTTCTCCTCAAGAGGATATTGCTGTTCGCATAGTATGCCCTATTTCAAGCCATTATTCTATTTATACAAAATACATTCTTGGCTAATTTTATTCTCACTATTTAAAGATGAACCCAAATAAACAAAATTTCACATACTTTCAAAGGTGGTACCAAGAAGCGATTTGATTTGATTTATATCAATTTATATTGATTTTGTTTCATTTGCATCTGGCGACACCAGCATATATTTAGTTTTCTCCTGGTTCAGGATAAAACCTACCCTCTTGCCATTTTTAATAATCAATCTTTCAGAGCTGCTTCAATTCTCGTCATTATTACCAAAACATATGCGTTTGCACAGATCTGCCAAATTTTACTAGCCAGTGTTCCATTTTTTACGAATGAGTGTAGAGCAAGGTTGAAAAGTGTGGCAGACTGTGCATCTCCCTGCCTTACACCCCTTACTACATCAAATGATTCACCACTCTTTCCACCTACCATTACTTTATTCAATCTAGTAGGTATGTGAAGCAATCGAGTATTTATTCTCTAGCGTGTTTTTCTTCAGAAAAACTTCTGTTAGACTCAAAAGGTGAAGTGCAATTGCATCATGAATTACACCACTAAAAAGGTAACTAAATTCTGCAGTTTTGGGGAAATTTGACAGCTTCTAGGGTGCTCCAGTGGGGAGTGAGAAATTTTCAAAAAATATTAAAAATTTAAATTTTAATAAATGTTCTGTGTTTTGCGCGTTAAAAGGCCCTCTAAAAGTGAATTTAAAATAACTAGACCTATGTCATATTTTAGAAAATTTAATGCTGATAAAGAAAATATCATCGCTTTTGTTTCTACACTAAACGAAAGTAGAGAAAACTGCCATTTTTTAGAAAAAATAAACATTTTAAAAATAAAAACAAAAAAAATTCTATCTCCTCAACAGATTGAGATATGAAACTAGTTTCTGCACCATTCTACCCCGTTTAGCATGCAGTATTACCCAATTTTTTTTTTACCTTTGTCTGGGACACCCTGTATATATAGGGGAGACCCGGGATGGTTGGGACAAGTTTTTTATTTTTAATTTTTTTTTAGAGCTACAATTATTTTTTGTAACATTTGAAATATTTTTCTTTTTTAAAAGTGTCTCAACTATCCTGGACACCAGGATGGTTGGGACAGCGATAAGGGATGGTTGGGACATACATCACTTAGGTTAACACATTAGTTACAATTCAATATTTTTATTTACTACATGATAAACGTAAACATAATAAATAGTACAACATGTTTCTTTCACAAATAATAGTAAAAATTAAATTAAAAATAGTTCACTTTTACCAATAAACAGTAGTGCTTCTTTCTTTCTTTTTTTTTTTATATCATAAAAAGGTCTTAAGAAAAGGAACATATTTTTAAATCATGTAATGTTGAAATTAGCATAAGGTTATTAGTAGGTTAGTAACTAGGTATGTTGAAATGAGTAGACAACTCCGGATAAACAAAATGTAAATATTTGCTTATAATGTAAAAAGTTCTCTTTGTCCCTGTTAAATGATCTTTGGTATATAATTTGCAAATAATGTCCACTCTATTAACTTGAGAAATGTCATTTATTATAGGGTATTTAAATGAAAAAAAGGTCCGGTTAGTTATTTGCAAAACAATTATTGTAAGCTCATCGGATGATTTATCTATTGACAAAATCTTACCAACGTAACATACTCAGGTTGATTTTGTGGTAAATTCCACCAGAACAAAATCATCTGACTGAATCTGCAGGTCACTTTTATCAATTTTAGTATCATTGTAGATTTATTGTTCTGATATTGGGTTGTTTCACATGAAATGTCCGATTTTATAATATTTGAAATACATAGAGGATTTTGCGAGTCTCTGTTGTTGAAAAAGCTCGATACATGGGTACCTCACGATCTCACTGAGCGACAGCAATTAAAACGTCTTAAGACCTGCGTTTCGTTGCTTGCTAGGCAAAAAACCGACCCTTTCCTTGAAAGAATAATAACTTGCGACGAAAAATGGATTGCTTATGACAATCAGCGTCGGTCAGGGCAGTGGTTAGACATCGACGAAAGCCCAGGACAAATGCCAAAACCAAATTTGCACCCGAAAAAAAATTGATGGTTACAGTATGGTGGTCCATGGCTGGAATCATACATTATTCCTTTTTGCCTAGAGGTGAGACCATTACCTCTACAACCTACTGCAATGAAATTGGCCAAATGCACGAAAAATTATTGAAAAAACAACCAGAATTGGTAAATCGGAAGGGCCCTATACTCCTACACGACAACGCTAAACCCCACGTTTCAAAACTTACCATGCATAAATTGAAAGAGCTGGGGTACGAAGTTCTTCCGCACCCACCATATTCTCCCGACTTGTCTCCAACAGATTATCACCTTTTCAGGAATTTAGACAACTTCTGCAGAGGAAAATTTTTTGCAAATGATGCTGAAATCAAAAGTGCGTTTTCAGATTTTGTTTCACTTCAAAGCTCAGAGTTTTTCAAATCCGGGATAAAAAAGTTGTTGTTGGGAAAAATGTGTAGAAAAAGAAGGTAAATACTTCGAATAAAATTATATTGTTTTCATATTGTATTTTTACTAAAATCCCTATACCTTGAAAACGGACATTTCATGTGAAACAACCCAATACTATCTCAAAATCAGAGCTTGAATCCTTCAATGTTTTTGTATGCCGTCTTCTTCACTTGAACTCGAAAATAACCTTTTTTTTATTGCTCTGGCTTCTTTTTTCTGCTTTTTGTACCTTCTGGATTGCAATCGACCAATAATTTCATTTCTAATCAGGTTATCAGTCAGAATTCGGGTTTTGACTGGTTTCCGACCTCCTTTCCTTTTTCGTGGTTGTACCTTCGGTCCCCTGTAAGTTCCTATTTAAATTCGGGACACCCTGTGTGTGTGTATATATATATATATATATATATATATATATATATATATATATATATATATATATATTTATTAAATAATATTATGTATATGCTTTAACTAATTCACATTTTCAGGACTTCATTTTTCTTAAGTGTAATCTCATTTTTTGGCAATATTTAAGTTATTCAAATTTCAAACTTACAGGTAAATGATTAAGTAGATACACATGAATTAGGGACCAGCATTGAATGATTATAGGCAAAGTTTATTTATAAAGCTATAACATGCCATGCATCATACATGAAACTCTGCTATTTACAGTTCACTGCTATTTTAGCCATTTTACTCGTAATTATCATATTTTGCCAGCTACCTGAAAATTATTCTCAGAAGTTACAAATTATTTGAAATTTTGGAAATATTGGCATTAGTGAAGGGCTGTTCCAACTTAAAAGTTAATTAAGATTTTACGTTTCATTCCATTATTGGAACCAGTTCCAGTTTTCGTTCTATTCCACTTTTTGTTTCATGCCAGTTTGACTAGCCTACTACATACTAGTGAAGGGTCGTTCCGACTTAAAAGCAGAATGAGATTTTATGGTCTGTTCTACTTTTTGTTCTTTGTCAATTTGACTAACCTACTACCTACTTACTATTTAGTTTCGTTTCATCCCTTGTTGTGACTTCGGGCTATTAATCTCCTCTTTCTCTTTTATAATTAAAAAAAATATAGGTACCATAATATTAGGAAGGTTTAAATAGCTAAGTATAGTTATTTAAAAAATGTATACTTTTAAAATGGTTTTATTCAATCAAGAATTTTTTTTTAAAACAAAAAATGAAAATCAAACAGAAAAGATTGACAGATTTATTATAGAAAATTAGCATTAAAAAATAGAAGTTACAACTATCCCCACTTTAATATAATTTCCATAAAGATCCTCTCGCACGGCACTGATGTTGTAACAACACTAATCAAAGCAGTCAACCCATCCATTACAAGACTTTTTGCATGTTCAACTTGGTTTTGATTCTTAAAAACCAAAATTTTTTTGCGGGGATCAAGGAACTTGCATACTCCTCGATCTATTTAAAAAAGATCGTCTTGCTTTGATCAAGAAAGCTAAATCAGTCTAGTTGATTTAATTCATATTTGAGTTTTGCAATTAGGTTCTTTGTGGATAAATCGATAAATCGGGGTCCTTTGATAAAATTTCACAAACACCATTAAAGCCATTGACATAGGTTGTTATAAGAGCTGTAGAGAATTTTCGAGAGCTGAGGGTCTCCATAATTTTTTTGAAAGGCTCAAGTATAGTGCACAATTCAGCGAGAATTTTCCACTAACATTGGTTCCAAGAAAAAAGGAGGAATCGATTATTGTAACAGCTCCATTACCTTTTGAACAAATATCGAAAAAATCATTTAATTCCATATTCAGTAAAATCTTGTGTGGTTCATTTCTCTGAATCCGAAAGAAGAAGCCGAGCTCTGTTGGTAGAATAGAAAATTTCAAAGAAAGTGGTTTATTTTGAAGATGACCATGTGTGGTGTGTGGGACAATGTAGGGAGGGGGCCCCAAGAGCGGCAGGATCAACGCAACAAAGCAGTCGAAATGACCTTGGGTGGAACAAAACAAGGGATGCAATCTACTCTACTACAGCCCGGGAACGAAACCAGAAATCTTTCAGTGTTGAATTTCATTATTTAACATTGTAATATTCATAATAGTTAAAGAAAACAAAAATATTGTTACCTTTCTCTGAGCACAAGGAGTAAAGAGCTCTGTATCCTGCATGACGCAGGCCATATTTTCTACCAACTTCCCAAAGAGCCAAGTAGACAGGGATGCAAGCGTGTTCAGGCACATGGATTTCCCAGCCTAGTTCCCCAACAAAACTAGTCCTCATAGCTCTCACCTGATGATATGTAACCATGAAATGTAATGCCTATTGGCAACACTGATATTTATGATTTTCAACAATCATGCAAAACTATTTAAAATTATTACAACCTAAGAGGGGAAGGATCACCTTCATAAAGCCAATGGTCTCAAAATTTATAATTTATTTAAACATTTCACCCCAAACAGGCAACCTACAGATCACAATATCTAATAGAGTAATGCAGGAGATTAATTTTTGTGTTTTAAGTAATTCCTAAGTTTTATTAACTAATGTGAATTTTATTTTCATTAAAATCATAAAATAGTACAAATTATAATAATATAATTAATTAGTTTCTTTCTTTGGGGATCGGTTTTGTAATATACGACTTTGCTAGTTGTTCATGACTAAGAATATCTACAGGGTGTTCGGCATAAGACTGCAGTAACTTCGAGAGGTGATTCTAGGCATCATTTGCAACAAAAAATGTCATATAAACTATAACTCGATTCTCATCCGTTTTATAGATATTTTTAATTTTATGTTTTTTTCAAGAAATTTTTAATTTTTGACAAATAATTGTCCCGAACTATTAAACCTGGAACAATTTCAATATGCTCATTAGAAAGAAGATTAAATTTCCTTTAAAATAAACTTATTTAGACTTCAAAATAGCAGTGTTTAGTATTTAACTTATTGATCCAAACATATGAAATACCAAGTTTCTAACTCCGTTCCAAAACTTTGATTGCTTTTTTCTCAAAAATATTACATATGTCACAAACGTGCACTACTAAAAAAAAAAACTTCTACACACAAACACCTTTCGACTGGTATACCATGATTAGTGATAGTTTCTAAAATTGAAACTGAAATCACTTATTAATAACAAAAAAAAAATGCATTTCGGCATTTTGGGAAAGGGATGTTTTATTAATGCTAATATTTGAAATTTCGGCTTAATTTTATCTACGGTTGAATTATTTAAGATTTCAGCTTATCAAAGTACGACACATCGAGAGTTGACTGTATATGTAAATTATCAATTTTTGTTAATAATTTAGATTTAGTTACCATGGCGATTTTAGATTATTATATGATTTTTATTAACTGTTTTTTTTATTTTTCTTAAAAAGTGCTGAGTTGATTTCAAAATATATTTTATGGGACCATCTCTGAAGTATGCCCTACCGATCTAAAAAAGAATCATCAAAATTGATTTACAATTGAATGAGTAATCGCGTAACAGACACATAACATAAAAAAAAAAAAATAACATACATAACATAAAAAAAAAAAAATAAAAAATTCAGATGAGTTGAGAACCTCCTCTTTTTTGAAATCGGTTGAAAAAAAATATATACAAAATATTATTTTCCTATATTCCTATTTGCGTAAAGTTACTGTGAAATTGATTATGATTGAAATTGTGTTCTGTAGATTAGAATTATTGATGATGTCTGTTTGGGGCAAAACTTTTAAATCAATTATACATCTTTAGACCATTAGCTTTATGAAGGTGATCCTTCCCCTCTTACATTAATTTTATAAATTGGTCTACAACCCATCTGGAAGATGGCTGATATTCTTGCTGATAATAATTATTACAACATTTTATGTCTGATCTATACAAGATTCAAACATTCTTTAATGCATAATGAAGAATATACTTTGCAAGTATCATAACCATATTTACAGTCTGATTATTTATTTATTAATAGGAGATAGGTAGTAATGTTCAAAATAATGTTAAAACATAACATCAAATGTTAAAACAACTTCTGTGGTTATTGTCATTGACTAAAGACTGAGGTAACACGATCTTAGGAATTTATCAATCTTTTTTTTTTTAAAGGAGTCATGACAACATACCAAGCACTGAGATCTACACTTATTGTGCATTAATCTCAGGTATGATAACTAGAAAGCATTACGAATTATATCGACTAGCTTGGCCCAAACTGCTCAAATAACAAAGCAGAAAAACTTGCTGTTTTAATAGCAACAAATGTATTTTACATATTAACAAAAAAATTCAAATGTTTAAATTTTACACGGATAACAAATACTCATTGACTGCATACAAAATCCAAAATCACAAGAACCAATGACTAATAATATCAGAAAAAAATTATTAACTATAATTGATGAAGGCACAAAGGTTAAATTAACTTGGATAAAGGGTCATTCTGGTATAGGTGGCTTTGCTAGAACTAAAGAGAAATGAAAATTATTGGCAAGGACAAGAATTGAGAGAAGAAGCTACCAATTAATTTTGTGCTTACAGACAATTCTCTTTCAAATTATTCTGTTGTTTTTTTTCCCCATGGATGAACTTATTTTGTATGTACTATTTATTTTTCATGCTGTTTTATTTTTTATATAAATTTTTTTTAAAATATGTAACCTCATATACAGGGTGTCCCGAATTCAAATGGCAAAACTTCAGGAACTTATAGGGGACCGAAAAACTAAGACAAAAAGTCCTTTAGAGATTTGCTCGTTTTTGCTTAGTTTTAGAGAAAATCACAAAAAAAGAAACAAAACAAGTTTTCATTTTTATACTTATTTATTTACATTTATATTTATGTTATGTTCTTTTAAATATAAATATTGCTCAAAATGTTGTCCTCTTGCACCAATGCAAGCATTACATCTAGCACTCACTTGATAAATTGCAGCTAAACATTGTTCTGATGATATTTGGTGCACTGCATCTATGATTCGGTCTCTTAATTGCTCTCTTGAGTTAATTGACACCGAATAAACTTTCTGCTTCAAGGTTCCCCATACGAAGAAATCCATGGGTGTCATATCAGGTGATCTGGGTGGCCAAGGTACTATTCCTCCATGTCCAATCCATCGTTGTGGATAATTTATATCCAGCCAAGCTCAAGCAACTCTGCTATAATGAGCTGGACATCCATCGAGTTGGAACCACATTTCAATCCGCTGCTGTAAGGGAATGTCATCTAAATAATCAGAAAAGTCGTTTTCCAAAAAATGTGTAAATGTGATACCATTCAATCTTCCAGGTAAAAAATATGGTCCCACCAGTAATCCGTTCCAAATTCCAAGCCAAACGTTAATAGTAAATTCATGCTGAAACCTATTCTCTCTCATAGCTCTGGGATTTTCAAGAGCCCATACATGATAATTTCTTTGATTAACAATTCCTCCTCTTGTAAAGGTAGCTTCATCGGTCCATATAATTTTTAAGGGAAATAAATTATCATCGCGAATTTTGTCAAGAAACCAGTTACTAAAACTCAATCTCTTGACATAATCTTGAGGTAATAAATTCTGAACTTTTTGAAGATGGTATGGGTAGAGATTATCACCTTTCAAAGTTCGCCATATTGCTTGCCGCAATATTGCTAATACAGCAGATGCTCTTCGGATGCTAGTCTCAGGTTTGTTATCGAAGTGGCGTTGGACACAATTTCTTCTCCCATTATCTGCTCTTATTGCTGCCTTGAATTGGTCGCCTTCATTATGTATTAAGAATGGCCCAGTCTCTCGTAGTCTATTAATAGTTAACGAAAAGACTCGTTGATTAGGCACTCTTCTATTTGGAAATTGGCGCGCATACTCCCGTACCGCTTCTAAAGCATTACCGTTACAGAAACCATACACAAAGATCATATCAGCATATTCAACATTAGAATATGTATGCGGCATTGTGGCTGATGCTATTCACACAAAAGTATCTGAGTAACTGACTGAAGACTGATTTAGGAATTATAATCCTAGAAGGAAGCCAACATGTAAACAAATAAAAGAATGTAAAGGATAACATTAAGTGTTTACATATCTCACTGCCTAACCTGATGAACTTTGAAAGGTGATAATCGCTACCTGTAGCATTTTTGTTTTGTTTCTTTTTTTGCGATTTTCTCTAAAACTAAGCAAAAAACGAGCAAATCTCTAAAGGACTTTTTGTCTTAGTTTTTCAGTCCTCTATAAGTTCCTGAAGTTTTGACATTTAAATTCGGGACACCCTGTATAATTATTACTCCATTAACAATACAATATTGCACTTAAACTTGCAAATTATGTACTAAGCAGAATGTATGGAGCATGATATATTATTATCAAATACACGTCTCTTTCATACAATAAAAAAAAAAAAAAATTGTTAAATGACTCAATTATATATTTTATGAATTGTGTGGTAAAGAAGAACAATCACATCATTGTTTCTCAGCTGATATAACAGAATAAATAATTATCTGGGCTTGGGTGTATCGAGTCAAATGTTAGCCCATTCAGCTACAGCAACACCCTTAAAATTTCTATTTTATGAATAGAGACAGAATTATGATTTGACAACTATGAGTATGGTAATTGCAATACTAGAGTCAATTCTAAAAGCTAGTTATGGGTTGTAGTTCAATAATAGGTGGAATGAACAATATTTTTGATAATATGTTGAGCTACTATGGATAATAAGACTTGTTTGGCCCTGAAGGAGACCTGCAAGGCAGTTAAACACCTAGGCCCTCTAATAAAGGTTCTTTTACAATGACTTAAGATTTTTTTCACTTTTTAAGGACAAACACTTGTAAATAGGTGAAATGAAGTTATCTAATATCAGATATTTGTAGTAATTGAACATTGGTTGCAAAGATAAACAAATAATAAAACTTTATAAGTTCATTTGATAGAAGCACTGCACTTGATATCGATAAATATTAATTTATGGCATAAAAGTTAATACACATCACAAATCATGTAATCAACACATTAAAAGGCAACAAGTCTGATGGATTAAATACATTACTACATAAAATAATTAATTATTTAGGATAAATTGTTAAATTTACAGTATGATGAGTAAAAATAATAATAATATGGTAATTAATTCAATAATAGTTACCTCTATTCCAGCCAGCTTAATGAGACGGGATGTTTTATAGGGGAAGTTTTCATCACTAAGATCACAGTCCACTAGATTTTGAAGAAGTTCACGGCTAAAAAATAAATAAATAAAATAAACTAAGAAACAAGTTCGTTTTAGTGTTAGTTCATGACAAAATGAACATAAAAAAAAAAAAAATTGTCTGTTAAACCAACCAAATTAACTGAAAGATTAAAAAAAAAAAAATAGCAAATTTAAAATAGGGAACATGCTATTAAATTAAGACCGCAAGATTGGAAAGATGAATATAATTTTGGATTGAATCAAGATGATTGTTGTTGTTGTTTATTGGGGCTCCACCCATGTCCTTATGTACTCTAACTAGGGCAGGAGGGACGGGTTATCCTACAGGTTACCAACCTATTCTAGCCATGGTGGGAAGATGAAAATTCATTTCGTGGGTCTGCCATGAAATAAATTTTAACCCGCCCAGGTTGGATACAAACCCACAACCTTTAGTACCGAGCACGCTGAGACTCTCACCCTTACTCGCTCGGCCATCGAGTCCAAATCAAGATGATTATAATGAGTTTCTGCTAAGATCTTAAACAAATAAGGATATTTCAAAGCTGTAACACCTCAATGTGATCTTTTTTTTAAAACATTTATAGACTAGTTTTCTTTTGTAATAACAGGTATTAAACAAAACATGTCAGTAAATCAACTTTATGTGCTTTTATTTTGGTAATTTTGCAAATATATATTTCACGTAAAAATATATAAAACAGACAGACTTTGTTTATTGTTAATAAAATATAATCTATTGACAAAATTTTTTGAAGAAATATAATAATTCCTTTTAATTTGATCAAAGCCTATAGTTTCCAATGATGGCACCTATAAAATGTAAAAACAACTGTGCATGCCCCAATTTTTTCTTGTAGAATTAAAATTTGAAAAAATATATAATATATATATATATATATATATATATATATATATATATATATATATATATATATATATATATATATACAGGGTGTTCAATATTCGATGCCCACCCCCTTTATTTTCCACAGCTTTTAAAATGTTGAAACGAAACTCTCAGGGTCTTAACTGTGTCAAATAAAGTTTCTTTTCAGGTTATAGTCTAAAGGAGGCGCGGTAGCTCAGTGGGTAAGGCACTTAACTACCATGCTCCCGGGCCCGAGTTCGAGTCCGACTGAAGGCAGAAAATTTATTTTCTGTTATTTCGGCCGTGGATCGAATTCGAGGTCGGGAGACCCTCCTGGGGCACACCCAGCCTCCTAAAAAGTGGGTACCCTTAATTGGGGAAAAACCTGGCGGTTGAGCGTGAATTCTGGCCAAATCACCTCCTTTCACAACCGTTGGCTTAGAAACAGTACAGCCTACCTAAGTACTGAACCCAAGACCCTTCATGGGTTGTAAGTGGTACAGGTTTTTTTTTTTTTTCAGGTTATAGTCTACTCTCCAACCTTCTCCAGTTCTTCTCCAGCTACCCTAACTTTGGAATTCTCAATGGGATGTGGTATTTTTCATGACGGATTTCGATAGAAAATCAAATTTTAAATCGATTTTATACCGGTGAATTTTTTTATCGGGGACACCGTTTCGCCGCAAATCTATAATATATATATATATATATATATATATATATATATATATATATATATATATATATATATATATATATATATATATTACAATATATATACAATTTATATATATATATATATATATATATATATATATATATATATATATATATAAATATATGTATAAATTTCTTGACTGTTACCATTAAATGTTTAGTAAGGTTCTTAAGGTTCAGTCAATAAATAAAAACAACTATTTTGGCGACATTTTGAGACTATATTGTTCTCATAATGATGCCCTACAGTAAAAAAAACGGAAAAAAACAACTTTTCTATCCTAAGCGTGCATGCTCCGACCGAGGAAAAAAGTGAAGATGAAAAGGACGAATTTTATGATACGCTTAAGGCTGTGTTGGATTCCGTACCCCACTAAGACATGCAAATCATTGTAGGTGACCTGAACGCCAAAGTGGGTCAGGAAGATATTTACATACCAACCATTGGTAAGCACAGTCTGCATGAAGTAAACAACGATAATGGCCAATGTCTTATTAATTTTGCTGCATCCAAAGGCCTCAAAATTGCAAGCACACTATTCCCACACAAAAAGATTCACAAGGGAACCTGGACCTCACCTGATGGATTCACAGTCAACCAAATTGACCCTATGCTGGTGAGTTACAGACACATCAGTAGCGTCACTGATGTTCGAGTGTTCAGAGGAGCTAACATCGACTCTGACCATTTCTTAAGCATAGCTCATGTAGCAGCAAAGATTGCTATCAAACGACCCCGGCCACATCATAAAACAAAGAAATTTAATATTGCAAAACTAAAAGACCCCATAATTAAGGAGACATATGCAGCAACATTGGATTCAGAGTTAAGATCTTTGCCACCAACGGTAGACAAGATAGAGGACATCTGGACCAACTGCCGAAGAACGATTGAAAAAACTGCTGAACTTGTTTTAGGGCCGGCTGAGAAGGAGACAAGAAAACCTTGGTTTGACCAAGACTGTCAGAAAGCTACAGAGGTTAAAAATGCAGCACATAAGCTGATGATTAACCGTCGTACGCGAGGAATGGTGGATGAATATAAGAAGAAAAGAAGAGAAGAGAAACGCTTGCACCGGTGGAAGAAAAGAAAAGAGAAAGAGAGTTGAAAGAGCTGGAAGAATCTAGGGCCATTGGAGACTCCCGAAAGTTCTATCGAAGTGTTAACAGAAGCAGGAGACCATTTAAACAAATACCTTCGATATGTATGGATCAGAAGAGAGCTATCCAGTCTGATGAAAGAGCCTGCCTTTCAGAATGGAGGAGATATTTCGAAGAGCTCTTGAATGGTAAAAAATCAGATAAACAAGTGGACCAACAACTCCTACATATGGAACCAGATGATGAAGTAGAGCCACCAGATGAAGATGAAGTCATGGATGCCATTAATAGGCTGAAGAATAGGGGCCGAACTGTACAAGTATGGTGGAAATGAACTAATCAAGCTCCTCCATAACCTACTAATTAGTATCTGGACAGAGGAGATCATGCCCACTGATTGGAAGAAAACGGTTATTTGTCCAATACACAAAAAGGGCGACTTATTGAAATGCTCTAACTATCGGGGTATTGCTCTACTCCCTTGTGCCTATAAAATTCTATCAAACATACTGTTCCAGATACTTCTTCCGTTTGCAGAGCGAGAACTAGGCCACTACCAGTGTGGATTTAGATGGGGAAGGTCCACGATCGACCATATATTCTGCCTGAGGACAATCCTGGAAAGAGGTCGTGAGTACAATATCAAAACTCACCACCTCTTAGTCTACTTTAAATCAGCGTATGACACTATTAACCATGAAAAGCCATAAGAAGCATTAATGCAGTTCAGAATCCCGATAAAGCTTATAAGGCTCATAAAGCTAACCATGGAAAAGGTGAACTGTGTCGTGAAAATCCGTGGCAGCACCTCAGAAGAGTTTACATCAGAAAGAGGCGTGAGACAAGGTGATGCTCTGGCATGCCTACTGTTTCTTCTTGCACTGGAAAAAGCTGTCTGAGACACCAGAATCCAAACAACAGGGACAATATGGAATAGAATGGTGCAGATCCTCGCATTCGCAGACGACATCGACATAATTAGACGCTCTCAGCAGGTGGTAGCCCAATACTTCTCAGAACTGGAAGCTGCAGCCAAGAAACTGGGTGTGGTTGTTAACGAAGAAAAAACCAAATACATGATAACCCAGGAGACCCCAGTACAAGAAGGCGTCATGGTTCGATTCGGTGGTTACAAGTTCGAACAGGTATCCCAGTTTACATACCTGGGATCGTTGGTCACAACCAATAACCAAATGGGCACAGAAATAAAAAAGAGAATATTGGTTGCTAACCAGTGCTACTTTGGGCTAAGATGTCACATGAGAAGCCACTTAGTGACCTAGCGTAGCAAAATAATTCTGTATAAAACGCTTATCAGACCTGTTCTGACATATGGGTCTGAGACCTGGACAACCACAAATGTAGAGGAGCTGGCTCTCCTTATATTCGAAAGAAAAATACTCAGAAAAATTTATGGCTCAGTTCTTGTTGATGGGGAATGGCGGCGCCAAAAGAATAAAGAAGTTTACGACAGGTATAATGAGCCGGATGTCGTTAAATTCATTAAAGTAGGGCGACTTAGATGGGCGGGTCATGTTGCAAGGATGACAGAGGATAAGATCCCGAGAAAAGTTCTTACAGATATCCTGCATGGAAGCCGACCCATTGGAAGACCCAAATTAAGATGGAGAGACTGTGTGGACAGGGATGCCAGGGGACTGAGCATGAGAAACTGGATGGCGGCAGCACAAGACAGAAACGCATGGCGGTTGCTGTTGGCAGAGGCCATGACTCCTTAGCGGGTTGTGGTGCCGAATTAGATAGATAGATAGAAAAAACAGGTTACAATAAAATTATATAAGTTATACAAGTTATTTCAAAACATAAAGTTAGCTACAATATAAGTATATAACAACATGTGTTTTTATATATATATATATATATATATATATATATATATATATATATATATATATATAAATAAATATATAAATTGTAAACCCTATTACTTTTTTCATAGTTAATGATTCTGGCATTTTTTTTTTTTTTTTTTTTTTTTTTTTTTTTTTTTTTTTTTTTTTTTTTTATCTATGTTAAGATGTCAACTTTTTTTTTTTTTTTTAATGAGAGTATTTGTTATAATTTTTATGTAAAAGAATTTTTTTATTGAAAAATTACAACAAATTCATCAAAATTGGTTGTCAACTTTTAACTTATACAAATATTTAATTAAGTAAACATAAAATCTGCTAGGTCTTTTCAACTAAGGTTTCGGGAAGGTTTAAGATTTTTTCTTCTTCCCATAGATTACCAGCATTAAATTTTTCTTCATTAGTATATCCTAAAAACTGACACTTCATGTAAGGTAATCAGAAAAGATCTAATTTTACTACATTACTGTTCATTGAAATGAGAAGAATTTAGATACAAACCTGGCATTAACTTTTTTCATAGTTAATGATTCTGGCATTTTTTTTTTTTTTTTTTTTTTTTTTTTTTTTTTTTATCTATGTTAAGATGTCAACTTTTTTTTTTTTTTTTAATGAGAGTATTTGTTATAATTTTTATGTAAAAGAATTTTTTTATTGAAAAATTACAACAAATTCATCAAAATTGGTTGTCAACTTTTAACTTATACAAATATTTAATTAAGTAAACATAAAATCTGCTATTTAATTCACAGGTCTTTTCAACTAAGGTTTCGGGAAGGTTTAAGATTTTTTCTTCTTCCCATAGATTACCAGCATTAAATTTTTCTTCATTAGTATATCCTAAAAACTGACACTTCATGTAAGGTAATCAGAAAAGATCTAATTTTACTACATTACTGTTCATTGAAATGAGAAGAATTTAGATACAAACCTGGCAGGACCCTGGATAGCTAACAGTCCCACCTGTGATGAAAAATCAGTTATGTCTACTTTGAATCCTTTTTTCTTAATCACCGACATAATGTGTGCTCTAGTTTGTGAAGCTGAAGCACCACCAGCAACTATATACATTCCACGCCCCTATAACCAAAACAAAATCCACATTTGTATAAAAAAATACACATCCACATTTGAATGGAAAAATACAATCCAGGACAAAATCAATGTACCACTTGAAAATTTATGATACATTTTTAATAAAAACCATTGCCCATGTTTAAGGAAAACATTTTTAAAATAATAATAATAATCTAAAAAAAAAAAAAAAAAATTAATAAAAACTTTTAACAAAAATAAAGTATATTTCTTCACTGCAAAAATCAAATATAGCTCCATTAGAATGATAACTGCAGAAAGCAACTTCTGGCATGGATGACAGTGTTTAATCTCTGAGGCATTGATTGAAGAGGACTTTTATAGCCTCCTTTGGAATATTCTCTCATTCCTTCAGCATCACTAGTTCCAGTTGTTGGATAGTCTAAAGGATTGGCTGGTAGCATCCTTCATTTCATCATCTTACCATGTCCCACAAACACTCAATCGGTTTCAGGTCAGGGCTGTGCATAGGTGTAATATTACCACTTTATTAAGTTATCCATTGACAACCCTATCCCTGTGAGATCGGTTCTGGTGTATTAGGAAAAATTGATCACCAGTGTAGGAGGTGAATGGCACCAAATGATATTTATGATGTAGTGGTGAAACATTAAAAAGCTCCCTGAATGGCTACAAGCTACATGAGACTATCCAAGATAGACCCTCCAAAGAAAGCTACCTGTGGTCACACAACATACAGCAAATATCTTAACGAATCATGGTATTTTGGTGGGTTTAAGTCTGGTTTTATTTTGCATATTTGATTATTAATGTCGCTTATGGATGTAACCATCTTGCTGGAAAAGTTTGGACACTTTTTCCTGATGTTAACAAGTTAATTAGCAATGGGAAAAAAATTTCTTGAAAGCTCCTTCCAGAATAAATGAAATTATGAATGTGAAACGACTACCTTCCCAACCAGTGATATGAGATGGGGCACCTGGATAGAAGCAGCTTCGTTTTATGCCGAAAATTTAGTAATGTTTAAAACATTCATTCTTGAAAAACATGAAATAGATGGGGATATGGCCCTAAGTGTAGAAAATGTATATGATCGAATGATGAACAGCCCTCAGCAACAAACTAACTTTTTGCCTTTTTTGCCAATAAAACTAAAACACTTTCAAGAAACGAATTTGTCGCTTGACGAAAGTTCCAAAATAGTCAGTAACGTAAAAGACAGTGCCAAATTAAATTGTTTTAAATGATGTTGAAAACAATCCAGTTATTATAAATTCATATAAATTTGAAGATGTGAAGGATCTTTATAAAATTATAAATATATTTTAAAGATAGAAGCTAGAGTTTAAAAGAAGAAAACTTAGAAATGCATTGTAAATTGAAATGCAATTATAAATTTTAATGCCGAACTTGTACAATAACTGTTACAACAAAAAAAAAGAAAAGGTGTATTTTGTCGCATATTTAAGGATTTTTACTGCATATTATATGGCATATTTTGCACATTTTTACTGCATAAAAATCTGGGCTCTGATTAACACATAAGCAAGGCTGGCCAAAGTGCCAATATTAACTTATTTCTCACTGGTGAAGAGAACTCTCTTCTGTTCATCCAAGGTCTGTAGCCAGTGGTATATGGCAAACTCAAGCTTTGCTTTCCTATGAACTGTCAGAAGTGAGCTCTTCTGGTGTCCTAGTGCTCAACCAACTTTCCTGGAGATGTGTTCTATCTGTCCTAGAGAAAATCTGAGCTTCCCAGAAAACTTTGCACAACTCAGTTCATGAGGTGTTATCTCAATGCTGGAGGGACGATGTTGTCGAAAGTGGTTGTCTATATCACTTGACCTTGTCCTCTTATATGATCCTCTGTCTCCCATAACTGTTCAACGTCCTGTCCAATAGTGTGTGCTTTGAGGAGCCTTGCCATTTGCTGCTGCTGTAACACTCTTCGAGCAAAGTGAGGGCTGAAACACATTTGTACACTCGCTCAGGATGGAGTATAAAGTCATGGTAATAAACATGGCGTGCATACTGGCGAATAAAGCCAATACTCTTGTTAAGAACTGAGTACATAATTAATTAGGACTTCTGAGAGAAGACAATAGTGTAGATAAGAAACTAAAGGAAATCTAGAACTAGAGATTGAGAATTATTTTTCATTAAAACTCGCTAACATTTCTTTTAATTTTACTTGCATGAAACTAAAAAAAAAAAATTATCATGACTTAAAATTTGGCAAAAATCAAGATTTTGTAAGCTGAAATAATTTTGTTTAGGATTTTAATAAGTAATTTGAAAATAAATTACCTTAAATATAGGATTAGCCATGGTTCCAGTACCAGGCCTAATAGGAACGGTGATAAGATCAGCTTCAATTCCAGCACTCTCATTGAGAAGGCATGTATAGACGACCTGGTCAAATGGGACATTTGTATCCGCAGTAAATAGCCAATCGGCTGCACTTTGTGTATCAGGACCAATCATATATAATTTACAAAAGTAAGAAAAGTCCATCATTACAACTTGCTCACGACAGGCCAGGCATTCTGATCCAATCTACAATAAGAACCAAGAATTATTTAGTATTATAAACATGCTTATTCCATAGACCACAAATCTTATTAAATAAGTAAAGTTAGATACACAAACTTACTGCAAGGTGATGTTTAGAAAATCCAAAAGTTTGGTCTCCTTTCAACAGAGTTATATATCTTTTGTCAAGGTTCTTTGGAGTACCATAGGCACCATACCAGTCGTAAGAAGGTATAGGGCTATATCCCTGAGGGTTGAACCAACCTGGTCTCTCATAGCCTTGTATCTCTTCATAAACTGCACCAGCAACCAGTAGTTCCTACATAAAATTATATTATCATGAAAATTAAAATATGAAGATAGCCAATCAAAATAAATTGTTAAAAAGGTAAAATAAAAAAAAAAAAATAAAAATAATGAAAGTAATTCGTGTATATTTTCTTAGAGAAACAGATGGTCTCACAACAGGCAGCAACCATTAAATCCAATTTCAAAGATAAACAAAACATTCAGAAACAGACACAGTTGAAGCTAAAAATAATGAAATAAAAGATATAAGCTTTTGGATATTTCCTATATTATAGGTAATGAATGATTTTACTTGAGATAAAGGAGGTTTAATAATTTAACAAAGCTAACTAGAAATGATTCAAGCAATAGAGTTAGTTATCTTTAAACTAATACAGAAACATTTTAGGTTTATTTTGAGTTGTAAAGGAAACTAGTTCATTCATTCAACCTGAACAATTGCAAATTTATTTTTCTTGTTATATTATTTTACAATGAAATATTTTCAATAAATTAGAAAAGGAAATTAAGTAATCAAATTTGTATTTCAAAATATCAAGTTTTGTTCTACAATCAATATAAATAATTAATTAATATTTAAAAAGACTATAGAGTATTTGAATTCATTCCAGATAACTTTAGAAGTACAAGAGCAGGTGTACTAAAGCTTCTGAAGGCATTTTCAAATAGATTGAAAGATACAATTAAAAGTTTTTAGGGCCAAACATTCTACATGTCTTGCAGATCTATGAGGATTATCAGTCAAATGAGAAATATTAAATTAACATATCTTTAATTTATTATGTCCACATTTTAGCCACAACATTGATGGCCATCATCAGGGCTAAAACAAATATAGGCCAATTAAGTATGATAAAGTGAATAAACTATAAGTATTATATAAATAATGCAATGAAATTAGCGAGAATAGCCATTGCTAGTAGACCTTGGATTCACCTAGACCTTTTAGCATGTCGTTTGTTAGTGAGGCCTTAGTAATAAACTAAAAAGCCAGTATAGTATGAAACTTTATGTGGTAAAGTTGAGTTACATGTGTAGTGAAGCAATAAAGCAGTATAGTCCATGTAGTTCTAGACAATTCTAATGTTGGTTGGTCAGTTTTGTGTGATATTTCTTTGTTAATAAATCTTATTTTAACCCCCTGTTATTGCAATTCAAAATAAAATTTATACAATAAATATAAAATACAATTCATTTTATCATCTTCATTTTTGTATTTATTTTTTATTTTTCCTTATTTTGTTTGTAAAATATTTATTTTTAGCCCTGATGATGGCAATAGAGATTGAGACCAAAACGTCAAGATAATTAAATAAAGAATTTTTTAACATCACATTTCTTATTTCTTTTAAATTGATCTCTCATTTATCTACAGGACATATTTGCCTACAGTCAACAAATCTACCTCCTCCATACATTTCGGATTTCTGATAAAAAATATTTTATGAAACAATAAAAACAAATTTAAGAACTGAATTTGGATTGATATAATTAATATTAAAACAAAAATAAAAAGAAAAAAGAAAAATATCTTTAAAATAAAAATATTTAAAACACTGACTTCATAAAACGGGTCCTGTTTAAGGTTTCTGCCAGCTAATTTATCTTCGTGTGGGTAGATAATTTTATAATTATTTACATAACTTTCATGACATCTTTCCTTAGCCCATGCCTTATTTACAAGTTGTTCTGGAATAAATCGTCTGTGGGGAAAAAAAAAAAAAAAAAAAAAAAAAAAAAAAAAAAAAAAAAAAAAAAAAAAAAAAAAAAAAAAAAAAAAAAAAAAAAAATATATATATATATATATATATATATATTAAATTGTTTGGTATAAAGAAGAATGAATTAGCAAAGTAACTTATTAATTAACTCATTCAAATTCATAAAATGTTTTTACACTTATTTTTGCAAGTATTAGCGTAGTTTATATTATAAATTAAGTTATTGCAACTTAAATTAAGACAATTGGAGAACTGCCAACGGGTAGTTTCTCAATAATATGTCATATCAAAATATTCATAATTTAACAAATATGTAAGATGTATTTTGTTATACAGTCTTAAATTTCAATAAAAACATGAAGATGTCTTCATATATGTTGAAATCATAATTTTTGATCAAAATAAATACAATGGACGCCGCTTATAAGACTCACTTTGGGATCAACAAAAAGTGAGTCTGATAGGCGGATGAGTCTTGTATGCGAAAAGGAAAAAATAATATTAAAAATGTCTTTAACTTACGAAAAAATCTTTATTTTATATTATTACATAGCGTGTATGAGTTGAAGATAATGCTCAAATATAATTTACGTTGGTTTTAAAAAAGTTTTTATTTTAGTTAGTTTTTTATTATTTTCTAGTATTTCAAGAATGTATCGCTCGTAATCATAATGCTTTTTAAAATTGGTCTCTTGTTGCTGGACAGCTCTCCTCAACATCCCTAGAGCCCGTAGAACCTCAGAGTGTGAAGGTGAAAGCGTCACTTCATCAGTTTCCTCCTTGTCAACTTTGTCATCGTTCGTGACATTCGATGAGCTGCTGCTCCTGGCTTCTCTCATGACAGACTCACAGATCTGGTCCTCAGAATACGCCTCAGAGGTTTCAAGATTGTGGTTGATATCCATCCACTCTTCGTAGGTCTTTGCAGTTAGGTCTTTTGGCTTCTCTAAAATGCAGCCATATTCCTCCTCCTGCTCTCCTTCTGTTTTTACAAAACCTCCGTGCCGGAAGCAGTTTCGAATCATCACATCACTGACATGATTCCACACCTTATTGGCCAAGTGTAAAGCCTCCAGAAGATTGATTCTCTTGGCGAGGTCGTTTGCTTTGAAAGTCTAATTTGAATTTGGTTCCAATTCCAAGGTATCGTCTATAAGAGCGATAAGCTTTTTTCTCATGTTCGACCTATAATATGCTTTAAAAGTAAGAATGATTCCTTGGTCTCACGGCTGCATCAGTGACATAGTGTTAGCTGGTAAAAAAACAAGCTTGATGTTCTTCGAATTAAAATTTACATTGTGAGCTGTGCAGTTGTCTACCAATAGCACCTGTGGAATCTGCATCACCTTACTCTCCGTGGGTTTTTTGGTAGGCAATATTTTCTCTCTTTTTCCAACGGTGAAACCATCCTTCTGTCGCCTTGAAATTATCTTTACCCATTTTTTCTGCCAATTCTTTAGCTTTTTGGTGAAGAAAAGTTCCTGACACGCGAGCATCCTTATCCCTAACATTTAGAAGCCATTCTTTTAACGTGCATTCAGCATTGGCATCCTTTCCACTCAGAGATTTATTTTATAATGCTCCCCTTTCGATTCCTGGTCTATTTTTCAAAATCCTGCCCAATACATTTTGTGAAACCTTAAGCTTACCAGCTGCCTCGCGTTGTCTCATTTTTGGAAGAAGGTCATACTCTAAATTTTCTAATTTGTCACTCAAACTAAGAGCGCGACGCATACTCATTTTAACATTGAATAAAAAATATGAAAAAAAATAAACTTGACACTTGAATAAAGACTGACCTGTGAGTCACTTATTGCTTTAATCTAGAACATTTGGACAATTTGAGAAAATATTGTCATGGTTGCTAAGCGACTGTTTCCACATAGACGAGGCGAGGATATACGGGACTGTTTTTTTTTATTTCAGAGAAACTGAGTCTTATGTCTGGAGTGGCGAGTCTTACAACCGACTTTTTTTGTGTGTATTTGGATACATCCGGAACGTTCAAGTCGATTCTGAGTCTTATAAGCGGTGTCCACTGTAATACATAGAACAGAACACAGTTCTGTACCATTTAGGGAAAAACTAGACAAAATGCTAGGTTATTGCTTTGAAGTTTTCAGTATAAATAGAATTTTATGATAATTAACATAGACCTCAATTTTTCCGTTATCTTCTGAATGCAGATGATGTTGAAGAATACCACTTTTTAAGGTGAATTTTATGGAAAGATGAGTCTGTTTTTACAGGTGAAGACATTTCTACCTATCCATGTATATCATTGGTTTACTTTTGTATTGCTTTTGAATAATGTGGAAGAGCACCATGGTGTTGGAAAATTATATTTTGCCGAACATTCAGGGGGAATGTCGTGATGAGGTTGTGGTAGGATATTTTGTGACAAATCTTAGTAATTCTCATCATTCAATTATTTGGGCAAACTATGATTTTCTAACACTATTTGACAGTAGTTCAAAAATGAATAAACCAATGATATCCCACAGGTAGAAATGACTTCCCCTGAAGAAGCGGACTCGTCTGTCCATAGGATTTGCCTTGAAAAGAGGTGTTCTTCAACATCATCTGCATTCGGAGGCTAGCGGCAAAGTTGAGGTCTATGTTCATTATCGTTGGGTTTTAAACCTTACATTGAAAATCTGATAAAATAAATCCTAAATAATAATAATAATAAATAAATAAATGTAATAATATAAAATCCTTTGATCTAGTGGCACTTTATTGACAGTTTACGTTTATTTTCTATTAGACCATAAATTTTTTCTTTGCTTTTTATTCCAATGAAGAGTTTATTGTGTTTAAAATGCATATTCCCATATATCAATTATCATAATGTGTTATTTACTAACTGATTTGCTTGCCAAAAGTAAATTTCTCCATGAAATCTATACGGATCATTAATTTAATCATACCATATGAAAACTGGTTAAAATAACAAGTTTTTGTGAGATTTGCATTTTGTGGATAGTTTTTTCGAAAAACTATCCTAACATGATGTGTAGGACACCAAAATGGCTAGTCCATAGTATTTCTATTTTATACATAAATTATTCTCTTCAAACTATTTTCATTATTGCTTCTATAGTTATATCTTAGTTGGTTGTTGTCGTAATGGGGCTTAACGTTGTTATGTATTCTATCTAGAGCAGGAAGTATGGTTTATAAGTAATAAGGGTGGTATATTCTGTAGGTCCACCAAAAAATAAATATTAACTCTTCCAAGCTGGATTGAAATGGCACCACAGTGGTCTTGATGAAGCTTAAGTGCTTGACATTAACATGGATGTCCTCCATAGCCTCTTATATAACAGTTATTGCTTCAAACATCATACGTGTATATTAAAAACTAACCTGATATCATATCTATACATATGAAAATCTGGCCTTCCATGTATAATCCATTTGGCTAACTGCTCGCCACATCCACCACTTAATACAACTCCTGATGCATTGAATCCACACATGTGGTAAAAGCCTAACAACCTTGGATCCTCTCCTGTTCAGAAATAATAATCAAACAGAGTTATTTTGAATAATAGCTTAAAGATATACTTCATTTCAGGAATAATTAAAATCAACATTTATAATTTGCTACCTATCAAAGGCTTCAAATCTGGTGTGAATGTTTCAGTCCCACAAACTGTAGTCTTAATCCCTGCAGTTTCAAAGGCTGGTAAAATGTCAATAGCATTTTGCATGTGGGCTTCAAATACTTTCCAATCTAGTTCAAACAACTCGAACGGATGATCTTGAGATAGCTGTTGAAAGTTAGATGTATATACTAATGTATGTTTATGATGTATAGATAATTACCTTTGAATTCAAATAAACTAATTATATTACTTGATCTAAAAATATTGGATTGTGCTCAAAACCTCCAACACAAAGTGAATCTCCTTTCACTCTGAAATAGATTTTAGCATCGGAATCCTTAACATTAGGTAGGGTACGAGTAATTGATTGCATGGGAGAACTGACAACGTAAGCATGTAGTAAGGGCACCACAGGCACGTCTAGACCAGCCATTTGAGAAAGCTTTCCTGCCCAAGCACCTATAAAATTTATTTCAGTTTATTTTTTAAAATATTACAATTTGCTAGATTTATTAAAATATAATAGAGCTATATTTCATTAATACCATTAACCTCTTCATGATAAATGAACACAAATAAAAATAATTTAGAAAAATGTAATAAATAAATTAAGTAATACAACATAAAAGCAGAAGAAGCAGCATAGATAGGTCTTCAGAAATAAAGTGTTAAACTTAGGGTTCCAAGACACAAGAAATAAGAGAACAGGTACAAAGTGGTCGGAAGGAAGAAAATTGACATAGTGAAAAAATGAAAGATTAAGGAGAAAAAGAAAAAAATGAGAAGGAATTGAAATTGGCACGTGGTATGTCCCTAGTTGATCAAAAAACAAAATAAAATTTAATAATAACAATATAATAGGGAAGTGTGATAGCTTAGAGGGTAAGAAATAAATCTCATAGATATTGGGCCCAGATTTGAGACTGGCTATAGGCAG